>JAQJVK010000001.1:34442347-35642347 GCA_035578135.1 Flexamia atlantica
ATAAACACCTGAAATTTACTTTGCCCAGCGGCTCATCATGAATTCGTCGACTGAATACAGGACTTTGGACACCAAGAGGCGTTTTAGTCGAGACTTGAATTGATTTTTGTTTTAGGAATTTTTGATATCTTCAGGGAGTTTATCGAGGAACTTAATACCAGCCTGTGAAGGTAAATTCTCAAACATCACAGTTCTGTTTTGTTGAGATCGGTATTCCTCTCTGCCTTTAGTATTGTAGTGGTGCACCTCACTGCCTCGTAAGAGTGGACATTTGTATTTGCAAAAACAGGCCACTTCAAAAATGTACAAGGAGGGCAATGTCAGCAGTCCCAACTCCCTGAAGGCGTCTTTACATGAGTCTCTCGGTTGTAACTTGCAAATTATTCTTACTGCCTTTTTTTGTAGCTTGAATATTCTTTCCAGCCTGAATTTTGCACAACTACCCCATAACCTTATTCAATAAGAGATATGAGGGTAGATAAGGCCAAAATAGGCCATTGTGAGTACTTCTTTTGAACAGAATTTCGCAAGGTTGCGTAAAGCGAATATACCGGACGCAACCCTGCCACAAATGTGGTCAACGTGATTTTCCTAGGTCAGCCCTCTGTCTAGGTGCATTCCTAGAAATTTGACGGAATCTGCAGCCTCTAAGAGGTCATCATCCACCATGACTGCAGGCTGGGTGACCAGATCCTGCTGCCGGAGGTAAAATGACAATACGTTTGATTTTGAATTGTTTGTTTTGAGATTGATTTCTGAAAATATTTGAATACATGCATTCAGATCAATGAACGAGTTTACCTCCAGCTCTTGCTTTGTTGATGCTTTTACGCAGGTAGTTGTGTCATCTGCGTATTGGATCATCTTTCCACTTCGGATTGATGAACTGATGTTGTTGACGTACAGCAAAAAAATAATTGGTCCTAGAATTGATCCCTGAGGGACACCTTGGACCATTTTTTTCTTTTTCAGAGAGTTGACCGTCAATTTCCACACACTGGAAACGGTTTTCCAGGTAAGACTTTAGCCACGTTAGTGGCAATCCGCGAATGCCGTATGTCTCTAACTGGTGCAACAGTGTCTCATGATGCACACAGTCAAACGCTTTCGAAAGGTCGAGAAATATGCTGAGCATATGTTCTCGCCTCTCGAGGCCATCGACGACCATTTCAATGAGATTATTTATTGCGTCAACTGTGGAGTTATTTTTCCTAAACCCAAACTGATTTGGAGACAGAATCTCGAAACGTTCAAGGAACTTCGTTAGCCTCTCCAGGAAAAGCTTCTCGAAGACCTTGCTCGAGACAGGCAGGATTGAAATTGGCCTGTAGTTGCTAGCATTCAAAGGATCGTCTTTTTTGGAGTCACTTTGGCAAGTTTCAGCTGGGATGGAAAAACTCCAGGTTGAAAGAAAAAATTAATCAATTTGGTTAGTGGCTTCAAAATGTGCCTGAAGCAACGTTTGAACAACCACACCGACATTTCGTGTGACATTTCGTTAATGTCACAGGTCTTTTTGGGTTTCCAATCCTCAATTGCACGCGCCACTTCATCCTCACTGACAGGAGATAGAGCCATAGACGAAACCGGACCACCACATGGTATCAAGGGAAAAACTGGACTTTTGAAGGATGGATCCGGCAAAGCAACTGATGAAAAATGTTTATTAAACTTGTTGGCCACTTGTTTTGATTCAGAAATGATTTTACCATCGTTTTCAAGTTTGATTGATTTAACATTCTTGGTTAGCTTTGAAATATTATTAATGATTTTCCAAACAGATTTGAAAACTTTTGACAATTTTTAGAGTGCGATCGACATTGGGGGATCTGTACAGACCGATGAAATTAATTTTCCCGTATGACCCTAAATTTATCTTAATTCCACTAACTTCAAAATCAAGGTCTGTGCTTGATCCAATTTTGAATGTTTCAAATTTCATTGAGTTTTTTACAAAGATTGCCACACCACCACTCTTAAACGATTTTCTGTAATAATATGATGCCAATTTGTAATTGTCAATTTTAAAAATTCGATATTTTCTTCAAGGAAGCCATGCTCTGACACAATGAACACATCAGGCAATAGCTCCTCGCAGAGTAACGTAATTTCATCAATTTTGTTTGTTGCAGATTGAGAATTAATATGAACAATACTAAAGTTTTGAGAAAAATTTGGAATCTTGGCTTTTTTCTTTCCGGACTGAGGTGGATAATTTTGAGCCGACGAGTCTGATTTAGGCAGTGGTGTTGTTACCCTGAAGGTATCACAGGGGATGCTGCAAGTGAGTTTTTTTTGCTTGGGTAGAGTACTTGACGACGAAGGTCCTGTGGCTGCGAAGATGGTCGAAGGCGGCTTGGCTGCAGGTGAAGTAGCAGCACTGCTGCTTGAAGAACGCGGCGAGGCTCTCACTGCGTCAGCATAAGTCTCGAAGTCATTTACTGTTGGAGGCTGGGTGGCAGAGAGCATGTTTGAGTTTCTGGTTTCAGTTCTTGCTCGGGGCCCCGAACGCGACAATGGGTTTTCTGCCTTCAACAAACACTCCACCAACAGTCTCGCCAGAAGCCTTTTGCCTCTCATGGTAAGATGAAGCCCATGTTTGGTGAAAAACTTGCGGCCAATTCTATTAAAATCCAGTAAAATAGCATCATGGTACCTCATGCAAAGTTCTTCAATGTAAGCGTTTATTAGAGTTATCCGCTCGTTTACTGCGTGGAAATTCAGCCCTAACACTGGAATTCTTAAAAAAGGGTTAGTTGCAAAACCCACACCATGAACATCTAAAGTAAATAAAAAGAGATTTTTATCATAATACACAGTATGATTATTTTTTTACCATTTCATTTATTTACTTTGTTCCAGGAATTGTTCTAGGGAAAAATCATAACAATTATTTTTTTGAATAATTTTTTTAGTACAAATTTAGTTTGAAGACTATTCGCTGTCCTGTCTTATCTATTATATTTTAAAAGATAAGACAGGTCGACGTCTGTCGGGTAAGCTAGTTTATAAATAAAAATATTCTTCACGTTTTCGCAGTAATACGTTAGATTCTATTAACAGTAGAGTTTTGCGTGAAAAAAGCTTAAAATCGTTCAAATGAATAAAGGTGACCTAAAGGATATTCAATATATTTCACACTTTGATTGATACACTCCAAGAAAACGTTGAAAGTAAAACTCGTTTTAAGCAATTAATATGACAATTTTTAAATCCTCGACGTTACCAACGTGTTTTGAATCAATCATGTAGTTTACCTCTCTATATATTCACATGGGTGGTTTGTTTAGGAGCCGTGTAAAGTTTCGAATTACAAAAGTTTACAAAGTCTAGAAACATCAGTTTGGTAAAGGGCTTAGTTCTTACTTGGAAATATTAAATCCTCTCTAGTTCTTGGCACATCAAAAATTACTAAAAGCTCTTAAAAACATATTTTTGCGTTTTATTACAGTAACTGTTTAATTTACCCAGCGTATACGTTTATTTCTACCTAATGCTGGTAGGTTTTGACAATGTTCTTCTACTTTTTATATAATCTCGTCACTCGAAGTGAATTTGTGAATTATTAATTTAAAATATATATTTTATTTTTACCAGTTAAGTATTTCTATAAACTATTAATATTAGTTAATTATTACGAGTAAACCATTAGTTTGTGTTTTGATAAAGAATTAATAATTTACCAGTTACTTGCTTGATTTTTTATACACTGGTGTATTTTGTTTTGATTAATGTTCCTATGGTACTAGAATTGACAAAAACAAACTTGACAGCTTTCCCACGTGCTCTTTGAAGAAACACCGACTTGACACCCTCAAAAGGCACATCTTAACGTCAAAGACTTACAAACAACATATAAATCATTCATACCAACCCATTAGTTTGGCTATAATCCACCTACTTGTTAATCGCCTTATTATTTGTTTACTTAGATTACATTTATGATTTAGTCGCTAATTATTATGAAAATTTCAAATGTTTAAAAGCTGACTAACTACATTCGCAATCATTATAGTGAACAACAATTTATGTGATCTAAACGTATTACTCTACTAATTTCGTCAATCCTTCACCAAACAAATGAAACGTACCTCAATATCCACTAAACAAAAATGAATTCATCGATCATGTAAAAAAAGTAAAAACCTTTCCTTAAGCAATGTACCAATTGATATACAACACGAAAGTAAATGTACGTTTGAAGAGGGTAACCTCTTTTCAAATATGTTTGTTTATTGTAACGAATAGGAATATATCGGAGTTCCTGATATTAATACCGATTATGTTAATTATTGTTAAAATTGTAAGAGCCACCTAACAAAATCGGTCACCAACCGCATAAAATGGAAAACTTAACGAGGGTATCAGTGTTATGCTCCAATTATCATAAACGTGTCATTAACTGTAAGTAAGTAAAAGCTATACTGCATGTTACTGAATGAACATTAAGTTTGCAAAACACCTTAAGCAGTGTTAACAGTACATGTAAGCTAACATGAATCTTCAACAATGCTTATATGTGATTTATAAACGTATTGCCGAAGTCATGTTATTCATTTTCATTATAATGTGTAGTTTGAGCGTATACTGATCGTGCGTGTATATTACTGTGGTTGTAATAATTAGTTGACACATTACAAATACAATAAGCGTTTTTAAACTCATTACAAAAAATACGTGTATTATTTCAAATCAGTTTATATCGAAATCTTATAAGGATTGAGTGCTTTGAACATGTTGGACATGAGCACAATGCAAAAATGAAACAGAACAGAGTCACTTGTCCATGTAAAAGGAAATTAAACTCATTCTATTACAAGCACTATCTACAGGGTGGTAAAATTGTTTTCATCATACTGTACCGAAAACAGCCGTTTTTAGTTCTCTAAATCGTACGCAAAATGATAGTTTTTGGATCACTTCGAATAGGAGTACTGGAAAAACATATGGTAAATTTTGCCGTACTCTAATGTCAAAATTTGTTTATGTTACGTTTGAAAGATTGAACGATTTCTTAACTTGTGTTTGTAAACAACTAACAGATGTGTAAATGACGATGACTATTTTGGATAACCTCAAAATTATGTAGTCTAATTTTTTAACGATTAAATGGTTATTTATTCATAATGATGAAAATAGTTGTTCATCACACGGAGCAAAAGTGTCTCCTTGATACTCGATCGCATTTCCAAGCTCGGCTGCGCCTCGCTTGTAAATTACGATCTAGTACCAAAAAGAACCACTTTCGCTCCTAGTAATGAAAACTACTATTAGACTCTTTGACAGCATGAATATATTCTTTTTGACTATATTGTCACTATATTTGGTTAATGTAGTTTATTTATGCTCTAAACGGGTGTGTTTTTTTTTTTTAAGAATTAATGACAAATGTTAATATGTTTAACCAATTACGATAAATATGAAGTACAGTCATTAAATACTAAAACCCGTTGCTCGGATTCGAGGATTTGCCATGTATTGATATCTAAACAAAAAATATGGTACAGTATTCTAGAACTATTTTATAAATGATATGGTTAAACCTCGAACCCACTTGCGGTAGCCCACTGAGATTATTTACAACAGTTCTTCACAAACAATATTTGAGACCCGCCAAGGGAAAAGATACCTTAACTTTCAATTTTTCGAAATTGAGTTATTAGTATATCCTTAATGTACATTATACACGAAACAAACTGGTGAAAGAACTTTCAAGATATCTTAAAAAATTTCCGAGCTAAAAATTTTTGAATTTGAAATATTAAAAACATCAATTTTAGGAAATTGAGGTCTAAAGTTTTATACATTTCTATCTCCAATTAATTTGTCAATACTGACATATTATTGGTTATGTTTTACTTAAAACTTTGTCAGAAATTTAAAGTTGAATATGAATCTACCAAGAATTAGTGTCAATTGTTTATATTTTTTGTCAAATGTTGCTGAAATAGATGGGAGCAATAAAAAAACACAACGTTTTAAACACAAAATGTCTTGTTACGAAATAAAAACTAAAGTTAATTTCAATTTTATACCCAAGTAAGAATTTATGATAAAAAATCTTAATAAAATATGACATTTTATTAGGTGTTTTGTTAGTTTTGAAACTTCACCTGGACCAGGAGCTATGTCGTCGACTACTTCTTATGGAAGATCCTGCAAATTTTCATGATTTGATTCCTGGATCAAGACCTGCATTTACTCCTCTCAGAACTCTCGGATTTGCTTGACTTCAAAGCGTTAAAATAGCATCGGGGAAGTCAAAGTTCCCTTTCTCCAAATTGCAGTGGTTTCGAAAAAATTAATTAGAACATTTTAAAAGTAAAATTCAGTTATAAGATGGACCAAATATTGTTTGGACCAAATAGCAATAAACAATAAAAATCAGAAAATGTGTTTTTTACCCCATCCTCTAAAACTTGCTGTCCTGTAAAATTTTATCTGGGAATATAAGGTCCCTTAAGGTCCCTTAGGCTTAAATAGTTAAAGTTTATGGAACACTACAACCACAGTACATTACTTAGTAACAAAATAATTGCGAAAATTATATTATTTTAATAATATAGATTTTTTACGTGATTTTTTACAGATCAAAGTTGGTTGAAATTAAAATCGATATATAGTTTGTAAAAATAAAAATAAATAAATAAAATAGCTCGCAAATTTGTAAAAATATACATTATTACACTATTACAAAAATTCTATTAATACTTGGTGAACATATACCTAAACATCCTTAGAACAATCTCAAAATAACTTTTACTTTAGCCTCTGAGATCCTACGATTTGTGGTATTGATTCACAAAAATGCGTCTGATAATGTTTTACAGAATGGGGCGAACATCAGCGAAGCTCCGAAACACAGTTGCACCAACCATCATGCTTTATGTAACTTTCTCGTCAAAAATGAATCCCGATTGTAAATATGAAAGGAATAATCTGTATGAAGCGTTGTTCAATAATCTTTACGTTAATTTTTTGATTGTGTTTTTACAAAGTTAATATTCATGGTGTACTTAGATGTAAAATAGAATGTCTAAAATATAACAGAGAGTTCAATAAGGAAGTGTTAACCTTGTATACCTTTATTACTGATCTATTAAAAGAAGAAAAAGATTATTTGTCAATTTTTACTAATAATGAGGGTTGTTACTGCAAATATAAGGGAATATTAAACCTGGATGCCTTATTTAGCCTAGATTTTCCCAGGTGGTTGTTTTAAGTTTTATTCTATGACCTTTACAGTAGCTTTAAGCTAATTTGTATAGTTAAAAAGGTTTTGACTAGTCTACTGCCCAAGCAGACACTGCATGTAAGGACGTTTTTAGACATTGTTAATAAATAAATAAATATTCGACGATTCATTTGAAATAAAATTAGTTAATTTCTTCCGTTGGCCTAAGAAAAAGATAACTTAAAAACACTGATGGTTTATAATCCACTCCAGTGACTGACGCCTTTCTAAACTCTCATTTTGAGAGGAACAGAAAGAACTCTCATGCCGGTGTTGTCTCTCATGGCAAGTCCGGCCATACTTTGGGCTCCACTGCCAGGTCAGTGGTCGATGTTCCGGGGAGGTGTGGTAGGTGGTCAGTGGCTCTTATTTTGTAACCTTCTAAGAGTTGAGCAGATGGCATTCAAATTTAACACGTGATCTTGGCAGCAATACCTGGGAAATCATCACTACTACTGTTGATGAGTTATTTTTACTTCCTTTAACTCTTAATGAAATTACACTGAACCATTTAGCCCCTATGATAAAGATATGAATACATAAATCATTACTGCGATAATTACTAGTTTAATCTGCTAATTTACTAGAAACTTCTCCTTGGGTAAGACTCGCTTGAGATATCAATTTCGTGATTGGTCTATCAGTTTTATGGCTATCTTCACCAGCAAAGTAATTTTGTCGAGGGTAAACTAATCTCCAAAAACACTTAAGAGCCAACATGGGTTCTTTAAACCTGAACTTCTTGAAATAATTTACAGTATTTAGTATACATGACAGTGTAGTTAAACAATTCCTAAATAAATAACGATTAAGAAACTTTTCTTTTGGGAACAAAAATAAATCCTAAATAGATTGAGCAGGGAGAATGTTTGAGGATGTAATATTTCTAGGCTAAGAGGTTTCCATTGCAGGTTTACCATGAAAGCCATAAGGCATTAAAAAATACCCCCGTTGCAGCAGACCTGCATACTCAGCGAATTTCAAGTGCAAAACAACATATTTCAATCCAACATAGCCAGATTTGACATGTTTTTGTAAGCTCCATAAGAATAACATGGGGAATGAGTATGCAGGTTTGCTGCTACTGGTACATTAAAACTAGGTGGTTTTCATTCAATATTTAGTAGATCTGAACTAGAGGAAGCCATTTACCAAGTTTTATCAAGATATGTTGAGAAATAAGCGAAATATAGAATTTTACTTATTTCCCATAAGGTTAATATTGGGACAACGTACTGTGTTTATCACTTTCAATATCTCGGTAACCAATGGACATAGAGCAGTAATTCAAAATACTAAATTGTTTGTTTTTTTGAGCTGAATTCAATGGTGCCAACAAAAAATTGATAATTTTTTTTTCTATGTGAAAAACTCTAAAAACCCATTTTGGGGGGGTTTATCCCCCTTTACCCCCCCTTCCGGTGGTCCGATTGGGCTGGTTCACGAACTCGTCCGATTGATTACCACTTTACACGTCTATACCAAATTTCATTAAGATCGGACCATATTTACGGCCGCTATCGTGTTAACAGACATATATATATATATATACTAGCAGTTCCCGTGGCTTCGCTCACGACAAACACTAAAGTCTAACCCTCATTTGACGAATCTGAAGGGACTAAATGAAAAAAAGGTTATATCAAGGAATTTTTAATGTAGAGGTCTGTTTACGTGTTGTGGCGTTGTATAGGTTTAAAAAACAGTTAAACTCATATTACAGTTGATGGTGTAGGTTTTTTTACAGTCATAACTCTAAAACGGTAAGACCGATTTTAACCTTAAATGTGTCAATTTTAAGGTATTTCTACGCTTATTTGCCAATATTGCTGAACATTTTTAAATAGGGTATCAATCAAGTACAATAACAAAATGAATGTTCGGAACAGTGGCGCTGTCCGTCGACAGTGTTTCAAACTGATTCACTTAACACATCAAGGTGTACAGAACCCTCTAAGTAGGGATATTCAATGTTTTTTTTCAGTTCCACCTCCTTAAAGCAGAGGATAAATTAGCGCTGACGAATGGAATAGTTCGAGCTGGCTCCGTAATCCGCGCTTCCACCATTGTCCAAATTTAAAAGTGAAAAAAATTAAATTGTTAATTAATTGTTACAAATTTAAATGTTTGTAAAATAAGAAAAAATAGATTGAACATGGTCAAAGATTACAGCAATATAAAACACTAACATACAACTTTAAAAATATTACAACCAGCTGCTTGACTTTAGAAAGTCAGCTTGATCCGTAAACTCCAACAAATATTCCAATCCGACTGAAAATGAAGTGGCGCCATCTCGTTTTCGGCACGGGAACTACTTATTTTTCCGAAAGGTGTCCTTACTTAGAGGGTGATGTATACATTGCATATGTGGGCGATTTTTAATATATTTTGAAAGGTCAACTACAGATTGCAGCACTTGTTTTTTCCCGTGCAAAGCCAGGACACCATCGAATCAGATGAAAAAGGAATTCGCCAAACTATTTTGGGGGATGAATACATTAAGGACGCCTTAAGGTAAAAACTATAACCCCCGCTGCCTAAATAACTATTCCCCGCTGCCTGTTTGTGATTAAACAGACAAGGTACAGAAACGATGATGGATTAAATGTAAACCCTAACTAAATGTAACTTTTGTATACTTTTGTATAGTGAGTATGACCTAAATAAATTGACAAACAACCATAAAAACATGATGAAGGGAATCAAATTATAAATAGGCTGAAACAACGTATCCGTATGTGAAGCTAATTAGCCTCTACTTGACAGAATGAAATTGGAAAAGTGAACCAAAGATCATCCATTACACTTATGGGATTACTTCGAAACTTTGAGTCCGCTAACAAACCCTTAAAACTTGGAGGTTTTTATAATTCTTCTTTATAAATAGATCAAATAATTAGATTATTACAGCACATTCTGTCGGTGACTATATAAACTACCGCATCCCTCTCTTTCAGTCTTCCGGGATTTAGTTTCAAGACTCAACCACGAAAGGCAGCACGCTCTTCAGGCTTTAAACTAAAGAGGTCGAATTAGTATAAACGCCAAATCATCGTATCAGGCATAATTACAACTCCCGCTGCCGAAATAAAGATGGCCATATACTGAATTTATGATTAAACAAATTAGGTTTTAAAATTAAACTAAATGTAATCTTTATATAGTACATAATTATTTCCCGAAAATAAATCAACAAAAAATCATAAACCCGTGATGAAAGAAAGCAAATTATAATCAGCTGTAACAGCGTATTTCGTAATTTGTGAAGCTAACTTCCAGCTGCTTGATCGAATGAACATTGAAAATGTAAACAAAAGATCGTCCATAACACTTTGTATGGGAAAATTTGAAAACTTCGACCTCGCCAAAAAACCCCTTTATACTACGAATCTTGTAAAATCCTTTCTTAGCGGATGCCTACTCCCCAAAAGGAACGTCCACGCAAACTTTCAAGGTCCTAGGTCGTATAGTTTGGGCTGTGCGATGATAGGTGAGTGGTATTTGACAAATATATAGTAGAATATATATATATATATATATATAAATTCGAACGAATGCTGTTTTTTGCTTCTGGGGACCCCAAAATGAAAAGTTAACATGGTCTCGGACTTAGGTCTTACCATGAGTAATACCGTAATAGCTTATTCCTTTAAGGAAATTCGCTAAAATGTCATTAATGAATAATTTAACGATCCTCTCAACAAAAACTACATATTCCTATTACTAGAATAACATAAGGTTAAATCCGTTGCACTCGATCCATACCTTAAAACTGGATTGAGTATCAACTGAAAATAAGAAGACTCAAGAAAAAATTAAAAAGGGTGTTAGTAGCCTCCATCCGGTGAAATTGGGTTTTTATATGAAAGCAACAAAACATGTTTACAACCAGAAGCGTCAACCAAATGCAGCTTTTAAGGTAGTTTTTTTGGGAATTTAATTTAATTTTCCACTAAAAACCAAAAATTTATAAATATGCGCGTAAGCTCTGCAACCTACCCACCACTTTGGTGGATAGTGGATATTATCATATGATACAGAGTATACACAGACAGTGTTACTTGTATATTTAATGATAGTCTATGGCTAACGGATCTATGGCTAACAGCTTGAAATTCATTGTCCAGATCTTCTAGGTCGAGTTGGTAGGTTACTCCAAGTAGTAATGTTGTTCTGACTTTTTTTGATTGCTGGAAAAACTGACAGATTGCGTTCTTCTACGTTGTCGTCTTGAGGATTGACCTCCAGACCTCTTTTCACGTGATATTTGGTTACTCAAACCAACCGAGGTCCAAATTAATTCTGATAATCCAACTACTACTGAACTTATACGTAATGCTGCAGCTTGAAAATGAATAATAATAGGTGGGGTTACAGGACAATGCTTGATCCTTCTACAACGGGTGGGGGGGGGGGAGGAATTATTCCTAGGTCCCCCGGTGGTTGTCCACTCCCACTCAAAGGTCATCCCAGTAGGGGCCCCAGTAGAACTTTTGCTGCCTCCAGGACCCAATCTCAATGTTTAGGAAAGGACTGATCTTCGAACTAGCAGGCAAGGCCACCAGACTTAGGGGTCCATGGCCAGGTCAGTGATCGATGTTCCGGAGAGGTGTGGTAGGCCAATAATAGCAGACCTTAGGACAAGTAGGCAAGTCCGGCAGACGTTGGGCTCAATGGCCAGGTCAGTGGTCGATGTTCCGGAGAGGTGTGGTAGGCCAATAATAGCAGACCTTAGGACAAGTAGGTAAGTCCGGCCATTCTTTGGGCTCCATGGCCAGGCCAGTGGTCGATGTTCCGGGGAGGTGTGGTAGGCCAATAGTAGCAGACCTTGGGACAAGTAGGCAAGTCCGGCCATACTTTGGGCTCCATGGCAAGGTTAGTCGTCGATGTTCCGGGGAGGTGTGGTAGGCCAATAGTAGCAGACCTTAGGACAAGTAGGCAAATCCGGCAGACGTTGGGCTCCACGGCTAGGTCAGTGTTCGATGTTCCGGGGAGGTGTAGTAGGCCAATAGTAGCAGACCTTGGGACAAGTAGGCAAGTCCGGCCATACTTTGGGCTCCATGGCCAGGTCAGTCGTCGATGTTCCAGGGAGGTGAGGTAGGCTGATAGTACCAGTCAGACCATGTGCATGTCGGTCACCGGCTCCATAGTCATCAGTGCAGCTTAGCTGTTGAGGGTCGGAAGTCAGTACGAAACCCCAACAAGAAGGTTGTCAACGGCAGTCGCTCCATTTCTCAACATTATACTTTGTAATCAACACACAATTTATCAGAAACAACATGGAAAAATAACGTTAACATTCCTAACTCTTAGACCTACGCTGGGCTACGACCTCATTGCAAATTGACCACTAATTAAAACAATCTATTTAATTCAAAACTTAATTACTCAAAATTAAACATAAAACAGAACAACATTTAAACTAACAGATGAGAATAATAAAAGCAATACCTTATTACAGTAACTTACGCGTGATATTGAAACTTAAACTAGTCATTAATCAGAGAAGATAATTGACTCAAATCAGTGTGAAGAGCTTATGAGGTAAACGGCAAAAATTTTCCCCGAGTTCGGAATGGGGTACTGAAAAAGTTAAACACGTTGAAAATAATTATAAAATAATCTTGAAACATCTAGAAGCAACGAGAACGTTTAGCTGATGGCACTCACTTCCGTGATATAGAATGACCAGTTAACTTGAATACTATGTAAAATACCACTCATTGGGCGTACAGAAAACACTGTGCCGACAGCGGGGTGGATAAAGGGTAAGATGAATAGAATAAATTTCTACTCATCTTGGATAAAGGGGGCGTGGTGAAATTGCCACGCTCACCCTAAATGTTCAGTTGTTTCTGTTGTGTTTGTACTGACACCAATTGCTATGTTTTTTTTTTTTAGAAAATGTACATTTCGTAGACACGAATAGAATAGGAAGTACCTACCGGTCCACTTAAACTTCAAGATTGAGTTACTAGGTTTGAAAAATTATCATCGATTGAGTATAAGGAAACGTTGCGCTTTCTAAAATGTTTTGTTAAAAATTATAATTTTATGTTTGTATTTATCTTAGGCGATAGCTTATAAAAATGCACGGATCAAAGTTTTATTACAGGACACTCCCGATTATCCGAGCCCCTGTTGTTAGAGACTCCACTTTATCTAAGGTCGTTCTAAGTTGAAATTAATTCATTTTAGTTCACTCGCAGCATAATTTAACGTGATTAACATGTTTCCTAGGACGAAGTGTGTCTTATAACTGGTTGTTATTTTTACAAAAGTACTGTGTTTAATTAAGTTTTTGCCTTTAAATTATTTGTCACTGGCTTACATACTCTATATATTGATAAAACTAATATTTTAATTGCATAACTTATTTATTGTAGCCTCGCAACACTCTAACCTCCAAATATACGCATCCTTCGTATTATACGAGATTCCCGGTACTGAGGAACTCGAATAATCAGGGGTGTACTGAAATTAGAACCATTTTCGACCTTATAGCGACAATTAAACAGGCCGTTGTCACAAATTTCTAGGACCTTTTAGAGCGAGATCACGTTGCTCGCACGCTTGCATGAAAAATGGTTTGAAGAGCTCGCTCAACATACTCGTACAAGTGGCGATGTTCACATTACTTGCACCATTAGCAAAGTAAAAATTATTGTTATGGTTGATTGTTAAACTATAAATACTGGCGCAGACTTCATTTTAGAGGGGGTCATGAAATGACAGAGAAGGTATTCCTTCAAACATAGATTCAAGTTTGAAAATAAATACAATTTTTGCTCTTGGCTTATACTTTGCATTATCGTCTTTGACCGTAAATATTTTACCAAACTGTGGGAAATAATTTAATCTACCGAAAAATACATTCATATTTTATTTAATTTATATTGCTATGAGGTAAAAATAACATTCATTAGACGTTTTAGTTCGTTCAGATCTATTATTTATGGTAGATTTTGTTAAACGTGTAAACTAAATTACATAGTTAAGTATTAAATTAAGTCCCACAGTAATACTAATCATAGAAATAATAAAAGATTTGAAAAATGTCTACAAGTATAATTTACATAAAAGGCGGGAAGGAGGGGTTGAAAGAGCTTTTTCCCAAGCCGAGAGATGTCATCCTCCTAGCAATCCCCTGATCCCTGAATGACAGACGTCTCATAAAAGTATTAAATCCAACCTCAAACTTCAAACCGGCTGCCTACACCTACCTGCGATTTGGTGAGCACGTTAAAATGGCTTTAATTTTCTTTGTTTTAAAAGGTTATTTTAATATATCACTGATGATTGGTAAGTTTTTCTATCTCTTTAATCTTAGCAAACTATGTCTTCGGAAATTAGAATTGGTTTTCCTATCATTTCAACTTTTAGAAATTACTTTACATTTTCTAGTCTTTGCCATTATTGCAATAACCAGATTTACTAGAAACCATTTTTCAACCGTTGTTTTAACCGATTAAACAAAGTATGGAAAAACTTCACGAGGTAAGGCTATTACGGAATATAATTGTAAATCATTGGTCATGGTTAAAAGTTCGTAGTTTTCTGTTATAATCAGCAGTAAGAATCGCGGAGAAAACATTAATTATTGACTGATTAGCGCTATTTATATTCGGTGTCAACATTCACATGTAGTTATAATATCACCAATTATACTAAAACACAAGAAAGTGGTAAAACAAACTGTTTATTATCCTAAAGTCCGTATCACAATATATTATTATAGGTAAAGATATGATGTATTGACCAAAACTCGTATCCAACTGTCCAATTTGTAATATAATCTATCTTTATTTAGGTGAATACTATAATATGTATAATATTAACCTTATTCCGTCAACGATTCAAAAAAATTATCCTTTATAGGTTACTCAGAGTTTCAACCACAAAAAGCCATTTTCAAACCTTATCAAACTTGTCTGTGGTTTCACTTCATTCTAATGAAGTTCGTCGTGCTAAAATATAGTTCATAAATAAATAAAAAACAATGAATACAAAACACATAACACTAAATTTGATCTTTCCGGCCGGCCGCGTACTATCGAACTGGTTATTGATTGTTATCCCTGTCATTCTCCCCCTCCACTTTCCAGGCTGGCCACCATTGTCATCTGGGGAATGTATTCTATTATTATTATTTTCACAGAGGGCGATGACACTATTAAAAAGTACATTAGCTCCGTAGTTCAACTTATCACTTAAAGTATTGATGGGGTCGGTCTTATGTGCTTTGTAGATTTATAATTCTTCTAGTGAACTTAGGTAGGGCTCTTTTTACATCTGTGAAATACTTCTAGGTTTTCAGTAAAACTATGTACATTATGATTGGAATCAATCAAATGTTCGTCAAAGGTGGATTTTTGTCGTCGCAATTGGGGCTTTGGAAGATGTTCTGTAAATCTAGTATCAAATGATCTCCCAGTCTCACCTATATAGAATTTTGGACAATCTGAACATTCCAATCAACAGATACGTATTTGATTTGACCACCTTCCTGTTCAATATGTAGATTAGGCTGGGTTTTCTTTTGTTTGGAAATAATTCTGTCAACTATAGAACTTTGATAACCGTTGGATATGGCTATATTTTTGATTATTTTTACTTCTTTATCATAATCTTCTGTATTTAAAGGCATGGCTAATAATCTACGAACAAAGCTGTTGTAGGCTGAAATTTTTTGTGATTCAGGATTGTAGGATGAATTATGTATTGTACTGTTTGTTGTTGTGGGTTTTCTGTAAATACTGTATTTTAATTGGACATTTTGTTTAGTAACTACAGTCTAAAAATTTGAGTCTATTGCTTTCCTGCAGTTCTAATATGAATTTAATGTTTGCGTTTATATAATTTAAATAGTTTCTAAGTATATCCAACTGTCTCTTATTACCATTATAGATAATGAACGTATCATCGACGTAGCGGTGGTAGGATTCTATTTTTGACGCTTGTTTGTTTTTGTCAGAAAAAAATGTAACGGTTTTCAAAATGATTTGAATAAATCTCTGACAGTATACTTGAGAGCGGCGAGCCCATTAGTTCATCAATCTGGGCTGGGTTGAGCTTAGAGTTAGATAGTAGATTCTCTTTAGTGATTTATAAAGTTCTTTTTATAGGAACATTAGTAAATAAGTTCACTATATCTAATGATGCCATTGTTTTATGGTTATCAACAATCAATCCTTTGGTTTTATTTACAAAATCTAAGCTATTTCTAAGGCTATAGAAACTCTCTAGTCTACTATTTTCCCATAGAATTTTTTCTAATTCACTGGAGAGATTATATCCGGGTGCTGTTGTGAAATTCACAAGAGGTCTTATCGGCATATCTTTTTTAGAGCTTTAGGTAGGCCTTGTAAGGAGGGTGCTTTGGGGTTCATTAATTTTAAATATTTCTTATCATTATCACTGAGAATATGTTTGCATTTGTTTATAGCCTGTTTAATCTTTGTAGGGTACTTGTTAGTTGGGTCTATACTTAACTCTAAAACATTGTTGCCAGCAATAAACTTATTTACTTTACCGACATATTCATCAAAATTGTGAACAATGATTGACTGGCCTTTGTCTGATTTACATAGAATACAGTTTTATGCAGAGCTTATTATTAATATCAGTAGCTAGTTTAGTTTCTTTCCTGTATAAGTGAACATTCTTAATATTACGATTGGACATTTGTTTCTTTACATTTTTGTTTATCTTGTGTCTGATGACTGTTTTTTCATCGTAAAAAGATACACATTTAATAGTGGTTTCAGCATTTAAATTATCTGAGTTTAGTTATTTCTAAAGCCCATTATAGGTAGATGGTACCTTTGTTGAGCAGTTCAAGTTTATCATTAGTAAATACGATATCTGAGCAATTTACAATTCTTGGAAAGAACTTATGACTAATTTCAATTGTTTTGATAAGATAGCTAACACCGGCGTTTACAGATTGGAATGTTCAGATTGTATAAATTCTATATAGGTGGGACTGGGAGATCATTTGATACTAGATTCAAAGAACATCTTCCTTAACCCTAGTTACGGCAACAAAAATCTACCTTTGACGAACATTTGATTGATTACAATCATAATGTAATCATAATGTAGCTTTACTGAAAACCTAAAAGTATTGCACAAATGTAAAAGGGGGCCCTACCTAAGTTCACTAGAAGATTTATAAATCTGCAAAGCACATAAGACCGACCCCATCAATACTTTAAGTGATAAGTTGAACTACGGAGCTAATGTACTTTTTAATAGTGTCATCGCCATCTGTGAAAATAATAATAATAGAATACATTACCCAGATGACAGTGGTGGCCAGCCTGGAATAGGTAGTGGAGGGGGAGAATGACAGTGATAACACTCAATAACCAGTTAGATAGTACGCGGCCAGCCGCATAGATCAAATTCAGTGTCATGTGTTTTGTATTCATTGTTTTTCATACTTTCTTTTTATTTATGAACTATATTTTAGCAGCACGACGAACTTCATTAGAATGAAGTGAAAACACAGGACAAGTTTGACAAAGTCTGAAAATGGCTCTTTGTGGTTGGAACTCCGAGTAACCTATACAGGATTACTTTTTTAATCGTTGACGGAATAAGGTTAGTAACCTATTATAATATTAATCTAGACACAATTCAGGAGGCTAACAACATGAATAAACTTTATTTCGAATTTGCCATCCTTTTTCCTTAAGTAGAATAAATTCCCTACAATATTGTTCTTTATATGATGCTGTGAAAATTAAAGGAGTAATCTTAAATTAAATTTAGCAAATGGTTATTACATGATAGTATTTTTGGTAAAATTGAATAGACATACATACTCAGAGGCTAAGTGCTCCTTTGGTTTTCAAGTTGTCACAAAAGCGTAGGGACCTGTTTTAATTTTTTCAAATTTAATTTTTAATATAGCATATTGCAAATAGTTTACATATTAGATTTTACCTAAATCATATTTTGAGCTAACATAGGGCCTACTAAATATTTTTTTGTTCTTATAAAAATAAAACTAAAAAATCACTCAGCGATTTGGTTGTTGAATTTTGTTGTCTTAAACATGCTATACAAATGTTTGTTCTAAGTTACAATAAGTCACCGTGTTATGCTATCACGTGAACGTATACATGCGTTGATCGATGACCCCGCGGAGGAATACTACTACATTCATGTATGTGTTAACATAGCTATGTATTTCAACAACGACATTTTATGAGCCTCTGAAATTATATTTATGAAACTAAAAGTGTTATAGATTATTTAAAATACTTTCAAGTCAAAATCAAGACCATACTGCATGAAAATGGGTTTATTTACTACTTCGCGCTTCTTTTAGTGGACATCAGCGCGGATTTAACGAAGCGTTTCTAAAGCTTATATAGCCTATAAAAATACAGACATTCCCTTGTATGGGGAAACCAATGTCTGTGTTTTACATGATATAAATATATTGTTGGTTTACTGATTTGATCGTACTGTGCTCTTTTTACATAAAATCCCCTTGGACACTAAATGGCTGACCAGCGAGATGTAAGGTTTTGTAATAAAATCTCACCGAACGTGGACGCCACAATGCACCAGCCCCCCCCCCCCCCGTCATTTCGCTGGCTCAGCAAAATTTGGTACTGAATATCCAATATCACACCTCCTGGGCACTCGTCGCTAACCAAGGTAATTTAATTTTGGATGGTGGAATGGAATTGCAAACCACATTTTTTTCTTATAAAGCCTCCCGTGTATGCAGAATATTGCTGACTTGGACTTTCTACTAATCCATCCACCTAAAAGGCCATTGACAGAATAGATAGCAATGAATAAATTCTATAAAATGCATTAAACGAGCAGATTCTATCCTAACCTAATAACGCTCATGGATTTAATTAAATAAAATACATACCTTAGCGTGTCAAATATTTGCCTGCAGAGTAGGGTGAGTTCAATGTTTCTTGATACAACTAGTGAAAGAAAATTAAAATAAAAAATAAAATTACTAATAAAAACATATAAATATTACAAATAATAAAGTTCTGAGGAGGTACATATTACGTAGACTTATTTTGTTGCTACTTGGGCAGATATAAGCTGCAACAGTTTTACGTTGAGGTTTTCTCACATTAGGACCACAAAAATGTATATGAGTTCGAATCAATTAATTCTACGACAGGAAATAAATAAATAAATAAAATGTATACATCACGTTTTTAAGGTCCCGTATATGAAGAACCGGAAACAGATTTTCATTGTTGCTAACATTAATCCAAACTGTCATTATCCACCAGCCATTTGACATTTAAGGTAATTTTTTTAATGATAGCATCACAACGTTGACGATAAGATACTAACACACGGAAATAATAGAATTTAGTTATAATTGCAATTACTGAAGTATTTATATTCCATTTAATTTTTTTCATCAACCAATAATTTTTTTAGTTTCAAGATTATTCTGTGTGGGACCTGAAAGTTAAAAACTGTTTTGGCCTACTATGAGTTCATAAACGAATGTTAATCACAGATTTGTGAGGAAAAGCACGATGGATACTTTTTTTTGTAATGGCAGGTTATCAGTCTATTAACTTGGGTACGTGTAACTGGAAGTAAATTAAATTAAAAACAAAAATTTGCTATTTTCATCCAACAAATACTTTATTAGACCATTCGATAATAATTTTAAAAATAACCAAGACATTATTATCGTTTCTGCAAAGCAGAACAGTTTGAAGTTTTGCTCAAAGAAAATTAAATTCCCTCCTTTTTGTTTCTGTTAGTTAATTATGGCTCACATTGAGTTATTTTTCTAATTATAAGAACAGTGTTTTTGTTCTCCAGTGTTTTACAATTAATTTTCCACAAAAAGCTTTCCTTAAAAATGCGGTTAGGTTTTTACGGCTGTATGTCCTTAGAACCAGCTTATCTCGGAAATATAGGAAATTCAATCCCTTACATAAATTGTTATGTCAAAATAAAAGCAAGTTTTTTATATTGAAAAGGACAAGGGAAACTTTAAAGATATTTAAAATATTATCAACTGAAAATTAAGAAAACCAATGTTATACTTTTTTTACCATATTGTATGATAATAATATTTTAAAATATAATTAGACATTTTATGATACTGAAGTTTTCTGAAGGAAGACTGCTTATTTCATTAATGAATGAAGACACTTTAAGAAATAGGCATTGTCTATATTTATTGAGGTAATTTCATTACTTTAGTGAAGCACCTTCCCCAGATTATTGTAGATGTTTTCAATCAGTATAGTATTAAAGAACATAATTATGATAAGCAGTCTTTGGGTTCTGCCTCCCAGAAGGCAGCTATATCGGCGAGGGTTGAGTTGGGGCCGCAGCTAGCGGCCACTCCCGACTGCAACCCTTCTACAGCGCGGGACGGTGTATATGTTAGGTTAGGTTATTATAAATACGTTAGTAAGACTTTCCTTGTTTTTCTACGAATCGAACGACATCAGATGTGTCATACGTTCGCCCACCAAATACCCTTCACGTAGGCCAAGTGCAAACTGGATTTGGCGGGCAACGGAATGACCCATCTGCTATCGTTCGATTCGCAACAAAACGAGTAAAGTCCTTCTACTCGTTATTCTACGATATTATTTGTGATAACGTAACTTAACATGACCGCCACAGCACGCTGTACAAGGGTGGCCTCCGTACAAAGTACCAACAGCTGTACCAAAGTACAGCGTTTTCATAGTGATTGAAATCGTTAACCAAACAGTGAGCTATGTACTTTCTTTTGGAATTCGTATTTGTTGCATTTTTATCAGTAGTTTCATTTGTATTTGAAATTACATTTTTTGGTATTCCATACTTTGGTGAAATAATGTTTTTCAATGATAGGTGAATAGTACTTAAAAATGCTAAAAATTATTCAGGGGGTTGGCTTCAGATTTTAGCTACTTTCGGTGAGTTATTAAACAACAAAATTGGCATTATCGCTATATTGGTACGAAATTCGAAAGTGATAAGTGCAACGGAATTTTTTAAATGATTGCCTTAAATGCGCCCCTGCTAACTCATGGATCACTTTAATTCCTTCGTTTATCATTAAACTCTATGTAGCTCTCATGTATTATAAAGTTCTAGAATTAGGCTGTTTTTGTTTTGATTGATAAGAATTATTTTAAATATGATTTTGATTGTATCTTTTATGAAGAAAAAAAGAAACTACTTATATTACATTTGAAGATAAACTGTAGATATTTGAAGATAAACTAAATATTAAAACATTGTAACATGCTACAGATTATTTTACATTTTTAGCTTAATCAAACAATGAAGAAGGTAAATAAAAAAAACCACAAAACCGGTAAAGTAAGCGGTAACAGAATTAAATCAACAATCCTATTCAATAGAGAAAGACAATTTTTTACTCAAAGAACTTGCACAAAACCAATTGGTAAGCGCAATTTAATGGAGAAAAATGGCAGTAATTTGAATACTGAGAAGAAAGAGCACATTGATTTCATATTATGAACTTTTTTACTTTGTGGAAGCTTTCGTCAAACTAATGCATACTCAAAATACCCCCGTTGCAGCAGACTTGCAGACTTGCTCAGCGAATTTCAAATGCAAAACAACATATTTCAATCCAACATAGCGAGATTCAACATGTTTTTGTAAGCTCCATAAGAATAACATGGGGAATGAGTATGCAGGTTTGCTACTACGGGTATATCAAAACAGGGTGGTTTTAATTCAATATTTAGTTGATCTGAACTAGAAGAAGCCATATACCAAGTTTTATCAAGATATGTTGAGAAATAAGCGAGATATAGAATTTTCTTTATTTACCATAATGTTAACATTGGGAAAACGTACGTGTTTACCACTTTCAATATCTCGGAAACCAATGGACATAGAGCAGTGATTCAAAATACTAAATTGTTTTTTTTAACCTGAATTCAATAATGCTAGCAAAAATTGGATAATTTGTAATTTTATATGTAAAAAACTCAAAAAACCCATTTTTGGGGGGTTTACCCCCCTTTACCCCCCCTTTCCGGTGGTCCGATCGGGCTGGTTCACGAACTCGTCCGAGTGATTACCACTTTACACGTCTGTACCAAATTTCATTAAGATCGGACCATATTTACGGCCGCTATCGTGTTAACAGAAATAAATATATATATATATACCCCCGTTGCAGCGGACCTGCATACTCAGCGAATTTCAAATGCAAAACAACATATTTCAATCCAACATAGCGAGATCCAACATGTTTTTGTAAGCTCCATAAGAATAACATAGGGAATGAGTATGCAGGTTTGCTGTTACGGATATATTAAAACTGGGTGGTTTTAATTCAATATTTAGTTGATCTGAACTAGAAGAGGCCATTTACCAAGTTTTATCAAGGTATGTTGAGAGATAAGCGAGATATAGAATTTTCTTTATTTCCCATATGGTTAACATTGAGACAACGTACTGTGTTTACCACTTTAAATATCTCGGTAACCAATGGACATAGAGCAGTAATTCAAAATACTAAATTGTTTGTTTTTTTGAGCTGAATTCAATGGTGCCAATAAAAATTTGATAAATTTTATTTTTCTATGTAAAATACTCAAACACCCATTTTTGGGGGGGTTTATCCCCCTTTACCCCCCCTTCCGGTGGTCCGATCGGGCTGGTTCACGAACTCGTCCGAGTGATTACCACTTTACACGTCTGTACCAAATTTCATTGAGATCGGACCATATTTACGGGCGCTATCGTAATAACAGACATATATATATATATATATATATATATATATATATAAATCTGAACGAATGGTATTTTTTGCTTCTGGGGGCCCCGAAATGAAAAGTTAACATGGTCTCGGGCTTAGGTCTTACCATGAGACCTAGGGTAATAGCTTATTCCTTTAAGGAAATTCGCTAAAAAGGCGATAAAAAATAAGAACTAAAGAACTAATAGTATATTTCATTACAAGGACATAAAGTGACGCTTTTCATACAAGGTCAAGTTTTACAACCGAGGTTGTAAGCCGAGGTTGAAAAATGACCGAGTAACGAAAAGCAGCTATACTCATACTCATACTCATACAATTCATACTCATTGTAAATAATAACGCAGAGGAAATTAAAGTTCTAATATTAAAATACCACATTAAATCAAACTTCCTGAGGCATCAGGTGTTACAACCAATTACAACGCATTCATTTGCACTCTTTATTCTTTGACACTTTGATAAGTTTTAACCAACATTCATAACTGACACACATAACCTCCTTATAAGCTGCAGTTATAGTATATTTCATTACAATGACCTAAAGTGACGCTTTTCGTACAAGGTCAAGTTTTACAACCGAGGCTGTAAGCCGAGGTTGAAAAATGAGCAGTAACGAAAAGCAGCTTTAGGTCCGTGTGATGAACTATATTTTTCGTTATATTGCTCAATACAATACGTAAACTACTTAAGAAAACCAAAATGTTACAGTTTGTTTACCTTTAAAGATGCCTTCAAAACATGCCACCGTCTTGTTCTTGCTATTTGAAGCAATCAGCTGATTGTCTGTTTCATTTGTGTTAGGGTAGACTGACAACAATGAAAACTATCGACGTATCGAACGCATGTAATAATCGATTGGTGAAATGAGCGAGTTTCACAAATTGACCAAACTGACAACAATGAATGCTTCGATAATAACGATGAATGTTTCGATTATTTGTAACCGAATGAATATTGTTCGATTATTACGACGTATTTTGATTAGGATTTTTGCGGACATTTGCCATCACTGATTAGTAAAAAACAAGTTTCACGACGTTTCGGGATCTGGAATCTGATCCCGTCTTCAGGTGGGAGAAAACCTATAACATAACAAGATTAGTAACACCTAGCCAGGAAAACCTGGAGAAAAAACACAGCTAAAACAGAGAACTGTAAAAGCAGTCACGAAAACAATAAGCTGAAAATAAATACAATACAAAAAATAACACAGGAAACATAAGTATCAAGAATCACCAGGCAGGAGAGAGCACGTCCACACCCAATCAGAGCTGAGCTGAGACTGGTGGGAGGAAAGCAAACGCAAAAATCCTAATCAAAATATAAAATCACCATCACCAACAATGAATTTCAAACAAAGTATTACGACGTCCCAGGAATTAAAAGCTGATGTACGCGATACCAGCTGACTCTTTATAGTCATAGAGCGATTATAAATGTTTGACTATAAAAGTCAAAAAGTGCTGAGTACGTCGTAGTTTCATTCTTTCATTCTTTGATGAGACAGGTACCTCATGGAGGACGTTACCCTGAATATGAGTGAAGGATGAGTAATAATCGAACAATATTAATTCGATTACAAATAATCGAAACATTCATCGTTATTATCGAAATATTCATTGTTGTCAGTTTAATCAATTTGTGGAACTCACTCATTTCACCAATCGATTTTTACATGCGTTCGATACGTCGATAGTTGTTCATTGTTGTCAGTCTACCCTAACACAAATGAAACAGACAATCAGCTGATTGCTTCAAATAGCAAGAACAAGACGGTGGCATGTTTTGAAGGCATCTTTAAAGGTAAACAAACTGTAACATTTTGGTTTTCTTAAGTAGTTTACGTATTGTATTGAGCAATATAACGAAAAATATAGTTCATCACACGGACCTAAAGCTGCTTTTCGTTACTGCTCATTTTTCAACCTCGGCTTACAGCCTCGGTTGTAAAACTTGACCTTGTACGAAAAGCGTCACTTTAGGTCATTGTAATGAAATATACTATAACTGCAGCTTATAAGGAGGTTATGTGTGTCAGTTATGAATGTTGGTTAAAACTTATCAAAGTGTCAAAGAATAAAGAGTGCAAATGAATGCGTTGTAATTGGTTGTAACACCTGATGCCTCAGGAAGTTTGATTTAATGTGGTATTTTAATATTAGAACTTTAATTTCCTCTGCGTTATTATTTACAATGAGTATGAATTGCCCATTGAATTAGGCAAATTTTATTAATATTTGAGTAGAGAGGGAGTTATTTTTTGTTTTTACATAGTACATCCATGCATAAACGGTATATATTGTAATAGGTACTAATGAAATAATAATAACATTAATTTACAAACTAAATCAATCCAGTGGATGTGCTTCAATTATATTATGGTGGACAGCATACACTTGATAGCAGTGATATATGTTTGGTTTTTTCCTGATTGTGTGTGCATATATCAGTAAAAGCTCCTCAAACGTTTAAGAGGAAATTAATATTAAGATAAAAATGTACTTCTGTACATTTTTAATATTTCTGTGTTAACCTTATTATATAAATGACGTTAACTCATGTCAACAATAAATTTGATTACGCATTCAAAACTGAGCAGACGTGATACTAACAGCCCACATGGATGATAATTACAGCTGTTCAAGGCTAAAAACACTTTCAGAGGTTCAAAATGGTAATGCAACTAAAAATTTCTAGCCAAAGTAAAGAACGTGACCCGTATACACGTCAAGCTGATCACATCTAGCTGATTTTAAATATTTATCATTTGTAATCATCAGAAAACTAGTTTGATTCAATATGGAACTGCCATAAATTATAAATCACTGCAGCTCAAAAGGAGGTAATATTTTTCAGTTATGATTGCTGGATAAAAGTTACGAAAGTGTCAGTGAATAAAGCTTGCAAATTAAACCGTTATGATTGCTTGTGATATCCGATGCTTAATGAAGTTCGACAATTTTGTTTTGTAATTTTAGAACTTTGATTTCCATTGCGGTGTGGTTGACAATAAGTATAAATTGTGATTTGAATTAGGTTAACTTCATATATTCGAGGAGTGGGCATTTCAGGTTGTTTTTACATAAGAAATTTGAGCATGAACAGTAAAATTGTTGTGTGTATAAATTAATAAGTACTATCGAAATAATAACAACATGAGTGAAAATCACTTTACAAACCAAATTAATCCAGAGGAAGCGGCGACTTCTGTTTATTAATTTTTTTACCCTGTGTTCGAGTGTTTATAAAAGCTCCTAAAACGTTTCAGAGAAAATTAGCAAAAAGGTAAAAATGTATATCTGTACGCTTTTAGTATTCCTATGTTATCCTCAATATTAGAATAAGGGTAGCACATTTAATTAATACATTTAAAATCAAGCAGACGTAATACAATCAAGACACAGGAGTTCAATTGACAGCAGTTTAAAGCTGAAAACACTTTCAGAGGTTCGAAAATATGGTAATGCAGCTTAAACGTCTCAGCCAAAGTGAAGAAAGTGACCCGTATGCGACATCAAGCTGGTCCTAAATACCAATCATTGGTAATTAGCAGAAAACAAATTTGAGTCAATGTGGAACTGAAATAGTCGAACGGATCCAGTTTAAGTCAGTTAGTGTGACATTAAATCTGCAGCGATTTGGCCAACCCTCGCTAATGAAGAAAGTCCGTATTGGCCATGGGTCCAGCGTAGTTCAAAGGCTGCCAAACTTTATTATTCCTTTACATTTATCATTCCCTTTGAGCCTTGTGTTACGGCAAGAGACTCTCGTTTCAGGAAATACCCTCAAAGGCCTTTGCTTAAAATAAAACAGGGAAATGTGTTAGATTTTCTATTAAAAAGTAAATAAATGAGTGGGGGAATAATTTTATATCAATTTGTGGTGCTCCAGTATCTGGATCTTTACAAAAGAGATTTCCAAATTTAAGTGTACTAATTAACCCTAGAGCGGCCAAACGACTTTTTTAGTCGTTAGGTTACGGTAAGATGGTGGCCAAACAACTTTTATAGTCGTTTGCTACAGACTTTTGTTCTAACCAATATTTCGTACTGTTAAATTGCAGTAATCACAATGACAATTAAACCATTGCAAAGATAATGAAATTACCTTAAATTTCCATACATAATATACTCATTTATGTTTACTATAACCGCAGGATAGTGAGATAAATATATTGAAAATTTGACCTTTCCGTTCCGCGGCACTGCCGAGCGAGCAGTGGAGGCAAAATTTTGTAAAATTCGTGGAAGCTTTATTTTTCGTCGTAGAAGCTAGAGGGTGGTATTCAATTCATTCTTTCTTTCTCTACACTTCGTCTGTTGAAAAATTTAGTCTAGCGTCATTAGTTTACCAGCTGTGATTTTTTTACAAAGACACGGTAAACTAAGTCAGTAAGAGTTTTCTGTAGGGCCAAACAACTTTTTTGGTCGTTTGGATAAGTAGTTATTATTCTGCTTGTAGATGGAATTGAAAACAAAGAAAAATACAGAAATGAAGAGGAAGAAATCCTCTACCGATCTAAGTATAATTGTAAGTTTCCTGGAGTGATATTTTGGTTTTTGCAGTTGGTCAAAGTTATGGAATGTCTCAGTTTGTCAGAGCACCTGTAGTGTTGTAGGCCTATCGCGTTGCAGCCAGATGATTCTTTGTTGTGGTGGACAGCTGTCGGTTATAAGTTTGTTTTTGTTAGTTGTGACTGCTTTAGTGAATAAATATTGTTATTATAGTGATATTAGAAGGTATCTATGTGTAAATCAGTGATGAATAAAGGAAGAAAACTTGGACTCCAGGTTTTTTTGTGAGTTGTGAGAAAGATAGGCAAAATAAAATTGTTTATAAACATACATTGACGTTAGTTCCATGGTTTACCTACTAAAAAAAATTATTATTTTCTACATTTTTCCCATTGACTCATTTGGTATGATAAAAGGCTAATTCCATAAAATCAAGAAAGTGAGAGTGTTTTGAGGAAAATCTTGCTCTGATATCAGAGCATAACAGAGTGGTAAATAAAAAAAATGTTCTCTCTTTTTATATTTTACCACTTATAACCCTTATAAGTTGTTTTATTTCAGATAAACTATATATTTTCTGATTTGGTACAAAATTTCACACATTTTGTTTATCTTGTAATTTTTATACACCCAATAATTATTTTTTTTACGTGTGTTAGAATTTGTTAGTTTTTTGTGTAAAATCCCGTAAGTAAAAACAAAACTTATTTTCAAACTGAAATACTATATTAACGGAAAAAGTATAAATACGGATATTTATTTTTTCTTATTCTACGTTTACTGCTCTATCAGAATATATGTGTTTTTATTATGTTTTATGTCTTTTACTATGTGTAGGCCTAAAATGTATATAAGCATGCCAAATTCAAACAAAATATAGAGTTTCACATTTCACGCTATAACTCAAAATTGTTTATAGTTGTTTCAAATATTCTTGTGTTTTTGTGTAAGGAAATAAATTTAAAACAACTTGTATATCTTGGATTTTCGTAAACAAATCTTTTTCAATTTTTTGGTAGGCCTTACTTTTGAAATTTAGTTTTTAGCAAATGTTTGTTTTTTGGTTTTTGGCATGTACCATTTTTGTTGTAACAAAGGTTCAGGGTTTGTTAGTATATTTAGATTCTACAGAATGTCCCAAATCCAATGGTATATAATGTTATGTGTTTTGATAAAAATTAGGTATTTTATAGCAGTTAACATAAAATGCTGCACGGAAGGCAAAAACTGCCTGGCCCCACAGAATCTCACCATTTGGCCTTTCTAGGGTTAAGTGATAATTTTTATGCATTGTTTTATTTTTTACACTCTCACCATACTGTAACAAGAACAATAAAAAACTTTAGTTTCTTCAATCGTTATCAAGCTGATTTTCTGCAAGTTTTTTTTTCAAATTAAGCTTCATTTCTGTGTATAATCAGATCCTTTCGACGATTTAGACCCAATAATAATTATAATACACACTACCTATATCTCATAAAATGTGTATTCCGAGTTGTTTATCTATGTTTTCATAATCAGCCTGTCACGCATAAAAGATTTAGCATTTAAAATATACATGGTAGGTATTTATTATAGCTTCGATTGATTTTGGTATGAATCGTGTGTCAAGACCATTCTCAAAGCAGGAAAATTCATATTGCAACTTTATACAAACTGTAGGATATATTACTGAAACCTACTAAAGTGTAAATGTAAATTAGCGAATTTCCCCTATAGGGAAGAAGCTGTTACCGTAGTACTCATGGTAAGACCTAAGCCCGAGACCATGATAACTTTTCGTTTTGGGGCCCCCAGAAGCAAAAAACACTATTCGTTCATTTTCATATATATATATATATATATATATATATATATATATATATATATATATATATATGTGTGTGTCTTTAAGCACGATAGCGGCCGTAAAAATGGTCTAATCTGAATGAAATTTGGCACAGCCATGTAAAGTAGTAATTATTCGGACGAGTTCGAAAACCAGCCCGATCAGACTACCGGAAGGGGGGGTAAAGAGGGGTAAACCCCCCCAAAATGGGGATTTTTGAGTTTTCTTATATAGAAAAATTAAAATAATCCAATTTTTGTTACCACCATTGAATTCAGCTCAAAAAAACAAACAATTTAGTATTTTGAATCACTGCTCTATGTCCATTGGTTACCGAGATATTGAAAGTGGTAAACACAGTACGTTGTCCCAATGTTAACCTTATGGGGAATAAGTAAAATTCTATATCTCGCTTATTTCTCAACGTATCTTGATAAAACTTGGTAAATGGCTTCTTCTAGTTCAGATCTACTAAATATTGAATGAAAACCACCTAGTTTTAATGTACCAGTAGCAGCAAACCTGCATACTCATTTCCCATGTTATTCTTATGGAGCTTTCAAAAACATGTCAAATCTCGCTATGTTGGATTGAAATATGTTGTTCTGCATTTGAAATTCGCTGAGTATGCAGGTCTGCTGCAACGGGGGTATTTTACATATGCACTTTAACACCTCACATATTTGCATACTTTCTTTTTTTTTTATTAATGCCTTTAAATTTGCAATATTAAATTAATGTAGTTAATTTATTATTTATTTCAATTTAAGTTATTTTATTTAACATAATGTGGTATAGCATTTAAAAGAGTTATTTATCGTATTAGAATTTAATTATTTGGGAATTAATTAACCAATAATTAAAGAATAATTAAATATAAGTAATTAAATCAATCAAAAATTAAATCAATACCTATTCTACAGGAAAATGCTCAGTCTGAAGCTCTTTGCACTTTGTTTGGAAGGAAAAAGCAGATGAAGCAGGCGGTAGTGGCCCGACAATCCGCGAATGTGTATATATATGTGTGTGAATGTGAGTGTGTGTGTGTGTGTGTGTGTGTGTGTGTGTGTGTGTGTGTGTGTGTGTGTGTGTGTTCGCGCAAGCGCGCGTGTGCGTGTGAGTTACAATGGATAGGTCGTCCGTTTGTCCTATATCGGGGGATGGGGGGCATTCTAACTTTTCCTGGATGTCTTAGCCTTTAAAGAAATTTGCTAAAATTGGCGGGCACGTAAATTGAATAATACTTTTATTTATACTTACCTTTTTTACTGCCATTGAGATTAGATTAATGTTCTCTTAAAACCTTCTTCCGTATCCACATGAATCGTGTCATGTACTAATAAATAAAAAAATCTAACTTGATAAATTCCAAACTGTAATCCTTTTTGGTGTTTCACCAACGGTTACTGACTGCAGACGAGATTACCTTGCACGTTCTCCCACTTATCCAATGGATTAATTTGTGGGAAATTGTAATAATTAACTTCCGGTAGTCTGGAATAATTTATATTTAAAACGACATCTGAGGAGTTCACCATTTTATGTCACCATTATCCATCCGCAGAGAGTACTGTCATATTTAGGCTAAGTCCATCCCCCTATAGATTCTAACTGGTTCTAGTTTTGACTCCGTGTCAATACTTCAAAGCCTTGGGATTCATCCGTCATTATCAGTCATCATCCCTCGATTAAAGTGTAATGAGGAGTACAACTGGGAGTGGATATAAGTGTACTGGTTTAATTTATAAAACGTAATTTTTGTCTTTATATAAAAAACTGACCATTTAGTAATATAGCTAAATTTTCACCTTCTTTTGTTCTCGAAAAGTAACTAAATGCAGAACAATGACTAAATTTTATAATTGATTTTCTAAACTGTCCTGTAGTTAAAGTAAAATAAATAAGAGAACGGAAGAAAGAATACCACCGGCGCAGCAAACCTGCGTATCAGCGAACTCCAAATAGTAAAACATCCAATAATTAATTAATTATTACTAACAATGGAAATATAGTCAAGTGACATTTTTGTATTAAAGTAATATTAACATTTTTTGACATAGTCTCTGTAAAAAAAGTTGGTAAAAAGGTTTTTTTCTACAAAATAAATATATTTATTTAAGAAATAAATAGGCTAGACTGTGTATTTATTTAAATTATAGTCTAAACAAGTTTAAAAAGCCAACATGTACTTTGGATGAAATCATTAAATACTCCGTGGGTTTCGTTAAAACCTCAGAAGAAAGTGAATTAGAAATTAGAAATAGAAATTAGACACATTCTGCTGCCCTGATACTAAAACATGAAGCGAAAATACCTTGGTGGGAAAATGACACTTAGATCAATAATTCAAAGTACTAAATTGTTTTTTTTCGAGCTGAATCGAATTGAAAAAAACAATAATTAGATAAATTTGATTTTTCAATCATGAAAAATTCAAAAAACCTATTTTTACGGGGGTAAAAAGGAGCACTTTGGATCAAAGATAGTTACGAACTCGTCTAAGAAAACCTTGTTTTACAGGTCCATACTAAATTATGTTACGATTGAATTGTTTTTACCAAAAGTTATCGTGCTAACAGACACCCAAAAATTAAAATTACATTTCCCATACATGCCTATGTTAAATTGTGAAATAAATTGTGATATATGCAGGTAAAAATTTGTGTTCGCAATAGACTTGCTTAATATCCAGAAAGTACACTTAACAAGCTATTACTTAATATGAATATTATTATGATTGCTGAGGTTACCCTGAACGGATATATTTCGTCCATTCTGTTAAAACGACGGTATCAACTTAATCCAGAGGAAATTCACTAAATGTTACTATCGCGTAAGAAAATGGTTCAACAATTAACTAAAACTACAGTCAACATTTAAAAAAGTAATTTGTGAATTTTAACTTGTATGCGTTGAGGATATTGAAAAACGCTATTGGTTCTACTATAAAAACCTACCTTAGAATCATATCAAAAAATAAAAGAGTTGGCATTACGAAATGATTTTCGTTCAGCATGATTTAGAAACAAAATTTTTTTAATAAATCCGCACGAAGTAAAAGCCAAAAAGTGTACAATATTAATCTTTATTTACAACATTACACATGATAAAACTTAATTTTTATATTGTGCATACAAAATTGTATATACAATTTTACACAATTTGTATTCTTCCAGAATTTTATAAACGACTTTTTACTTTATTGAAATGATATATGAAAAATAAAACTCTTTGAACCCTTATTATCCTGGAAATGACATAGCATATGAATTAATAATTACCGTTTTGGAGAATAACATTAGCTCCTGTACGGATCCGTCTGCATAAGGGTTGCCAATTTGATGAATGGTTCAATGTTTTCTTTAATTTAGAAACAATGATTTGTATTAATTCAATGATTTTAAAAGTAAGAGTTTGCAATACGTTGGTAACATAAGACATATTATCTTTTTGATAATTCATGGTAAATGAATGCTTTTCTTTACTCTTCAATTTGTTAAATTTTACTCCTCAAGTTCTCAAACAATTATAACGTTCTACTCATATCTAAAAATAATATATGAAACTTTGCTTTTGCCAGAACAAGGATTTAATATTAACATTTTCATGTGCTTACTGAGTGTTTAACAAACCTTGATACATTAAATCAAATTCATTACCTAAAAACGATACTCAATAACGTTTATTATTTTTTAATAATAAAAAACAAAAAAATACATAATTTAAATCGCCGGTACAGTGTATAGCAGTATTCCAGAAAAAAATAAAAACTGTTTAAACATTTTTTAAATTATCTGAAAAATTAATTTAAAAGAGCAGCTGAAGTGTTCCTACAAACATTTGAGATTTTAACACGATATCGAGTCCACAGACACGAAGAAAATGTCTAATTATAATTATACGACATACATAAATTACAGCTACACAATTATTAATGACGTTAGCTAATGAAATCGTAACATTTGTTTAGCCTAATCTATTTAAAACTATGTCGAATAGTTCTATATTTTTTGGGTGGAATAATAAGTTACGATAATTATCATTACCTTCTCCTTTGTGAATATTTCTCAAAAATGTAATCATACTTTTTGCATCAAATGGCAAATGGCTTAAAAAAGTTTACGATAACAATATACTATTAGATAATAGCATAGTTATAAATGGGAAGAATATTTTCTTTGAACAAAACATTTGAACGAAAACTGGACCCTCAAAATAAGCTTTAAAACTGCGCTTCGCCACATGAAATTCCGGTAGACTGAGAAGTTTGATCGATTCTTTCTCTAACTGAGGGATCCTCGTTGTGTTATCTTTTGAATGTCATTTAACTTTACAAATCACGTTTTTTTTTAAAGTTCAAACTTGAAAGAGAGAACATTTCTTCGTCCCTAACAGATGTACACTTTCTTTAGTATATAGTATAATTACATTATCAATAAAAACTGGTAATTTTGTATAGGTATTTTACCATGAATTTGTAAAAAATCCAGTCAGATAAAAAAATAACTATTATAAGACTATTTTTGAAAAAGTATATTTGTTATTAAATAACGACAGGCTGTTTGATATTTTAATTCGATGTAGCTCACTGACTATGAGGACTAGCTTAACGTATTTTGACACAAAAGAACGGACATTTTGTAGGATTTTATAGGATTTATTTATTTTTTATTTTTTTATAGGATTTAGTCGAACTGTGTTGTGGCAGTCATTACAATCCGAAATTTTTTGCCAAAACTGCATAGGTGTTCTTTCTATTGGAATAAAAGGCTGTTACTGCTGCTAAATGCCAAATTTTCATTTTGGCTTTATCATTAAAGTAAAAATTGTTGTGAAATGTGTCAGTTCACTATTTTTCAGCACAAAACCCATGAAAAAAAACATTAAATCTGTCACTAGTATACAACTATTAATAAGAACATTTTGTTTTGTCCCTTAATTAATCATTGCAATATTAAACATGAATCTGACCGTGGCCGAAGAAATCCTTATTACTTCCGGAGAATTTTGGATTCCTTAATATGCCATTCAAAAGTTATAAGGAAACTTAGCTCTCTTGGACTTTTGAAACCAAAATTGTGCGCAAAACCTTTTATTTAACTACTACGGTCATTGAAATTAGTTGCGAACAATCAATGGCATACACTGATTAAATTTTTGACAGCTTGTGAAACTTACATCAAAACCTTACACTAAACTTGCACACTTCTCAACGTGCATGTGAATGTTCTTACTTAGCTCAAAAAGTGCACATGTAACTAGGATGTAATCCCTTATACCATTTAAAGCCCTATGAATTTTACTTTCTATTAATGCTGACGCCTTAATATACAAACAACTTAAACTGTATTTAAAATTTAAACTGTACACTTACATATCAACACCCTGTGTATTTCGATTACTGTAACTAGATGTGCAATTAATTTTGAAACGATTGAACTGGTATGGAATGGATTGTAAAAATAGGTTCAGTGTTTAGTACTTCACTGACGCACATACTCAGAAATTATTAACGGGGCTATTTTCGTAAAGTTTAAACGCAAACAAACGTTTAAGGTAATGTGGTTTATTCATGGGAAGTAAATGTTTTTATGGCTGAAAATGGGAACAACTCAACATTGTGCTGCAATTCCCTGTAGCTTTCAGTATTGGTCATACCCTTCCTTACTTTAAATATCAACCATCAGTCATTTATAGAATCATAATTTTTATGATGAGAAAGGAGATAAAGTAATTTTTATTCTGAATTTATGTCAAGTACTATGTTATTCTTTCATTTTTGTGTCGCTTCCGAATCACATATAAAAGGTTACTTTACCTTTTTGTTATTATTGATCCAAATTTAAATAGTGTTTTAATTGTTTTGGTGGTAAACAACTTTTGGATTACCATAACAAATTTCAAGCTTCTCTCATATCAAGATTGTCAAAAAACGTAAAAGAACAAAGAATTTTAAAATTAATTTTATTACTTCAATAGATCTTGGAGACCTCGTGAACTAAAGTATCAACTTTAGATCGAATTAATTGTTGCAACTATAATAACCCCTTAGTGGGCAAAGGTCATATCTACAGAGCTGTGCGCGTAGACACCGTTATTGTAAATTAATGTTTTTTTTTGTTCAAGGTGTAACTTTGTTAACTTTGAACTTAGAACAAGAAAACATTAATTTACAATAACTGTGTCCATATACGCGCACTGCTCTGTTGACATGCAGGGGTACGAGTTAGAGGTTGACCTTCAACCACTCTTACAAAGGGTCAAAGGGGCTAGTTGGACCAGTGTGTTGTATGGTCGTTCAAGATGTCTCCGCAGAATCTGTTAATGAGGCCATACAGTTTTAAAATTCTTCAACAGTATTCGTGAACGACCAACATTGTAGTAGTATAAGGGTAAAATATTTTATTTAAATTTTGCTATAAATTCGAATAGTGTGATAAACATTGATTTTATAGTTCTAGAAAATAATACCATAATTTGGAATCTAGGGTTGATTACACCCCTAAAGTGGCGTCAATCGTTGCCTGTATATCGTGACACAATTTTAGCGATGTAAAATGGTGTTATGAAACTTGGTTTACAGGCTATAGGAAAAGCAACGAAAATGTAGCAGTCGGACCACGTCCTCGATCAACAAACGAGACAAAACGTGCGCGGAATCTTGGCAGACAACCCATACATCAGCCTAAATCTATCGCCTTCCGTCTTGATAAAGGATACCATTTTTTAATATTACCTCATAAAAACTGTGTATGTTTTTTAGCTGACAAAGGACAAGTTACATGTAATTTTCATCGTGGATGGCATGATGTTAACTAATATTTAATAGAAAACGGTAAGATATTGTGTCCTGTTCTCATCAACATAGATCACAATTAGCACACAACTGAAAGAAAAATTGTTTCAATCCATAAACAGTATGTTATAAGACGAACCGGTGAACCGGCGATCAGGCTATGAAGTAAGCACATCATTCGCTTGCGAGGTCACTAAATAAGTCATTGAAGATGATGTGTTGATTGGATTTTTTTATTTGAATTTATTTTACTAAATACAAATCTATTGCTAACTGCAAACTCTTGGAAAGCAATTTTTGAATAACCAAGAACCTGTTACTTATTAAAAAATGTGCCTTGTAAAATAAGTTCCATTCGTCTCGCAGCTTAGATTTAGTAAAACATTCACTTTTATCATAAACCCTTACAAATTAATTTTTTTAGTAAACCAAAAATTTATATTTAATTTGAAATTGTTTTTATAATTTTATGTTATCTGAACTGTTTTAAACTTTTTCACCGTTGAAAATTACGTATCAAATAAATAGGCAGCCTATCGCTGAGAAGCCGTCGTGAAGGCCGGCCGCTGCATTCGAGGTGATCACTTCCGTCCTGTTTCCTCTTCCTGATTTAAAGGTCGATCAATGTTTCTAATTCGCTAGGGAAATCTTCAAACTCGGCAGATTTTTTTTATAACGTCCACAACTTTACTAGTAAAGTAATGAGTTGAAAATTCATTTTTTAGCTCGAATCTAAGAAAGACATTGATGTTACTTTCGTGTTGATTCAAATGTCAAAATAATGTTTATTCGTACGAAGAAAATGTAGTTCCTTAAATTTTGTTCGTCTGCGGTAAATTCTATCTAGCTAAAAGGCTTTTAGTTTTTTCCTTAAATACTTAATGCGTTTTTAATACATTACAAAGGGTAAGTTGACTAACTAAAGTACTAATTAACACCCCGGTTTGCTGTGGCACTTCTGTCTGTCTACGTTAGACGACCTATCGCTGTTGATATACTATTTATGAACTAATAAGGACCTTACTTTTATATATAGTATAGCATTTGTAATGTTGAGTTTTAGTTATTTCATACATAACGAAACCCAACTCGCTTGCTACACCTAACTTGCGTATAAAGCGCCTTCACTTTGGATAGCAACAGCTTTGTTCACTGTTGCGCTCAACCCGAAGCTGACATCAACTTTCGTTTCAAAAACTAATAATTAACAGTCGCTGTTGCAATATAAAGATATTTGCTCAACATTACTTTTACCTACTTGGGGATCCTGGACTTTCGGGGGGGGGGGGGGGGATAACTGCTGCAATCCGTAGTTGGTTTTCGGATTCAATTATTTGTTCTTTTCCTTATAGTTCGTCTGTACTCTAAACGACTTAAGATTTAGACGCTATACGGTTCGTTTTAGGTACTAATTGTTGCAGCATCATCATCTGATAACACTTGCTGAAGCTGTAAGAACCCTATTAATCATGTATGGAAAATTGTGCTTGACATGCGCAATAAATTTCAATACATTTTCATTTCTTTTAATTTCATTTCCTTTCCAAAATTAAATTGAATTGAATTTGGTTTTTTTAAGAAGTCTCAGAAATGGTCTTGTAAGTCAACACTGACTTATTTACAGGATACTTTTTAACTAAGAAAACAAATTAAACTAATACTATGTAACTTTCATGTGCTTTGGCACTAGTTAGACATGATTGCATTAAAACTACATAAAATAAATTAACTTTCACAATTACAATAACACCCCTGATCTTCGGATGACTGTCTTTCATTTATAGTAACATTACACCACAAAGTTTAAGATAAAGGCAAAATGGTGAAAAAAAGAAAGCTGATGGAAATTTAATCTCATGGACACTTTCAGGCTTTCCCTTACAAGCCACTTGTTTGCAATCACTTAGTTAAGATGGATAAATTAATAATAACTATATGAGGCCATTTCCATGCAAACAAAGTTACTATGCAGACGGATAGTACCAGGTTTTTGAAAATTCAGTCTCCTTGGTGCTCTTTCGTAAAATTCTGTGACATATTGGCAAATCTTCATAACAATACCTTTAGCCTACCACTTCAAATTATTTCATATATTTTATATAGAATGGAAATAATTCAGGAGAGATTTCAGTATTTTTAGCGAATTTCCCCTATAGGGATTAGCGAATTTTCCCTATAGGGAAGAAGCTATTACCGTAGGTCTCATGGTAAGACTTATGCCCGGGACCATGATAACTTTTCATTTTGGAGCCACCAGAAGCAGAAAACACCATTCGTTTGAATATATATATATATATATATATATATATATATATATATAAATTCGAACGAATGGTGTTAAATAAATATATATGTATATATCTATATATGTGTCTGTGAGCACGGTAGCGGCCGTAAAAATGGTCCGATCTTAATGAAATTTGGTACAGACATGTAAAGTGGTAATCCCTCGGACGAGTTCGTAAACCAGCCCGATCGGACCACCGGAAGGGGGGGTAAAGTGGGATAAACCCCCCAAGAAATGGGTTGTTTGAGTTTTTTACATAGAAAAATAAAATTCATCGAATTTCCGTTGGCACCATTGAATTCAGCTCAAAAAAACAAACAATTTAGTATTTTGAATCATTGCTATATGTCCATTGGTTACCGAGATATGGAAAGTGTTAAACACAGTACGTTGTCCCAATGTTAACTTTAAGGTAAATAAGTAAAATTATATATCTCGGTTATTTCTCAACATATCTTGATAAAACTTGGTAAATAGCTTCTTCTAGTTTAGATCTACTAAATATTGAATTGAAACCACCCAGTTTTAATATACCTGTAGCAGCAAACCTGCATACTCATTCCTCACGTTATTCTTATGGAGCTTACCAAAACATGTCAAATATTGCTATGATGGATTGAAATATGTTGTTTTGCACTTGAAATTCGCTGAGTATGCAGGTCTGCTGCAACGGGGGTATTTAAGTTTTCTTTCTTTTTTCACCATAGGATCTTTTTCTATATTTTTTCCAAGGACCACAACTTTCAAGTCTCATTGAAAGGAGGACATTGCAATATTGGTGGCTCAAATCTTACTTCATGATCCTTGTTATTGTATTTCTATTTTATAGGTTCTGTACAGTAAAAATTCATTTTTTTGATGCCCCTGATAAATGTTTCAAAACTAATATAAATTTAATCTTAAAGAGAGAATGGAGAAGCTTTTACTGGCGTGGAATTGAAAAAAGTATGCTTTGAAACCATGTGATTTATGATTATGGTTTGATTTTCTTTTGTTCACAGAGATTGCCTTATTTGCCTTGCAATAAGTTTCAGTGAACACATGCCACTGACGCAACATATGTCCTCTCATATGTGGACTCATTACGGATATGCTGATTAGTCAAAGCTGAGTCTTTTTTGTTGGAGCGATAAACAATGAAAGCACCAAAGGCTATTTTGTGATTTGAACACTCTGACAAACACCCCAAATACACCCCCCGTATTACTAAAGCATAGTATGAAACGGGTTTTCAAAAAAGTGAACGCCAAGTTTAATTATATTAATGAATGTCTTTGTAATCCCAATGCTATTATAATTTTTAATACTATCACAATATATAATTGCTTTTAAGATAACCTCTTAAAATATCTATTTAAATACCAAGTATAAGCGATCTGTTTAGTTTAATATTATTGATATTCACCCTCTGTAGTTATGTCCTGAAAATCCATCCAGCCTCATACTTTCAATACAAATCATTGGTTTTGGTTTGATTTTTTTTCTGGGGTAAAAGAGGCTCGCGAATGGAGGATCGAATTCCTCACAAAAAATTATCGGTTTCTTTTTATAAAAAAATGCTGAAATTTAAACTGAATTGACAGACTAGTGTTTCTCATAAACCTTGTAATTCAGCTTCATTAGCTTTTTAATTAATTACATTTGATCAGTGCTGCTACAAGATTATATTGCCTGTGTTGTTATGTTGAATTACGATAGGTCTGAACTTAAGTAGAACGGCTTTAAAAAATGAAATGACAGAAAAATCACTTACTAAAGAAGGTACGGTATGCTATATTTTTAGTAACAATTTTTTTGTATATATATTTTATTGAAATGGAAGTTTTTTTGTGTTTCTTTCCTTACGAGAAGGTTTCAAACCCAACTGAAAGATTTTTTTACATGAAAATTAACAATTCTACCTCGCCTTTTAGGTAATTCTATTACAGAAATTAAAAGAGAAATATTTTTGGCCTCTCTCAAAGAAACAAATATATGATAGAAAAAATGGACGACAAAATAAATGATTCTGGAGGAAGACACTATTTACAGCGATGACAGCAGAGGGAGGTAACGGAGTAAAATAGCGACGTAAAAGAATCTATTAGATTTATTGCTGACACTCTATTCCTTCATCCAACTGCAACCTCTTACGTTGAGGCAGACACGTTTAATTTATTGTATATTTTGCATTAAAATTGCGTATCATATTAGTTATTGCTTTATTTCTTTAATATAACGAGTACTAAAATTGATGCTGTATAATACGTTAACCACAATAATTAATAATAATTATCATATGCATAGTCAAAGATTTTCTTCTCTTAATCTTCATATCACAAAACAGAACTCTAAAGTTAGTGGAATTGTTCTTTTTCATTAAATTTATGTTACATGACTGTATAATGAATTAATCACGATAATTAAACTGTTAAATGATCTACCTTACCTTGGCCGGTGCAAAAAGCTGATATAATTTAAATACAAAGTTGGCTAAACCCATAGATATTGTATACTTCTTCTCGTACAGCTCCGAAAGACGGCTAAAGTAGTCATTTTCGAAATTAGTGAGTATAAGAGTCAGCTGATGACGAGGTAAACATATTACATTTGTCGTATTAGTCTAGCCTAATACTAACTCCACAATTAGTTGATTGCTTTTTTCCACCCTGCTTTATTCAGTCGAATTTCAATTTAATCTCTACCATCATTATTAATGAGTATTATTTAATTTAAATTTAGAAGCTGTTTACAAGCTACTGAATCTGTCATGTGAGCAATTGAAAAAAAAATCTTATGGTAACTAAGAAGTTTGAACGACTGGAATTGTGGTGCCGACCATGATACTGGCCACGTTTTTTAATTTTTGTTTGTTTCTCAACGGTTGAAAAGTAAAAGGTGGGGTTTATTTTTTTTAACGTATGGCTACCTACCAAAAATAAAATTTTACGGGCAGGAGGAAAAAGTGCCTGAAAAAATAGCCCTATTTTTTTTTAGGAAATTAACTGCATTAAAGTCTTCACTATCTTAGTCATAGAAATAGTTATAAACTGGACCAGAGCTTTTGGGACGATCGGAATGTAAACGTAATTGATTTTAATGTAAATTGCTAACCCTTGTAAATCTGTTGCTGCGCACAGCCTGTTTTTCATATTTGATCTCATATAAATTGCTGTTCTAAATCTCGTATTCAAGAAATATTTCCTTCTCTTAACTCTCGTTTATGATTTGGTAATTTAGACATACCAGTATAGTTAAGATATAATAGTAAGTATTGATTTAATATTTTACATGAAAACATTTAAAAAAACATTATGTGCCTAGTTTGAGTTATAAGAGCTTACAGATCTGTAAAGTAACAAACAGAGCGTCCGATGAAATATTCTACTTAGAAAAAGCATAAATACAACCGGAAAGCGTGAAAACCACATTAGTTTCTTTTATTAAGTGTATTTTCGATCTACGTACCATTCTTTGTTCAACAAAATGTATTTGTTAGTGTTTCCCTGTAAATATTTTTCACTGACGGAATGGTAAAAAATTTGGATTAAGGAAACCTTCCAGTAATAAAGAAAAAATGCCCCCGTTGCAGCAGACCCGCATAATAATTGAATTGCTGATGCATAGAATCACATTTCATCATTTCAACACAACATAGCCTAAGCGATACATGAAAATTGGTCCAGAAGAATAACACGGGAATGGCGATGTGGGTCTGCTGCAACAGGTATGCAAAAATTTGGCGGTTTCAACTCAATATCCATTGGATCCAAGCAATGATTCAAAATACCAAATTGTTTGTTTTTTTAAGCTGATTTCTATGGTGCAAACTGAAAGTTTTTTCATCACTACGTACCGAAACGTACGTAGCTATTTTCAATGACAGCTGATCGATGAACAACGAAAATGATCGTTTACAAAGCTCTAATTAAGAGAAATAGAAAAACTATCAGCTGATTTCCCCTTGCTCTAAATTTACTTTCCTTGCTCTCGGTTAATTTATCATTTGTCCACTAATGTTACACTGGTGTTGCTTTGCCATTTATTTTAATATTTGAATCGGCCGTTTCACTGTCAACTAATCTAAATGTGAACAGAAATGGGTGTTCGCTAGTTTTGCTGTGCTCTTAGCATAGAGCATGTTTAAAAGTCCTCAAAAATGTCTAACATTCCTTATAGAATACATTTTGATTAATATATCAGTTTTTAAATAATGAAATAGTGATTTTAATCCTCATTAAAAAAATAAAAACTACATTTTATCCATGTATTTATATTTGCATCGTGGTGAAAAGTATCGTTCATAACTTGTACAGAAAGTGATTTTCCGGTACTTGCTCCAATCATTTTATACTTGCTTTTGTGAAACTCATGAAACTTGAGCGCGCACCAGAAATTTCCACTTTCGGTACTAGTAAGTAAATATACTTTATTGTCGGACTACATTTCCAGGAGTTGTAACAGATGTTGGTGTTGTTAAACCATCCCGATCACCTACAACAATTTCATCGGACTTTCGTATTTTTTCATGGTTTCTACCCAAATTTTAAAAAGTTTAGAATCGTCGAATCGAAACTAAATCAACCCAGATCTATTCATTCGTTTTCTGAGCGGGATATAGGTACTATGCGGAGATGTAATTCAACTTTATATAGAGTAAAAAATAAACATCTGTGCACACTAATTAAGGTATGTAAATGACTTACAAACATCAATCAAATGGTCAAATAGAATTTTAGGAATTTCGTAACTTCATGTTAAACGGAAAATTTATAATTCTAATATTATATTGAATACTAACCTATAAAATTATCAATTAATTTAATTTAAAAAACCGTTTTTTATCAAAGCTAAAACCTATCTGGCAGCAAAATACCTTACTCAGAACTTCGGTTTATGCGTAATTTTAATAACGTTTTCAGGTTTTTCATTTGACCGTAGTTCGTTTCCCATTACAACAGCTGTTTAATGTGCGTGTAATTAAGAGACTAGGATAAGCAGCTTAGTTTTGGAGTACAACATGTGGAGCCCTCCTAAGCCTTCTGAACTCGTGCTGTAACCATTTAATTTAATATGACGCATATATTATGTAACCTGAAATACGCAAGTAAATAAATGGTATTGTTTGTATTCTTTCAGATGAGCAAATAACCCATCTAGACAAATATGAAATAATCAAATAAAAAATAATAAAAGGATACTTTGGTTTTTTCCAAGCCAAAGATATTAATTTTGATCTTAAATTATTATTTTAGCCTTTCTTTAACTGTTTTGTTTGCACTTTATTACTTTTTTAAGAGTAAATTTTTAAATTCATATGTATATCGGATGAATTAACCTTCAAAAGTTAATGAATGATTAAAATAATTAAAAATGATTAAATAATTAAATGATTAAAATGATTAATGAATTAAAAATGATTAAATGATTAAAATCGAGTTTATTTTTTAAAATGTTGATCTTAATAGATTTAAAATAATTTCGGAACCTTGGTTTTAATAAGACGCATTTTGTAACTATGATAGTTTTGTTTAGGAACATGACAATTTGACTCAAGCCCCGTAATGTCAACAGCATACTGCCCTGCAATTTAACGGTTGTTCTCACTTGCACAAACTATAAGGCCTCCTTTGAAAGTGGATAAACGTTTAATGCGTTTTTAATAAAGAATATGCGGTAATAGGCAAATATATTCGAAATTGACTTGTTAAAAATAAAATTAACAAATGATATTACATTATGATTATATTTATAGCTTTACAGTAGACCTGCCGGCACTCTAGGACAAAATGACCTTGAACTTGACCTTTCACGTGATCGACCACGTGATCTACCACGTGATCGGTGACGTCATCAAGATGGCGGTGTCCACGTGTGTTTTGGCGGGTATTTGACGTCATCAAGATGGCGGCGCCCACGAGAGCACGTGTTCTAACCTAACTTTTTCCGACCACGTGTGTTTTGGCGCGCTTTTTGAATTTTACCGCCTTTTCTCCGGGCTGTTGACGTCATCAAGATGGCGGCGTCCACGTGGGAATGTGTAGTTTGATTGTTCGCTACCAGATGGTGTTATAAAAATGTTGCCGCTGTTGCCGGGATTCGAACCCCGGTCTCCGAGTTGGTGTGCTTTCGCACTGACCACACGACCAAGACGCTGTTGTCCGGTCTTAGTTATTATTGTGTATAAGTGTCTTTGATTGGCATATTTATCTCTGAAGGGTCAAAAAGGTCAATCTGATTATTTCTTTTGCCAGCACCCATGTGGCCACGTGTTCTAACCTAACTCTTTTCGACCACGTGTGTTTTGGTACGCTTTTGGCGTCATGGCAGCGCCCCGTGTGACCATGTGTTCTGAACTTTCGCGCGTTTTTCGATCCAAAATGGCTGCGCCCATCGGACCACATGGCCCAACCACATTTTTGGCACATTTTTTGTCACTTGATTAATATATTATAAGTTATACATATGAATTCATCGTTATATGTTTTGTATGTAATGTAAATTATGTCACGCTGACCCCCCAGTACTTTCATAATACCTCCCGTACTCATGGTGCATGTAATACTATATAAAGTGTGTTAGATTTCTTAAAAACTTTTAAAAATACCTAAAAATGTTGATATCTCGAAAACGGTAAGTCCTACGCCATTTTTGAGGCCAAAAATCATCTAATAATGTAAGACTATATTACTTACTGGGGACGTCAGACAGCTCAAAATTGACATAGTTCTGTTCAGAACATGTTTCGGTGTAATAACACCATCCTCAGCTGAGTACAGATGTGAGGTCGGAAATAATTATCCATCGGTGGATGGCTTCGTCATAGTCGATTAAAAAACACATAAAACATAACATTAAATCACGAGACGGACACGATTAAACATTTACACGAAATATAACAGGCCTGTCACAACTAAATCGAGAACACGGCGCGCCGGCAGTTGGGGGCAGACTGACAGGAAGTTGATCGTTCATGTATCCTGGTTATCAGATGGGCAATGTACAGCTGGCTTTTGTGGTGGATCGAACGCCAAGAGAGAATTAAATATAGAATGAGAACTGAACTGAAGCTTGTCGTTTATTATTACCTGATCAGGGTTGTTTTTCTTAAAACATTTATAAATTTCGAATTCCTCCAGAGTGTCCATCTTACGTCCTTTGTTACAAAAATGTAATATCTCAAGGCTGTCATTGATACTGTCAGTGGAGTGGTTAAAATCAATCAGGTGTTGGCCAAATGTCGATTTTTGTTTATCCAGCTTGTGATTTGGGCAATGTTCTTTAAAACGGGTTTTAAATGAACGTCCCGTTTGGCCGACGTATACACTCGGGCACTCAGCACATTTTAACTTGTATATGCCAGTACTGTCATATTTATCCTGTACTTTACTTTTATTTCTCAAAATATTTTTAACCCGGTTAGATGTTCTAAAAGCTAGTTTTACATTATGTTCTTTCAATTGTTTACTAAGGCCGTGTTGTAAGTTATGACTATATTCAACACTGGCGTATCTGATTGGTGTTTTATTGCTGTTGGCAAGTGAACTATTAGAAATTATGGCTTTGTTTGGTTTATTCTTGTGTTTGGATATTAACCTGTCAACTATGTTGCTGCGGTATCCATTGGCTGTAGCAATAGCTTTAATTATATACACTTCTTTTTTGAAATGTTCGTCATTTAATGGTACATTTAACAGCCTGTGGATCATGGAATTGTAGGCTCCCATTTTCTGGGCTTGAGGGTGGTATGAACTAGCATGTATTGTTTGACTGGTTGTGGTAGGCTTGCGATATATACTAAATTGAAACTTGTTTGTGCTCTTATCTAATGTCAAATCTAAGAAATTTAATTTGTTATTGTTCTCAACTTCCAGGGTAAATTTTAATTTCTGCGCCAATTTATTCAAATAATTATGTAGAATGCTCAGCTGCCTTGAATTACCGTTGAAAATGATGATAGTATCATCAACATAACGTCGATAGAACAAAATCTTATCCCTCTGTTTGTTATGGTCGGACATAATGTACTTATTTTCAATGTGATTTAGGTAAACATCTGACAGGAAACCAGATAACGGCGAGCCCATGGCTAGGCCATCAGTTTGGCTGTAAAACAATTCATTAAACATGAAATAATTTTGTTTCAATACTTCAGTTAGAAGAAGCATTAGCTCATCAACCGCTTCTGGTAAAAGGTTTGATTTCTTTAATAAGTCTGAGACAATATTCAAAGTTTCGTCTATTGGAACATTGGTATATAGGTTGACTATATCAAATGATGCTACGGTGTATTGTGGCTTTAACTCAAAATTTCTAATATTATCTATTAGTTCATATGAGTTTCTGAGACTATGGTTATTATCAAATGTTATATGTGTTTTCAGCAATTGCTCTAAGTGTTTGGCAATTCTATATGAGGGAGCAGAAGTGTAGTTCACTAATGGCCTTATAGGTACGCCTTCTTTGTGGAGCTTAGGCAACCCGCGTAACACAGGGGCATGGGGGTTCATTGCCTTAAGGCGCTTAATTTCATCAGGTGTGAGAAGTGTTGTACAACCATTTATGAGCTTCTTAATCTTACGTTGATACAAATTTGTGGGATCTTTGTTCAAAACAGCGATATTATTGTTTTCAATAAAATTGTTTACTTTGTTAATATAATCTGATATATACATGATCACGATTGTATTCCCTTTATCGGCCTTACACAACATAGCTTTGTTAGTTTTTAGCTTTTCTTTGATAGAACCTAAAGCTAAGTATTCTTGTTTTTGAGCCTGGGACAAACGTGGTTTAATCGTTGTGTTTTTGTGAGCATTGTTTAATTTCCTGGAAAAAACCTGACGGGCAAAGTTTCTATTTTCATCATCAGGTATGGCCTTAATAGCACATTCTGCATTGATTAACTCGTTGAAATAACAATCACGCTACCCATGTCTTGGGAGATTATAATTAAGGCCTTTATCTAAAACGGCCATTTCAATGTTATTAAATATTATTTCAGTATTGTTTGTGGTTCTGGGATAAAATGGAAAATCGAACATGAATACATTCTCTTTACTTGTTTGCGTGTTGATCAAACGATTAAATTTGTTTCTCAAAGTTGCTTTCTTGTTCCTAATTATTCGTGAAACAGAATCATTTATGTTGTCTAAGATATCAAATAGTTGAGCAGGGTGAGTTCTGTTAGCTAGTTCCAGATATTTCCTGTACACCAGAGTGTTAAGCATGTTCTTTTTATAATATAAAAACTTAATTTCATTTTTTATCCATAGTTTTTCAGCTGCAAATTTTGTTCTTTTAGCTGCCTGGGAATTGTTATTGATTTTTACTTGTACATAATTAGGCTTAATGTCATGCTTCAAACAATCTTTATTAAACTTAATGTTATGTACTGTGTTCAACAATTTTAACCTCACATTTTTGTACTGTACGGCTAATTGTGCTTGACTAGCTTGTAGAAAATTATCATCCATGGTTTAGCCCCTGAGCTGTGCGAACAAATAATGTAAGACTATATTACTTACTGGGGACGTCAGACAGCTCAAAATTGACATAGTTCTGTTCAGAACATGTTTCGGTGTAATAACACCATCCTCAGCTGAGTACAGATGTGAGGTCGGAAATAATTATCCATCGGTGGATGGCTTCGTCATAGTCGATTAAAAAACACATAAAACATAACATTAAATCACGAGACGGACACGATTAAACATTTACACGAAATATAACAGGCCTGTCACAACTAAATCGAGAACACGGCGCGCCGGCAGTTGGGGGCAGACTGACAGGAAGTTGATCGTTCATGTATCCTGGTTATCAGATGGGCAATGTACAGCTGGCTTTTGTGGTGGATCGAACGCCAAGAGAGAATTAAATATAGAATGAGAACTGAACTGAAGCTTGTCGTTTATTATTACCTGATCAGGGTTGTTTTTCTTAAAACATTTATAAATTTCGAATTCCTCCAGAGTGTCCATCTTACGTCCTTTGTTACAAAAATGTAATATCTCAAGGCTGTCATTGATACTGTCAGTGGAGTGGTTAAAATCAATCAGGTGTTGGCCAAATGTCGATTTTTGTTTATCCAGCTTGTGATTTGGGCAATGTTCTTTAAAACGGGTTTTAAATGAACGTCCCGTTTGGCCGACGTATACACTCGGGCACTCAGCACATTTTAACTTGTATATGCCAGTACTGTCATATTTATCCTGTACTTTACTTTTATTTCTCAAAATATTTTTAACCCGGTTAGATGTTCTAAAAGCTAGTTTTACATTATGTTCTTTCAATTGTTTACTAAGGCCGTGTTGTAAGTTATGACTATATTCAACACTGGCGTATCTGATTGGTGTTTTATTGCTGTTGGCAAGTGAACTATTAGAAATTATGGCTTTGTTTGGTTTATTCTTGTGTTTGGATATTAACCTGTCAACTATGTTGCTGCGGTATCCATTGGCTGTAGCAATAGCTTTAATTATATACACTTCTTTTTTGAAATGTTCGTCATTTAATGGTACATTTAACAGCCTGTGGATCATGGAATTGTAGGCTCCCATTTTCTGGGCTTGAGGGTGGTATGAACTAGCATGTATTGTTTGACTGGTTGTGGTAGGCTTGCGATATATACTAAATTGAAACTTGTTTGTGCTCTTAACTAATGTCAAATCTAAGAAATTTAATTTGTTATTGTTCTCAACTTCCAGGGTAAATTTTAATTTCTGCGCCAATTTATTCAAATAATTATGTAGAATGCTCAGCTGCCTTGAATTACCGTTGAAAATGATGATAGTATCATCAACATAACGTCGATAGAACAAAATCTTATCCCTCTGTTTGTTATGGTCGGACATAATGTACTTATTTTCAATGTGATTTAGGTAAACATCTGACAGGAAACCAGATAACGGCGAGCCCATGGCTAGGCCATCAGTTTGGCTGTAAAACAATTCATTAAACATGAAATAATTTTGTTTCAATACTTCAGTTCAGTTCTCATTCTATATTTAATTCTCTCTTGGCGTTCGATCCACCACAAAAGCCAGCTGTACATTGCCCATCTGATAACCAGGATACATGAACGATCAACTTCCTGTCAGTCTGCCCCCAACTGCCGGCGCGCCGTGTTCTCGATTTAGTTGTGACAGGCCTGTTATATTTCGTGTAAATGTTTAATCGTGTCCGTCTCGTGATTTAATGTTATGTTTTATGTGTTTTTAATCGACTATGACGAAGCCATCCACCGATGGATAATTATTTCCGACCTCACATCTGTACTCAGCTGAGGATGGTGTTATTACACCGAAACATGTTCTGAACAGAACTATGTCAATTTTGAGCTGTCTGACGTCCCCAGTAAGTAATATAGTCTTACATTATTTGTTCGCACAGCTCAGGGGCTAAACCATGGATGATAATTTTTCAAAAATCATCTACTACGTAGTGTAGGTGCCCCCCAGGCGGTACTGACACATATGACAGGTCTTAACTAGGATGTTGCGGGTTGCATCTTAAAAAATGAAGGGGCAACCAGTGTGTAAAAATTCAAAAAAATCATATCTCCCGAACGGTATGAGCTATCGAAGTGAAATTTGGTATATGGACACATATAAGCAAAGGCAAAAAAATAAAGGTACCTGACATGTGTTATGCGGATAAGCATCCGAGAAAATGAAGGGGCTATATTTTAAAATTGTATATTTCAGAAGGTAATTGTCAGATATAAACCAAACTCGGTATACGGGTATATAGTAGCCTAACCTACATATTAAAGTGAGCGCTGCGGGTTGCATCACACAATTGAAGGGGCTAAAAATATATATTTCCGACCATGAGTGTTTTGGCACGCTTTTGGCGTCATGGCGGCGTCCATGTGAAGTCTGCTGCCTTTTCCCCCAGCGTTACCAACTTATGTGCATGTAGAGTGTAGTCTATAGCTATTATTACGTCACGTTTTGTGGACACCCACGTAGTAGGACCATCTTCATTATTTTTCTCACAGTGTTACCAATATACTGTCACACCCTGGGAGATTTCTCCCGTACCCTCCACAGCACTATCAACTGTTCTGTACATTTGCGATTTTTCTCGCAGTGTTACCAAAGTATGATATATTGTCATACACCCTGTTGTGTGAATAAGAGCGAGATTTGTTTGGTAATAACAGTAAGTTATTTATTTAAAAACAAGTGTAAACTGATACAAATTTCAAACGATTCTATTGTGAAATTGAAATGCTGTATGGTTGTACTCCTTCGCCGGGTAGTACGAACAGCCCGTAGCAGTCCTTCGCCAGTCGCTCCAGTTCGGCATCCTCCAACGCCTCGCCGAATTTGGACGGCAGGAAGACTGAGGTGGTTAGGTCCTCCCCCTGGATGTCGAAGACGACAGCAGCTCTACCGAAGCGTGTTGCAACTCTCCGTGCCCCGACGATGATTTTACCTAGTTAGTGACCTTGAAAAATTTAAGCCCCCTCAATAATTGCATAACTGTGGCCATTTCGACTGCTGCCCTCGCTGAGGTAAGACATCTCTGCTCTTTTACCATAACCTCAATTTCAAGCATAAAGACTTAAAATGTCTAGCCTTACTGCTTTTGTATTTAACAACCAACCAGTAATGGTGATATTTGATAGGGAAAATAGCCCCTGGTTCAAAGGGAAAGATGTAGCTGAAATTCTTGGTTATGCTAGACCTAAAAAAGCAATAAATGACTGCGTCAAATCAAAGTACTGTAAGACACCACCGGAAATAGGGAGCACCGATTCGGTGCTCCCTTTGAATACCCAACCTCATACAGTATTTATTAATGAACCCGGTTTATATCAGTTAATTTTTCACCCAAACTTCAAATTGCTGAAAGATTTCAAGACTGGGTATTTGAAGAGGTTTTACCTTCTATTAGAAAACGTGGAGAATATAAACTAAGACAGGAAAATGCTGAAGTGTTACAATCTCTTTCAAAGTCTCTTCAAACTAACTATCAACTTAATCAAATGCACTCTGAGATGAAAGCTGCTAATGATATAATTTGTAAAGAAAACCAAACTCTAAATAAAACTCTAAAAGAACAGACACCAAATGTGGCCGTGTTCCCTGCTGATGATAATCTAGCTCATGTTTTTTGTGTTTTGATTAGAGACACCCTTCCAAAAACTCATGGAATGTGTGAGTACAAGTGCATCCGCACAGCAAAGAGAAGTTTCCAAACAGCTCTAAAAAAGGCAAAAAATGAGGGCTTTGTGCCTTGTTTTATCAGATCCCCTGTCCCTAACGGTATTAACATTTTAAATAAAGCAAAGGAATTCATGGACAACAGTGGTATGTACTATGAGACTGGCTTTAATAATGTATTAACTCCATACAACTTTGTAAATGTAATTGAACTTACCATGAAACATAATTAAAGTAACCCACTGTGTGAGTGTGAATCAAGGGTTTAGTAGATTGAGGCGCCCCAACCTGAGGAGGGTTTGGGCTACTCCTTTGAAAAACCTGGTGTGAGTGTGAAACAAGGGCTTAGTAGACCGTGGCTCCTAGAACTTAGAAAATTCTAGGTTACACTTTCAAACAGCCCAGAGCGAATGAAGGTCCCTGGCGCGGTGTAAAAGCCCATAAACCTGAATGAAGGTCTGGCGCTGTGTAGATAGAAACCCGTAAACCTGAATGGTAGGGCAAAGTTGATAGTCTGGCTCCTGGGTCATTCAATCAAACTGCCTGGTGGGGAAAATTAATTATAGTGTAAACACGTGGAGGAGGCAACTAGCTTATTTTTGGAAGGCCTTCACAGGTCATAGCGGTGGCGGGGTTATGACTATTTAATAAAAAAACTCTTTCTTTGGTTTGCTCAAAGGGAGAGAACATTAGTTCATACTGAGTGAAAACCAGCTTTTCTGGACTGGCTCATGTATGGAATAATGTTTAACCTGGGTATGTAAACACGAGTGGTCTCAAACCCCACTCAAGCAAACAAAATAACTACAACTTACTTAGCTGGAGTAACCTGGATTTATGATGGCGTAGACTGGGTTTCTAGGAGGTAATGGTGGTGGGTGAGTAATAATCTCTGCGTACTCTGGTTCCTTCCTATACATGACACAGGGAGACGGCTGTTGATTCCTCAGGCAAGTAAATGTAAAGCCGAAACAGTTCACTATGCACCACATTTAGTTTAGTACTGACTAAGCGCTGCTACAGTTACAGGGAATATGGCGTTCTGTTTGATAGACTCTCTGGCGGACAAGCTCTTTGTTCTAGCTGTATTTGTCGCAAGTATGATGTTTATTTATTTGATGCGTGTTACAGATGTAAGTGTATTGAATAACTCTATAAAACTAATGTTAGAGAAATAAATTGTAACATTATTAAAATGGACGCAAAGAAAGCTATAGCTGAAGAGCTGCATAGACCAGCTAGGAGAAATTATCCTAGGCGTAAAGTTACTTTAAAATCACTCAGTGATCTATATCAAGCTGACCTCGTTGAAATGCAGCCTTATGCCAAAATAAATAAAGGGTACAGGTATATCCTAAATATGATTAATTGTCTATCTAAATTTGCATTTGCTATTATCCTCAAGGACACGTCTGGACTCGAAGTCTGGTGGTCCTAAGACCTACGCCTATCTTGTGTTGTCAACGAACAGAAATGCTCTAGTTGAGGTGTGCAAAATTAAAGGATTGACTCTAAATTTGAGCACGTGTCAACATTTGAATTTCGCTAAACTCAAAGAAATGGTTCTAAGTGAGGCGAAATTGACTGTTGAGACGACTGAACGCAGGATAAGTCGCACTAAAGACAAGGAGGTCATCACGATCAAAGAAAAAAACTGTTCAAAGTGACAGGACCAAAAAGGAGACATGAAGGTGACTACGATACCCTTCCTTACGGCTACCGCAAACGTCCCATACTGTCCTAACTCTCCTGTGCTACCCCTGTCCATTCCAATAATACTTACATACAACAACAACAACAACAACAACATCATCATCATCATCATCATCATCATCATCATCATCATCCTTACCGCCGTACATAGTCAAATTTTTATTTTTGTGTAATCAAAAACATTTTGGCGGTTTTTAGAGAGCGCTTATCAACTTTTAAAATTCAGCGCTACTCAATGCCCCTTAGAGTCATGTCCAAAGTAGAGTCGATGATTAAAATATCTGTCACGAATTTCATAAGAGGATTCCTACCACCACCACCAAGGATCACCGGTATGGTGGCTCAGTAGATTGAGTGACCCAGCTTCAAACCTGTGTGACTCCTTTGAACAGCCGTGTGATGATGGATATGTGTGGGTCTAGTAAACTGAGTGACTCAGCTTCAAACCTGTGTGACTCCTTAGAACGACCATGTATCACAAGAACCTAATAGATTGAGTGACTCAGCCTTACACCTGTGTGACTCCTTTGAACGGTCAAGTGATGGCGGAAGAGGGTACGGTTAAAAACCCTGCGTGGGCTTAGTAAATTGAGTGATTCAGCGTTACACCTGTATCGCTCCTTAGAACAGCCGTTGAGACCAAGGGTTTAGTACATTGAGGGGCTCAGTTTTACACCTGAGCTCCTCCCTGGAATAACCCGTTTGAATGTGAAAAAGGCGATTCGAGGTGGTGGCGGTAGTGTCTCTCTCACGGAATTCCTGACCCAATAGACGGTCAGAAGGGAGGTGAGGCAGCTCACCACAGCATACAGCGTAGGCAGGGGCTGTATGGGTATTATGTAGCTGTTATCGTTCACGACAGTAGCCACGGTAACGTTTACAGAATACCAGGGGGGCGGAGGCGGCAACTAGTTTGTTTTTGGAGGCCGTCACGCATCTGCGGCGGTGGAGGGGCCGCAGAATCCCGGGGTTTAAAATAAAAAAGTCTTTAATCCCTTCATTATAAAGATGTATACGAGAAAAGCCATAGCTGAAGAGCTGCATAAGCAGGCTCGGAAGAACTATCCCAGACGTAGGGTCACCCTTAAAGGGGTTCATGACCTTTACCAAGGGGATCTGGTCGAGGTCCAGCCTTATGCGAAACTAAACAAAGGATACAGATACATAATGACTATGATTAACTGTTTTACAAAATTTGCCTTTGCGGTTCCGTTAAAGGACAAAACCGGGTCGGAGGTAGCTAAGGCGTTAGAACCTATACTCGCCAAACACAAAATGAAAAATTTACAGACCGACGACGGTAAGGAATGGTTCAATAAACATGTGAGCAAATTAATAAGGAAGTATAATATAAATCATTACTCCACATATTCGGATCTCAAAGCTAGTATCGTGGAAAGATTTAATAGAACATTAAAGACACGTATGTGGAAAATGTTCACTGCACAGGGCACACACGAATGGTTGAGCAGTTTACTGGATATCATAAAGTCCTATAATAATACCAAACACAGGACTATTGGAATGAAACCTAAGAACGTTAAACCGAAACATGTTAAAGACATTCTGGCAAGACTAGATAAGGTAAAAACAGTCGCTTACAAACCTAGATATAAGGTAGGCGATAGTGTGAGGATAAGTAGACATAAAAAGGTGTTCACCAAGGGATATCTACCGAATTGGACGAATGAGGTGTTAAAAATTTACGCTGTCAAACCGACTAAACCTGTCATGTATATATTACAAGATTACAAAGGAGAAATACTCAAAGGGGGATTCTATGAACATGAACTTAGTCCGTCTAAAACCGGTGATGTTTATCTGATCGAAAAGGTCCTGAAACGTGATGGAGACAGAGTTCTCGTTCGATGGTTAGGTTTTGATAAATCCCACGACACTTGGGTCCACAAGGACTCTATAAAATAAATATGCATTCTTGAAAACCAATCATTGTAATACGAGATGCGTATAATCAAACACTCGTTTAGGTTGCCCATAGAGAACTTTGATTCCTTTGTCGGCGCCGGTATGACGACGCGGAAAAGACACGGTCCTCTCCTTCCAAACACCATTCGTTGTATCATATGCGGACCGTCAAACTGTGGGAAAACCAATGTTCTTTACAATTTACTTTTCGATGCGAACGGGTTAAGGTTTAAAAACGTTTACGTATTTTCAAAATCTCTGTATCAGCCGAAATATAGGTTTCTAGCTAAAACAATGCCCAAAGAGATAGGATATTTAGCGTTTGACGACAACTCACAGGTGCCACCGCCTAGTGAGGCTAAAACTGATTCAATCATGATATTTGACGATATCGCTTGTGAGAGACACGACAATATACGGAGTTATTTCACGATGGGTCGTCACAAGGATATAGATACATTTTACTTGGGTCAGACCTACAGCCGTATCCCAAAACAACTGGTCAGGGATAACTGTAACTTTTTGATAGTATTCAAACAGGATGATATGAACTTACGCCATATATATTATGACCATGTCAATACAGATATGACGTTTGATAAACAGAAGAGACGGGGGAAGGAGAGGGGGGACCTGAGGTAAAGAAAAGGAAGGTGAACTAGGTGATTCCATGTTAGTCGTCAAGATGGCTTCGACAGTTGAGGTTCTGAAGCATAATTTTGCGGTCTGTAGAAATTATGTTCGGAACAAAATTGCGCGTGTAAATGTTTGTAGAAAAGATACGTATCCGGATGGATATTCGTGGTTTGTATCGGATGTTGAATCGAGTTTGTTTACCGATAGAATACGTACCGGATACTTTAGCAAAATGTTAAACACACTCCAGATCGATGTAGAAGAAGGCAAAGCGTTGATAGGTACTGAAGATCTAGAGCACATTCTCGACTGTGTAATTCATTATGATCAGTTTGATACAATAGAAGTGTGTCTTTTTACCAGATTCGGAACCAGTGATGTGAAACAGTACGAACTTAAGAGGGGAAATATAGAGATAGAGGTGGATGAATATGTAACTCGTGCGGAAATTATTTTCAAAAATAGATTCTCATTGGCTACAGCAAAAGGAGTGGGGGAAACCAGCAGCCCTGAGGGTTACGACACTGTTAATACAGTTAAATCGGCAAAAACCCTCAGTTGCAGCCATGACGTCGACCAGTGCGGAAGTGGAGTCTCAACCTTTGATTACACAGGAGGAGGAGGAGGTAAGTACGGACACGGACTTGATACGGTTTCCACCGCGTAAGGAGCCTATCGACGCGTGTAAGGGGATTTTCCTAAAAACCGTTAACTTTTTAAATCCGGAACTAACGAAATCCGTGATTGTCGGTATTTTCAAAAACAGGGAAAATAGTCTGGGCGTTTTATTCACGGGGCGAAAAGGATCAGTGTACTGGTCATATGACACGTACAACAAGTTCTCGGTTCAGTTTGTAGCTATTAAAAATGCGTTAGAAACTAAAGCTAAACTGTATTGGCGTAATGATGGAGGCGAGGAAATAAAGGTGAAAAACGTTTTTGGAAAACCGTGTGCGTTCCTTAGCGATGGGGAGCATACTTTAACGCTAGATCAAAACGAATGGGCTCAGTTTATGGCCATCCGCCCTATAGTAAACAGGGAGCTTGTCGATCTATTTTACTATGAGTACTTGATCCGTGAATACATTAATACTGTTAGTGTTTCACTCGATGTGACACCACCTGCGGACTTGCCCGAACGTTTTGTCAACCGGTTGTACGACGACGTAACGATTGAAAATGGCAGCCATTGTGGAATTTCACGGGTTCAAGGACAACCATAACCGGTTTATCGTTAAGGAGCTGGCGGTTGTCGGTAAGAATTTTCAAAGTCAAGTCGTATTCAAATCACCGTTTAGTTTTTATTTTTTAAATGAAAAAATGCGGCGCACCGCAAGATGGCTGACGCGTAATTTTCATCACATAAAATGGGACGATGACGGTATCCCGTACAGGGAGCAAGTCATACGTGATTTATGCAAACCTTTTAAAGTAATATATACGAAAGGTCTTGAAAAGGTGAAATTCCTACAGGAGTTCCACCGAGACGTCCGGGAAATCACTTGGGATCGTGGTGTTCCCTGTAATGATATACACTGTTTGCTACCTCAGCACAAAAACAGTGATGTGTGTAAATGTGCTCTGTACAGTGCAAAGTCCTTTCAGCATAACCTATAAAAACCCCAGACACGGATTAAAAGTTCTCATTTACGATGGAAACAGCGTGGCAACTACTGTCCCGGGAGCCTAAGGCTCCTGAAGGAGTTATGACCGATAGTTTCATTATGAAATTCAGTCGGTACTTGGATTGGAATTTGCTGTCTGATAACTATGATTTTTCAATTGATATGCTTAGAATGTTTCTTCATCGTGTTGTCTGGGCTAAAATCTTACGGAAGAAACTGTTTTCTGAATCGTTCCTGAGGGAAATGGCTCCCAGTTTTGACACGTCAGCCTGGGAAGTCCTGAGCAGATATCAGTTTCTTTCTGAACAGTTTATTCACGACTTTTCAGACAAGGTGGATTGGGATAGTATCGCTTTGTATCAGAGTGTAAGCGGTAAATTTTTAACTGACCACCGGTATTTAGAAGAAAACGATGGGGCCTCTGTGAGTGATTAGTAAAGGGGCGGGAGTGCTCGGCATTCAGTTGAGGGTTCGCCCGTGATGGCTTGAACGGACTTTCAGAGGACCGTGTAAATAGTTGTGTAAGTAGTATACCTCTAAGGGTGATTAGGAAAGTGGCGGGGGTGCTCGGCATTCGGTTGAGGGCACCCGCGTGATGGCTTGAACGGACTCGAGGAGGTTGTAAATAATTGTACATAGTATACCACTGGAGGTGATTAGTAAAGGGGCGGGGGTGTTCGGCATTCGGTTGAGGGCACCCGCGTGATGGCTTGAACGGACGTTCAGTGGTCGTTAAATAGTATTGTAAGTAGTATACCTCTAAGGGTGATTAGTAAAGGGGTGGGGGTGCTCGGCATTCGGTTGAGGGCACCCGCGTGATGGCTTGAACGGACTCGAGGAGGTTGTAAATAATCGTAATAACTGTACAGAGCCTGAAGGGAGGTAGCAATTTGGCATTTGGTTTGGCTACCACCGTAAGTGGGCGTTGTTGGGGCCCCTTACCCCAGAGGTTAGGACTACTGGTAAAGCTCTGGGTAAACAAAAAGAACGCGCCGGGACCCTGTACAGCCTGACCTAACCGGTCTACTGTGGTGTGGAAACCAGGGTCACATAGATTTTAAGAAAATAGGTTAGCGTCTCTCATTCACACTGGACTGTTCCAAGGAGTAGCTTCAATCACAGGGCGAAGATTAAAGCCCCCCAGAGGTTAGGACTACTGGTGAAGCTCTGGGTAAACAAAAAGAACGCGCCGAGACCCTTACAGCCTGACCTAATCGGTCTACTGTGGTGTGGAAACTTGGGTCACATTATTTTCGGATGCAGCATTTTTAAAGGGTTGACTACCACCATAAGCGGACGAAGGTTGGAGCCCCTTACCTTGACACAGAGGATTTGTAGATCTGTAGACAATGTTCAAAGGGAAAAGTAAATGATTAATCTAGTTTACTGTGCTTGGGACTCGGGTCGCTTAGGTCAAGCTGTGATGATTGCGAAAGTAGTGATAACGCTCATTTAAATAGAGGGGCATTGAAAGCGTTGGTCATTGTGCTCGCAATGATTTCACCAACGGTTGTTATTATCTTAGCGATCACAGGCTGTCTGCTGGCCTCCCCTCCAGACAGAGTTGTAAGTATGTTGAGTGTGAGTGTGTGTGAGTGAGTGTGTGTGTGTTTGTGTTTGTGTTTGTGTGTGTGTTTGTGTTTGTGTGTGTGTTTGTGTTTGTGTGTGTGTGTGTGTGTGTGTGTGTGTGTGTGTGTGTGTGTGTATGTGTGTGTGTGTGTGTGTGTGTGTGTGTGTGTGTGTGTATGTATGTTTGTGTTTGTGTAGGTGAGTTTTAATTTTAATACAATTCTTATCTTTACAGGGAACCAGAATGAATGATTCGTCGGATGATGATGAATTGTTGATGGCGGTGCAGAGGGTTCAGGAGCAACGGTCGCCGTCCGTGATTCGCCCTCAGAGTCCACCGGGGTCTCCCGACCCATTTGAATTCCCTACCCGAAACCCGTGTAGACGATTAGATGGAATGGGCCTGGGAGGTCTCCATAGAGGAACGCGACCAAGACAAGCGCCCTCTCCAGACATGTTTGCATCTCCAGAGGCAAGACAGGAGGTGGTCGGTGGAGCTATAAGACGCTCTCCGCTCCGGGACATTGGGAATCTTACTCGTAATGTAAGTAAAATAATTAAGAAGGTGAATCTATACTGCTGTATACATGTTTATGTATATTCTCTAAATATTACAGGTTGATCTTCAAGGAATTTCCTATAGCGTGTGTTTACAAATAACTTTACTGATTGTGTTTTTCCAGACTAACGGTTCATCAGCTGCTGCTACTGCGGGTCCATCTATCAGCACCCGACCCGAGACTCCCTTACGTAGAGTGCAGCATACACCTACCCCGCAGAGAATGCAACAATATGGCACGCTCGAGAATATGACACCTGACCCCATCGGCTTCCCTCTTAGACAGACTCGAAGGAGACTGTTTGACCGCATGCCACCAGTAAGTATTTTTTGGTTAGAAGGTTGAAATATATCCAAAGTCTTGGGATTTTAATAACTGATTGATTTTAAGCGTTATTTTTAAACCATTTTGTTTTTACTCCAGACTGATGCTGTGTATGACGCGGCCCTCCTAGCTCTCCAGAGAGCCGTGAGAGTTGTGGCGACGCATGAGGTGCGGAGTCGTCTGTGTCGCTGGAGTGTCTGCCAGCTATGTCTCCGTCAAATTGACGGGCTTTATTCTGCTGGCGACACGGCGATTGGGGAGCATTTACGATCGGGCAGTTCAAGGGTGGATGAGCTGTTTCGAGTAAGTTTACCGATAACTACTAACATCCCTGTACTAACATCCCTGTATTAACACCATCCGCTTCAATGTGTTTTATATTAAATTATATGGATTTTCTCTTCATTTTATAGAGCGAGACTGCAATATTCCCCCAATGGCAAAGTCAGGAGGCAGTCAACATCCTGACCGAGTGGATCGGTATTCTGGCCGGGGCATTGGGGATGCTAACATACTTTTATATCGAAAGTAGTGACCAAGAACGTCTGGCTCTTGCCCCCAGTATCTGGATTGAACTACTTAATCGCCTTAGTATACCCCTCGGCACAGACAGTGAGACTATGTCTCAATTGGCTGAAAGCCGGGGAGTTACAGGGTTCAATCGACCCCAAATGACGACAACTCCGGTTGATGAATTTTCTCCGGTAGAAACGTGTAGGGTCTGTATGGACAGGAGGCCGACAGTTATGATCAGACCTTGCGGTCATGTGTTCTGTCGGTCTTGTGCACTGCAGGTTTACATGTGTCCTGTCTGTAGGGGCACGGTGCTGGGGCGGCAACAGCTGTATTTCTAAATTCAGTAGCTATAATTAGTAGACTTAGAGTTTAATATTTTTATCAGGTTTTTAGGTAATTTTAAATATGTTACATCATTTAACGGGTTTTAACCTTTGTAACCTTAGATTAGATAGTTCTGTTCATTTTAATTACATTCTCAAAAACGTTGAATAAACTTTCCTCATATTACATCATCCTATTACGTAAATTCCCCCTCTACCCCGGCTGAACCGGTCATAAAAGCCGTCCCACCACACAGCCGGACATCAGTATCACCTCGTCAGCCCTAGGAGTGACAACGCTTGAGATTCCCGTTGCTATTGGATTTCTCCTTACTACTACTACCAAATTGTAAGTAACATGTGATTTCTCATATGCATGGATTGGGGTACATGTTTCTCTAACAAGTTGTTTTTAACACTTTCTATCCCTTATATTTTGTGTTTATGTGTTTGTCTGTGAATGTGTGTGCATGTACATGTGAATATATTTTCATGTAACCTGTTCATATACTTAAACATCTGTTCGGTGTTACAGATCATGTCTCTCGAAGCGAAATTGGCTGCCCTTTCAAAGCCGTCCTCCAAGACGATCAGTATCAAAGACCTGGTGGGGAAAGGAGGATACAACATAGTCGGCGCCAGGAGGGTGGTGACCCGTTTTGGCACCGCCGTCGTTTTGGACATTATCTCCGGTGATCCGACTGAAACATCGTCGGTGTTCCTTCCTGGCCGATTTGCTGATCTTCTCAGCGATGAAGACCTGCAGTATATCATCAGAGACTCCTACACACTAGAAGTTACACAAGAAGAAACTGCCGGTGCACCCAGCATTAGTATTTGTAAAAGTTAAAGCCTAATAAACCTGTTATAGTACTCACTACATCACTTGTCCTAATTTATCCTTTCAGATCTTAGTTCGTATTTACTTTAGAACTGAGTTTGTAATGAGAATTCACATTCTAACATGATGAAAACTATTAAGCCGTTAAATTCAGTTTAAAACAATTATTCTATGTGGTATGCACATAAAACTGGATACATTTCCTGCATCAACTGTGTAATGTTTGTGGTGAAAATTATATGAACTGTAGCAGGAATACATAACCAAGATCTTGTGATCAGTGAGTGTTATGATATTGACAGCACTATCAGAAAAGGTTAACCTTTGTCAACTTTGGTATGACATAACGTTGGTAATACTGTGAGTGAACATGGGAATTTTCCCGCCACATGGGTACAAGTGTATTGGTATGTGTCAATAAGACAAAATGACGGATGGTAGTACTGTGGAGAACACAAAAGAGGTCTCTCAAAAATAGGAGTTTAACACAATAGCGTGAAATAGTCTATATATCAATTTGTCTGTGGAAAAAACATTCCCGCCACACGGATGTAAACATCTTTAGGCATCAAAAATCACATGGTCAAAAGTTAGGTTAGAATCTCACCATACTGCTGCTGACAACTGGTAGCCAACGATCAAACTAGATCCTCCCACCTCATAGACAGTGCCATCTTGGAAAAAAGCCCGCGAAAAAACATGGTCAACGAGAGACGTGGACAGCCTGCCTGCGTTATACACAACAGTCACAGAGGTTAGACAAGAGTGTCTTGGTTATGAGGATAGTGCGCGAGCACAACAACTAAAAGACCGGGGTTCGAATCCCGGCGGTGGCACATCACTTTTTGAAACAAAGTACATGGTCACAATGGCACAGCCATCTTGATGACGTCCTAGGTTATGTGACCAAATAAAAGCGCGGGAAATTCAAAAAGCGCGCCATAACACACGTGGTCGGAAAAAGTTAGGTTAGAACACGTGCTCTCGTGGGCGCCGCCATCTTGATGACGTCAAATACCCGCCAAAACACACGTGGACACCGCCATCTTGATGACGTCACCAATCACGTGGTCGATCACGTGAAAGGTCAAGTTCAAGGTCATTTTGTCCTAGAGTGCCGGCAGGTCTACTCTTTACCTATTTAATTTAATAGAAGTAAATACCCATTTTATTGGGGATTCGGGTATTATCGTTATTCCAACTTAAGTACGGTATTTAAAATACTGTTTAAGTGGTATTTATTTAAAATACTGTATAAGTTCCGAAACCCGAAAACAATTATGGAGGTATAGCAACCAAACGGGTTGACGATGATTGTGTTATTAGCATAGGCAGAAAGTTAGTAAATAATTTTATTTTTCTTTCTAAAGTAGTAGTTTTATTATTATAACCCTAAACTTCATAAACAAAGTCCTACAGTTAGAAGTAATTGTTTTACTTTGTCTAAGAGAAAGAACGAGACGATAATGGTAACCGTTAAAGTTAAGTAGATTCATTCATTGTGCGGTGAATAAACCTACTGCAGGAGGGGGCTGCAGCGACGAGATGTCGTTAATGAACTTCTCCTGAAGGAAACTGTTCCCTTTATAGAACTCTGTCTATTATTGTTAGAAGAAATAAACTTAACATTCAGTGTTTTATTCTGCTGTTTGCCTTTTCTTGATCTAATTGCACAAATTCAAAGAAAACTGATAGTTTATCGAATCTACAAAACTTCAACATTCTTACAAAATATTATTCCTTAGGAAAGCAATATTTTAACCTACTAAAAGAGGAATAAACCTAGAAGAGGAGAATTTTTTTATTTACCTAATCAATAACCATAGCTATATTATACTTCCGTAATTACATGACTTCATTAAGTCCTCCTAAGCCAGGAAAATATGTAGAAATAACATAATCATAACATTTCTAAACATTTCTAAGTTTATTACGAGAAATTAGATTAGGTGTTTTCGTAGGTTATAAAAACCCTAATTCGTGTAACTTGCATTTCGTGTCATTCCGCCCCTTAGACAAACGATAATTGTAATGTATTTTTATGCCAACGATAATGTGACTTATGTCAATAAGTCAAACTACTTTGGCTAGAAGGTTTACTTTTATAACAAAATAAACCACTCAAGTCTGTATGAAGCATTCCTTTAAATAAAGCAGGACTATAAACTCCGCACAACAATAATGGTTCCTTTAAGAGTCAGAGGAAGTAGAGGCAATTATTCGGCAATGAATAACCAGTAATGGCGAGGCTGTAGTGACTGGTTCGGTCTTGGCCTTCCCTCCTCCCTTAATGTTTATTTAAATTTGAAACCTAAATACAAAATAGGCTATATTGGTTTTATATTAAAGGGAAAGGAAAGTATTTTCTTGTACAACTATCTTCTATCTACACACTATTTATTTACGGCACATTTTGAATTTCCAGTTAATTTAAATCAGATTGTTGATTTTATTTTGTGTTATAAATGTCACGTACTAAGCTTTACACTTTCATGATGTTAATTGAGAGTAGTAAATTTTTCCTGAAAAAAGTATCTCTGGCATTTTACTTTTTTATTTGTATACGAATTTAATCATAAATTAGTCACATAATATACTCTTTTATGTCATAGAACCCAAAGAATTGTTTAATAGTAATGAAAACAGAAATTAGAACCACAGCGTAAATGTTACAAAAATTGTACAAGAGAGAAAAATGTTGCACAATTTAATTTCTTAAAAAGCCATATAACGATTATTAAGATCAAACCACAATTAATGAAGTTATTGCAAATTTTCTAACAAAATACATGCTTGTTTATGGCAGTTATAAACAACTTTTACATAAAAATCGCAATAACTCCGTTAGTTGTGGTTCAATTTTGATAATATGAACATGGCTTTTTATTAAATAACACTTTGCAAATTTTTGTCTCTTGAACATTTACCGTTTTTAAGATATGAAGTTTTAAAATACAAAAATGGCTGCCATTTATAAACAGTACAAAGCAGAAACTTGATACTCCGCACCTAAACAGGCCTATTAGTCAACATATACGCAACAAGATTGAAGTTAATATCTTCAGTGGTTCCAAAGTTATGCAAAATCATGTTAAAACACATACATATCGACAGACGGATAACCGAGCATTTCAGGACCCATGTTTATAGGAACCATTTTCTTAGTTTTGATGTAAGTACCCATATCCCGAAGTCCTAAAGGGTTTTTTGTAAACACCCTGTTTAACGAATTGGCCGTTACAAGACAATAATAGTCACTTAAGAATGAGTGAAAGTAGAGGCAATTATTCGGCAATGAATAACCCCGCAATAGTGTGGCAGGGGGTTCTGGTTTCGTTTTAGCTTTTTTTTCTCGTCGAACGTTAAAACGAAAAAATGAAAGTCTTTAGATTAGCCAACCAAAGAAAAGTGGTGGAAAATTCACATATTATTTCACATGAAATGTTTTTTTCTGCGGGCATGAGTTTGTGATTAACTTGAATATTGTTAAGGCTGCTTTACGAAATCGTAATTTCCCCATCATAGTTCCGAGTCGTCACGAGATTCCGACCACGTCTCAGCTCATTTGTTAATTGAAGACGTGAAGGGAGTTTCTAAGTTTACGTTTAAAAAATGACAAAAGCAGAAAAGCGTTTTCGTAATGCATATTGAGTGTTGTCAATAAAATTAGGAAAAACTAATAATTACTATTAATATTTAAAAACGCTAGGAGGAAAATGTGGAATATTATAAATTTAGTAATTAATTAGCTAAATCTTGATTACTACAAACTCTTTAAAATAAAATGTATGAACTCAGCAACACAAAACATTTACCAAAATTTACACAAATAACGTAGTGATAATTTTTTAATAATAGTGTAAAAACGATTCTCGAGGATTTACGTGCTAATTGAAATTACCAGGATTGCTTCACAAAGGCGGGAGGTGATCTCAAACACTGACGGCACTGAGGGCAGCTGCGGTAACGACTTAATTATTTGCTTTGTCGTACATATAGCCTCTCATCACACGAAGTTGTCGGTAAAGCAAGAAATTTTATTGTGTATAGTGAGTAGTAATAGTAATTTAGTTAGTACAATGTCGTTAATTTTATTAATAAGAAAATCAGAAAAAAATATTTAATACTATTGAAAAAAATATTTTCAACTTTTAGAGTATATAAAATTAAGGAATAACCACTTAATCCTATATATTGCCATAAGGTACAGTAGTATTGTTTGTTGAATCCCTGTACAAACAAGAATTAATCGCAAGGCCTTTATGTTTTTCTTGTTTTTTTTCTTTTGCTGCCTTTGAGTAGTGGTTTTTTCCCCACTCTGTTTGGCATCTTCATTAAGCAGTTTTGTCTTTAAACTAAATACCAGCAACCATTATTTAAAATGAAGACTAGGAGGCTAAGTTTATTTATTGTTTATGTTTAGAGCAACTCTATGCCACAGATTTGAATATCAGAGGTCCTGCCACGGGGACCAAATAACCTTACTACATATTTTTAAATATATTACAGTATTTAAAATTAGTATAAACTTATATTATTTTTTACGGCTCTTTATTTAGTACACGTTTCACAATCGTGTGATATAAATAATAATAATTGAAAATATAAATAATAGTAATAATTGAACTCCCATTAGAATAAACATCTCTACTACAATTTCAAAAGTACCGAAATTAATTGAAATTGAAATTTACTCTACTACAAGTCAAAACATATTTATAAGTTTAATACTAATTAATAGCTGTATATATTTTAGTTTTATTAATTTTATTAATATTAGTTTTAATGTTTTTATCTGTTTGTTATAATGTTTTGTTGAAGCAAATATTGCTTTAAAGGGGCCGGTATGTTCGGTAAATAGCACATTTTATTTATTTAGATTTCAGGACTTTCAATACGAATCACTTGTAATAGGATAATTTTATTTTGGTTAGTATCTTTATTTTTTATTAGTTCCAAAATTCTTTCCAAAAACTAAATTTAATGTAACGTCACTTGAGATGGGTTTAACATATTCAAAAGTATTAAATAGTAGATTGTGATTGGTTAGGACACCTCAAGGATATTTGTGTTTCCTACTTCCTGACTTCCTCCTTCTTCCTCAGTGTTGTGTGAATTAGCTCAATTCAAGCAGCAAGATTTTTCCCCACTCATTATTTAAACTTCATTACTTAATTTTGTATATATTGTTCTTTTCTAAATCGATCCCGCCTCAAGACGTGATTCTCAAAACTAAAATTATTTCATTTGTTTTTTAACTTAGTAAATTGCAATTTCCTATGGACCAAAGGGTAAGTTATTCTTTTCTACAAATACTCAAGATTACTACGCACCAAGGATATTTTAGCTTATAATATTTTTAATATAACATAAAATATATACTCTGTCTATTTGTCTCATATTAGGATATTACTTTGGAGATACACAGGCAGACTTGCTGATTGTGGTCTTGACGACGAAAATTATACTGACGCAAATAATCAAGTTGGAAACCTGAGCGTACAAGAGCTGTTTGTTTCTGAAATGTTATCAATATATTAATACTACTACTAAATAATTAATAATACTACTAAATAATTACATATCGTATAATTTAGTATTTTATTTAATTTTTGGCAGAACATCAAATTTTTTATTGTTAAAAGGTTATTTTTATCATAATTAATTTTTATTAATTACAAACGTGACGTATAATATAGCCTGTCATGTTTAGAAAATGTAGTTTTTCAGTAATTCAGAAAATACAGAAGAAAGCATCATAAAGAATATACAACGACGAGACTGAATGTATGAATTAAATGTAGATTTTTAAGTATAGTATATGTATTTACATAGAGTGTGGTAGAAATAAGAGAAAATAGGTGGAGGTAGAAGTATTTGGAACAAAAATGATTCTCGTTGTAAATGGTAGGTAACATGCTCCTAATCAACGTATTGAAAATATACACCCGTGGTCTTATTTTGGTGGCAACCATCTTGAAAATTGTGTCAAAAGCATCAAATATGCAGGAAATTATTGCCATAGGTGATATGTGATTGACTCTTGTGGCATTATATCACTGCTAATAATTAACATGTGGTAAGAACCTCACTTTACTGGGTAAAAACCTTTTGCCGCCATCTTAGATTCACCATGTTTGATGTAAACACCATTTTTTCGAATGTAAACATAATATTATGACACATCATTACACAAGATAATTCACACGGATTGCAATACCGAAATCTGTTTTTGATTTTTTTTCTTGATTCGTTTTGCAAGATATACCCAAACAAAGAATTTCCCCCATGCAATTCTCGAAACACGTAAACATTTGTAACATATAAACATATAAATGTTTAAATGTTTGTTTCAAGCTTTGAATATTTTTCAGTATTTATCAGATTATATTCTCAATATATCTAGTTCCAATCAAAGGAATAAGTCCATTTTAGTCTTGAAACACTCAGAGATATATTACCATCAATTTGAGAAACCTGTCAATTTAATCTAGAAGGAGATGAGGTGTAATTTATAATTAAACATAACATTAGATGTTTTTCAAATTAATTTTTAGTAAAAATTGTATATCTCAATTTTCGGATGAGATAAAATGTTTGATCTGGTTTTAAATCACATAGCTAATCGGCCTCTATGCGAGCTATTGATAATTGACATCAGACAAACCCCAGGAAAATTATGATCATTCATTCAGTTTAAAATTTATTTATTTACAAAAATATTGGTTAGTTAAGGGCATTGAACCCCCCCCCCCCCCGAGTGCGCAACTTTTGGAGCAAAAACTAATATTCCCGACTCGAACCGACTTCTTCCGCTCCTCCCCGGCCACTACGTCGTCACTCAAAGACTAATTCGATTTTGTATTCAAGACTACATTTTTCCTCCCAAAAGCGACCTTTTCTCCACTGATCATGTTTAATTAATGTTATTAGAGCCGAACGTTTATGTTTTGCTTCCTTGTTAATATGACGTAAAAAATGCATACCTGAAAAATGAGATTTTAAAGAGGCGCTGTTGTAGCGGGATATTTTTTGAAATGTTAACAGTCAATAATATTGAATGAAGAGTAAAACAACAAAATAATAAAATATCAGAATTTATTTTTAAATATAAATAAAAAATACGCGGCACTATAAGGTTAGGTATTTATATTTATATTTTTTTCCTAATAATAATCTAAAATTATAACGGAATACCTAATCATTTAAAATGGTTAAGCAATGTTTAGCTTATAAAAATATTTTAACAGAATTCACGGAGTTTCTTCATGTTTTAGTTTAGTTAAAAATGTAATTACTTATTATGTTTCTTAGAAATACGCATGTAGCCTCTCGATGAAAGCCATAGACCAGACATGTGTATGTGCACACACATTATCATCAATTTTACCAAACAAAGTAATGTCTATTCTCAATTCTACATTCACCTTTCAGTACAGGCCTTATGGGACAATGCAATTCTATTATCTTTGTTGGGTATTTTTGTTTACTAATATCAATGACATATTACTATAAAATTATCAGCTGATTGTAACATAATTTGGCTAGTACAACTTAAATTGCTATTTGAAATACGTGGCTTTATGGAAAGTCCATACTGAAAGGTGAACGTGGAACCGAGTATATTTAACTTCCCGATTCATTCATTTCTGTAGAAAATTATCATTCAAAGTGGAAGACATGTTTTGAAAAAAGGAATTTTGTAATCTTAACTGTTGATCCTATTGCCACATACTTTCACACAGATTGCAATACCGAAATCTGTTTTTGGATAATTTTTCTTGATTCGTTTACAATATATAACCAACCAAAGATTTTTTTATGTTTTAAAACATATAATAAATGAGTGGGGCAAAATGAATTTTCCTTGACCTAATATAACGAGTTAGTTCTATTTTAGTTTCTCTGCTTTCAGAAGTGAAACGGGAGAGTTTTTGTTATGCAGGATCCTGTTTAAACCAATATTGGTCATATAATATGCAAACTTTTATTATTGCCCAATGCGAAATTTTGGTTCATCAATTTGGGTTAGAATCAGTAATCTCATGTTTTTTACCTCTAATAATAAATTTGTAAATTAAGTAATCATTAGACTATTAATTATAAGTATTATTTAAAAACACTAAAATCAAATAACACCAATAAAGCTTTTTGGTCTTTTTGGTTTTTCAGTTAGACGATTGAATAAATATAAAGCACCATCATCACCATGATTATGGAAAATTGAGTGTATTCTACATTTTAGATGACGGTCTAAAGCATTTTTAAAAATTAACAAAACATAAAAAGGTTTTTATTGAAATAAAAAATACTTCGGATTTTTTCGAAGAATAATACTTTGTTTTTTATTTCTGTCGGTGAAGAGATTGTGGACAGTAGTGATTATAATAAAATCGTCATTTAACTACAAATAGCTATGAACATACTCTCAGTAACTTTTTGTACAGTACAAAATCTTGCAGTACACAACCAGAATAGCAACGGGTGGGATTCTAATTACGAATAATTAAGATATCACAGGACTACACCCAGCTCTTCATGAGTGGAAATTTTTTATTGTACGCAGATAAAAAACCCATCGCATTGTAAAATGTGTACCAGATTTAGAGTGAACCAGAATTAAACGAGCACTTAGTTATAGTGAATCACCAACAGAGTATACTAATGTCACTTATTAATTTTGGTATTGAGGGAGGTAAATATATCATTTTTTAAATTGAAAACAAACAATTTTTAATTAATTATTGATTTATGATTTGGAGAGTACAAAATTTTAAAGTAAATAGCTTAAGTTTAGGGTTGACAGAAGCACCCTCTGTTAGTAATTAATTAAACTATGCCACATTTAAATTCTGGATCAACCAAACTAGCTACAGCTGGACCATAAGAATGGGAGGTCTATATTGTATATTTCATATTATATCCGAATTTTATGAGTTAGTAGTATGCATATCAGAATCTAGGTGTAAGGTTAAGATAAATGGGGAAATCTCGGAAAAGTTTGATGTAAGCACAGGCGTAGGGCAGGGGGATGGATTATCCCCATTACTATTTAATTTAGCCTTAGAGGAAGCATTACAAGAAGTAAAACAAACAGAAGCTGGAATTACAATAGGGACCAAAATAAATGTCCTCGCATTTGCAGATGATGTTGCTATTATAGCGAAAAATAAAGAAGAGCTAAAAATACTGGTCACAAAACTCCTAAACCTTACACGGAAAGTTGGTTTAAGAATAAATGAGGAGAAAACCAAAATAATGGAATGTGGGAGAATAACCCAAATAATCAATGAAAATAATATAGAATTAGAAGGACACAAATTTGAAAAAGTAAACAACTTCACTTATTTGGGAGTAATGCTGACGAATAATAATGAAGAAGACATGGAAATACAACAAAGAATAAACGCAGCTAACAGAGGTTTATCAGCATGCCACAAGCTATTAAGCTCTCGACTACTATCACACAAAACAAAACTCCGTATATATAAAACCATTATAAGACCAGTTCTGTTATACGGCTCAGAAAATTGGGTGTTAAGTAAAAAAAAAAAAACAGAAAAACGTTTGATAGTGTTTGAGAACAAATAATTGAGAAAAATATATGGACCAACCTTTGAAGATGGAGGATAAAGCATAATGTGGAGTTGAGGCAACTATATATAGACCCAGACATAGTAGCCGAGGTGAGAGGTAGAAGAATGAGATGGGCTGGCCATTTACTAAGAAAAGAGAACGACTCCTTAATCAAGAATGTCCTTTTAAACAATCCGGAGGGAAAAAGACCACAGGAAGGCCCAAGTTGAGATGGCGAGACCAGATCAGAAGAAGAATGGGAAGAAGGGAAGAGGAGGAAATGGATAGAAAAATATGGAGGAAGTGTGTTGGCGAGGCAAAGTACCACCTTGGGTACCAAGAGCCACGGCAGTAAGTAATAAGTAGAATAAGTTTGCGTGTATGCCTGGGTAGAGAACGGCAGCACATTAACTGTAATCAACAAAGATATAGTAAACCAGTAAGCCATGAGACTGGTTTCATGATTTCACATTAATTTGCAATCTTTCCATGTGAAAAATAACAGGTTCTTCCTAGAGTAGAACTTTGACAAAAATGTTAACAAACTTTCCTCGTGAAACATGACTAGTTTATTTGGAGATATTTTGAGTCACTAAATTTATGCGAGTGCATTCAAACCAAACAGCGAGAGTAATCGGATATGTAGGATTTATGGAAAAAAAAATTTAACGCAACGTAACGCTGTCGAGCGAGGGCGAAAGTATTTATCATTGCCGGAAGCGATGCATGGTTGACAGCCGCTGGCCTTGATATGGTAAATTATTATTTATAACTTTTCTGTGACAGCAAATATTTTGGACTATATTTTAATTTTAAGAGATTTTCTATCCGTGATTTACACCTTTTTCTTTTCATTTTAACCGGTGGCTCATATTTAGTTTACGAAATAAGTTTGTTATTTTGTATGAGCTATAATATATTTTATTACTTTAGAAAAGCTTCTTTTCGGTTCCTCTCGTTAGGACACCCTAGGACCTGACAAACCTAGCCGATTTTTCACATTTCAGGCTTCAGGCTAGGACGTGATATTACCATATCTCATAGTTATTGGTAATTGTTATGACTGGGACACTGGATCTGAAGTCTCGCGATCCAGCCACTAAACTAGTCACCCCTTCTTAATTATGTGAATAACATAAAAGACAGTAGACAATATTCTCTATTTACAGGTTCATTAAGAATTGTAACAGCGTCTATTAAAATAACAAGAAAACGTTTAGGAAATTAAGGTTCTTGGTTTCTTATATAGTGTTCTCCTTCTTGATAATCGGTAGTCTTCAGTTGGTGATTTATCGTCGGTTACGAAAGATTAGTCATAAGTTAATATGTTTCAAACATAATTCTTACAAAATTTAGTTTTGTGATTAAATTTAAAATTTTACGAAGGGAAAATGTGTTTATGTTAGTGGTTTTATATTAAATTGGTGCCTTTTCCCACTAATGTTTAGTCGAAACACGTGAAAATGTTCAAAATTAACTTCATTCCATCCTGTATAGGAAAGATATTGGAAAAAATAAAACAATAAATAAATATGAAAATGCTAGAAAAGCGTTTGAGAGTCTAGAGGTCTTAAAACGAAAACAGTGGTCCTGCTTATGTCTCACTATGTTGTCTATGGCAATAGCTATTTCCCTATTAGGGAGAAATTAATGCACAAGTATTTCGATGCTTGAATATAAAGCCGGACATTAATTTGGATAGCTTAAATTCAAGACTACTTAAATGTATGTAATCATAAATCAATATTACCTGGAATGACGTATCGATTGTTGTATATTATGATTATATTCTTTTTACTTTTTAATTTTAAAACTAGGTGTTTTTAATTAAAATTTAGAATGATTCGTAATAACATGAAGATGATGATGTCCAAGAATAAGTTATACTAGACCATAGAATTCGGCTTCGAAATTTGAGAACGTTTTAGCGAATTTCCCCTACAGGGAAGAAGCTATTACCGTAGGTCTCATGGTAAGACCTAAGCTCGGAACCACTATAACTTTTCGTTTTGGGGCCCCCAGAAGCAAAAAACACTATTCGTTCGAATTTATATATATATATATGTATCTATGTATATATATATATATATATATATATATATATATATATATATATATATATATATATCTATGTGTCTGTTAGCACGATAGCGGCCGCAAAAATGGTACGGACATGTAAAGTGGTAATCAATTGGACGAGTTCGTGAACCAGCCCGATCGGACCACCGGAAGGGGGGGTAAAGGGGGATAAACCCCCCCAAAAATGGGTTTTTTGAGTTTTTTACATACAAAAATAAAATTTATCAAATTTTTGTGGGAACCATTGAATTCAGCTCAAAAAAACAAAACATTTGGTATTTTAAATCACTGCTCTATGCCCATTGGTTACCGAGATATTGAAAGTGGTAAACACAATACGTTGTCCCAATGTTAACCTTATGGGAAATAAGTAAAATTCTATATCTCGCTTATTTCTCAACATATCTTGATAAAAATTGGTAAATGGCTTCTTCTAGTTCAGATCTACTAAATATTGAATTAAAACCATCCAGTTTTAATATACCTGTAGCAGCAAACCTGCATACTCATTTCCCATGTTATTCTTATGGAGCTTAACAAAACATGTCAAATCTTGCTATGTTTGCTTGAAATACGTTGTTTTGCATTTGAAATTCGTTGAGTATGCAGGTCTGCTGCAACGGGGGTATTTATTCCTTTCTTATCCATATAGGTTTTATAATCATAGCAATCACATTGTTTATCTAACTGATTTTTAACAAAACATTTAGAGTATACTAATGTATAAGCATGTATAAGCAATGCTTCAATTATGTTTCAAACGTTCTAACTATTAACATTTTCATAGAAAAAATCTATTATTGCAAAGTACTAAATATAAATGATTGTTCATGTTATTAAATGTCACCAATAAATCTCCCTTTAAAAAAATTAATAGTCGATGAAACATAAATCGTAATAAGATTTAAATGTTTGATACTTAAGATGAAACAATCAAAGGCCACCATATCACTACAACAAACATTACAACAATATTATTTGCTGTATCATCGAAAATGTTACATTATTGAGTATAAAAATACGAACAATCAGAATTTCGTAATGCACTTCTTTTCGAATTCCCATCGGCATATCCTGCAGGGCGTGGATTAAAAGTTTAACTTGTTATGAACTTTCTAGGAATTTCTTCTCCTTTGCCAATTTGCCATAAATGCAGTTATCTATTGTTTTGTAACTTTAACTTTATTACTTGTCAATTTGTGATATATTTTAATGTTTTTGTGGACCTTCGCTTGGTCTTTACCTTAGTAAGCCGAATACTTTAGCAAATAATAAAAATCAGACAAGTAGGCCTAAATTGTTTTTTTACCAATTTCTTTTATACAAAACTTAAATATTTTACAATTATTAACTAAATTAAAAACAATCAAGTAATTTTTTACCATGTGTTCTTGTAATAGTAGTTTTCATTACTAGGAGCGAATGTGGCTCTTGGAAATGCGATCGAGTACCAAGGAGACACTTTAGCTCCGTGTGATGAACAACTATTTTCATCATTATGTATAAATAACCATTTAATCGTTAAAAAGTTAGACTACATGATTCTGAGGTTATCCAAAATAGTGATCGGCATTTACAAATCTGTTAGTTGTTTATAAACACAAGTTAAGAAATCGTTCAACCTTTTAAACGTAACACAAATAAATTTTGACATTAGAGTACGGCAAAATTTACCATATGTTTTTTCAGTATTCCTATTCGAAGTGATCCAAAAACGATCATTTTGCGTACAGTTTAGAGAACAAAAAAGGCTGTTTTCCGGACAGTATGAGGAAAATATGTTTTCTTGATTTCTTCTCTTCTTTAAATTAAATATATTATATAAAACACAACATCCTCCCCACCTTGTAATTTTTGGATAAAATTACAACAAAAATAACAAAATTAAAAATAAACTGGAGAGGTGAACCCTATTACATCAAATATAAGTTGTGCAATAGAGAGAAGATTTCTTTTAGTGTAGTTCCATAACATTCCAAGTAAAGGTACAACTGGAACCCCTGAGTAAATTCCCAACGTTTAACTCATTGATTTGAGCATTGCTACAAAAACCCCTCAGCTCGAACTGACCCAAATTAATTAAACTGTAAGACTCCTTGATAAATCGACCTAATTCTTCAACTGAATCTACATTAGCAACACAGTTATCAACGTAGAAGGACGTCTTCAGTTTGTCCTCAGTCTCTGTCATCTCTATTAGTTCGCTCTCCAAATGATGTAAAAGGGTAGCGCCTAAAAGAAGAGGACTTGACGTGACTCCAAATACAACTAGACAGTGCCTGTTAAAAGCCAAACTCCGATTTTCATAATCATCCCACCACATAAATCGTAGATAATCCCCGTCTTTGGAACACAAAGTAAACTGTAAAAACACCCTTTTAATATCTGCAGTCACTCCAATCTGGTTCAGACGGAACTTAAGTAAAAGAGGAGGGATAAGCTCTACGGGATTAGGACCTGTTTTTAAGCAGGAATTCAAAGAAATACCCTTGTTGTCTCTAGCAGATACATCAAACACTGGCCGACGTTTCGTTTTCATGCTGCTTTCTCTTATCACAGCATGATGAGGGAGATAATGAACTCTACCGCTGGAATTCATGGTGTCCGCAACCTTTTCCACAATACCCTCTGCTAACCAATACTGAAAAGCCTTGTCATATGCACTTAACTTTATTACCTTTTGAAGCTTTTGTGTTGTAGATGTGGATAGTAGTCTCCTCTCTGCAACCTGTCCAGTATCTAACGGCTTGGGATGGTCCTCGCCATGGTTGACAAAGCTCTTACCCACCATTACCAATGAATTTTACATTCTCTTTAAAATGCCTCAACGTTTCTGCTTCTTTGAGTAACTTAGCTTTCACTTCGTGAGGATCTTTGATACCGATTGATTCTAAGTTCCAAAGATCTGAGATTAAAGTTCTTGTTGAACAAAATAAATTTACAAAGTTATTATATTGAACGAATATCGGCTGCTTACTCATCAAAGTCCAACCAAGGTAGGTTTCTACCGCTACAAGATCATTATTAATATGCTCTACATTCCCAGTGTAAAGTGTACCCATAACGTCTACGCCAAGGAGAATTTTAATTTCAGGAACACAATCTCCCACATCAGTTAAAAGGATACCCTTCTCCTAAGAGGTTGTTAAACAACGTTCACCTCGAAGTCGCGGTATATATTGACATATTACCTCCTGATCCAAAACTGTTACAGTTATCTTAAAAGAATTATTAACACCGTGTATAGTTAGTAAGTAGCATTTGTGAGTAGTGTCTGGCATATACTCATGCCCCCAAATAAACTGTGGTTAATGACCTCCGTACCCACGTCATTGAGGCCCAGCGTTTCTACACAGTTATTCGTAACATATGACCTCTGTGAACCAGAGTCAAACAACACTTTAGCAAAATGCTCTTCACCTCCCTTGCTCACTAGTTTTACTAATAGTGTCTGGAGCAAAGTTTCACTACCGTGAGTAGTCAAAACCTGAGATTTAATGTTTACACCACTATTGTGTTTTGGTTTAACTGATAAACCAATTTTATTTATTTTAGGTTGATCACTACTTTGGCACATGACTACATGGTGATTTTTGTGGCATAAGAAACAGTTAGCAAATACTTTACAATTTTAGCGAATTTCCCCTATAGGGAAGAAGCTATTACCGTAGATCTCATGGTAAGACCTAAGCTCGGGACCATTATAACTTTTCGTTTTGGGGCCACCAGAACCAAAAAACACCATTCGTTCGAATTGTTATATGCATATATATATATTTATATATATATATATATTTATATATATATATATGTGTGTGTGTGTGTGTGTGTGTGTGTGTGTGTGTGTGTGTGTGTGTGTGTGTGTGTGTGTGTGTGTGTGTGTGTGTGTGTGTGTGTGTGTGTGTGTGTGTGTGTGTGTGTGTGTGTGTGTTAGCACGATAGCGCCCGCAAAAATAGTCCGATCTTTATGACATTTGGTACGAACATATAAAGTGGTAATCAATAGGGCGAGTTCGTGAATCAGCCCAATCGGACCGCCGGAAAGGGAGTAAAGGGGGGTAAAACCCCCTGAAAATGGTTTTTTTAGTTTATCGCAAATAAAAAATTACTGTTTGCACCATTGAATTAAGCTAACAAAAAACAGATTTGTATTTCGAATCACTGCTCTATGTCCATTGGTTACCGAGATATTCAGGTGGTAAACACAGTACGTTGTCCCAATGTTAACCTTATGGGAAATAAGTAAAATTCTATATCTCGGCTATTTCTCAACACATCTTGATAAAACTTGGTAAAAGGCTTCTTCTAGTTCAGATCTACTAAATATTAAATTAAAACTACCCATTTTTAATATACCTGTAGCAGCAAATCTGCATACTCATTCCCCATGTTATTCTAAGGAGCTTACCGAAACACTAGTGGCTTGAAGGGGCTAAAAGCCCCTAATGAGGGAAAATCCAAACAATCCTTATTTATTTCAATTCCTTTGTTGGGCAGCACTCAGCTCAGTTAGGTTATCCTTCGGGGCTCTTGTCACGAGTAAAAACAAACACAAAAACTCGAGTACACGGATAAACACACAACACATAAATACGAGTCCCCAAAGTCTTTTCCCGACGTTTCGCGAGGCCCGTTAAAAACGTCTCGCTTTTTCGAGTCGGATAATTTTCCCCACACGCGGGCCGAACGAAAAAGCGAGACGTTTTTAACGGGCCTCGCGAAACGTCGGGAAAAGACTTTGGGGACTCGTATTTATGTGTTGTGCGTTTATCCGTGTACTCGTGTTTTTGTGTTTGTTTTTACTCGTGACAAGAGCCCCGAAGGATAACCTAACTGAGGTGAGTGCTGCCCAACAAAGAAATTGAAATAAATTATCCTCACCCAAAAAAAACATGTCATTCAAGAATAGAGTCCTTATTTATTATAGTACAAAATACCTTCATAGCAAACTGAATCTACCTTATAGATATCTAGCCTACCACATGTTTTCAATCAAGTATCAGCATCACATGCTGTATGTAAACAAAGCAGACGTTTTTAGATCCCAATGCTTTTTAAATGTCAGATATTTTACGTAATTTCTCGTTTTCTGGTGAATTCAAGCAATTTCATTATTTTTCCCGCCATCACGGAATAGAGGCCTTTAATTTGAGTCCTCTCCCATCTTTCTACGACTCGCCAGACACCCACAATTTTGACGCAAAGAATCGCCTTACGAAATTAAATATATGATGTCAAATCTTGCTATATTGGATTGAAATATGATGTTTTGCATTTGAAATTCGCTGAGTATGCAGATCTGCTGCAACGGGGGTATTTTGACATATGCCATATCTTCAAGCAATAAAAACAAGCTACTTTCTTAGAGATGAAATCTCTTCTATCATTAAAACCAAGCTTATGGAATCCAGAGCAGTCTTAAATAAGGTGTCCGGATTACGAACAAAAAATACATTTACTCACCATGCATTGAGCTTCAGTGGAGATAAGCTTATGGAATCCAGAGCAGTCTTGAATAAGGTGTCCGGATTTCGAACAAAAAATACATTTACTCACCATGCATTGAGCTTCAGAGGAGATAATTGAAGAAGCTGTAGGCATCTTCTGTGAACGGTCCTTTGTTCTGTAGGAAGGTGTCTTCGACTTTCCTTGTTTACGAATGTCACCTGCGCTGTCTGAGGTAAATCCGGAGCGAGCAAGTGGACGTTGTTCACTCTCCACTTCTGCCCTTATACGTCATCCCCTCACGTGCCCTCGAGTCCATCGCGAGCAAACCTAGCTTTTAACTGCTCGCTTTTTGCCTTTGGATAGTTGTCCCCTGAAGGAGGAAAACTATCTATAAGTTCTCTGGCTGAGGAACCAGGTTTTGTGGCTTGTCCTCGGGTGGAAGGCTAGGATCACCATGTACCTTCTCAAATGACCTTAGAAGACTATCCAATTCTGGACATTGCCATCAAACTCAATGAGTTTGAGCTTTCGGAGATTGAAGTTTCGAAAAACATTTATTGACTCACCATTCCCATTGGAACCAGCTGAAGTGCCATCGTGGTACGTAGTCTTCAGCTGGAGACTCTCCACTCTCGTCTTGATGCGAAGCCAATCGTCCCTGTACCCTTCTGCAGCGTCGCATTCATCATCGAGTGCGTCTTCCTGGACATCTTCCCCATCGAGCATTAAGGAATGTATTTCGGCGTCCAGTGCAAAAAGTCTCTCGGCCTGTCCCATAAAATCTCAAACCCTACCTTCGTAAAAACTCCATCCAAAGGCACCGTTGTCAGTTGTGCTTCCAAGTCCTTCAACGATTTAGTAAAAAACCGCCTAATCCTAGATCTAGTACTTTTCAGTTTATTTAGCTTATCCATGACGTATAAAGGTAGCTAATAAACAAGGGATGCCATATTTTAGATCTCTAATAAAACCAGACACCTAAAGTCTTTTTTACCAATTTCTTTTATACAAAACTTAAATCTTTTACAATCATTCACTAAATTAAAAACAAACAAGTAATATTTTACCATGTGTTCTTGTAAACATGTTTTATTGATTTCTTCTCTTCTTTATATTAAATATATTATATAAAACACAACAGCTGTAATTGATTTGTATACGTTTGGTGGAGGGTTCAAAAATGTAATACATTTTTCCTTTATCCTTGCCACTTTACAATACAAATAATGTGTTATATTAGGTTAGAAAAATTGAATAAAATAATCAAGCATTATTAACTAGGACATATTAAATGCAATGGATGCGACGATTTATGATAGGATATTTATTTAACCATCGATCCTGTAAATGAAGGACAAATAACAAAATATGAAAATGCTTTGTCTTAACAGTGTTATGTTTAACGCTAACTTAATATCGTTAAAAGGCAAATATCATGGTTTAATTTGTTGGGTGGAAAAAAATAAAATCATCGCAAACTTTACGGTTGTTTTCCAACAATTTATGCATAAAAATTACTTCGTAATGTATATTGCATTCTCATAACAATGGATTTCCATACAAACAATTCGTAGAATTCTTTCATTTTTAGTGAGCAAATACTCTTAAAGTGTCCCTAAATATAGTAATTTGACGTGGATATTTTTCTACAACAACTGAATAAATAAAATAAAAATAAAAAATAAAAAAAATTTTGTGGAATCAACTTAAAGAAACAAAAAAATCACAAGAGAAATTCGTTTAACCAACCTACATAATTTGAATATAGGTGGGACAAGTAGGTTTAGCAGCCGTAAAAACACAAAGTACTGATAAAGATCGAAAACATTTTATAAATAATAATGTTAATTTGTTTTATTTAACCAGTTGTTTGGGAACATTTGTCCTTTTCAAAATGGGAATAAATTAATTAATTTTTACCTTTTAATAGAATAATGTAGTGACTCAAGTTTTTATTTGCACATTCATCTCTTTCTAAAACTATTTCTTTTTTGAATTATTTTAATGAAACTGGAAGAATTCTCCAGCTTGTTATATACAAACAAACTATTACCGCTCTGACGGCATACAACCGAATTATAGACGTTATTTTACGGTGTTTGTACTTCATGTAAAACAGCGCTGTAAATGAAAATATGTATTGAGGTATAAAGATTTTTATAGACTTAAGAACATAAACGAATCAGTATTATCTGCAATCTATAAAACTTACCTACCTACTTTTTACTTGTCAAAATCCCCCTTATCGCCTTGTTATTGACACAGGTATGTGAGTCCTTCTTCGCAACCGACGTTGTCGAATAGATTGAGTAGGTATTTAAAAACACTTTATTTGGAGTGTCTCAGACATTGTGTGTTTAAGTTAATTGTACAGTCCTTAACACTTGGTTATTTGATTTAGTAACTTATTTTCTTAAAGAGAAAAATATCAATAATATAACATATACACCATTTCCTAAATTACTTCAAAATTCGGAGTGCCTAGTTAGTTACCTTTTGAAAATATTGAGAGTATAAGTATAAAACACAATTGAGGTTTTAAAAAATATTATTTAGTAACAGTAGGTTAATTTAAACTAAATGATAGGAGGAACTATAGTGTTTAAAAAAATTAACAATCATAGTTTTTTATCAGCCCATAATTTCATCGATAATAAACATCGTTGTATTATTGATAGTGTCGAAAGAATCAAATTAAAATTTAAGGACTATCAAGCTATTCAAATAAAAATACATCCCTCAGTACACTGTAATAATTGTTTGGCACGGCAAAAATGTCCGTCAGTTACAATATTTGCTGCAACGGCTGAAAACACACGATATGGCGATGCCAACACGGATCTATCACCTCCTGGCTTGACACAGATGTCGTCATACACCAGGTGACGAAAATCAACAAGATTCATATTCTATCAAAGTTTCAGCCCGGCAATTCGACACCCAAAAAATTACTAAAAAAGAAAAAAAATCGTATATTTCTTGAATTTTTTATATGCTCCTATGAGTATATTTTAACATACACAAAATCCCCAAAGGTGGGTTGTCGGCAAGACCGCCACCTTATTTACCACTTTTTGGTTTATCCTAAATATCTCGAAACACATCAACTTTTAGAATACTGTACTGAATTTAAAAACGAAAGTATTTTAAGTTTCCTGCGAGAAAAGTATACAGGGTTTCCATGAAAACCATTTCAGGATTTTAGGAGGTGATTTATTACATCCAAACTAAGAAAAAAGTTGTAAAAATGGTATGTCCTAAAATGCATATTCAACCATTTTTGTGGTCTTGCCCACACCTTTATTTGGAATATTACTTATGATTAAGGGGTAAAATTGCTACACATTTTGTCGAGATTTCATAAATAAATATAGTTTATTTTCCTTTGGGTGAATTGTTTTGCCCCATGTTCTTCATTGCATGAAGCCCGTGTAACATAGATATCGCTTATCAAATATGTGTTAAATATTGCCCTTTTTTATTTTACTCTATAAAAATTAATCAGATAATTTTCCTATGTTATCCCTGTGTTTATTTTCACATCCTCCACTTGAGATTTTCGAGGTTGTTACGATTTGATTAAAAAAAAATTACATTAACTGAAAAACTTCTTGTAATTACTCAAATAAGCCTTAATTTTAAGAACCATTTAAAACTTAACAATCAATAATACATAAAAGCATAATTTTACTTATTGACTTTGCATAGTTTAATTACTTACACAGTTTTTTTAGTATCCAAAAACCAGATAAAAAACAAAACCAGAATAAGTATTTACAAACCAAGTTTATATTTCAGATACATTTTACCACTCCACGCCAGTGCTACGTTGTCTCGACCCAATGTTAGATTATCTGACAGGGGCAGTTGTTTATGGCCGAGATCTGCAGACCCCTGAAAACAGACCCTCTTAAACCTCTTTGAGTAAAAAGTGTTTTCATCGACGAGAAAAAGTGAAAAATACTTTGTCAAATTACTTATTTTTCCTTGGGAAGTTTTTACTTTTAAAAGTTATAAATCTAGTGACACCAGTGATGTTTTGCATATATTTGTTGGAAAGCATTGTTATTAGAGTTTAGTCAAGTGTGGTCATTGTAGAACAAAATACTTGTTTGCAAGGGGGGTAATTGAATCAATAGACCGGTATGATTATTCAAGTTTCTCAAAGCGGTTCGAAATACGGCTTAAAAATAAATTTAATAAATGATTATAATCTTGTATAAACAGCTTAACAAAATAGTAAGTTTATAAAAAACATTGATGACTGGCGTTATTTTAATCGATGGTTAAAATGATACGAAATAAACTATACTTCTAATTTTTTGTCCAAATGAGATATGTTTCTTGAATAAGCTGTCAAATAATTACATTGTTAATGCTCAAAAGAGGAACAATTATTACATCATAGTTATTAATACCAAATATCTTTAAATTTATGAAGGTGAGAGAAAAGACGATCGGTTACACTGGTACACCGAACCGCAGGAAATCACGTCACGGGTTGTCAGATGCCTTGGAATCGCTCAGCTCGGTCGCTGGGATAATTCCAGGGGTCGAGGATCGAAATCACAGTAGTTATCAGATATTCAGATATGAGAGCTCAATTATATTCGACCTAGATGACATTCAACTTAGGACAGACTAAATCTGGAAACACCTTCTAAGTAAAATGCCCTCTGCTGTTTTCCCTAGCTCGGTGAGATGTTCAGGGTTAACACTAGTTACCCATAGTTAATGTTTACCCTAATCAAGAAACAACATTAAACTATTTCACTAGTGGCCAGTAATTACAGGAGCAGGACAGACCTTACACTCCTATCGCACAGCAGGTTTGGACAAGACTAAGCCTGTTACAACAGCAGGAAAATCTAGGACTTAAACCAATGATACAAATCACCAATTACTCTAAATTGGTTTAAAGAATTTGGAAAATATCCCAAAAGGAAGACTAAATGATAATCGGCACCAAGATAATTAATTTAATTAGTCTTGGTTACAGCCAAGAGATGAGCAGGATAGGTCTCGGAACCCTATCCTGCGACAGTTTCAACGCTAAGTCTGAAAACTGGCGTTTAAAATAAAATCGAAAGACTTTGAGAACAGAACGCTGTCGTACCTTTAATACCAAAAGGTATTGGAAGACGACGAAGTCAGCTCTCGAAGGTGGTTGAAGTAGTGGACGGGGAAGCGACGCACGAAACGACTAACAATCCGAACACTAACGTAGCACCGACCAGAGTGAAGCTCTTATCAGGACCTCGTGGAGCTCACTTTCCGCTGGGAAAACCCACCAGCTGTCGACGTGAAGCTGGTTACAGGATCGAAAAAAGGTTCATCCGGTTGCCCTTTTTTTCCCGAGCGTCTGCCAGAAAACAGATTGGCGCGCTCAGCGAAAAGAAGAAGAAGCAGCGCAGGCTCTATCGTCGTCTGCATAACGCAGTCGTGATGATGTCTTTCGAGGTTATGTACGTTGTTTACAACAACAACAACCGTAGTTCCGTTCGTAAATATTACGTTTCCCAAGGAAAAGATCTAATTACGTGTCCAACTAAGTGTTTATATTAGATTATAGTCGCCGTTATACGCCTCAACACTTTGCTTTCCACATCAAAACCGGCGATCGGAGTCAGCAGTTATGGGACCGACTAGGTTAGCCTTCCGATGGTGATAATTAGGGTTATAACCATCCACCCCAACACCGTGAGTTACCTAATCACTCAAAGGGTTTAAGTTAGGGAAATAGCAGTGTTTATACTGATTGCCAACACTCCCTCCATAGGCTGGACATAGGCTAGGTAGGCCTAGGCCTACTGGTCCCATGACTAGGCCTAATGAGCCAATTCTTACCCCTGTGCAAATTAGGCTCATTACAAGTTATATTTTTCAATCTCCCATTAAAAAATCTTTTTAAGATATGTATTCTGGATATGTATGAAACAGCGAGATTTTTTTCATTGTAATATGTCGCAACTGTTACAAAAACAAAGCACTTAGCAGCTAAAGGCATTTTATCTATGATGAAGATATAGTATACTTAAGATGTGTTAACTGCTTAGATAATCCGTTGTTTCTTACCTGTCCTGTTTAGCTTTAGGTTAATTTAAAATATAATATAATGGGTCTATGTGATGAATATTTTGAAAGAAACTGTGAAGATATAAATTTATAAATTTAAACGCGATGGGTTTTCTTTTCGGAGCCATAACTTGATAATGGCTGGAAATTGTTTAACGTTTGAGGTATCAAATTAAGGTTTTTTTTTGTTTGCAATTTTGCCTCAGACATTTAACGAAGTACATCACTTAAGAACAGTTAAGAGCTGAATATTAGCATCAACGGCGCTGACCGTGGCCGTTTTAGATCGCCCTCAATTCATCTATACAAAGACCAAACTACCCGTAACTGTTGATAAGACCATAAGTCTGACCCCTATTAACCATGCACTTGAATGAAAGGTCTCGGTGAGAAAATCCCCGAAAAATAATATATTTATAATCAAATTTTCTCAAGGGCGCACACACTCAAACCTCAAGAAGCGGTCTGAATTTGTTTTCATTTATAATTTTCTGGCAATTCTTTGCAGTGAAGCGGGGACACCCTAAGCTAGTTTAGTTTAAACATTAAGAGACAGTGTAAAAATAGTTCCGAAAGCTGTAGATTGCAATACTCTCATAACAAATCGCTGTAGTGATTGCAAGCGAAGCTGCTACACAGTAGCCTAATTGAATAGTTTGTTAAGATATATCTTTTATAAGATGCCTACCTCGTGTAACGGGAAAACGGGTTAACAAAGAAACGGAAATAAAATTCTTCCCCTCTAATGTGCAAATAATTAAATCATTAAAGACACTTTCATCTCAATTTGCATTCAGGGTATTCCAGAAATAAAGGTCATGGGTTTGAATGTCACTATTTTAAAAAAATAAATAAAAAAAATTGTTATACACTAAATGTTTTACCAAAAGAAACAACTAAATTATCTCCAGTTTCCAAATAATCCAAATTTTCATTGAAAAGTCTTCATAAATCATAATTCATGAGTTTTGTAGTTAATACTGGTATTTCATTATTCTATTTTTAAGTTAATTATGAAAAACTTTTTTCCCTTAGTAAACACATGTTAATTGACTTACATTGTACATTGCCTATCTATTTCATCAGTCTGTGAGGTCTATTGCACAGTTAACATGCATTTAATAGATGAAAAAGGGTATATTGTCCATAACTAAAAATTTACATTGTGTAAATTGAAAACTTTCGTTTTTATTTTTTTAACGATATGCTTTTTATCGTATGATGCTATTTGAAATTTGTTGAAGACTTCTAGTAGCCAGGAACATATATAAACATCTGTATTTTCTGAGAAAAATGGCTTTTTGAAGCTAATAACAATGCTTTGTTTGAAATTCATTGTTGGTGATGGTGATTTTATATTTTGATTAGGATTTTTGCGGACATTTGCCATCACTGATTAGTAAAAACAAGTTTCACGACGTTTCGGGATCTGTAATCTGATCCCGTCTTCAGGTGGAAGAAAACCTAGAACATAACAAGATTAGTAACACATAGCCAGGAAAACCTGGACAAAAACACAGCTAAAACAGAGAACTGTAAAAGCAGTCACGAAAACACTAGCTGAAAAGAAAAACACTCAGCTCAGCTCTGATTGGGTGTGGACGTGCTCTCTCCTGTCTGGTGATTCTTGATACTTGTGATTCCTGTGTTATTTTGTGTTATTGTTTTTCTTTTCAGCTAGTGTTTTCGTGACTGCTTTTACAGTTCTCTGTTTTAGCTGTGTTTTTGTCCAGGTTTTCCTTGCTATGTGTTACTAATCTTGTTATGTTCTAGGTTTTCTTCCACCTGAAGACGGGATCAGATTCCAGATCCCGAAACGTCGTGAAACTTGTTTTTGCTAATCAGTGATGGCAAATGTCCGCAAAAATCCTAATCAAAATATAATAACAATGACTGAGTTCTGTCATCATGATAATATTGGTTCAGTAAAGACTTTTAAATGTTGGATAACATGGCATAGGCTTACACTGAGACTCGAGCCCATGACCCACAGTTTTTGGAGTAAACAATATTTTTAAAAGTTTAAAGATATCTTTATCCTGTTCCTTGGCTCGATTTAAAAGGAATGATTTAATTTCATCTGTGCAGGACTACCAGTTTTTTTCAAAATCCATTTGATACACCTTACATGAGACACTCTGATTATATTCGTAAAATTGGGGACTAAAATCTGTGTCCTTTTTGACTGATAAACACATTTAACTGAATTGAATTTTAATTATCATTGGGAATGGGAGTGGATTAATTAAGCTTGCGCTTAATTAACATTTCGTTGCTTTGTGAGGTTAGCTTGGTTTATTGGATGGCTAACCACTACTTATTTATTACAGCAGCTTTTCATTTTGAAAAAGTACAGTAATTTTTATTATTACTAAATAATTCTGATAATAAGTGATTATAATATCATAATAAAATTGCAGGTGAATCAAGTTTCCTAAAACACATTCATGAAGGAGTATATTTTTTTAAATGAATTAAAATATTGAACCTTTGAACTATTTTGCTTGATCAGAGCAAAATATTGAACTGCAAGTTACCATTCCTTAAAAGCGATTGTGCAACAGGCCTATAATGTATCTCGTATTGCTTCAGATACTAATATCATATTCGCAATGTTTTTTATTCAAATAAAAACTACAATATTTGAGAGATTTTCAAACCATCTGGACCTGAAAAACAGTGCAGCTTATGCTTTATATTATTGCAATGCGACGATGTTGTGCTCATAGCGTACACACAAATAATCAGTGGTTCAACATAAAGCAACCCCATCAATTCAGATTTAATCTGTGGTGGAGCAATTTAGAAGAATCGTAGTCGTCTTCGTAAACATTGAACATCTGCTCTCCACGAATGCCAATTATTCACCGTGACAGACTCTATAAACGACCCACAATATTTCGTAAGTTATGGTTAGCAATTTTGTTCATAAATGGTATAAAAAATAGTTAGCACAATACCAAGGTTAAAATAATTCATCTTATCCGTCTTTTTTTAATATAACATTTCGAGCTTTCAGTAAAACTAGTTGAAGAAATAACAACTACGGTAACAGCTTCTTCACTATAGGGGAAATTCACTTAAAAAACTATATAAAATATGGCAAATTCAAGATGGTGACCAAAAATTAGTACCCTGTCACAATCAAGAACCAACAACAATTGGTGACAGTCAAATGCCAATATTTTGAAAGAAAAAAACATCGATAAAATCGAATTTAGAGACTTTTTTCTCAAAAATTGTTGTATGGTAGAAAAGCCAACATTTTTATACGTGATTTCAGCGGGTTTCCCGTGATCCGATTTTGTTAACTTTGGATGTGTTAAAATACAGTAGGTATTTTCTAAATATAAATCCATCAAAAAACATCTTCTTGCAATTTTTTAAAGAGTAAATGAGTGGACATATCTAAAGTAAAATTTTAAGTCCTCAGAACCAGCTAGAACCTATCAGAACTAGCTAGAATCAACTACAGGTTCAACAAGTATTAAAGTTTGGACCATGTAGAGAGAACGAGATCCGTTTAGTACCTTAGATGTCTGTAAAAAAAATCCTCCATTAATACATATTTTATGCCTTCCGTTTTGACTTATTTGATAGAGAATAATTAGACACTGTATTTGAAGTTTCTGGGTTTTATCATGTAATATGAATGCAAATAACAAATGGCAATAAGTAAAGCAATCAATGAGTGTACTATTTTCAATAGCAGAAAACTGATCTGTCAAATTACTCAAAAATGGTAATTTCTCGATTTGATGTAAATTTCAAGGTTTGAAAATTTATATATTATATAAAATCTATTTTGGTATGTTATGCAAAACTATTTTTAATGCTTGCACAGATTTATAAAGGGGGAAATTCATTTTTGCCTTCCTTTGATCGAATATCGAACTTACAGGAAGGTACTCTTTTCTGTTAATTGATTATTTGATGTTACCTCCATAATCCTTAATTGTACACAACACAAATCTTATCCACGAAAAAATCTTGAAACAATTTTGGTCCAATAATAATGTTGGATAGACATGAGAGTAGATTCGGTAAAGGGAAAAAGATTTCTTTAGAAATGGTTTTTGAAATGTGCGATACCCCGGACTTAATCCGCTTCATGTCCGAGCGGCTCCACTAAAAGCCAAGTCCCGGCTTCAGCACCGGATTACGTCAGCTGTGATGAGAGATATCAAATAGAAAGAAATCTTTGCCGTCGTTTACAATTGATTCAAATATTTACACATATGTAATCTGCATTATCAACTGTTTGAGATTAATACATCAAGTATTTTGATATATCAACTTATTAAACATACATATATGTTTTGTGTATGTATGTGTATGAATTCGAACTAATAGTTCCTACGATGAAAGCTCCTTCCTTGTTGGGAAATTCGCTAAAATGCAACTTTCATGTAATACATGGAAATCATGTTCGGAATACAAAATATAAATTTAGACAAATTGATTAAAAATAGAATCCCAACTTTTTTAGGCGGTTTTTAAAAACCCATTTCATAAAGCTATGTATTATAATGAAAACTATCTTTACTGCAAAAATTGCATAAAAGCCCTGAGTTAAATCACTTTGACCCCGAAATGACTCACTTTGGGTTCTGGCTATAACATTGTAATATTAATTGTTAAGTGCTGCAGATTTACGTTCACTTCGTAACAGAATTACTTTACATTAAATAAAGTATGAATATTAAACTTAAACTTAAATTACGAATAGATTTACATAGCAACATTTTTTTTATAGAAGGAATAAATTAAGTTACTCTAGTATGGTTTAATCTATGTACTAATTAATAATAACTGATTGGGATTAATTTGAGGTAATCACCACATAAAAGGCTGAAATACGTTGATGAAGAGGGGTGTCTGTAACAGAGCACTTGGAGCGATTCTGGGGATTAATCAATCCTTTGTTGACAACGAGACATTCATTAAATGTTCAAACGTTATAAAGTTCAGACAAATCTGGCATATTTGCGTAACCTAGAGTATTTAAGATACTTGCAAAATGTAGAAATCCGTCAACAGCCCTATAATTTATTTACATTTTAATTTAATCTTCTACCTTCCAGTTATTCGATTTTCAACTTGGAATGTCATACAATGAAGACTGATTCCCAAATTTGTGCTTTCTTATTCATTTCAAGTGTGTTAAACCACCTAACAGAAACATCAAGTGAATTTTACTGCTTTTAACACAAACCTATGACAGTTTCATGGTAAGGCTGAAGAAAAAAATGTATTTCTGATACTAGTCTTTTACACGTTCAAGTTAAATCAAAAGTTTTTATAAAGCTGTATTTTTTAACCCGGAATAAGTTCTTAAGCATATTTCTGTAAGACCTTGGTCGATATAACTTTTTTAGCTTTGCATAATTAATTGTAAGAATAGTAAAAAAAGCTAGTCTATACACTCGTCGCTTGGTTCTATCGTTATAAATTACCGGGTTTTCTTTTGATCCAAATGCATAAAAAATTTAACTTTAACAAAATTAGGTCTACATTGACTGAAATGGAAACAGCTTCCCATTTCATTAAATTAGTGTCTAGGTCACCTTGTTTTATCAGACGTCATGTAATGTTGTAGACCTAGAGAAAGTCACATCGTAGTTTTCCTGATTATTACCAACAGATGTAACTCTATAAAGTTTTGACAATTCATGATAATGATTAAACAAACTAATGATTAAGTCTAAGTAAAACTGTAGACAGCTAAAAAAATAAAATAAATCATAAAGCAGCCTAATTTCCCATGTAAGTAATCTGCAACCTTTCTTACTCCGTACCTCTTCATTTAGTACGTGTGGTTAGCGTAAAAACCTTGCACTTTTTGATACAGCTTAGCCACTTGGTATGTGTATAGAAGATACCAGTAGAAGTATTTTAGTCCGAAGATCCAACCTTGAATTCGTGTAGAACACCCCCATATCAGCAATTAAAGATGGCCGCCATTACATTCATAAATTGCTCTATAACTCTGGTATTAGTATTCCAATCTTGATAAACCTTTTGTTTGTTTCAAAGATTATGTTAAAATATAAATTTTTTAAATGTAACATTTTTTTCTAAGGTTAATAGTTTTTATTGTATATTTGAAAAACGAAAATTTCTATTGAATTCCATGAGAAAGTCTAATTCCTCAATAAAATGCGTTTTGAGGGGTTCAACAAGGCTATAGCTAAATTTAGTATGTTCTCTAGGTTAAAAACGTATACGCACAGAAATTTTATTCCAATTGGTCGACCATTATCAGAATAATGGCCTCAAATAGATATACGCACAGGCAATTTTCCGAGTTAGCCTAGTTTTTTCGGTATTTTATGGAGCAAAAAAACTATTATTGAGGTGAAACCTGAATAAAAACGAAGTAAAATAACTGAACGACCGAGAAAAATCGATCACAATAGTATAATTTTATGTTTTCAACCATTTTCAAGGTCAAAAGAAGATTTTGGTCGCCCCATGATAAGCATAGGGCAAAAGGACAGGCCATGACTTTTTTCGTAATAAATACTTTATCCGTCGGTAGAAATGAATAAAAATTCTTGAACGTATTTAACATAAACATTTGAACGATGTAACATAAAAAATATTAGAAAAAATCGCTAAACAGAATTTATATTTGTTTAAAAATGAATTTTAGTGGTAAAATTAAGCCTCGCTGCTAGCGCCCCCTGTGGAATTCGGCGCAAGCGTGGCTGGTGCTCACTATACGTATTTTAGGGAGCTACGCCGAATCCCTTCAATTAAAAAAGTATAATAACTATGAAAATAATTTTTTAAAGTCTTGAAAATGTTTAACAAAAATATCGTAAAGATATAACATAAAAAGACCTCAAATAAAATTTATTTTCAGCAGTTTAATGAAAGAGATTTGGTGCAGTGCTTGCCAACACTCATCGTCAGCGCTAGGCTCGCTTGCGCCAAATTCCAAAAGGGGGCGCCAGCAGCAAGGCTCAATTTTACCGCTAAATACTGTATTGCGATTATTTTCCCACAGGGGACACTAGCAGCAGAGCTTAATTTTACCTCTAAAAATCATCTTAAAACAGGTATAAATTCTATTTAGCGATAATAATCGCACATAAAAAATCTTAGATTAATAAATCTAAGATTTTTTATGTTACATCGTTCAAATGTTTATGTTAAATATGTTCATGAATTTTTATTCATTTCTACTTACGGATAAAGAATTTATTAAGAAAAAAGTCAGATCCTGTCCTGTTGCCCTATGCTTAACATGGGGCGACCAAAACTTCTTTGGAACCTTTAAAATGGTTGAAAACGTAGAATTATACTATTATGAGCGATTTTTCTCGGTCGTATAGTTATTTTTCTTTGTTTTTATTCAGGTTTCACCTCAATAATTGTTTTTTGCTCCATAAAATACCGAAAAAACTAGGCTAACTCGGAAAATAGCCTGTGCGTATATCTATTTGAGGCCAGTATTCTGATAATGGTCGACCAATTGGAATAACATTTCTGTGCGTATACGTTTTCAACCTAGAGAACATACTAAATTTAGCTATAGCCTTGTTGAACCCCTCAAAACGCATTATATTGAGGAATTAGACTTTCTCATGGAATTCAATAGAAATTTTCGTTTTTCAAATATACAATGAAAATTATTAACTTTAGATAAAATGTTAAATTTAATAAAGTTGTATTTTAAAATTATCTTTGAAACAAAAAAAGGTTTATCAAGATCGGGGTACTATTACCGGAGTTATAGAGCAATTTATGAATGTAATGGCGGCCATCTGTAATTGATGATATGGGGGTGTCCTACACGAATTCAAGGTTGGATCTTCGGACAAAAATACTTCTACTGGTATCTTCTATACACATACCAAGTGGCTAAGCTGTATCAAAGAATGCAAGGTTTTGGTGAAAATTTACGCTAACCACACGAATTTATTCTGATACCTTTCTCTCGAGATTTACTACTGAAGCTTTCACTTCACACATTTTACCATGGTAAATTCTTCAAATTTACAGGTCCTGATTATTAGATCGTGTGAGATTACCACTTCCAAGAAAATAATTGAAACAACTCTCATCCTTCACCAAGTTCCAACTATTTATACAGGGTATTTTTTACATATCCCAAAACTTTATTTTATCAGTGAAGGATTATTCCCCACCAAAATCCATGGGTTTCACACCACTATAGAATTTTCTTTGGGGATGCATAAAAGGTAAGGCCTTCGAAAACGATTCACAGAATATTCAGCATCTCAAAACGAACATAAAAATTTTAATGCAAGAAAGACGTGCTCAGGACACGTGTTCAGGAATTTCATGGAGGGAGCACAACTCTGTACAAATGCCAATGGCGGATTGTTTGAACACATAAATAAACTAAATGTGATCAAACATAAATAATAGGTTGTATAAAATGTAAAGATTAATAGAACAATACCCACTTCATATTTATATGTGCATTATTCAATCTTAAAAATGGGTTGCGTTTAAAAAAAACTCCCTGTATTTATTTATTTTACCAACTGACTAGCCAAAAATGAAAAGAAAAATATAAATCAAAATGTCAAAGATTAATCAATGAAAAAACAACAGCCATGTTAATACTTCCATAAACCATCTGTTTGCACAAAATCCAAAGTTTAGATTCCAACCTGACTGTTCCTTATACCATGGGCAATTCAACAAATATTCAAAACACATCTAGACGGGAGTTAATGTTTAGATTTTTAGATAATCGATAAAGTCTTTGCATTTAGATTACTGTATCGCGAAAAAAATTGAAGAGAATCAAACATTGCTTCAAAGCTTGTTTGAAATTTTTAATTATTGATAAAGTACAGTATATTTTATAGTGGTTTATTTTTACGTATTGGCAGTTATATACCGTAGCGTTCGGTCGGTTGATCATTAGAATTATTTATTGTAGAATTTCTAGTTATGTTCTTTAAACTTTTGTAACAAAAAAGTCTGACAATCAATAATCCCAATTAATGAAACAGGCTGGTGGCATCGAATAAATTAGGACTGCTAATCAATACGTCTAACCTCTTTGTAAAAATGAAAATCTACCTCTTGTGTATCAAATAAATCCTCTCATGATTGATGTATAATGGTGAGTTTAATATAATCCCTAGTTATTTGCGGCATTGTCTTCTTAAATAAACTTATTAATAATAATAGCTTTTTGTTACAAACTAAGCACTTATTTCAAACAGTTGTATGTCTAATTTACGGGTGAATGTGGATACTTCTGATTCTTATTAATTATAGAAGTCATAAGCTACTAATCGCTAACATTATTAGGCTAGTGACATTTTAACTGACTGACTGTTATAGAATATCATTGTGTATAGCAAATTTAATTGTATTATTATAGTAATTTTCTGGTTTAACGATCGTCCTTCGTTCAATACAAGCTTCACAACAGTTAATTGTTTATCTCATCAAATAAGAGGTTTTTTGTTAACTAGGCAATATACAAGTAATATTAAATTTAAATATTTACATAAAATTACAGTGTGTTAAACTCAAATAATCTTAAAAAAATAGTTACTATATTTTAGGTTGCTTAGAAAAGACGGATTTGAAAAAGAAATCGAATAGTATTTTATTATGAACGATTCCATTGGTGGAAAACGATGAAAAATATTTGCTTTTCATTTATATGATAATGTAACTCTAATTCATGGATGTCTGTTGATATAGCATATGAAAACTTTAATCACCATTGATTTGTAAAACATGTTATACATTTTGAAATGTAAATCGCAATAAAAAACTCGCCTTTTTCTACTTAAGTGTGCCGTTTCAGCCAAACAATTGTAGTTTAAGTTATTCACATCACCCAGATTCATTAATCACTGTGTGTATAAGTCAAGTAAATATTTATTATGAACTTAAAATACACAAAATTGATTGATGATTAATTTTTAAGTATGCAATTCGACGTTTCAAACACCTAACATATAAACCAATTCCAATATTTATGACTGGCTGCTTATCCATGGTGTCACTCCACACAGCCAGTATTCCTCTGGTTGCAGAGAATACCGAGTGCACTCCTTGGCAATCGATGAGAGATGGAAACGACCTCTCGAAACCTCGACGCGCCTCGAGCGCGGCCGTGATTAAACCATCGCGAGCCGGCAACTCTTTTGTGTCGAGCAGCCTAGACGCTGACTCCTTTCCCTACTTCTCTTTTATCGATGCTATTTTAATCTTAACTTAAATTTGGGAAAATTGCTTCTAATTAGGGAAAGGATTTATGCTATACAAAACATCAGTTTTTAAGTGTCTATAACCTTAACAAACCAGTGACGTAAAGAGCCAACAAAACAGGTGAACATTATACTCAATTCAACACTGTTAATCGTTATTATCTATAGTGTTTGGAATCCAGAAACTGATTACTAAAGATATTTTGTCTTCATTTTTCAATATTTTAATTATATTTTTTATTTTACTTTAAAATTTTACTCTCATTAGGTAATTAAAGACGGATTTCTAACGATCCAGGTCAACATCCTGCTCAAATTTTGTACCCCAAACTTTTCGTATTACTATAAGTAATACTCTATTATTTGACTTCCCTACCTTACAAATTGTAATTAAAAAGAAACTCCAAGAGTGGTAATTGGTTTTCAGCGTTGAGGATGTCGAGTCGCTATCTCGGTTGACCTGCACTGACTGATCTTACCTGATGCTTACATTATCTTAATACACTCTAATGATAATAAACCACTCAATACACTCGCCATCCCCTACCTGTCCATTGTCAACGCGTCGACCTATTATTTATATTTGTTCATAGGTTATGATACATTACTATTTACTGTTTTGTGTCTGACTTAATTTTTCAATTATATAGGGTGTTTTTTTTAAACCCAACCCATTTTTAAGATTGAATAATGCACATATAAATGTGAAATGAGTTTTGATTTATTGGTCTTTATATTTTATACAACCTATTGCTTAAGTTGGATTGCTCAAACAATCCGCCATTGGAATTTGTATAAAGTTGTGCTCTCTTCATCAAATTCCCGAACAAGTGTTGCAAGGTACCTCTTTGAATAGTTAAGCTCTCTCCATCAAATTCCCGAACAAGTGTTGCAAGGTACCTATTTGAATTTCTTGCATTAAATTTGTTATGTTTGTTTTGAGGTGCTGAATATCCTGTGAATTATTTTCGTAGGCCTTACGTTTTATTGTATCCTCAAAGACAATAATATAGCGGGGCCAAATCCGAGGATCTTGGGGGGAAATAATCCTTCACTAATAAACTTAAGTTTTAGGTTGCGTTTTTTTAAACACCCTGTATTTTACCTATTTTGTTTTTGAGTTACTTAATCTTACCCCTCTTCCTAGTTTTATAGATTTTTCTGTTACAATTAGAATCTACCAATAACACTGTCCTCAACACTGTCTGCGTCTTTTAGATCCGTATGGTCGATATATACGCATTCCCTTGGGATTGTTTTAAGAAGCTAATTAACAATTTTTGTTTTAAATATCTAAATATTTTACTAAAACATTGTTGTACTCTCTATTATGACTTCTTATTCCTCTATTATTATAAGTAAAAACGTCTTATGCCTCCTACCCAAAAAAATGGATTATTTTAAGCAAGCAAACAAAATAATTCGTTTTATTGCATATATATATTATTTTCTACCAAGAAAAGGTTTTGCCTTAACTATATATATACTGTATTTACAGGTTATATACGGGAGAGGTGGTAATGCATTTTATCATATGACTCAAACGATATTTTCAATACAACAATATACACAGTATATAATAGTAGTTTATTTTACTTTTATAATTCATATCGACATATTTTTATTGTTATTGAAATAAAAAAAACAGAACTATTCTTAGTGGATGAATTAATTAAAATCAATAGCTGAATTAATTCAAAACCTCATAATTCATTACACTTGAGTAAAAAGAAGAAATAACACAGAGTATTCATTACTATAGGATTTACTGTTGAAAATCCTTACGTTATCAGTTAATGCATTATTGGGTGTATTTTAAGAATTAGAATTCTACACGTGCTAAGACTTCCTTTGAAAGAAAAACAAGAATTAAAGATTATTGCAAAAGGAAATGTCACATATTTTGCATACTTTCTGTGGTTTAGCTTTAGTGTTCACCACTTACTTTGAATGCACCCCTAGATAGGTAAATACATATTGTTCTAAATTTGCCTCAACGTTTTAACGCGTGGGCTATTTATAGTTCCCGTAGATTACTGATAATTGTTGAACACTAGCATAAAACGTTAAGGTTTTCAATACGAGTTTATTATAAAATCTAAAACCTTCTTTTAAGCCGTATAGTGAACTTGAACGTTGTCATTATATCAAAAATGAATAACTAGGCTCTGAATACTCGTGTATAGGTTCGTGAGGTAAAAAAGAACCTTCAAGAGGAAAGGAATGTAATGTGATAAAAACGAGCTATTGAAAATTAAAAACATCACATGGTATAAGATGCTAATATAAAAATTTAAGATCAGTTTAACGAGTTTGAGCATGCGTTTACTTCTGGAATCTGATCATATGATGGAAATTTTTATGTGATGGAAGTTTGATGGAAGTTGGAGATGATGAGATGGCGATGAGAGTGGAGTAGCCGCGCGGTGGCTACGAGCCAGTGGTCACTGTTGGCTGGCCTCCAGGCTCCTGTGTAGTCTGGAGTCGGTAGCTTTGTGATTCAGACTACTACTTGAACTCTAGACTTTACGTATTAGGATTATAAGATGTTGGTATAGGACTCGGCAATTACCTACCGGTATGAGTATGAGTATCTGTGTCAGTAAGAATTTTTATTGTTATATAGGGTGCTAATGAGAAAATTTAAGATTAATGATATTATTTTACACTTGCGACTAAACAAAAAGGATAATATGTGCATTTGTAAGAATTTAGGATGTTATTTACCCATGAATTTGAAAAAAAGTGAACAAATGTCATGCAATAAATGGTTTTCCCTCTAATACGCTTGTATCTGATTTTACATATATTTGAAACCATTGAAGGTACGAACTTAAAATACGGAAAATAAATTGAACCAGAGATGTTTAGGTATAGGTAAGTGGACAGACTTTGACTGTCGTGAACAGTCCATACCCATAAAACGTGTGTCCTATTTAAAGTTACACCTGGTCAAAAATATTTTTATATTAACTGTTTTAAGGTTGACATTTTTGTTAGGTTGTAAGAGTTGTAACATTTTATTAGTGTTACATTTTCGATTGTGTTTGCACTGTTGTATTCTAATTTTAAATCTCTTTGAAACGAGTTATATTGCTAAACCTTGCTTACATGTAAGAACCGCAAACATCCATCGTCGGAATGCAAAAGTAAAATATATGTTATTGATGACTACATGTTTTTTACAGCTTCAAATAAACGATTGCAAATTTTATTGCTTTTAATTTTCATTTAATAGGTTTTATTCTTAGGAAAAGTTGCATTGAATTCAAAGTATAATATAAAAAAAATTATTTAGATTTTATGTCGTTTGTCTATTATGATTGTGTAATTATATTTTCTATCGACCGAAAGCATTAAAACCTTTGGAAAAGGCAAGATAGAAGTATTGTAATCTAGGATGCGATTTTTCTTTTTGAAGTCTAAAATAGAGGGAGGAAGCGATAATCCGGGATTTTAAATTACAACAAAAGAGTTCAAAGGCGTTCTCTTCCGAAGTTATTTTCAGGAAGTATTAACACCTTACACAACAGTGAATCTTTTAAGATAATTTAAAAAAAGTGTATTTTTGGTTTGTTGGTATATTTTTTGAGTTTTTATTCATTCAATTACGTTTTTATTTGTTTTAACGTTAATTCTAGCGTTAAAAGAATATTTAAACTGCAAAAATAGCATTAAGAATTATATTCAAGATAAAACAAAGAAACTCTTGTAAAAAAAAAACTTTTAAAGAAAACAATTTATTGACGTTTTGGTCCATATACATTTTTGAAACATTAAAATATGTGAAAAGTAATATATCAATTTTAAATTATTTAGAAACTAATGTTTACAAATCAAATCTTTGTAAAAACAATATAATCAATATGGAATACCATAGGACAACATTTTACAAACGACATTTACTATATAATGGAAAAAGATTATATAACAAAATGCCTGAACAGTTTAAAAACCTACCCATTGATGAATTCAAATCTAAATTTAAATTATATCTTATTCAGAAAACATACTATTCAATAGAAGAATTTTTCGAAGATCAACATCAAGATTAATATGTCAAGTATCAACATAATCCAAATTTAGTTTTAAGCATAATCAATGTAATGCTGATGCAAAATCTTGTTAAGGCAAATAAATATTATTATTATTATTATTATTATTATTATTATTATTATTATTATTATTATTTATCTTTAATGAAACATTTATAGGATGGCTTAGCTTTTATGTTCTCGGCAAATTAGAATGTGAATGTCTTAGTCGCTCAAGAAGAAATAACTTAAGAAGATAACTTTAAACAAATTGGAAGGGGGGATTCATAAAACTTAAGAATATCCTTATTGTAAGTGTATTAATATATTTTCTTAATACATGAAATCATGATTATTTGTTAATTATATATTTCTTTAGCCGTAATTGGGTACTTACCTAGTTGCAACTCAATAACTACAACATTAAGGCGTAATTTATTTCTAAAATAAATAGTCCCAGTTGTAAAAGTTCGAATTGGGATGATTTAGTCTGAATATCTAAAAACAATAATTTTATTTACCTTCTATTTTAATTATATTTTAAGCAGTTATCCTAGTCAATAAACGAAGATAAATGAGCCACTTACCGTAATTTATTCTCTTCATATTAAGTTTGAAGTAAATATGTTGGTCTGAAGTAATATGATTTGAAATAATTATATTGAACCAAAGTACCCGATGGTCATCACATGAATAAATGTTACTACTTAGTTTACATGTTTAATACATTCATCAACTAAGACCGGGGAGTAGGGAAAAATAGCAAAATAGGGGAAAAGTAAATAGCACTCAATAAGTAAACCACATAGCCAAAGCTAGAGAGAGGCAACCCCAATGTGTGATTTTTATATGACTTGATTATTGACCCCAATATTTATTAGGCTTTTAAATTTGAGATGTTTGACTTTTAAGGGTGCCTATAAAGCCCTTAAAGACCTTAAAAAACATATGACTCAACTAAAAACTTCTCAAAATGGCTCCAACGATTTTGATAATGATTCCGTGGCTTACAAAGGCCTAGATGCTAAAACGACATAACACAACGTGCATGCCAGTAAAACATATATCTATAAGGATTAATGTGATTAAAATTCAGTATTCACCAATTCCCTTAACAATTGTCGACAATCTCTTATGAGCATTCCCTCATTTTACATTTAATAAAAAAGGCATATGTATATCTTTTACGATTTTTGTGATTTAATTTACAAATCTTTGAGCACCCAATGAAATGTCACCACCTGTATAACTTTGAAAATTCGGTTCAAAATTCTAAGTACATAATAAAATCATAAAAGTTCTATTATGGTAAAAGGTATGTGTAAGTATATGTCAGATTTCTCATACCGTTTATTAACGCCAAACGTTGTACAGTATTTTACTAAATAAGGACATCTTTTTATATTTGGAATAATTTAGCCCAAAGATTAATTTCACGATAACCTCAAGATATTTCCGTCATCATTGAAGCTGTTGAGTGAGTCGTAATGAAGTTTAATTAAGCTGTCTGTGTCAACTCCAAATCAATCAGGACTGCGCAGAAAAATATTGTTAATTTCAATGTGCAAACTTATGTCAAGTGAAACTAGATTTTAATATAGCCTATAGAAATTTAATTTGAATGATTGTTGATTAGTTTTGTTTAAATTTTAGTAATGTGTAAAATAAAGTGGAAGAATCATCTAAAGAAGTAAAACCTGGTAAACTCTTATTATCAACAGTGGCCAGATATTTTATAATATGAACTAATTATGAGCTTTCCTTACATATTTTGGAGACTGATAGAATTTATAATCGCAGTTCAAAGAAAGGCATTTCATTAATAATTCACTCCATTATTCTCCCTCATATTTATCTAGTGGCAAGAATGATCAAGTAAGTTTAACATTAACAACAATTAGCTGTGAGAACGTCCAAGAATTAATCATGTAAAAACGTTGCAACAATCAGTTGATCGATGGTGCATGCATGGATGCAGGTGCTATTATCAGAACGAAACAAAATGGATATTGTTATTGTTATGTATTACTAAGTTAATAAAAATAATTTTTATGGTCAGGATATTTATTATAGCAGATGAGGGAAAAATACTGTGTGTATTTCGAGAGTGAAGCACATTGTTTTTCTCGTGAGATTTGTCGCCCTCGCAAGCTTGGGGGCCAATTCATGGCCAATTGTTGTATAACTGGCGCCAATTCTTGGGGCCCACGCCGTCCATAAAACTAATATTAATTTTAGCATTGGTCTTATGGACGGCGTGGCACCCAAGAATTGGCGCCAGTTATACTTTACCCAGTCAACACACAAATAAGTATTGTTATCTACATGATGAAACGCCAATATATTTTTGGTTAATCCTTAAGCCTAAATCAATGTGTGTGTTTTTTTTGTTATTTTTGAGAGGCCACCGTCTTAAAAAAATTGGCTATATTATGTGTATTTGTTTATCTGTGGTGGTATTTAATAATGTTGTAATTCTGGCAATTAGTAATTAGTTTTTTTTCAGCATGGATTTTATTTATTTATATGTTTGATTTAATGCTACAAAACAGACACAAGTCCAATTGTATTGCAGCATCTTACCTATAACAATACATATCAAAAATCACGTGAATAAATATGTAGTTAAATAGTAATTGCAGGCATAAAGAGTAATATACAGTGACTAGAATATTCGGCAATGACTAGAAGAAACTATAGAATGAGTACCCCCGTTGCAGCAGACATTATTTCTCAGCGAATTTCAAATGAGCAAAAACATATTTAGATCGAACATAGCAAGATATGACATGTTTTTGTAATCTCCATAAGAATAACATGGGGAATGGGAATCCAGGTTCGCTGATACAGACATGTTAAAAGTGGGTGGTTTCAATTCAATATTTATCAGATCCTAACTAGAAGAAGTCTTACACCAAGTTTTTGCAATATATGTCAAGAAATAAGGGAGAAATAGATTTGTTTATTTTCCATCAGTATAACATGGGGAATGAGTATGCAAATTCGCTGCCACGAAAATGGAAATGTAGGAGATTTTAGACTAAAATTGATTAGATATCATCTAGATGAAGCCACAAACCAAGTTTTATTAAGATATGTTGAGAAATAAGCAAGATATAGAATTTTAGCGAATTTCCCCTATAGGGAAGAAGCTATTACCGTAGGTCTCATGGTAAGACCTAAGCCCGAGACCATGATAACTTTTCGTTTTGGGGCCACCAGAAGCAGAAAACACTATTCGTTCGAATTTATATATATATATATATATGTGTGTGTGTGTGTGTGTGTGTGTGTGTGTGTCTGTAAGCACGATAGCGACCGTAAAAATGGCCCGATCTTAATGAAATTTGGTACAGACATGTAAAGTGGTAATCCCTCGGACGAGTTCGTAAACCAGCCCGCTCGAACCACTGGAAGGGGGGGTAAAGGGGGATAAACCCCCCCCCCAAAATGGGTTTTTTGAGTCTTTTACATAGGAAAGTAAAATTTATCGAATTTTTGTTAGCACCATTGAATTCAGCTTAAAAAAACAAACAATTTAGTAACTTGAATCACTGCTCTATGTCTATTGGTTACCGAAATATTGAAAGTGGTAAACACAGTACGTTGTCCCAATGTTAACCTTATGGGAATTAAGTAAAATTCTATATTTCGGTTATTTCTCATCATATCTTGATAAAACTTGGCAAATAGCTTCTTCTAGTTCAGATCTACTGAATATTGAATTAAAACCACCCAGTTTTAATATACCTGTAGCAGCAAACCTGCATACTCATTCCCCATGTTATGCTTACGGAGCTTACCAAAACATGTCAAATCTCGCTATGTTGGATTGAAATATGTCGTTTTGCATTTGAAATTCGCTGAGTATGCAGGTCTGCTGCAACGGGGTATTTATATATATATATCTATATATATTTCTATATATGAGTCTGTAAGCACGATAGCGCTCGCAAAAATGGTCCGATTGGAATGAAATTTGGTACAGACATGTAAAGTAGTAATCCCTTGGATGAGCTCGTAAACCAGCCCGATCGGACCACCGGAAGAGGGGGTAAAGGGGGATAAATTGCCCCAAAAATGGGTTTTTTTGAGTTTTTTTTTTAATAGAAAAATAAAATTTATCAAATTTTTGTTGGTGTCGTTGAATTCAGCTCAAAAAAACAAACAATTTAGTATTTTGAATCACTGTCCATCACTGTCTATGTCCATTGGTTACCGAGATATTGAAAGTGGTAAACGCAGTACGTTGTCCCAATGTTAACCTTATGGGGAATGAGTAAAATTCTATATCTCGGTTATGTCTCAGCATATCTTGATAAAACTTGATAAATAGCTTCTTCTTGTTCAGATCTACTAAATATAGAATTAAAACTACCCAGTAGCCTGAAGCAGCAAACCTGCATACTCATTCCCCATGTTATTCTTATGAAGGTTTCCAAAATATGACAAATCTCGCTATGTTGCGTTGGAATATGTTGTTTTGCATTTGAAATTCGCTGAGTATGCAGGTCTTCTGCTTCGAGGGTATTACTTATTTCCTATAAGATTAACATTGGGACAACGAACTGTGTTTACCACTTACAATAATTTGGTTGCCAATGGCCATAGAGCAATGATTCAAAATAGTAAATTATTTGTTTTTTGGAGCTCAATTCAATGATGCTAACTAAAATTGGATTTTGTTCTATCTGAAAACCACAAAAAAACTATTATTGGGGGGTGGGGGTTTATCCCCCTTTACCCCCCCCCCCTTCCAGTGGTCCAATCAGCCTGGTTTACGAACTCGTCCGAGTAATAACTACTTTACACGTCTTTGCCAAATTTCATTCCAATCAGACCTTCTTTGCGAGCACTATTGTGATCATAGACACATACAGTGTGTAAAAAAAGTCCGTCCCCCCTCTTTCATTTTTTTGATTGTTAAGAGAATCAGTTAACCTTTCGGGGAATGATACTAACTTAACCCAAATGACTTTCTGACGTTACCAAAAACTTTGAGTGTCCCCCAAAAATGGAGGATTTTGGGGAAACCTCAAAATTTTCAAATGCAAACTCCTTTTGAGTGACCCGTCATTTTAAAGAGCTTTAAAAAAGTAGACAAATGGTGAAAGTAGACAGCCTCTAATGTGTTTCTATCCCAATTAACGTCTAAGTTTTGAATACAACACATCCTTGAAACCTGGCGTCTAGGACGTTTGGAGTTTGTATTCACCTTCGGTGACTTAAAAATGAAACGGCCCTGGGAAAAATGTTATTAAATCAAAAAATGGTCACTTTTGGTGATATTAAAAATTTGTCAGAAAATACACGGTCAGAAAATAATTAACAAGCGGAAATAAACGCCTTTTTAAATGTATGATGTTCAACATCACATAATTAAAGCGCATCTACTGGATTTATTTCTTTTGTAAAGGGATTTTCATTCATGTTATTATTATTTAAATAGTACCTAGTATAATTTATATGCACATCAATTTAAACTGTCTATGCATAAATTTTCTCATGTGAAAACTAATTGAAATCCCCACTCTCCTCAAATATTATTAAAATTAACCTAATACAATGCACAATTTATGATCATTGTAAATGATACCGCAATGGATGTTAAAGTTCTAAAATTAGGAAACAATATATATATATATATATTTTTTTTTTTATTAAGTATGTAATATTAATTTTGATAAGGCCTCCTAAAAGTAACAAAGCTCACAATATTCAATCAAGCATGCACTTTCTACTCAGCATTAAAAATACTGAGATTTATCCTATAAAATATTGTGCTTACCAAGTTGTTTTTTTTTTGTGTAAGTTCTTCGTATCGAAAATTGTCTTTCTCTATTGAAGGGGTGTTGATTTAATTATGTTAATACTTTACCGGTAAGACACCGTTTTCATTGTTTTATTATGCTACAAATTTAAAATTATTATTAGCATGTTTCAGTGTTATTATGGCATTTGTTTGGATGATATTAGTTGGATTATTGTTCATACTGTTGTTATTATTGTTAAATATTTAGCATTTATTTAATAAAGAAATTACAATGATTAATCTAATAGCATATGAACAGAACATTTAATTCAGTAACATCCAATTGAAGTTTAAAGCGTTTCTCAATTCATTTATTAAAAGGGTTCAACAGCTGATATGAATGTACAATGATGACGTCACTGTTTAAAGTGCACTACCGGTTGGTTGTAACTGCCGCCTTTGCCTGCCGGTCAGTCCAGTCTCTTCTCTTCGGTGACTGACGGTTACGCTTCTATTTATTAAATTACGTATGTACATGTTAAGCAAAAGGATCCAAAGACGTTTTATTTTCAATTTTAAATACATGTGGTAAACTCTGGTACGTGTTCGTTCAAGTCGTGAATCAATTTCCGTTTGTTCAAAAATGAAGATATATTATTTTCTAATAAGTTGAGTACAATTTCAATTAACAGCAATAAGTCAACTGGAAACATCGTCTTCTCAGTGGTCCTACCTATCATGTCAGCTCTCAGGCCAGAGCAACGCTTCACTTCATCTCCATATCCCCCTTCGACCACCTACAGACTCATGGATCCATTACACCTTTAGGGAAAAAGTACCATATTCCATTATTTTAGGACCATATTTAACAAATATATTTGATTGTGATTCAATACAACTTTTAAGATTGTTTAATATAAATTGCACTTGTACTACCGGATATTTCATTAATGTCGGTAGATTAATTTTTTTTTATTAACATCAATTATTTGTTACAGTCTCTGTAATAAGCATTGGGGGAAAATTATTTTATTAAACTATGCAATACAAAATCATTTTAAATATAGAAGAAACTACCGATAAATGTAACAAACATACTCCAAAAAAAGTACACAACACGCTGTTTGGTGAACGAGTTTTCAAATACTATTAAAATACTTTCATTAGTAGTAGAAAAAATCCAACTTAAACTTAAAAAATGTTCTCCTAAAGTATTTTCCTAAATCGTACACAGACAACACGTGACAATCTGAAGTACTGTTAACTAATCAGTATTCAATGTAATTTTTTATCGCTCTACATTATAAAATATGCAGTCTATACATAAACTAGTTCAATATTTATAGCTTGATTATGGAAATAAGTTAAACAGCCTAATAACTCTTAGGTGTTCGAGAATTACTTTTTAGGCTGTTATATAATGTTAATTTATTTAAAATGCCGTAACTTAAAAGTTATTTTGAGTAAAGTCTAATTACATTATATTAATTTTAATATCCGGGAAGTACCCTCTTTGTACTTCTTACAAAAAGAAAAAAACTGATAGGATTTTAGTTCTTTTTATTGGGTGGAGTGGGTATTTCTTTTTGTATTGGGTGAGATTACTCTTACAAATTAACCCAGTTCAAAGGGTATATTTTTATTTGCACAATATATTATATTTTAAAGTAGTGTATTTTGTATTTGGAACGATCTTTATCCGTATTCCCAGGTTTAATTAAAGCAACCTTTCTGCAATGTTAATTTCATGGCTATGGAATCGGCTTTTTATTATTTGTGTGTTCATTCAGTAATGCGATAAAAAGCGTAATTCTAGTTGTTTACAGTGTGTCAGATACGCATGACGGTTCTTAAAGGGACGTAGCTTAACTATGATCAATGAAATGAGAGGCAAGAAACAAAAAAGTCACTAATTAATTGAAAATAAAGAAAACAATATTTTGGGAGTTGTCAGACCCTGAAAACAAATGATTATCAAATTTATTACCTCAAGAAAAGCTAGTTTTAAGGAACCAGATGTTAAAAATAATTAAGTCAATAAAATATCTAGTTTGTCCAATATTTTTACAAAAAATATATGGCAAAAGCCCTTAGAAATATTTTAAAAAGACAATAAATTGATTTTACCTTTAAAAAATGTAACTCATAAATTAATTTTAATATGCTAATTTAATGTGGCTGCATCAATGTAACCTTAATCTCTTTCAACGTGACTAAACATGTGGATGTTAGATGTTATGCTGTATCCCTCTAAATTAATATAGAGAAAAGGTATAATAGCACAGAAGAAGGGTAAGTGTGTTGATAGCCAAGCTGTTAACGTCTTGGAATCCAGTTTGAGGACGTGGGTTCGCTTTCCAGACTTCCAGAGCACAATCATTTGAGGGGTAAAGCGCTTTCTCTCAAAGTGTTTATCTCTCTTGCCTTGTGCGTTGACACACATGAAATGTCATTTGGACTACAACGAACAATAATATTCATTGCTTTTATCATACTGAATTGAATATATTTCTTTTTAAATTGCATTTAAGTCCATGAAACAGTAAATGTAGGATATTACATAAAAAGATAATTTTTAATATATATTCTGTAAGAGGTACTCTGTGTTACAGGTGCTTCATGCAATTCAGATGATGTGAAAGATCCGAACCACTCCCTCGCTCTCACTTAAACTACCAGAAAATTCTAACAAGACTTTAGATTTAAAAACAGTTGTTCCTTAGTTTATGCAACATATACTTTGGAAAATTAAAAATATAAGTAGAAAAACACAAGTTTCAGAAGAAATGGTAAACTTTTATGTTATTAGATAGTTAAAAATCAAGTGAAAACCATACAGCTGTTGACAAGTCTTTAAATATTTATTATTAGTAAGACTAGGGTTTTGCAATATAACATTGTTTGAAAATCTACAATAATCTGAGAGAGGTTTCTCACTAAGCAAATAAAATTGCTTCATAAATATTGACTATGACTATAGTCTTCACTCTATAGTTAGATACATGCAGTCTTCATTTGGAAAACTTCAATATTTGTTGACTAGATTAATTTTTAATAAAATTAACTATCCAAGGAATACACCATTGTCGAATAATAACTTTTAAGGCGACTGTTTTTTAATTTTTAATAACTTCAAAGGTATGTCAAGGTAATACAGTTTCTTTAGTTCTTTTCACAAAAAAACTAGTTTTTGATTCGATCTATTGGCTGGAAAATGTATTTAATAGAATGATTTTCCTATTTTATGAGCTAAGTCAGATCTAAGGATATAACTCCGCAAAAAAATGGAAGTATTTTGAAGGGAAGCTCTTCGAGGAAAATTAAATGTAAAACAGAACGAAGAGGCACGGAAGAAAACGCTGTTTTCATTATTAGAAAAATTAATCAATGTGAGCGATGATCAACCAACAGGAACACAAAACGAGGAAGTTTAATTTTCATTGAGCAAAACTTCAAACTTTTCTGTTTTGCAGAAACGATAATTGTATCTTGGTGCTTTTTAAAATATTTAACAAGCGAAAGGTCGAATAAGTACATGTTCGATAAAAATAGCACATTGCTATTTTAAAATTAATTGACTTTGAATTATTCATTATTTATATCTAAATTGATGTATTGCTCACCTTCCTTTATAAAAAAATATCCATTGTGCTTACCCTCATAAATCGAGTATTATTCGTTTGTCACGGTAGGCCAAAACAGTTTTAAAATTTCAGGTCCTACATCGAAATATCTTAAGACGCGAAACATTATTGCATCTAAAATAATTTTTTATTATTAATTATTACTATTCATATTTTTGATTATTCATACTAAGCAATAACAAATTTACGTAGATAATATAATACGATTAGCAGGCAACAATATTATAGACTATGGTATATATTTTATTTCATTAAAATCACGAGCTTTATTAGGTTTAGGATTGAACCTGTTCGTTTATTGCATTTTTATAGCAATCAGGGAGAGAGATTTGTGGGTATCAAGCCCTCGTGGCTGAATTGCCTTGGGACTTCAGTCCGCCCTTCCAAATGAATGAATAGAAATCAGATTATTGCTATCTGTCAATGGCATTATAAGTGGGCGGATTAGTAAAATATCTATGTTTAATAGTGCAGGTTAGCAGTACTCTGAATACACGATAAGCTTTATAAGAAAAATGTGGTTTGCAAATCCATTCCACCATCCAAAGCTAAATTACCTGAGTCAGCTAGTGACGAGGGCCGGCCGCAGGAGGTGTGATATTGTTACACAGTACCACATTTCGCTGAGCCAGCGAAATGACGGGCTGGTGCATTGTGGCGTCCTCGTTCAGTGAGATTTTATTACTGAACCTTACTTCTGGTTGGTCAGCCATTTATTGCCCAAAAGGAAAATAATATGTAAAACGAGCACAGTACGAACAAATCAGTAAGCTGACAATATTTATATCAGGAAAAACCGATGTCTATATTTTTACAGGCTATTTAAACGATCTTTAAGATAGTTGAGTTTACTGGTATGGTGTAGATGAAAATGTTATAGATGCATGCGAATTATATTACTTAATTGTATGTCTTCAGTTACCTAGCGTATAAGTGAATTGTTTTCCCAATGAACTTCAGCTGATTTTCAACTGATCTTTGAAGTCAGACTTGCTGTTTGGTTTATTGTTATATAGTGAGATTTTCAAAAAAATACCGTTTAGGCCTTTCCTAAATACCTAAAATAAATACCTAACATAAAGATTTTTTAATTACCTTTCTATTTAGTCAAGAGGAGGCTAAATGCAATAACATGTATGCCTAGTGGTTGCCCGGAGGCGTATTTAAAATCCCCCTACACGTTCAGCGTCCTGAACTGCCGACCAGGCCGTGGCGGGGTTGAGTATGCAAAACTATTCCAATGCAGTTTCTCGTTTGAACGTTATTTATCACTACTTGGACATTACAAAAATGAATTTAGCCAGCTCCAGAAGTGGTGCCGTTCCAATGTGGTGGCCATTAAAGATGGCGCTCAGTGCACTCGGACACTGTTGATCAAGAAAAACCACGATATTTCAGTTTTTGCTGGATCGATTTTGATAAATTTAAACCATTTTATAGAAGAAACAACATCAGATAAAATTCATTCACACTTTTACAATCACCTCGAGCCAAAAATTTGTAAAAGACATTTGAATATGAATTTTACGTAAAAAAAACATAACTGCTAATAACATGTAAGTTATTAATTTAGACTGAAATTAACCGGGGAAATATATAAAAAAGTATTAATTTTTCTGAATGTTGTAAAACGACATTTTTCTGTTTCACTTTGTGCCAGGAATCATCCGGAAACGCCACGGAAACATTATTAAACGGTACATGTAAAAGCCTAAAAACAACTATTTCTCTTTACCGGGTGCTTTAGTCAGACATACTTTGCACACACTTGGAATGTTCATAAGATAATATAATTTTGGTTACTTAGTTAAAATTAAGATTAAATTATTTTAATGCAATCGCTTCTTTAATAAATTTTGATTTTATATCCTAAAACCTACACCTAAAAAGCTTTAAAAATTTATGTTTTAAAACTTTAAAAAAATATAATATAAACTCATTTTAATTCTGCTTTTTCAAGTGAAATAATTCATCTTCCTCCTTTGAAATGGTTTTTATATTTTTACCTCAGTAATATAGGAAAATATTATGAATCAAGCCTAACACTATCGTTGATTTTATTATAAATAAAAATACAATAAAATGTTAGACAAATATATTTTTAAACTACACTAAGGTTCTTTAACTTAGACATTTTTACATTTACTTCAATCGCATCAACACATTTTAATGCAAGTTATTCAACTTTTTTTGGAAGAACACATTTATGATTTGCAGACCATTTTACACTTTAGTGTTTGGCCTGTGTACTAACAATTAATTATAATATATATGTAAATATTAACAGCTGATAGTTTGTTTACGTTTGATTTTTGGCTAGAGCAATGTGCGTATAATGATGGGTGCAAACAGTTGTAAATATATTTAAGAGAATGGTAATTTTAATAGTGTTGTTTTGATGCAAAATTATATAATCTCTTATTCCTCTCGAGAGAATTTATCCGACGGATAAAGTATTAAGTGTATTTTGTAAAAAACCGAATGATCTCGTTCTTCATTCAAAAGCTAGTACATGGCAAACAGTAAAACTTGCGCCTAAGCGTCGAAAAGACAATGCTGCTAAAAGTTGCACATCTCTTTATCGTCCAAATGAAGATAAACAATCATTTTCATTGTACAGATCTTGCCTTGCAAACTACATCAGTGAAGACAAAATCAGAAGAATGGAGGCTGCAAAAACACACTTCGCCAAAGAAAACCGTCATTAGTCATGTAACGTTTATTTACATTCGTACGAGCATTTTTAAGAATGATAATGGGCGTTCATTACAGTCAAACAGTGTTGAATGTAGGCAAATAAACTTAGTAGTGTAGTGTTACAAGGTGCGATAGTCATTAGGGATTCGTTTCTACGTCAATTTTATAAATCCTCATGAGGCAATTAGCTCACCGAATATTTAGACAAGTAAAATCCGCCATTGTTCAATAATAGTGAACTGCCTCATCCAGCAGACGACTCGTTTAGTCCGTCTACTTGTGATTTTAATTCGAAACCAAATTTAGGCTGTTGTGGAGTATTCGTATCATAAAATAATACTTTTAATACTTAAAATGTTCATTTAAATTAACCATTAGCTTGAATAAATGAGTGAACCAGCAAATTACTGATAATTTTTATTTATATCAAACAAAATACATGTTAATTACATTTTAAATTTTAAATAGTAATAATACATTATTACTATGTATAGACCGATAAAGATTGATTTCAGCTTAGAACGACGTCGAATAACTTGGAGTTTTGGATAACCGGGACTCGGAAAAACGGGAGTAAGTACTAAGAAACAACGAAACTTATTAAAAGCTAAGTATGTACTATGTATTCTCATAATCAAATTTTTATCCTTTTTCTTACTTTTTAATGAAACTGAATTAAGGTGTTTAACTACTGTTTCCAATAACTTAAAAGTAGAAAATGAGTGCACTATATGTTTACGTGTTTTCCGAAGTACGAAATTAATATCATTTAGAGGAATTTGTCGTCTCGTTCTAACTTAAGTACATACTAATAAGAGCGATGCTCATTAGTTTACCATGAATAAATATTTTCTCCTGAATAAAGCGGTGTATGGTTGCACTTTGCGTTCTTGGGGTACGTCCTTAACTGAATTGAATCTGACTCGTCAGAAATAGTTGTTTCATCGAATCTGTCTTGGTAGAAAAAGTTCGTTCATGTTTAGATTTTCTTTCGCTCACAAATTAAGTTTACGCTCAAAATAGTGTAAAACTATATACTTATATACAGAGTGTAAAAATGTCTGCCCCTCTCTTTATTCTTATTGTTAGTTAAAAGAAACAAATCACCTTTGGAGAACGATACAAACCTAACCTAAAGTATCTTTTAACGTTATCAAAAATTTAAACGTCTCCCAAAAATGGGAATTGTGGGGGCAACTCAAAATGTTCATAACTAAACCCGTTTTAAGTCCTTTATAATTTTTAAGAGCTTTAAAAAAAATTGACGATTAGTGGAAGCTGGAGGTCTCTAGTCCAAAATGGTAGCTTGTAAAATTTTTAGTGCAACTCATTCTTAAAACGTGGCGTCTAAGACTTTTGGAGTTTTAATTTCACCTTTCGTGACTTAAAAACTTAAATGACTCCTGAAGAAATGATATTGAATGAAAAATTGGTCTCTTTTGGAAATGTTTAAATATTTGATTGTCCCGCGAAAATGGAGGGTTTTAGGGGCAACTCAAACTCTAATGGAAACCTCTTTTGATTGGCTGCTATTTTTAAAGAACTGTTTTAACCTAAGCCTAGGGTGATAGTTAAAATACATTTTTTTATCAAGCATTACACTAATAGGTGTTAAGTTCCAGTTTACTTAAAAGTTTAAAACATTTTTATATTTAACTTTTGTGGTTAGAGAGTAAATGTGTGGTAATTTAGTGTATCCCACTACGACTAAAAACGCTCTTTCGGTTAAGGAATCACTCGAAAGAGGTTTTCATTAGATAAGTTAGAGTTGCCCCCATAATCCCCCATTTTTGCCAGTTACTAACAACTTCAAATATTACCAGAAGAGGCGACTTCTTCACTTAAGCATTCCTTCATGAGTTATTCCAGTATTTAAGTCACCAAATATCTTAGACGCCGCCGGTTTCAAGAATGAGTTGTATTCAGAACTTCGACTACTGCCATTTTGGATATAAATGTCGTAGCCATTTGCTGTAATCGGGCACTTCACGCAGTCCCCAGCGCGCCTGGGCACATAGTGTAACTCGATTATTTCGATCAAAATGACAGCATCTGCCCAACGAAACTGGACACTTCATGAAGTGCCCAACGCCCATTGGACACATGCTTTAACTATCGAGGCATGTTCGGCAGTCGATTTTAAAGTCAATCCTATTATTTTGATTAGGATTTTTGCGGACATTTGCCATTACTGATTAGTAAAAAACAAATTTCAAGACGTTTCGGGATCTGGAATCTGATCCCGTCTTCAGGGGCCGCCGCCATTTCCGTTGCCGCCGCCATTTGCTTTCCTCCCACCAGTCTCAGCTCAGCTCTGATTGGGCGTGGACGTGCTCTCTCCTGTCTGGTGATTCTTGATACTTGTGATTCCTGTGTTATTTTGTGTATTGTTTTTCTTTTCAGCTTATTGTTTTCGTGACTGCTTTTACAGTTCTCTGTTTTAGCTGTGTTTTTGTCCAGGTTTTCCTGGCTATGTGTTACTAATCTTGTTATGTTCTAGGTTTTCTTCCACCTGAAGACGGGATCAGATTCCAGATCCCGAAACGTCGTGAAACTTGTTTTTTACTAATCAGTGATGGCAAATGTCCGCAAAAATCCTAATCAAAATATAAAATCACCATCACCAACAATGAATTTCAAACAAAGAATCAATCCTATTGTTAACATTAGATCCCAATGTCTGTGTTAAAGTAGCTAATGTTTCTGTTTGCTATTAAACATTGTAATGCTTTTTAAATCTAAAAATATCAACATTGGTTTTAGTAGCATACATATTTTGAAAATATTATCAGTTAACGTTATATTTGGATAATAGCTTTGTCACAGTATGAGATGAGTTCTGACTAAAGTAATCAGTTAACAATAACGTAGTTATTTTTCTCAATAAAATAGTAACCACTTAATCTGGGATAAAACATAAACACTTATAATTGGTTTAATGTTTAATACAAATATTGTGGTTTTAAAATAGTTATAAAATCAAACAATAGTATAAAATTATAGGTAATGTGCTATTTAAGAAAATGATAATTACAAAACGAACCCCTGTAATTTTCTAGTAACCGCTAACTTTTGAATATCGTTCATATTTTATCTCTTTCGACAAATTCTTCAAATGAATTTCCAAATATTTGACTTAATAATATAATTTTAGATTTTTAAGCTACTCATGTCAGTAGGAATATAATAAAAGTTTTAAAGCATATTTATGAAACGCTCGCTGTAAAGTAAACAGGACACTCCATATTATATATATTTTTAAATATTCTATAAACAAATAAAAACAATTTACAATTAAAAGGCTTGATGTAATGATGTTATATTAATTCATTAAAACTTACACATAAGAAAACTTCATGTCGTTAATGCTAATAAAGTTGTAAAAATAACAAATGAAAAAGTAAAATGTTATATAAATTAAATGTTTTCAATTTTGATACCAAAAAGAAACTAAAGAATTGTTTTCATTATTTTTTTCAAGACTTTATTTTACCTTGTTATATTTTAATTTATCATAGGTTTTTTAAGGGTGAGTAAGTTTGAAGTTAATCAATTAAAACGTGGAAAAACAGGTATTTGTTAATGTTTATGTATTATGTTACATATACATGTGTTAACTAAAATGTTTCATGTATTTATTTCATTAAAGCATAAAATTTAAATTGATTGAATTGTCTGGTTTATGTTTTCTGAGTTATTTTGGCCACAAATCACCATAAATATTATTATTTAAATAATAATAAATTTAAATAATAATAAACACCCGTTTATTGTTTCAATAATAATAATAATATAATTCATTATGTGTCGCCGAAATAACTCATAAAACATAGAAGAAACCATGATAAAAAACATACGCAAGAATTGTCTTGTTCGTTGGCAGACAATCTTATTCTTAATGTTTTACAAAATTCTCTAAAATGTTCCTATTTTGTGTTATTAAAAATAATGCGTGGGATACTACTAACAGCAACGTAAACAGCAGTTTTACATGTTTACATCAAGTGTCCAGCATCTGAGCTGGACATATAGTGTAAAATAAATAATTACAGCATGTGCCCAACGAGCGTTGGGCACTTCATGAAGTGCCCGGTTAGCGCTGGACATTTCATGAAGTGCCCAATTACAGAATGTGACTACGACATAAACAACACTAGAGACACCAATCGCCACTATTCGCCTATTTCTTAAAAGCTCTTTAAAATGAGGGGTCACTCAAACAACAATGAGGGGTTTACTTGTGAACATTTTGAGTTGCCCCAAAATTAAATGCCCCCTTTTTGGGTGACACTCAAAATGTTTGATAACGTCAAAAGATACTTTCTGTTAAATTTTCATCGTTCCCCAAAGGTGGTTTGTTTCTTTTTCAAACAAAAACATTAAAGATGGGGGACTTTTTTTACACTTTGTATAAAGTTAAATAAGCAACGTTAACGTGGTGGTTAGATGTTACGTTGGTGCAGGTTAACGGGGTTTTGTTAAGCATGTCAGTACAAGGCAACTGTGACACAACAAACCCGAGAGCTGAAATTTGCTTTGGTCGTAAACAGAGAGTAGATAACCAAAATCCTCATTTCGTTTTATCTCTCTTTTACTTATTAATAGAAGCTGTATTCGTTATTTTTTGCTCTTCGCAAAAAAAACTTTATGTCATGAAGTACTTGCTACTTGTTGGACATATTACTTGCAATACTGTTGGGTGTCCAGCATTTTGCCGTCTTGAACTTAGGGTCAAGAGTACACGGGTTCAAGAGGTCACGGCTTATAAAAAAAGGGGATCGACCACTTATTCTTGGGGAAGATTAATGTAATCTTGTGAAATTGCATCGTTATGTAACACATAAAAGTTATAAAAAAAAACTTAAACTAAACGGTAGAGATTAGTTCGTAAAACAATTAAATATTGTAGCATTAGCTAATAAAGTAAACATAATTTGTAATTTTACGATTGGCCTAAGGTCGGTTTTCGTTTACCAGCAACAATCAATAACTATAAATTGAAAAACACATACAACGTATAATCTATTATCCTATAATATGGGAAGTGGCCTGGCATAGTGGTTAGAATGCGGGACTTCGGTCTCGGAGGCCTGGGTTCAAATCCCACCAATCACCAATGGCATTTTCGCTATGTGATAATGCCATGACCCACTAGACCTAGCCCTGAATATCAGAGTAATGGTTGCTCCCATCTAGTGGGTCACTATCGTGTAAGCCTACGTTTGGACTGGAGAATCGAGTTGCCGTCCTGAACCGTGTCAGCTATAATGTCGCTGAGAAGAGAAACCTAAAGAGGTCACCGATACGTCAGTTTCGATTTAATACAAGGGCGATTCCTTTTGAGTATATTGTATCCTCTATTATGTCACCTTGATCTTTGCCTTTATGCAGGCCTGGCATAGTGGTTAGAGTGCGGGACTTCGGTCTCGGAGGTCCGGGTTCAATCCCGCCAATCACCAATGGCATTTTCGCTATGTGATAATGCCGTGACCCACTAGACCAAGCCTGAAGTAATGTGCAAAACGGTTCCGGGCTAGGTCTAGCGTCCTGGGATGTGAAGGGAGGAAAAAAAACCTATAATATAAAGGCATTAATTAAGCACATGAAAGTCATAACATGAAAGTCTTACACTCATACAACTACTTTTAAGTACAGTATTATTTTTTACCCTGTAATTTTGCTTTACTTTATTTTATTTTTTATATTTTACGTTAATTTTACGTTTTTTACTCCCAGAACTCTGCTCCCAGAATTTTTTAATAGTATCATTCAGGGTCCCCACTAGGATGACCTTTGGATGGGGGATGACAACCACAGGGTGACTTTGGAATGACCCCACCCCCCTGTTGATGAATCAATTTTTTTCCTATAACCCCACTTATCAATTTGTCTTTTCAACTTCAGCATTACAGAGAAGTTCAGTAGTACTCATCCTAATTAACTAATCAATCCTCACCCTGACAGTAGTACCCTGACATTGGTAGTACTCATCCTCATTTTAATTAATTATTTTTGTTTTTCAGAAATGATTATCATAATGAATTGGGACCAGGGTTGGTTTAAGTATGAAAATATCCCATGGAAGGAGGTTCGGAGGTCAAGACGACGATGTGTAAAATCACTATGAATCAGTTTTAACATCAATAAAAAAACCCGAACAAAATTTCCCCTTGGAATAATATACTAAATAGTACACCGAATCTATACCAGATCTGTGCACCGAATTTCAAGCTGCTAGCCAGAGATCCATCTAGTAAATATTAGAAAATAGTTTTAGTACAGGGTGTTTTTTTAACGCAACCCATTATTAAGATTGAATAATGCGTATACTATAAATTTGAAATGAGTTTTGTTCTATTGACCTTTGCATTTTATGCAGCCTATTGTTTAAGTTTGATCACACTTAGTTTACATTATGTGCTCAAACAATCCGCTATTGGCATTTATATAAAGTTGTTCTCTCTCCATAAAGTCCCCAATCACGTATTGCAAGGTACGTCTTTGAATTTCTTGCATTAAATTTGTTATGTTTGTTTTGAGGTGCTGAATATCCTGTGAATTGTTTTCGTAGACCTTGCCTTTTATGTATCCCCAAGGAAAATAATATTGTGGGGCAAATCCGGGGATTTATGGAGGAAATAATCCTTCACTTATAAAATAAAGTTTTGGGTTGCGTTAAAAAACCTATAATTGAATTTAAAAGTAGCACTGTATGTGTACACTGTGTAACATGATAATACCCGTTATCTGACTAAGTGGTGGGAAGGTTGCAGAGCTTACGCGTATATTCATACAATTTTTGGTTTTTAGTGGAAAATTAAATTATATTCCACAAAAGCTACTGTAAAGATTTCATGTGGTTGACGCCGCGCCGGCAGTAAAAACGTTTAATTTCTTTCATATTAAAAACCCATTTAATCGGATGGAGGCTGCTAACAACCACTAATGTATTCTTGAGACTTCGTTACCTGACGTCCGTAGATACTTCCAATCTAGTTTTAAGTTATGCAAACGGTAGTCTTCCGTTGCAACGGAGTCTTCTAATCTTCTAATCTTCTAAATAACTATACAGGGTTTTCATAAATGAATGGTGCAGTTTCGAATGCTTATAAAATAATTACTGTGCGAGGTAGAAAAAAATGGTTGGCACCTCTGAATTCTTCAGCTCATTTAGTTTTATTACTCTGTCTTAGAAAACAGCTGTTTCATTGTTGTTGGTTAAATTGTACAATAACCTCAAATATTCGATTCTGATCAAAAAACATGTTTTCTGATCAAGAGAAAGCCAAATGTGTGCTGTTGTTGAGTGAATTAAGGTCTGTTGTTTTAGTGCAAAGGGCTTTTAGGGGATTATTTAACAAAGCTCCACCTCACAGAAATAACATTACGCGTTGGAGTAAACAATTCGTAGAAACTGGATCGGTACAAAAACGGAAGACTTCTGGGAGACCGCCTGTATCAGAGGTAACAATTCAAAACGTTAACGAATCTTGTCTTAGAAGTCCAAAAAAATCTCTTCCACGTCGGAGTCTGGAGCTTGGAATCCCAGTGACAACTCTGCATAAAATTTTGCATAAAAGGCTGCATTTTCATGCGTATAAAATTCAACTGTTGCATGGTATCAAACCGAATGATAAAAATAAACGTGTGGAGTATGCAACTTACATCTTAAATCAGATTGAAGAAAATGAATCATTTTTAAATGATGTAATGTTTTCAGATGAAGCAACATTTCATGTTAATGGGTGTGTTAATAGACACAATGTTCGAATTTGGGGTTTTCAACGTCCTCATGAGATCATCGAAAAAATCCGAGACACACCAAAAGTAAACGTCTGGTGTGGACTGACTAAAAACCAAGTAATTGGACCTTTTTTCTTTGCCGAGAAAAGTGTTAATGGTAATGTGTACCTGGATATGCTAGAAAATTTTTGTTTTCCACAAATTGACGAGTTTGATAATGTCAATATGATGTATTTTCAACAAGATGGAGCACCAGCCCATTATAAGGACTTTGTTCGTGTTGCTTTGGATAACAAGTTTGGACAAAGATGGATAGGTCGAGGTGGCCCAATAGCATGGCCTCCTAGAAGCCCGGATTTGACTCCATGCGACTTTTTCCTGTGGGGATATGTAAAAAACATCGTATATTCTCAGAAAATCCGTGATGTTGCTCATTTAAAGGAAAGGATTTATGAGGCAGTATCATCGGTTACAAGAGACATGCTGCACAGCGTATGGGCCGAGATCGACCATAGATTAGATGTCTGCAGAGCTATCGGTGGTGGACACATTGAAATGTAAAATGCATCAGTATATAAAACTGTTTTTAATGGAGATTCTAATGAAATAAATATTTTTAATGTACTTTATATAGTTTTCTTTTAATTTAAAGTTAAAATTGCACCATTCATTTATGAAAACCCTGTACAGCCGCTTGTGTAGCTCACTCAGTGAGGTATACAAATTCTATTCATCTTCCCGATGAGCTAGAAACTTGAAATTTGGCACGAAGATTCCTTCGTTGGTCAAACACCAGAGAAAAGTCCCAAAACAAAACATTTCCACCCTAACCCTCCAAAGGGGGGAAAACTCGAATTAAAAAAGGACTTTTCGTTTTAGGGCTGTAGCGGCTAAACAAGAGGCCCTAAGGAAAAATGAACTGCATCACATGTAACGGATTTTTCACGATCTACAACTTAGGTCCAGTGACCTGTTTTTGCCCTATCTCGTCTCCTTCCCCCTTAGATAGCTCTAGAACTTTTAATTTTCGAAGAATTTCCCCAGGTTTTCAGCACCAGTAGACTTAATATTATACGTAAAGGGCTGAAATTTAGCAAACATCATCTCTACTGCATATATGTTATAAATCACAAATAATATAACTAGTAAGTAATATTAAAATGCATATAAAGTCAAAAAACCTCCAAAATTCGCCAAATGTCAGCGATTTTCTTGAGGTATTTCATTCCGGTTCAAACTATACGTCCCGATAAGCTCTAAACTTGAAATTTGGCACGAATATTCCTTGGAGGGACAAAATAAAGGAAAAATTATCAAAACTCATATTTTTTATCTATATCATTTCAAAAAATTACAAAATCTCTAAAAAAGCTATTTTTAAGGCAAAGTTATTTTGAGATCTCTTGGCTGAACGAATGGACCAATCGAAAAACGGATTGCACAGTGTCGCACGGACTTTTTACGATCTACAACTTTGGGCCTATGACCTTTTGCCCTATCTCGTCTCCTTCACCCTTAGGTAGTCTAGAACGTTTAATTTCCGAGATTACCCCGACGTTTTTCAGCTCCAATAGATTTATTATTGTGCGTAGAGGGCTGGAATTTGGTATAAATCATCTATACAGCATAAATGTTACAAACCACCAATAATATAACTTCTTATACGTATCGAAATGCATATAAACTTAAAAAATTTCGTAATTTGCAATTTCCAACGATTTTTTTAGGTAATGTATTTCGTATCACCTTGATATACTACCTAGACCCCTGGTAATTTACAAACAATATATGTATGACTTGAGATTTTGCCCTATCTCGTCTCTTTTGTCCTCAGGTAGCTCTACTCCCTTTTAACCCCGAAATCCACCTCGAAAAGTTTTTAGGAGTCGTATTCAAAACTTTGACAAGCTGACAATTTTGATAGAAACACGTTAGCGACCTCCAACCTCCACCAATCGCCAATTTTTTAAAGCTCTTTAAAATGAGGGGTCACTCGAAAGGGGTTTGCATTTGAAAATTTTGAGTTGCCCCCAAAATCCCCCATTTTTGGGGGACAGTATAAGCTCCTGAAACGTTAAAGAGGATATCAACAAAAAGGAAAAAATGTATTTCTTTACGCTTTTAATATTTCCATGTTAAACTCGGTATATGGATAAGGTTGACATATTTAAATAATAATTTACAATCAAGCAGACGTAATCCCATAAAGACACAGGAGTTAAAATGACAGCTGTTTAAAGCTAAAAACACTTTCAGAAGTTCGAAAAAATGGTAATGCGACTTAAACGTCTCAGCCAAAGTGAATTACGTGACCCATATGCACATCTTCAATGGTTCTTAGTACCAATCATTGGTAATTAGCAGAAAACAAATTTGAGTCAATGTGGAACTGAAATAGTCGAACGGATCCAGTTTAAGTCAGTTAGTGACATTAAAGCTGCAGCGATTTGGCCAACCCTCGCTAATGAAGAAAGTCCGTATTGGCCATGGGTCCAGCGTAGTTCAAAGGCTGCTAAACTTTATTATTCCTTTACATTTATCATTCCCTTTGAACCTTGTGTTACGGAAAGAGACTCTAGTTTCAGGGAATGTCCTTAAAGGCCTTTTTGCTTTAAATAAATCAAGGAAATTTATTATTAGATTTTTACTAGATCTATTAAGAAGTAAATAAATTAGTGGGAAAACTATTTTATATCAATTCCATATCTTCCTTATTTCTCAACATATCTTGGTAAAACTTGGTATAAGGTTTCTTATAGTTCAGATCTACTAAATATTGAATTAAAACCACCCAATTTTCAACACACCTGCTGCAGCAAACCCGCATACTCATTCCCCATGTTATTCTTATGGAGCTTAAAAAAAGTCATATCTCGCTCTGTTGAATTAAAATATGTTTTTATGCAATTGAAATTCGCTGAGTATGCAGGTCTGCTGCAACGGGGTATTTAATAATTAGTACTGTAAAATGGTTAGTAATACTGCCTCTTTTAATGGTAACTCAAAATACCAATAAAACGATCCAATATATTATTTGACCGGATTGTGGAACTTTCAAGACCCTCTAATCGTCAACAACAGCTGATCGAACAGTGACAGTCAAGGTCCAGTGGGGTAGGTAAACAAGTCATGAGTCATTTCAGTCTTCGGTCTGGAACTCGTTATCGTACCGGCCGGTATTTTATAACCTATCGTTTGTGTCCGTGCGTTTTGTGTAGTTATTTTTTAGATGGTTTTACTTTTAACTACTGACGACCAATGTATATTGCACACGTTCTCTATAGAAGATTTTTAAAATGGCATTATTGTGCCAAAACTCCAGTAAACCTAAATATTACGACAGTGAATTAATTGAGGACAGTTTAATGTATAGGTTTGGTTAAGCAAAGTTTATTAGGAAATTTAAAAATTTGGTAAAAAATGTCAAATTAATAATATTTTTATTCAGACCTACTGATTTTACAACCACTGCTATTATATCAATTTTCCCTTAGAACCTACATTCTTATAAACATGATTCGTGTAATTAATGTAAAACATTAATTAATGAAAAACACGCAGCGTCTAAAATTTACTCAGTAAAATGTATAAAATTGATTCTTTCTTCATCTTACATTAGCAGCTAATGACCACAGATGAGATCAACCTGCACGTTTATCCCACTTATGTAATGATTTAATATGTGGAGATTTTCAATAATTAACATAATTCGTAGTTTTTTCATACATGTAATCAAATCTAAAGATTTCACGGCTCTATTTTTTACATTTGGCCACAATTACCAACCCACGGGAAATATTGGCCACGTCCAGCCCCTGTATATTCTAACCGGTTCTAGTTTTGACTCCGTGCAATACTTCAAAGCCTTGGGATTCATCCGTCATCATCAGTCACCATCCTTCGACTAAAGTTAAATGGCGGAGTGCAACTGGAGCAGATATAATCTTATCAGTAGTAAAACGTAATTTTCTTTTTTAAATATAAAACTGACCATTCAATGATATAGCTAAATATTCACCATCTTTATGTCTCGAAAGGTAAGTTAAAGTAAAATAAATAATATAAAGTAAGAAAAAAATGTTACTTCGGTGTAAGTACAAGGTTAAGAAATGAATTAAAGCTAAGGACAACATTTCAAGAGTAATTTGTAAATTTTAACGTTGTTTATGGTTGAGTGTACTGAAAAACTCTATCGATTGTACTATAAAAACGTAACATATCTTAGAAACAGTTAACAAATAAATGAGGTGACGTTACAAATTGTTTAATTCAGCATAACTCCTAAACATGCAATGCCATTTAGAAAAGTTTTTTTTAGAAAAACCTATTGAGTATAAGCTAAATTGGGTACAATATTACCTAATCGTTTACGCCATTACACAAAGTAAAATGTTGTTTTGTTTTTAGTGTATACAAAACTGTAAACATAATTTTATACCATTTGAATTGCTGCAAAACGTTATAAAAGACATTACTTTATTGAAATGACATATTTCGAAATACTCTTTAAACCCTTATTATCCTGGAAATGACATGGAATATGAATGAAGAATTACCGCTTTGGAAAAAGGAGAATAACATTAGTCGTAATTTATCACAACTTTTACAGTCTGCGACAGCTCTGTATGGATCCGTCTGTATATGGGTTGCCAACTTGAAGAATAGTTCAATGGTTTCTTCGATCTGGAAATAATGACTTGTATTAGTTCAATGATTTAAAGGCTAAGAATTTGCAATACTTTTGTTGGATGAAAACTATTCTTAATGATAATTAAAGGTAAATTTGTTTTGATACTTATATTTGTGTGGTCCATTTAATTTCTCAAGTTCTCTACAAACTATAACGATCTACTCATATCTACTAAATGATATATGAAACTTTGTTTCTGGCTAGGGAAGTGTATAACAATAACATTTTAAACTAATAACAAAGTGTTTAACCAGCCTAGACTTGGAAAATCAAATTCAGTACTTAAATATGTAAATCAACAACGTTAAAAAACACATAAATTTAGTCACCGGTACAATGTACACCAATATTCCAGAAGATAATCAAAGTTAATTGAAATGTATTTAAATAATATAAGTAAATTATGTTTAAAATTGTGGACCTGAAGCGTCACTACAAACATGAAATACTCTAACACGGATTCAAGGCCACACAAAAAAAGAAAAATTTATAGTTATAATCATCCGGCATACATAAATTCTAGCTGCAAAATTAATAATGACATTAGCTAATGAAACTGTAACATTCGTTTAGTCTAATGGTATAACTATTTAAAACTATGTCGAATCGTTATATATTGTTTCGGTGGAGTCAAAATAATTATAATTATCTTTAACTTCATAAGTATTCCTGAAATTGTAGTCATAACTTTCTTATACAATTTGAAATAATATAAAAAGTAAACGATGACAATATGCTATTGGGTAATAGCACAGTAGCCGCCTTTTGGAAATATCTTTTCTTTGAAATATTAAATAAATCAATACATTTTATAATAAAACCAAACGTTTGGAAAAAGCTTTAAACTTGCACTTCACCGCATAACATTCCGGTTGACTGAGAAGTTTCATTACTGTAATTCTTTCTTTCACTTACAAATCCCAGATTTATGTTAATATTTTGAATTTAATTTTACCGTACGAATCAAGATACTTTGAGAAACTTCACATTTAATACGGGAATATTTCTCTGCTTATACTTAAAAGGATAAACTTTACTTTGTATACAGTATCCTTATATTATCAATAAAAAATATTTATTGACAGTAACTGTTTATTTTTACTTTATCCCCTTTGTACATAGAATATAGAGAAAGTATTGTTTTCGTAAAAAATTACGAATTTGAGTTGTTAGTGGATTTATTCGTTTTAGTGCTCCCTGATTCCCAAAAAGTGGTTTTCGGAGTGGTGTCTGTCTGTCCGTGTGTGTGGATGTGTGTGTGTGTGTGTGTGTGTGTGTGTGTGTGTGTGTGTGTGTGTGTGTGTGTGTGTGTGTGTGTGTGTGTGTGTGTGTGTGTGTGTGTGTGTGTGTGTGTGTGTGTGTGTGTGTGTGTGTGTGTGTGTGTGTGTGTGTGTGTGTGTGTGTGTGTGTGTGTGTGTGTGTGTGTGTGTGTGTGTGTGTGTGTGTGTGTGTGTGTGTGTGTGTGTGTGTGTGTGTGTGTGTGTGTGTGTGTGTGTGTGTGTGTGTGTGTGTGTGTGTGTGTGTGTGTGTGTGTGTGTGTGTGTGTGTGTGTGTGTGTGTGTGTGTGTAAACAAAGCTAGAGACGACGCCATTGGTCCGATTTTCATTAAATTTGGCATCTAGGTATAAAACCGTGGTATCTCCAGGTGTTATTTTAATTTTTTAGAATTTTTTATGTTTAAGGGTATTTACCCCATAAAAATCTATACAAAATGACAAAAATCCAAATTTATCAAAGACGGCTCTACCGATTTTGATTAAAAATTTCATTGTTTTTAGTGCTTAAGATGACAAACAAAATTACACCAGCGGCATGTCTGAAAAAATTCAGGTTCAGAAGTTATGGGGGCTTAAGTGTTAAAAAATTCATATTTTTCAAATTTCACAGAATCTGTAACTTCTAAAGAAAATATAAATGCAAACATTCAATTTGACTTAAAAAAACTAAATAATCTAGTATTTTAAATCATTAGTCTATGTCAACTGGTTATGGAGATAAATGATATTTTAGTTCGGTAGTAAACACAGTACGTTGTCAAATGTTATTCTTATAGAAAATATTTAAAAACCGTTAACTACTAACCGATCTCCGTTATTTACTAACCGATTTTGATAACATTTGGGATGTATTTGTATGATAATAATTGTTGATTTTTTTATTTCACTATATAAGTTTTCTAATTTTAAATTACTTTAAGGGAGAAAGTTTGTGTCAGTTTCCTGATACCGTTTATTAAAAAGGTAATCATACCATTGTTATTAAAAATTAATTAGTTCAAATTAAAATTTATCTATTATGAGATAATGTTTGGAAACGTATTAAATAATTATATTTCAATTACTCTAACCGGCTTTACAGTTAAATTGAAAAAAACATTAACTGATATTGATTGGGTTATAAAAATAGGAACAATGTTTATTATTCTACTGACCCACATACTCAGACTTGTTAACGGGTTTATTTTTGTACAGTTTAAATGCAAATAAACTTTACAGGTAAAGCGGTTTATTCGTGGGAAGTAAATGTTTTTCATGGCTGAAAATGGGAACAACAAAACATTGTGCTTCTATTCCCTATAGCTTTCAGTAGTGGTCACATACTCTTACCTAAAATATTAACTGTTAATTATGCTATAGAATCAGGTTGTTTATGATGAGAGTATGATGAAAATATACATTCAACCATTAAATTCGGCTTGAAAAACTAAATAATCCAGTATTTTGAATCATTAGGCAACGCCAACTGGTTGCGAATATAATTGATATTTTAATTTGGCGGTAAACACAGTACGTTGTCCAATGTTATTCTTATGACAAATCTTTAAAAACAGATATCTCCGTTATTTACTAAGCGATTTTAATATAATTTTCTACGTATATGTGGGATAATTAATTGTTAATATGTTTTATTTAATTATGTAAGTTTTCTAATTTTAAATGGCTTTAAGGGAGAAAGTATGTGTCAGTTTCCTGATATCATTTATTTATTATGTATATATGTTAATTTAAAAGTACTGCGTTATTGATTTGTGTAGTTTCCGAATTACTAAATATACATGTGAAAGGTTAATTTACCTTGTTGTTGCCAGTGATCCAAATTAAATTAGTATTACAATTGTTTCGGCGGTAAACAACCTTTTAAATCCACATCAAAAGTTTTAAGCTTCTCTTATGACGAGGTTGTCAGAACATTTAAAACAACACACGAAATTAGAACAAAAAAACTAATTTACATTAACTATGGCCACATTCGCGTACTACTCTGTATACATGACCGGACTACAATGCCAGCAGGTAAAAGGTTGACCTTTGGCCATTGTTTCAAACGGGCTATTATAATTGAACCAGTGTGACAAACAGTTAATTTGATTTAAAACTGATATGATCATTCAAGAGGTCTCTTGGATCTTTTCTGAAGGCTACTATATACTTTTAAAATTCTTCAATAACATTCATTAACGACCTTCTAACGACTGTATCTGCATTTCGTTATTGATTCGAATAGAGCGATAATCACATATGTTATAGCTCTAGAAATAACTACGACAAATTAGAAACTAGGGTCGATTCCACCCCTGAAGTGTATCGTTTCTATAAATCCTGACATAATTTTCGCAACCCACATCAGCCCAAATCTATCGCCTTCCGTCTTGATAAAAGGGAAAGTATTTTTTAACAATACCGTACCTGATAAAACAGTATATCCTTTTTGTTGACAAAGAAGGAAGTTACTGAAGGTAAGATCTTTTTAATTATCAACTTGGGTGGCATAGTGTTACCTATTTAATAGAAAAGAGTTAAAGTTTGTGTGTCGTTCTCATCAAAATATATCACGATTAATTCATAACTGAACGAAAATTGGTTTCAAACCATAATCAGCCTGTTAGGAGTTGAACTGGTACGGCGAACCTCAGGATAGGAACTGACCTCATACCCACTTGGCTACGTAGTCACTAAATATGTCTTCATTCGGGTAATGTGTTAATTGGATTTTTTTTATTTCAATTTATTTTACTTAAGATAAGTGTTAACTTTTGAAATGACATTTTTTAATAACAAAGACCTCATAATTTACAAGACGTTTTTTGGCTGGTAAAAGAAGTTCCATGTGTCTTACAGCTTAGGTGTGGCAAAACATTTCCTCTAATTAAATTAGGACAAAACCCTTAAAAATAAAGTTTTCCTTGTAATCTTTAAATATATTTTGATTATGTAACTTTTTAAATAATATAATGTTATCTGAACGGTTTTCAACTTCTTCAATATAAACAATTCCGTATCAAATAAATAGACAGCCTATCACTGAGTGGCCGTCGGTCGGGCCGGCCGCTGCCATCGAGCTGATCACTTCTTCGTTGTTCTATTGTTTCCTCCTCCTGATTTAGATTTCGAACTATATTTTAAATTCGCTAAGAAAAACCTTCAAACTGAAGAGATTCTTTTTACCTACACATCCTTAGGTAGTGCGATGAAATATGCAATTATGAGCTTGAATGTTAGAAATTAATTCATTGTTTCTTCTGAATTTTTAAAGTCAATGTCAAAGTCTTGTTTATTCCTACACAGAGAATAATATGGTCACCGTACGATTATTTTTAACTGCAGTAAATTACATAACGATAACTCCTTTGTTCCTATAAATGCGTCTGTAATAGTTTACAAATAGTAATTTTACTGTATTAACTGCCAAGTTACATTCGGGCTTACTGTAGTCCTTTTGACTAAGACAGAAGACCTGTCGCTTGTTAATATGTTGTTTGTGATCTAATTAAAACGTCACTTCTATAAATAGCACAGTTCAATTATTATACCTATTTCACAGATATCGAGTCAGAACTCGTTTACTACAGCTAACTTGTATAAAGCGCCTTTCTCTTCGGATGGTTGTTAGTTGCTTTGTTCAATGCTGCGTACAACACGAAGCTGACACCAACTTTCGTTTTGACAACTCTTAATTAATAATCACTGTTGCGATATAAATATATTTGTTGAATATTACTTTCGACTAGCTAGTGATCCTAGATATTCCCGGAAAAAATTATTGCTGCAATCTTTGATTGATTTTCAGATTCATTATTTTGTTGTTTTCCTTGTGAGTTGTGATTATCGGTGTCAACCAGTACGTCTGTGTTCTCAATAACTTAGTATAATAGTTAAAATTTAGCAGATTATACTGTTTGATTTTTGTAATTGTAGCAGCACTATCATCTGTTGACACTTTCTCAAATTTGTAATAACTTTAAATTTAATCATGAATGTAAAGTAGATAATTGTGGTACATAATAAATTTAAATATATTTTCATTTAATTTCATTTATTTTCTCTTTCAGAATTATGTTAAATTCTATTTGTTTGTATTCCAAAAAGCCTCAATAATGGCCCTGTATGTCAACGGTGACTTACAATGTTTAACAATGATAACATCAGGGTCATTATTTAAGAAAACAATTTAACTCATACTATTTAATTTCCATATGCTTTATCCCTAGTTGAACATGATCAGATAAAAAAAAATGCTTAAAGAAATCAGTTATCACAACTATAAGAACAGCCCCGATTGTATTAGTATTGTAGGGTGATTAGTTGACTTTCAGTTAGCAATCTTGCAACTGCCAAGTTGAAGCTGGTGGCAAAATAGCGAAAAAGAGAAAGTTGATGGAAGTCTAATCTCATACACTCCGTTCAGAATTTCCTTTACATTGTGTAGTTTAGATGCATGAATAACTATTTCAAGCAATGTCCATGTAAACAAGGAGGATTGAGTTTGATTCTATGTAGACGGATAGACGGATAGTTATACTGGCCACATTAACACGCATAAGTGGTCAGTTAATTTCCAAGCCATTTTATGTTCATTCATTTACTCATTTGTTCATTATTCATTTGTTCACCAAGGTTTCAAAAATTCAATCCCTTGGTGCCCTTCAATAATATTCTGTGATATATTACAACATTTCGTAAAAATACTTTTACCCTGCCAGTTCAAATGTTGAAATCCGTCCATTTTAAAATCGAATTACGTCTCCGAAAAAAAACTCTAGCGCATTATAAAAGAATAGAAAAAGTCATGAAAGAATTGTATACATATATAGAGTTAAATAAATCTATATTCACAAGATTAGTCAGATGATTTATTTCGTGCATGTAAACTCAGATGTACAAAATAAAATGTTTGCAAAGATCACGATAAAAATAACTCTCATCAGGTGGACTGCTCATGAGAAGTTAGTACACAATTGTAATCATAAGTTTTTATGCACCTTGTTTCCTTGTGATTTGAAATAGAATGATCAATCTGAGTTAAACAAAACAATTTAAGATTTAAAAGGCTCATAATATATATATTAGGAAATGACATGTGCTCAATAATGTTTGAAGGCCTCAGTGTGTAAACGCTGTGTGAAGGCTTTGTTAGTAAATGCTTTTGATGACAGCCTATTGAATTCCACATCCCAATTACTAAAACTAAGATGGATCGGGAGGAACGTTATTCCTTCCTTGTCATGACCTAGATTAGCTTGAATTAATGTAAAACTGTAGATTTTTGTTAGGTGAATGTTGTCAAATAGCAAAGATTTCTGGTTAATTAATATTATCGAACCTCCACTTCCTCTCCCTAAGTTAGCCGGGTACTTTGGTATTATACGGAGGCCACCCTTATACAGCGCGCTGCGGCGGTTATGTTTGGTTAGGTTATCATAAATATGTTAGAAGGACTTTCCTCGTTTTGTTACGAATCGAACGATACCAGATGAGTCATACCTTCGCCCGCCAAATCCCCTCAAAGTAGGCATAGGTCAGGTTGTTGACCGAAGTGTGTCCATCACTTGCCTACAGGATTTGGCGGTCAAAAGTATGACTCATCCGATATCGTTTGATTTGCAACGAAATGACGAAACTCCTACTAAAGTATTTATGATAACCTAACCTAACATAACCGCCGCAGCGCGCTTTATTAGGGTGGAGATCGGGTGTTGCCGCTAGCGGCGGAGACGCTTTACCTGCCGACATCGCTGCCTTCTGGGAGGCAGAACACAAAGACCGCTCATCATAATTATGTCAAAGTTCAATTAAGGTAGTAAGTCAATTAAGGTATGTTCTCTACAATTATGTAGTTATTTTTGGTATCCAGTTAAAAAACCTCCCTAAAAATAGTGGCCTCCGTATAATACCAAAGTACCGTTAGCCGTTTTAACTGCAAAATCTAAATGAATCCTATATCCTACAGAGTTATTTATAATTAAATCCTTATCTTTTTCTAGAATAAAAGTTTCTAACAATAGCACGACATCATAATTGCTCAATAAATCAACAAAACATGCATCTCTGACCTTATCTTTTACACCACAAACATTATAAACTAAAATGTTAATATATTTTGTTAGTTCACGGGTCCGGTTCTCTTTAAGCCTCCTCTCAGGATTGGCGATGCGCACCTAGTGATGTCCTCACTGCCGGTGCTGGCGTTGTTGGCTCTGTTGTTGTCCTGCCCCCCCCCCCCCCCCCCCCCCGGTGCTGCTGTTGGCGCCTCCGTTGAAGGTGCTGATGCTGACGTTGTAGGTCCCATGCTGGCTGCCCCCTTTGGCTCAGCTGCTTCAGAAAGTTTGTAAAGTCCTGTTTTAACACAGAATTCAGCTTAATGCATCCGTCCTCCCTCCCGGCCATTAATATGCCTTCTTCCCAGGTAAGTCTGAGGTTTCCTATTACTAGGTGGTCGAAAACCAATCCAATAGCATACGCCGTTTCCCACACACTCGTTCCACCTCGGCCCTTACTGTTGCCAGATGTAGTCTTTTTCTCGCACTTCACGTGAATAATCCCTGTGGATCACGTAGCCTGTACCTTTGAGCTCCCACACCCTAGTCAATACATGTTCAATGTCTGCGTCGTCAGAGATGTGGGCAATTATTGTAGTCCGGTCTTTGCCGAGAGGATGTGCCCTATTAACCCTATTGTAAATTATTTTGGGAAATAACTATTTTAAGAATTTAGTAATAATAGGAGATTTAAATAGAAGGATTGGAGGGGAACAGAACTTTACAGAGGAGGGTATTTTTAATGGAATTGAAAACATATTGTAACAGGCTCCAAGGATTTATTAGTTAATCAGAGAGGTACAAAGACTTTGGAATTGTTGGATAATGTAGGCCTTGTAGTGTTGGACGAGAGAACAAAAGGGGATTTAAATGGTGGATTTACCTTTATAGGTCATAATATGGGAAGCTCAGTAATCGACCTGGTTGGTGTATCAATAAATTGTTTACAAATAATGAAAGATTTTAAGGTACTGAGTTTAGCAGGGTCAGATCACGTTGATCTCGCTATCAAGGTGTCAGCTCCTGGAGCCGAGGGAGAGGTGGAGGGAGAGGAAGGAGGTATATAAAAATGCCATTGCTACCTAGACTAAAATGGATCGAAGCTGATAAGCATTGATATTTTCAGACTGTCACTGAATTATTATCAAATGTGGAAACAGGCGCCACCGAACAAAATTATGTAGATAAGCTCATAAGTTGTATAACTCAAGCAGCTCGCCCTGGGAAGTTAGCGGTTAAAAAATAAATCGTTCAGTAAAAAATAAGCCTGGTTTGACCGTGACTGTCATCTAGCTCGCAACGAGTATTTAAATCGTTAAATGTTTACCGTAAAAATAATTTAGATGAGGCAAAGATTAACTATTTGGAAGCAAAAGTCACCTAAGTTGGCCAAAACGATATAATTATACGATATAATTTATCAATGTAAGATGTTCGATCCTTATGTTAAAACTTTGATCAAGACTTTTCTAGGTTTCCCATTTAACATCACTATTAATGTTTATATCTTAAAATATCTGTTTTTACTAAGTCATGGATACCACTTTAGTAGGCAGTGCTAGGTTCAAGCCTAGCACTGCCTACTTATTATATATATATATATATATATATATATATATATATATTTATTTATTTATTTATAATTTAATTTTATAATTTGATTAATATCCTGGGCAATAAAGGCCAGAGCGGAACTTCTACAGCTTAACCACAAACCTTGGTTGCCGGGAAATAATTCATGTTGCTCTCTTTGTAATTTGGAAGAAAGCGAAACTACATTCCATTTTATTGCAAGGTGTCCTTTTTTAAAGGAAATTCGACTATTATTTTATAGTAAAAGTTATCTCTCTGAATAATATTATTTTAGTTATCTGAATGGAAGGGATTGGTGTGTTCTAACAAATTATATGAAAGCAGCATGGCATTACAGATGGTCCTTAATAAAAGAATTTAACAATTAAAATTTAATTATTTTTGTAATTTAAAAAATACCATGCCAATAGATTAATTTATTAGATTTCATTTTACAATTAATTAGCTGTACAAGTAATAATTATCGTCCGCACTTCCCTTGAGTATCAGATGTATTTTTAGTACACTTTTATTTTTTATCCAAATTATAATTTTAGCTCACAGTTTTCAACAAATACAATTTACTTACTTATCTCTTGCCGTTTCAACAAAATATAAACAAAAATAGACCTTGCCTTGATTATTATTTTGATTGCTATATTGTTTTTGTTACTTAGCGCTTTTTTGCGGAATGAGAGTGTTTTGGAAGAATTGTTTTTCATTTTCATTTTAAACTTAACACCTATTGATTCACTTTACAGCCAACACGATAGACGGCCACAGATGGCCATTGTTGTACACCCCGTAGGCTAGGCCAGTTTCCTGTGCGAAACAACATTTGAAAAGATTTTTTATGGAAATAAAGCGTTTTTTCATTCATTCATTCATTTGTTCATTCATTTCAAATGCTTTTGATGGTATTATCAACAGTTTTCGGGTAGGTACGATCCTTTGATCCTCTATCAAATACTGTATTCTGTATTGTAATTATTATGTGTTAAGAAAAAAAAGATTCATTGATTATAAGTTTAATTGATGTGGCACAACATTAAGATTACATTTGAAAAAAATCCATCCTATTTAGACGGCACTAAAAATGACCATTTATTAAAAGTGGAGTACTTATCATCCATCAATAACCATGAATGTAATTGCAACCAAACCAAATTTAAAATATAATGTGGTCGTGCATAAGTGAGCTTTAGGATCATTCATAGGCCTCTGGGCTCAGTTTCTGAAAATTGTTAAGAATTATAGGACTTACTGTTGTATCATTATACTTTTCTAAAGCAATTCTGTATTTCAAGGAACAAAAGTTTATTCAGCCTCATAATCCGTATTACAATAATAAAAAAATATATAAAAAACACTCGATACAGAAGCGCTTTACACTCAGCGAAATTAAAGTGCTACAATTAACAATGTAGATAAAGCCTACAATAAATAATAAAAATTGATAAAACGAACGAATGCCAATAAATCGTTAAGCAAAAATATTCTGCACAAAAATAACATGGAAATTGAGTAGGCAGGTTTGCTGACTCTGAAACGTAAAAATATGAAATTTTAGGGTATAATCCAGTATATTCTTAACTAAGTGTTATCTTATAACTAGTTATATCAAAATTTGTTGAGAATAAAGCTACTTTATTTTATTTCGTTCAAGTTTTACATGGGGAATGAGTTTGCAGGTTTACTTTCACTGAATAATGTAAAAATGGAGGTTTTAGGCCATAAACTAATAGATTTTGTGTCTGGAGGCCCCAAAGCTAACACTTATCTTGTTCTCGGCTTTTCATTTAAAAAATACATCTGCTATGTACAGTTTTTTGAAAAAAAAAAACCACGTTATGTTTGTAGACCATTTTATCGAAGCTTCCTGCAGAAAATAAAGAAAGTGTAAATTCTCACAGCTGAAATAATAAATTAAAAGAATAACTCACTGATATATGTAACTATGGATCTGCCACAACACCATGAAAATGCTAAGGTTTTCTCTAAATTTTGTCTTATGTTCTTCAGAAAGAGGCTCAAATCATTTTAAATAAAAAATTGTATTATAATATAATATTTACGGTGCTTCAAATAAAAAATTAAAAAACAAACAAGACACAAAGCAAGATGCCAGGATCTGACGTGGACGTCCCCAAAGCGCAGCGATAGAGGCTCTCATCTGACTAATAACGATTCATTGACTCCCCGAGAATAAGCAGTTGCTATCCCCACTACAATTACAACTTATTACATGTGCAAATTCAGATGTTTGAACTCAGATGTTTTGAATGCAAAAAAAATCGTAAATCCTGATTTAACCTCGGTGCATTTTGACCGTAAAAAACCAGCGAGCCTTTTACATGAACATACCAAAAATATATTGCTATGTTAATTTTACAAATATATATATATATATATATATATAATGTATAATGTACTTTTAATGTATAATGACTAAATAATGTATTGTTTTGTAGCAATATTGGTGAATCAAGTCAAAATTGAAGACCATGTGATAATTTTTATTGTATTAGTATAAAGCTGTTTATAAGCTCTGAGTAGTAAAATATTGACTTCTTGTCTCTGATACATTTTTAAAAATAGTATAAAGTTAATCTGAAAGAGTGTATGGGACAGCTTTGGACTGGCGTAAAGGCGAGCATTTATATATTTAAACATGCCTACTCGAACCTACTCGAGTCCAGGGCGACAGTAAAACATGTTTAGACCACATATTTGTAAATTAGAACGATTGCAATGCTTTACGTACTGCACTAATTAAAACTGAAATTATGGATCACTACAGCGTGTGTTTGAATATTGACTACGGATTTAGAGTTACACATGCTGTGAGCGAACCAGAAACCTACTTAGACCGACAATGTTTGCGACCACTTATTACAACCTGTGACTGGGATACTGTTACTCGACTAACCAACAAACACTACTCAAATAACAAATTTTTTAACTCATAAAAAATGTATCGATGGTTTTACAAAACAGAGAGAAGTTCGAAATACGCGTTAAAAAAAATTGGAACCTTGGATAACTCACGGTCTTGTTTGTTCCATACGTAAACGAGATAGATTAAGTAAATTGGTAAAAAAGCAGCTTTTTAATATCGATCTAAAAATTATTTCATTGGGTACAGAAATTATTTGAATCCTTTGATCAAAATCGTAAAAAGGGATTATTATAGGCAAAAACTAAACTCCAATCACAATGATCATAAAAGATTTTGGCAGACTGTAAATGAACTAGCTGGGCGTGGTATTAAAAATGACTCTTTCCCCTTTGGAAAATTTACTGCAAATCGGCCTCGGGTTATGCAGAGTGACACTGAGAAAACTGTTGGTGATTAGTTCTATGATTATTTTACTAACGTAGGGCACAATCTCGCACGACTTACTGACGACTCCTCTGGACCACAGATTGTCAACGACAGTGACTATGCCCTGGACTCAGTATTCACTCTGAATACTATCACTGAGACGGATTTACTAAAATACATCACTAATTTACGCAGAAACTCAGCTCCTGGTTATGATTCTGTTTCCACTGCTCTACTTAAGGAACATTTTGTATATTCTCTAGGCCACTACTACACATTATTAACATGAGCCTCCAGACGCGTGAGTCCTGGAGGCCTTCAAAGTAGCAAGAGTTGTGCCGCTTTATAACGCAAATGATGTCACCTGTATGTCCAACTTTCGGCCTATATAACTCTTGAGCGTGTTCACCAAGATTATTGAAAGGGCTGTTAAAGATCATTTATCTAAATATCTTGATGATAATAATATCTTAACCGACCAACAATACGGGCTTAGGAAATCAAAAAATATTAACGACGCTCTGTTTGATCTAAATAATCTTATTAACAAAGCAATAAGTAAAAATGAGAAAGCCTTGTTAGTTTTTTTGGACTTAGCTAAAGCCTTTGATACAGTAGATAGGTTAAAATTAATAAGAAAACGTGAGTTGATTGGCATCCGAGGTACTTCTTTAAATTGGTTCAAATCTTATTTCAAAAATAGGAAACCATTTGTCTCAATCAATGAAAATTTTAGAAATCTCAAAGGAATTGACTACGGGGTCAATCAGGGTAGTAGTTTGGACCCTCTCCTTTTTTAATCTACATAAACAATATTAGTGACGTCAATGGTTCTTGTAAAGTATTCCTTTTTGCTGCACTTTTCTTTCACAGTAAGTCGTGGGACGACCAAATTGCCATCAGAGACATTACAATTCTTAAAAAATGGTTCGATCAAAATGTCTTGACACTTAACGTCTCCAAAACAAAATTCATGCCAATTTCTTTAAGAGATCGAGAAAACACGCTCAGAGACAAACTAACAATACATACATGTGGTGATTTCGGGAGTACTACGTGTGACTGCCAGTGGGTGGAAAGGGTGGACTCATTTAAATATCTTGGCGTGGTTATGGACAGTAAACTCAGTTGGTCTGATCAGATTAGTTACCTAAACAAGAAACTGAGGAAATGTATTTTTGCATTTCACCAGCTGAGCTCCGTACTGAATCTAAATTAAATCAAGATGGCATATTTTGCTCATGTCCAGTCTCTGTTGGATACCATTATAGCTTAGGGAGGTGCTTATAAGTCCACCCTCTAACCACTGGCAATAACCCAGAAAGCCATTATGAAAGCTGCTCTTGGGAGGTCCTGGCGCTACCCTACGGAGGCTCTCTTTGATGACTTGAACGTTTTTGACATTAGACAATTGTTTTTTAGGACTCTACTTATTCACATGTACAAGCACTCAGTTGTTATATTTGACGAAGTTCATCACACTTATTCAACTAGAAACGCAATTACAGGGGACATTCAGATTCCTAGACTTTTAAAAAGCTACTCTGTCACAAATTGACACTACATATTACATATACTATACAGGAACTTACCTGAGACGTTAAAAGATTTTTGAACATGCTCATTAGGTACGAACAAAAAACATATCAAACTTTGATTGGAACAATTAGGCAGGACAAATATCGAATTACTCATAACTTCACAATACAGACAGTAGGTACTCAGAGCAGTGGTTAGTTTATGTATGAGACTGGTGTGCACGTGGGTGTGTGTGGATGTGTGTGAGTGTGTGTGCGTATTTGGGTTTTTTTTGGTGGGGGGTTTGTCCGTCTGTAAGTCGATTTTTCAAGTGGCAAACAAAAACAAAAATAACCATGATATGCGGGGGCAAAATATGATACAAGACCGGACTCATCTTCACGCACAGGTTTTCAACCTACGTGAAGATTAATTTCTTAATATAAATCTGTCTCCTTGTAAAAAAATGAAATTTTTATTGAAATAAAAATGTTTTGAATTAAACTGATTGAATTGAAATTCTCTTAGAACATGTGTATTACGACTACGGTTTGATTTATTTCTTTTATTCACAGAGATTGCCTTATGATAAGATTAAATGAAAACAAGCCAGAGACCCAATGGATGTCCTCTCATATATGTGTATTCATTACAGATATGCTGATTAGTCAAAGGTGAGTTTTTTTGTTGGGGTGATAAAAAATGAAAGCTCCAAAGGCTGTTTTATGCTTTGAACACTTTGACGAGCTCTCCTAATACACGATATGTTTTCGTTTACTAAAGCACAGTGTGAAACGGTTTTGTTAGAAGAATGAATGCCAATTTTAACTATACAGTGTGTAAACGAAGTATGGAAACAAATCTGTACTTTTTTAACCGAAATAGATAAATATATTTTGATTGTGGCATTTACTGTTAACAAATGTTCCAAGATTTTCGATATCAAACATTTTTATTCACTCCCCTTCAGAGGTAGGAATAGGAAGTACCTTAAGTTTTTCAAATAGTAACTCCTATAGAGTGATCCCTCATTTTGAAGAGTTTGTCAAAAGAAATACAATGACGCAAACCCGAGGTCGATATCTCATCACAAACCAGAATGTCAGCCATTATTAATGTTAAGATGGGCACACTATATTTCGTATGGATAACCCAATTTATCCTTTTAACGGGTTACATTAGGTAAACCAACTCTGGATACAATTATTAGATGGAAAAGTGGACTTTTTTCATAATACCTATTTTTCCTCAGTGCCTAAAATAGAACGTTTTGGGGGCAGCCTCAAAATTTTATAATTCAAATACTTATTGAGAGGACCCCACATTTTGAATTGTGAAGACATAAACAATGGCACAAACTGTATTCGATATGTCGCATCTAGAGATGGCAAGTACTCAAACATTTGATTGGATAATAAATGGTATCAGGAAACTGACACATACTTTCTCTCTTAATGTAATTTAAAATTAGAAAACTTATGTTGTAAAAAAATGAAATAAAACAAATTAACAATTAATTATTACACAGATACATACAAAATTTTATCAACATTTATTAGTAAATAAAAATCGGTTTTTAAATGTTTGCCATAAGAATAACATTGGATAGTGTAGGGGCTACTGCGTTTACCGCCGAACTAAAATATCAATTATCTCCGCAACCAGTTGACGTAAACTAATGATTCAAAATACCAAATTATTTAGTTTTTCAAGTTAAATTTGATGGTTGCAAGTAAATTTCCTTTAGAGGTTTTGGATTTTGTGAAAATTGAAAAATTTGAATTTTATGAAAATTGAATGAATGAATGAAAAATTTGAATTTTTTAACACTTAAACCCCCCCCGTTTTTTTTTAAATTTAAAGGACTAAAAACCATTAATTTCTATCAAAATCGCTAGAGTCGTTTTTGAAAAGTTTTGAATTTTATTTTTTTGTATGGGTTTTTATGGGGTGAATAACCTTAAAAATAAAAAATTCAAAAATTTGAAAAAAATAACTAGAGATACCATGACTTTATATCTACATGCCAAATTTCATGAAAATCGGACCACTGGTGTCTCTAGCTTTAAATACATCCACACACACACACACACATACACACACACACACACACACACACACACACACACACACACACACACACACACACACACACACACACACACACACATCCACAGGGACAGCAGATACCACTCCGTAAACCACTTTTTTGGAATCAGGGAGCACTAAAACGAATATGTCCACAAACAACTTAAATTCGAAAATTTTGACAAAATCAATTCTTTCTCTGTATACTATATATAGGGGGGAGAAAGTAAAAAACACCCACTTCACAAATTTAAAATGTTGAATGCTTGCCATTTTGACTACAGCAGTCATAGCGACTCAGCAACCACATAGTACAAATAGACAGAGCATTACAATGACGCAAACCCGAGGTCGATATCTCACAACAAAACTGACATATTAAAAATGGTATGAAATATTATTCGGTAACAATATTTTTGTACATATTCATTGATATGGAAGTTTTTTTGTGTTCATTTATATGTGAAAATGTTTCAAATCCAACTGAACTTTTTTCACTTTACTTTTTTCACAAATTTTACCTTGCCTTTCCAGTATACTTATACAGAAATCAAAAGAGAACCGTTTATGGCCCCTCCCAAAGAAAATACTGTATACAGGATATCCGGAAATTATGGTAAAATATTTTAGTATATGATAGTGCAGGTAAAAATAAGAAAAAAAAGTTCAAATAATCAAATGTCCAAAAGTGCTTCGTTTTCCGTCTGTGTGTCTTTTTGTGATTTTTACATATTTAATCATATCTCATGAACCTCTTAACGTATAAACTTTAAACTTGGTACATGGATGACCACTATTAAGACCTATTTTTGTAAGAAGTATCAAATTACTACTTTGTACCATTTCAAAATGGCGACTGTTTTTGTTTTCAAAGTTAAATATCTTAAAAACCGTAAATTTTAGAGAAATTATACATGTGACAAAAAAGCTGTGAAATTTAATCCAATTAACGCTGATATTAAGATTATGACGATCGGACAACTAATAACGGAGAAGTTTTAACTTTCCTGAATAAAAACATGGTCCTTTAGAACAAACTGTCAGAAATTTCCATGTTTTTATTTGGAAAAATTTAAATTTCTCCGTTATTAGTAGTCCGATCATCATAATCTTAATATCAGCGTTAACTAAATTAAATTTCACAACTTTTTTGTTATGTATAATTTTTCTAAAAGTTACGGTTTTTTAAGATATTTAGCTTTGAATACAAAAAACAGTCGCAATTTTGAAATCGTACAAAGTAGAAATTTGATACTTCTTACAAAAATAGGTCTTAATAGTGGTCATCCATGTACCAAGTTTGAAGTTAATACGTTAAGAGGTTCATGAGATATGATTAAATATGTAAAAATCCCAAACATACGCACAGACGGAAAACGAAGCACTTTTGGACCTATGTTTATATGAATTTTTTTTCTTATTTTTACCTATACTATCATATACTATAATATTTTACCATAATTTCCGGACACTCTGTATATGAACAAAAAAATGGACGACGAAATAAGTGATTCTGGAGGAAGACACAATTTACAGGGATGGCAGCAGAGGGAAGTAATGGAGTAAAATAGCGACGTAAAAGAATCTATTAGATTTATTACAGAAACTCTCTATACTCTTTCTTCCAACTGCGATCCCCCCACGTTGATGTGGCTATGTATGATTTATAGTACATTTTATACTTCAACTACGAATATAGATCTGTTTATTGATTCAATTTAATATAACAAATATTCAAATATTCACTTTAATGTAATAGAAGTAAGATAACCAATATGATTATTAATAATCATCATATGCATATTCAAAGATTTTTGTCTCTTAATCTCTATATCGGAAAACAAAGCTCTGAAACCATTAAAAAACTATAAATACAACAGAAACAACTAAAAAACAAAACATTTAAATTCCTTTTGCCAAGTATACTTATCGTTAACTTGTATATTTGTCTTCGATCACAGGTAACGTTCTATGTTTGATTTTTTATTAAATGAATTTAAAATAAAATAATATTCTCTGATTGAATAGTAACAAAACTGAGATTAGGGAAATTACCCAATAATAAAGTAAACAAATAGTTTTTATCCGTAAATGGTTATTTTGTTAATTTGCACACGTTAGATATAATAAAATATCAACCGAAATGAACATTAATACCGAAAGCGTAAAATTATAAGTCATGCAACATTAAATAGCTAAGTAGAGGTACTGATAGCAACGGTCTTATGAAATCAAATACTGTGAATGTTCTCAAAAAAGTATTCCCACAAGAATATAACACAATATTAATTGTTTTATATGTTCTGAAATCTGAGAAGGGTTCTAGATTTCAATGAGCAATCCGCCGCTTTGTATTAACTGTCAACCTAGATTCCCCCGTACTCAGATCTATATGGAACAGTTTTTGTTTCCCTGCATCGGACTACATTTCCAGGACTTGTAACAGATGTTGGTGTTAAACCATCCCGATCACATAAAACGGTTTCATCCGACTTCCAAATCTTTTTCATCGGTTCTACTTATAATTTTATGTTTTCCGAATGGTCGAATCTGAACATCAAATCAAATTAAACCAAACATATTCATTTGTTTACCGAGTAGGATATAGGTATTATGCCAAGACATAATTCAATTGTGTATAGAATTTTGAAACAAAACAAAACTTAACTTTGATGAAAAATATGCCTTTTAAAACACGTATCAAATAGTCTAATCGAATTATAGACATTTTATAACTTTAAATTAAACAGAGATATCTTAACTCTAAAACTATGCGACTACCCGATGAAAGGATAACTTATTATTGTTATTAAATTATATGATGCAGTAGGCTATGTGAGTTTGACAAATTAATAAACTGAGTGATTTGGTTGTTATGTGCGTACAATTACACCGTTAAGGTGGCAGCTGGTAATTCCACCCTAGATTGAAATGAGAAGGAACATTTCTTAATTAATGTAATTAGAAAATGAGTCTTTTTATATAAACTAAGACTTCATTGACAACTGAACACAACATAAGCACTACTCAAAACTTCATTTATATGATGCGTGATTTAAATAACAATATAAGAACTTTTATTTTGCCGTGGTTCGTTTCGTATTACATCGGCCGTTTAATGTGAATGTAATTAAAAGACTAAGATAAGCAGCTTAGTTTTGGAGTACAACATGTGGAGCCTTCGTAAGCCTTCTAAAATCGTGTTGTAACCGATTAATTGAATAATATATGACGCATGTAATGTGTAGCCTAAAATACGCAGTTAAATGGTATTGCTAGATTTATATCAGAAGACCTTGTATTTGATCGACACGAATAGGGAATACCAACTAAAAAGATCAAAGAAGTAAACTGTCGTCTTTTTCCTTGACAACATTTTTTAAATTAGTGTATTGAAATGTGTATTAAATTAGTGTGATTAGGAAATGTACACATGCATAGTGACATTTAACCAGTTCACGTAGACAGTTGGTGCAGTTTTTCAAGTTTCTGTAAATACATTTCCGGATTAAATAGCTTCTTTTCTACAGGAAAACTATACTGAAAATAAGCCATCATACACGTTAAATACGTTCAAGCAAATTCTTGCAAGACCCAAAAATTTTACCAACACGCACACTGGCATTAAAAAGTGCAGATATTATACAACTAAATAATTGCCACCTTAACTCCAAGCAAGAGTTAATATTGTATTTTTAAATTCACATTTATATAGGATAATTTTCAATTTTCTTTGTTTGTTTTTCGTTATGTATTATTAATACAGATTCATTTACATGTGTGATAAGATTTCATTTGAAATCTTAATTATTTGTGTATAATTCACATGGAACTAATCGGGTGTATCTTATTAAACTTTGATCTTTGCACACTTCAAATTATGACGGAACCTTGGTTTTTATAAGACGTATTTTGTAAGAGTGATAGCACAGAAAACTAATACTGTTTAAGTTTACTGTGGTGATAGTTTTGTTTAGCAATGTGATACCTTGACTCAAGCTCTGTTATATCACTCTAATTCCCTTTTTGCTATGTTTAAATGTTAATTTAGCTGTTTATTTAATTTCATTACATATTTGTTTATGAAGTTAGTTGTTCCAAAATAGATTAAAAATTAAAATGTTCACATTTCTAATTTTGTATTCATTTTCAAATATTAAATAAATATAAACTTCAAGACATTATTAATTGGCGACTCGGTTGAAAAAGAGTGAAACGAAACATGGACCCAGAACAATTTCAGCAATTTCTGCAAATAATTACTACAGCTTTTCAAGGTATGATGAACCAGCCTGGAAATAACATCTTGTTAGTGTCAAACGTTGAGCAATTTGATAGATCAAAGGAAAATTTTCAACAATACAAATAAAGATATGAAAATTTTTTAAAGTTAAAAGTGTTTTTGATGGAAAAACGTCTGTACTCAGATATTCCTCAACAGAGTAGGACATAGCACTTATGAATTACTTTGTACATTGTCTTCTCCCAGAAATGTTTCTATGATGACCTCACTAAACTATTAGATAGCCATTTTCCAAAACAAAATGTAATCATTGTGCAGCATAAGTTTTTGTCTAGAGTCCACCAAAGTAACGAAACTATATCAGAATATGTCACTGCTCTTAGGAAACAAATTTCTAAATGTAACTTAACCTGTTCTGAAAGTAAGGCTCCAGTAACAGATTTATTCTTGAGAGCACAGTTTATCAGGGGGATTCACAATTCAGGTATCAAAGAAAGTCATCTACTACAAAAAGATTTGGCCTTTTAGTTGGCGGTAGAAAAACTCTACTTTTGAAGCATCAAGGATTGACAATGACACATGCAGGAATATTTCCTCTTCACAACCTTCCACAAATTCAGATGTTAATAAGGTAGCACAGACACTTTTCCGGAACTACAGCACAGGCTCCGTAGCAACGTACTCCAAACTCCAGCAAGAATTTCAGAAAAACCTCGCATTCAACGAGAAAACAAAGATCAGCACAGAGGACACGTCCAACTTGCAGCTCTTGGACTAGATACTATAAGTCTTTGATGCGGAAAGTCAAATCATTAATTTAACGACTGCAGTCTACACCGATCACAAGTACATTGTAGAGAATGCAACAAACAAGGGCACGTAGCAAAGGTATGTATCAGAACTTTATTATCTCAGCAAACAAATTCAGTCAAAAATGTAAATTCAAGCCAATCTGATGAGTCAGATCTTGATGATCTTTATGGTGTAGGTAGGGAAAGTCTTGAACATCTATTATGCAAACCTATCAAGTACAGATAAGTTTATCACAACAGTTCTCATCAATGGTCAACCGCAAAAGTTTGAGGTTGACTCGAGATATGCTCAAACACATATCCTCAAAGCAGATTTTGATCGTCTCAACATTTCGATAGATTCACTTGAGCCTACAAATGTAAATTCCGTTCATAAATCAGGGAGGTATTTTCACCATCAGGTATTGCTTCTGTTCAAGTAGAAGTAAATAACCATTCAGCCATTGAGCAGCTATTTCACGTTCCTGACGGGTTTACTCCATTATTAGGCCGAACATGGATCAGGCGTTTTAATTTTAATTTAACAACAATTGATGATTCCTCTCAGAAAGATAACCATGTTAATACCATAAAAGAAACTGTTGAAGATCTCATTTGTAAGTCAGCTCTAAAAATGAATTTGGAAGATCAACCATTACCATCAACAAGATCTCTACATCAAAAAGTTAGAGACATCCTATTCCGATATCGAGCGACAACTCTTCAGTGTGGAGAATTGCTAGCCGAACTCTACTAAAACCGCAAGATCTGAACAAGACTTGATGTTCTACGGCCAGCCACCAAGACTACTAAGAATCAGACAAGGTACTCTGAGGTAAAACGCTCATTTGGCCGGGGGAGACGAGTTATTATAAGGATTGGTCAAACGTGGAAGTTTGGAAGGATTTTAAATCGCCTTGGAGCTCTCCATTACAAGGTTCGCCTTGATTCTGGATATATTTCCAGAGACACATAAACCAGTTAAAGGATTCAGAAGTTCCAGAGAAAAGAGATGAGAGAACCAGAACCACTGACAGGAGTAAGAACATATCTGGAAAATACCTCGGATCAAATGTTACCTTCAACAACAACCTGGAAAATTCAGAAATAATTTACCTACCTCGTCAAAGTCAATCTTTCAATCCACTCAATCCACCTCATCAACTAGAACCACAAACTTTCACTCTTCCTGATCAGCCACCTCGAAAACGCTCAGGCAAAGGAAACCTCCTCAGCGTTTTAGCCCTTAATTTCTCCTAGAGTGCCGAATAATTTGTTGTATCCCTCTATTCTGTTTTCTCTACGTTTAAATGTTAATCAGCTGTCTATTTAATTTCATTACATATTTGTTTATGAAATATAAAATAGATTTAAAATAAAAATGTACAGATTTCTAATTTTGTATTCATTTTCAAATATTAAACAAATACAAACTTCAAGACATTATAAGCTCCTTTATGTCAACAGCAGACGGCCTTGCAATTTCACGGTTGTTCTCACTTGCACAAACTACCGTGCTCCTTTAAAAGTGAATAAACGTTTATTGCGATTTTAATAAAGAGTTTTCAGTATTAAGCAAATACATTAGAGATTTATTTGTTACAAACCAAAGAACCTTATGGTAATACAAGATCTTTATATTACAGATTATAATAAGGCTTATAATAAGAAATCAATAGCTATTTAATTATGGATGAAGTTATTATCGTTATTTATGCTTAGGTATTTAAGAGATTATTCATGTCTGTTCAAGATTATTTATTTAAAAGTCTGGATAAATTCCAAACTTAGGATTGATGATTGTAGTGTTATTAGCTTTCGTATAAAGTTATCCTTCTTCTTACGATACTATGTTTATTACTTGAATCCTAAACTTAATAAACAAAGATCTACGGTTAGAAGTAATAGTTTTAATTTGTCCAAGAGACGAGACGAGACGATAATGGTAACCGTTAAAGTTAAGTAGATTCATTCATTGTGCGGCGAACAAACTAACTGCAGGAGGGAACTGCAGCGACGATTTGTCGTTAATGAACTTCTCCTGAAGGAAACTGTTCTTTTATAGAACTCTGTCTGTCTATTATCATTAAAAGAAATAAACTTTAGTACGGTGCTTCATTGTAGCATTTGCCTTTTCTTAATCTAATTGTACAAATTCAAAGAAAACGTTAAATAGTTAACGTTATTTTATTAAAAAGAAATAGTTTATTAATTGAATGCAACATCATCAACATTCGTATAACATAATTGTTCGTAGGACAGAAATATTTTTTAATTTTTTTAGAGTAGTTAAGGAAAATAGTAGGAAAATAGTAACTATGAAAATAGTACTAGGAATAGTACTAGTAGAATAGTGCTGGGAAAATAGTATTTCGCTGTATTATATTTTTGTTAAAACAAAGCCGCATTAGGTATTTCTAAATCAAGAAAATGTGTAGGAATAAAAGCCTGATCATCATAAACTTACTAAGTTTGTTCTGAGAAATTAGATAAGGCGTTTTCGTCGGTAATAAAAAATATAAATTCGTTTCACTGACATTTCGTGTCATTACGCAGCTTTTTTTTAACAAACGATGTTTGTAATTTTTTTTCCTGTTGGTTTATGGCTAAAATAAAAAAAAACTTAACCGATAACAAATTAAAATGAAGCTATATATAGTTAGAAACTTGATAATTCATGTTAATAAGTCAATCTGTTTTGGCTAGTAAATTTCTTTCATGACAATGTAAACTATTCGAGTGTGTATAAAGCATTCCCGTAAAAAGCAGGACCATAAACTGCGCACAATAATAATGGTTCCTTTAAGAGTCAGGGGAAGCAGAGGCAATTATTCGGCAATGAATAACCAGTAATGGCGAGGCTGTAGTGACTGGTTCGGTCTTGGCCTTCCCTCCTCCCGTAACATTTATTTAAATTTTCAACCTAAACCACTAAATAGGCTTTATTGGTTTTATATTAAAGCCAAATGTTTGCAGTTTCTTTTACAACCATCTCCTATTTACTTCTTGTGTTCCGTATATTTTTTGAATTTCCAGTTAATTTAAATCAGATGATTAAGATGCTGTTGTGTTACATACAGGCTTAGGCAATATTATGGTTACCCCCCCACATAACTTTTTACTGTGTCACAGTGGGAAATCCTAACTCGGCATACCTTCTCAACATGAAAAACTGCAATTTTTCAATGAGAGTCCCATTTTTGCCCCCAACCCCATAGCGGGGTATTTTTGGGCAGCCCCAAATTTTTAAATGTCAACCCCTATTGAGTTACCCCTCATTTTATAGGGTTTGTCAAAAGAAATACAATGGCGTAAACCGTAGGTCAATATCACACCCCATACCTTGAGATGGGTTTACAAGCTAAAGTGTGGGTATCCCCCCTTAACTGTTAAATGGGTTACAGAAGATAAACTAAACTCAGCACAACTTCATGCGTCGTAAAACTGTACTTTAATGTTACACAAACAACTTTGCCCCCGCCTCCAAAATGGAGTACTTTGGAAACAGCCCCAATTTTTATGATGTGAACCCCTGTCGAGTGACCCCTCATTTTAAAGGACTTGTCAAAAGAAATACAATGGCGCAAACTGGAGGTCAATATCACACCCAAAACCAAAATGGCAGTCATTTCAAATGTTTACATTTAAAAATTTGGGAGAGGCATTAAGTTTGAACCCGTTCCCAAAGTGCCCCATTTTGGGGGCTGGAGAAAAGTAGTTAATAAGAGTACATAATAGTGCAGCTTTATGTCACATACAAACGTTTATGGTGAGTTTAGTTTACCTTCTGTTACTCGTTTTATGACTATGCGAGGGGGGCTATCTACACTTTAGCTTGTTGACCTATCTCATACGTTGAAATAACCGCCATATTGGTTAGGGGTGTGAAATTGACCTCTGGGTTTTGCTATTATATTTCTTTTGAGCATTTTTTTTTAAATGAGGGGTCGGTCACTCGATTGGTGTTCACACTTAAAAATGTGGAGCTGCCCCCAATATTCCCCCTATTCGATGGCGGGAGCAAAGTTGTTTATGTGACCTTAAAGTACAGTTTTATGACACAAAAATTGTGCTGAGTTTAGTTTATCTTATGTAACCCGTTTAATTATTAAGGGGGTTATCCAGACTTTAGTTTGTTTACCCGTCTAATATTTAGGAATGGCCGTTTTTTTGTTTAGGGATGTGATATTGACCTCCAGTTTATGCCGTTGTATTTATTTTGACAAACCCTTTAAATTGAGGAATGGTTCGAGAGGGGTTTACATTGAAACATTTTGGGCTGCCCACAAAATACCCGTTTTGGGGTTAGGGGGGGGGGGGGGGTGCAAAATTGGACTCTCCTTAAAAAGTACCGGTTTTTATGTTGTAAATGTATGTCGAGAAAGGATTTCCTACCATGACGCTTCCCTGTACGTTTTTTATTAAGTTTTGCACATTTATAATGTTAATTGAAACTAATAAGCCTTGCTGAAAAAACTTTCTCATGAGTTTCTTCCTTATTATTTTTCATCGAATTTTATTCTAAATTATTCACATATATACTGGTTCTTATTAATAATCTTACGTTATTCATAATAATTATTTTGCCATATCCTGTACTGGAATTAAAGTGGTGCAAGACAAACACAAAGAATTGTGTGACAGTGATGAAAATGAAAAATGAGATCCACAGCGGGGGGAACCCTGGTTGGAGAATGCAGTTATTTTTTAATTTCTTAGGGACAACTTATTTCTGGCCATTTTAATTAATGTTTTACTCACATTTCGTATATTTTTCACCCGTGTAGTATTTGCATGATATTTATAATATAACATATGTAAGGTTATTGTGTGATGTTTAAATCAAAAGTAAAAACGAATATATAAGGGGGAGTACTTGGTTTTGCAAGAGGTATAATTCTGAATCCCTTTCATGGAGAGTTTAGGGTTTTAAATTATGATAAGTCGCGTTTTGCACAAGTTAATTTTATTGAAAGTCTAAAGTGCATCCTTTAAATTAATAAATAACCTTTTAGTAAGTGTCTTACGAAAGCTTTTCCAAAGTTCCTTTTGAATTACAAGGTAATGCATTCAGGGTATATGTATTCAGTCCTATTTAACAAATTAAAGTGCAAATAAATATATCATTATACAAACAGGTGTGTATAGTCTGACAAAAAATGATTAGCCCACAATATTAAAAAATTATGTATTTTTTTACTTGAAATGACTTTACTGCACTGATCACAATCGTTTCATAAAACAAAGATATTCACTTTTATCTTTTACTTTATTTCAAACAAAATGTTAAATAATAATACATGAGATACTGAAATTTCATACAAAACTGGAATTCAACAGAGAAGCTATTATTTTACTTAATTAAACAAAGTGATTGTAAATTATTCTTATTGATGGGGCCATTGTGACGTTTTGAAATTAGGTCTTAATTTTATGCCATTATGCTAAAAATTAATTTTTAAACAGTTACTTGGTGATAGGCATATCCAATTATTTTGTTCATTTTCACTTTAAATCGCTTCACTTTACGGAATTGCCCATTATGGCATTCAGGCCCACTTCCGCACTTATTTGTGACCAACTTTAAAACATAATTATTCTTTGGTCTTCTGCGCTGGACTGCCCTGACCTCCTGTCCTTCTCATGGCTCCCTCCTTCCATGCAGCCCCTGGGACTGCATCTCATTGGTAGGCTTAGTATATTTTTTTGGGTAGGAAGAAGATGATTGGGGGTACTTGATGAGGGGGAGGTCTTTAGTAGGAAGGACAGATTCAGAATTTCACACGGTACAAGGTGCTGGGGACTTGAAGGCATCATGTTCAGAGTCAATAGGCATTGTATCTCGGAGAGCAAGGAATTTATTCTAGGAATTGGTTGAATCACCGAAGGAAAGAATCAAGTTTAAACTTTTGAATAGGAAAAATATTGTATAGTATTTTGTAGTATATATTTTTTTTATTTCTCTTACACATACAATGATATAACATAATATTAAATTTATAATATGACATTTATTTGTATTTGCGTCTTGTTTATAATAGTAGCAAACGATAATTACGAACATATACGTTTTTAAAATTATTCTTTCTAACGTATTTCCTACCAAATATATAATTTCAGATGCAAGTTTAAGACATATTCATATTTTAGAATAAATTGTTAGGTAGATGTCACATGATAAGTTATTTGTGTTTTCGCTACTTTAACAGTCAACCAATTTAATTATGTAATTTATACCGTAAAAAGCTCATATTATTTCATCATTTTCCAATATACCCTTCGAGCTACTATGTGTAAGGAAAGGAAAGAGAGGATTTTCGGAGTATTTTTATTTATTTAAATCAATTTCAACCTTATACCTCAGGGCGAGTTCTTTGCCGCAGCACAATCCACTTTTAGGCTATCAATGAGGCCCTAACTTGTGAGTTCTGAGTGTAAGTGTGTAATTTGTGTGTTTAATTCGGTCACAGCATCATTTAAGATGCAACAGCGATCCGAAAGCGTAGTGTTAGAAAGGACGCAGCATCAATTAAGATGCAACAGCGTAAGCCTTTATCTGTGAATGTGTGTGTTTAATTCGGTCACAGCATCAATTAAGATGCAACAGCGATCCGAAAGCGTAGTGTTATAAAGGACGCAGCATCAACTAAGATGCAACAGCGTAAGCCTTTATCGAAGTTTGTGAGTGTAAAATGTAAAGTGCCACTAATTGTTGTTTTCGGACGCAGCATCAATTAAGATGCAACAGCGTAAGCCGAAGTGTAGTGTTAAGATTGCCGTGCCAACGGACAGTCGGGGCTAAACAATCTTCGAATGTTAGTGTAATTACAATAGCCTTATACTCACCAACTCGATCAACCTTTTTGAAACTTAAAAATATTAAATGAGGAGAAATGTGAATATTTTAATAGCACTGACTTTTATTCTTTCGTAGATTAACTTACAATGGCTTTACAATATATAAATAAAATTGTTACTTAGTGGTTAAAATGCCTTATTACTGACAAATCATAATTAATTGGGGATACGGGGGACTCTGCCTCTACCGTTCAAAATAACAAAGTCGGGGACCTAGTGTCTACCCGTTATTGCTGGAGATGCAACAGCGAGCACAGAGTGCTCACAGCATCAGTCAGCTACTGACACGAATCTGCTTGGCCGGCAGCAGTTGCCCGCCATTTATAGAACCGATCAGCTGGGGATGATCACATGACCACCCGTCTGCCGATGCAACAGTCTTCTTCTACAGTTTTGCCACTATTTCACAACGTAAATGGAAACGTTAACATTTCTTACTCCTGCTTCACAATTATTACAATTAAATCATTAAATATGGATTATTCTAACTTAAAACTAATAAATATTAATCATTTTACTATACGGACAAAGTATTTTAAAGTAAATTATGATAATACACACTGTGTGGTTATTTAGAATGACGATATTGGATAACCTAACCTATACGGTAAGTCAACGACATCAACGACATTACATTTCTTTAACTATTTCACACTTTAACAAATTAGAATGAATATAAAACTGATTTTTTTCTGTTAAATGATATAAAATCTTAACTTAGGCCTACATAATAAACAATCTACAGCTCAAAATATCACAATGTACTGTTAAAATCTAGGTTACCTAGATTAGGCCTAGAACTGAATCATTGCAGAGCTTTCGCTAAAATTTTCACTTTATTATGTAAATTCCGATTAACCGGGAATCACTACCAACACAATTGTGGGATGATAATGTATTAGTAGTTTTCATTACTAGTCTCGAAAGTGACCTATTGCGGGGAAAAAGCTATCGAGCCCCGCAACAGCACTTTTGAGACGAGTAATGAACATTATTACGATATCGAAAAACTTGTAAACAACATGAATATTTTTTAACAAACAATCCGTCACAACGACTATAACCCAACTGACAATGTCAGTATTTACTAAGCGATGAAACGGTTTGGCTTGAACAACGATGCAACAGCTAATCGGCCTAGTGCAACAGCTGATCGGTCTGCACCGCAAAATCCCATAACGGTTACTTTCCGTCCACCACATACGCACAGAAAGTTAACGTTATGTAATTTTGCCGTGCAACAGTGGGAATAACCTATTTTCTTAGCTCATTTTACGTTTAGAAATTGTACTTTCGTGTGTAGGGTACTGAAAAGATACATAATTTTAATGGAATATAAATATATCAGTCAGCATAAAGAAATTTGCCTTAACAATTATAGGGCATACAATAAATAAATTGTTTTAAGGTGAGGGGCAGTAAATTTAAATAAACCAGGGGAATTACGTAAAGCGCGGAGCGATTCTGAGGGCGGTCTGACCCCGTGGGGCTCAGCTGTCGGAACACCGGATCATTCATTTAAACAATCTGCTAGTTTTCTTTGTTACATAAGGTTGATAACTTCCTAGGCCCATTATTTGGTTAATATAACTGTCCACTTTTATTTTAAATCTTCCGTTTGTAAATAAAACAGGACGGGTTTTATTTGGATTTACATAGTCAGCAAACATTAGATGTTAATATAGTAAGGTATATATCGTATGGTAAAAAATTTACTGACACCTTAAAAAATTTTTAAGTTAAAGATGATTATTTTTTAAATTTAGTTGTATTTTTTGATTACTTAATTTTTAATTTTCATCCTTGGACAGTTATAATTGAGGTTTTTATTGTATTTTCATTTAACATATCCAATTTTCATAACAACAAACGTAATTTTTCTAAAGGAAATGATAAAATAGAAAATTGTCTCATTAACGACTACTTCATTAAGGAGACGAATGGGTATCTTCAGTGTTTTGCGTACCACCGTTAGAGTAACACTGCACTATTATTTTTACCATAAAAGGGCAGTTTGTAAAAGTGTTTATAATCATTATTGCAAGTTGAGTGGAGGCACTGAGGTGAATGGTCAACACGGTTTCATGGCTGATCGCTGCTATTGATTAGACACATCCATGCCGTGATGGACACAAACTTTGTTCAAACGTTGTTTTCATTACAAAAACTATTGAATCAATACAAATTGTCAATACAATTACATCAATTTAAAAGTTGATTTTTTATATTGATTTAAATGTTTTGTAATGAAAACAACGGATGACTAGAGAGCGTGCTACTAGTTTATTTATTAGTTTGATACTACATTGTTTACAGGAGTCGAATACACTGTCAGCCAAAACGTACTTGACTCCTAGACCCCTCACATAGGATCCCTTTGGGGAAGGAAGGGGAGTGGAAGTGTTTTGCGGTGGTACGTCCCATTGATAAAGAAGCAAGTGTTACGTGAGGACCAGAATTCTGATAGAACCTACTTTGATAAATGAACTTTCACTGGACCTTTTTCAGTATACACCCCTTTATGTGTGAAATCACTACTGTAACTTCTTATTAGGTTGTATTTTATTGACAAAATATCATTTTAAAAGAACAGTTTTCACACGAATAAAACTTCTATATGTAAACATTGATTTCAAGAGGAACATTTCACTGCAGACATTAGTGCTGGAAATCGAGCTATCGCGGAATACGCTTATAATATTTTACAAAATTATCATATATTTAATTTCGGAAGGCGATTCTCAGCGTCAAAATTGTGGGCGTCTGGTAAGTCGTAGAAAAATGGGAGAGGGTTCAAATTAAAGGTCTTCAGTGATGGCGGGAAAAATACTGAAATTGCTTGAAATTTACCAGAAGACGAGAAATAATGTAAAATATCTACCATTTAAAAGCATTGGAATCTAAAAACGTCTGCTTTGTTTACATTGAAACATGTGTTGCTGATACTTGATTAAAAACCACATGATAGATGTTGATAAAAAAGGGTTGATTTGAAATCCAGCTTATATGTAGGACGATATTACTATAAGAAATAACTGTTTTCCACTTTTAATTTTTTTTTGTTTTTTTACATACTTACAATTTCACATACATACGTGGAATTACTTAATATTACTTATATTTAATTTCGTAAGGCAATTCTTTGCGTCAAAATTGTGAGCATCCAGAAAGTCGTAGAAAGATGGGAGAGGGCTCCAATTAAAGGTCTCTATTCAGTGATGGCGGGAAAAATACTAAAATTGTTTGAAATTCACCAGGAAATTAGATATAACATAAAATATCTGCCATTTAAAAAGCATTAGAATCTAAAAACGTCTGCTTTGTTTACATTAAAACATGTGTTGCTGATACTTGATTTAAAACCACATGATAGATATTGTTAAAAAATGGTTGATTTGAAATCCAGCTTAGATATGTAGGTCGATATTACTATACGAAATAACTCTTTTCCACTTTCAATTTCTTTTTGTTTTTTTACATGCTTACCATTTCACATACATACGTGGAATTACTTAATATTAACTGGAATTACTTAATATTACTTATATTTAATTTCGTAAGACAATTCTTTGCGCCAAAATTGTGAGCGTCCGGCAAGTCGTAGAAAGATGGGAGAGGGCTCAAATTAAAGGTCTCTATTCAGTGATGGCGGGAAAAATACTAACATTGCTTGAAATTCATTAGAAAATTAGATATAACATAAAATATCTGTCATTTAAAAAGCATTAGAATCTAAAATCGTCTGCTTTGTTTAAATTAAAACATGAGTTGATTATACTTGGTTTAAAACCACATGAAAGATGTTGGTAAATAATATGGTTTATTTAAAATTTAGCTTCAAATGAAGGTTGAACCTATTATAAGAAATAACTGTTTTTTTACTTTTTAATTTTTTTATTTTATAATTATGGGCTTTAACATATTTACAATTTTAAAAATATTAGGAATTACATGCGTCTGTTTTGTTTAAATTAGTAGTAGTCGATACTGATTTAAAGTCAAGTGATTTGTATTATTAACACTTGGCATTTTTAAGGCCTATAGCTCTGCCAGTTTTATGTGCGGTCGGAAATGGACATACTTTTGGCCAGCGATTGAGTGCATCATCAACTTTAAATTTGGCCAATAAAAGTACATTGAATCTTGAATCTACAAACACAAAGCAGCATTTACTCCCGGGCAACTATAAAAACGCGTGGAACGTGAAGTAAAATCCTCAATATTAACTATTCACTGAGCTGGTGGTGTCCAAACCTTACCCCCGTATGGGGTGGAGCCAGACGCTTTAACATAGAGCGTGGAATCGTCAATGAAAGACCATTTTCTGATTTCATCCTACCTATTTTACCCTCTTACCGTCCAATGTATACTTTTGAAAAGCTAGGGGCTACATAAGACCTCGATGAAGTCACTATTTGTTTGTATTTTTGTATTAAATCTCATGAATTTCCTGGAAATATAAATTAAGTGCTACATAAGACCTTGATGAAGTCACTATTTGTTTGTATTTTTGTATTAAATCTCATGAATTTCCTGGAAATATAAATTAAGTGCTACAATCTATGGTTAAACTTTAGAAGTTCTTCAAACCATTTTCATTTGTTTAATTGGAAACAAAGTGAACTGGGTTTGTTTTGAGGTCGACGGATAGCGCCACCGTTCCAGGGATTCAGCCCTTTTAAATGGGACACAACTAAAGTTGTGTCCTTTCCTTAAGTCTGAAACCTACTAACAAATGTTAAAATACCTTTAACATTACGCATCAAATGTTTAATAAATACTATAGATTATAAAATATCTTACATTAAATATTCAGCATTGATACTTTATTTTTAGGGGCATCTGCTCCTATAAGCCTCTAGTAATAAATTCATTTTCGTACAGTAAAACAAAATACCAGCAGTTTATAAAAAGCTATTATTTATGTTAAAAATATTAGTTACAAGCGTGGAACTATAAACGTTGTTTATAGTTCTATGGCTACAAGATATTCGATATTTCAAACATCTAGGCATTCAGCGTTTCACAGCAGTGAGCAACCCTCATTATATGCCTATTTGCTTTACCTTGAGTTCTTATATGATGATGTTTTGTTAATCGTTGCAGTTAATTTATTAGATTTAAGTTGGTTCAGAACAAAGTTATTTGTGTAGTAGAGCCTTTGGAAGTTATTTGTTTTCAAGTTACTATATTTATATTTCAATGCTCAACCAATTAAACCAATGTCCTCACTCTGTTATAGCTCACGTTAATACCAGATGTTTACTTTTCACTCGAATTATAAGTATTCAAATTGTATTGTAAGTCAACACCTATAATTAATTACTAGAGTTGGACCTATTTGCTACATTTATACTAGACTTGGTGCAGGTAAAGCTCAGGAATATATCAGTGGTTACTTAGTAGCAGCACCACGGATAAATCAAAAATAGACGAAAATAAAGGATTGTTTTAGCACACTGAAAATTATTAGGTTTTTAGTAAAGTATCTCAGCATATTTAAGAAATATTCATTTTAGTTTTCAGATCGTTTATAATGCAATTCTTTAAAAAGATTACATGTAATGAAATTTTCGAATTCTCTAAGTGAAGGTCAAAATTATGTCTATAATTTTAAAGTGACTCTGCTAGAACCTCTGCTTGAACCTAGTCACTAAACTATGTATTTAGCTACCCTTGCAAAACTGCCAAACTTATTGTTGAATGGAACTTGGTCGTAATGTGAATACCAGAGAGAGGTCGAGAGCCAGTCCACATCGGTGCTGGAATTGTTGAATGCAATTTGCAAGTTTGCAGTCATTCCTAACGAGGAAATCGAATAAGCTGGGCCTAACAATAATTGCAGTGTTGATATGGAAAGGCAAGTCATTACGCAGCGTCGGTTTACTAATTTTTTTTTATTAACTTAGCTTTAATAACTTAAAACTGATATTGCGTTGTAACTACGATTTTATTAGAGATCTAATTGACCAAACGTCTGTGTTTTAATCGTCTAGTGCGATTTTATACGATTACAAAGTTTTCTTATTCGGTCATAATAAATCTAGAGTATTATTCTAATACGTGTATTTACAAAATTATTTACAACGTATTTGTCTGTTAACTGAAAAATAAAAATCGGTGACGCAGCGGAATATGTTGATGATTATTTCGTAGCCCCAGTATGAATCCCACGTTTCATTTGGGTCTAACAAAAGACGGATTGGTCGTAAAATACTTGAGTTGAAATGTGTTTGCCTATTAATTCTTCCTGTTATTCTAAATGTATCTGTATTTTAGTTCAACTTTTTTTACGATAAATGTTAGGTCCAACAGTGGAAATCTCTTAGAAAACTTTAAATTCTCTGTATTTAAAATATCTGCAAACATGTAATCCCACTCTAAACATATTTCTTAGGAAACATTGTTGTTCTTGTAGGGCGTGTTTCTCTATTAGTTCATCGCTAGGTGCATGGACATATATCACATAATCGGGCTTAAATGAAGAGGAGAAAATAGGGAGAAGTGAAATATGAAGTGAAAAACATAAAAAATAACTCTTTAGAAATATATTTTATGGATACTGAACATAAATTCGGTTAGGTGAAAAATTGTATTATATTAACCAGAGTAATATTTGGACGGTGGGTTAAGTTGTAAAACCAGCCTTTACTTTAGTATTCCCTGGTCTTTGCAAAGGTATTTTTACTCTATCCTTCTGTGAACTGGGAACATTTATCTTCTTGTAATTATTTTATTAACTATAAGCATAAATTAATTTATTATCAATACAATTCAGACATTATATGTTATTGAACATTGCAATGATTGCTATTCCATACAACGATAACAAAAATTACTATTCAATTGTGTTTTAGGGGACTTTCAGTTTTCTTGTTATGAAATGTGGTATATATTATTGACTCCATTAATATAGACGTATTCAAAATACATTTTGAAATGATTCTAGAGTAATATTTAGGTATTTTAGCGAATTTCCCCTATAGGGAAGAAGCTATTACCGTAGGTCTCACGGTAAGACCTAAGCCCGAGGCCATGATAACTTTTCGTTTTCGGGCCAACAGAAGCAGAAAACACCATTCGTTCGAATTCATATATATATATATATATATATATATATATATATATATATATATGTCTGTGAGCACGATAGCGGCCGTGAAAATGGTCCGATCGTAATGAAATTTGGTACAGACATGTAAAGTTGTAATCCCTCGGATGAGTTCGTAAACCAGCCCGATCGGACCACCGGAAGGGGAGAAAGGGGGATAAACCCCCCAAAAATAGGTTTTTCGAGTTTTTTACATAGGAAAATAAAATTTATTGAATTTTTTTGGCACCATTGAATTCAGCTAAAAAAACAAACAATTTAGTATTTTGAATCATTGCTCTATGTCCATTGGTTACCGAGATATTGAAAGTGGTAATCTCAGTACGTTGTCCCAATGTTCTTAGGGGAAATAAGTAAAATTCTACATCTCGGTTATTTCTCAACATATCTTGATAAAACTTGGTAAATAGCTTCTTCTAGTTCAGATCTATTGAATATTTAATTAAAACCACTCAGTTTTAATAAACCCGTTGCAGCAAACCTGCATACTCATTCCCCATGATATACTTATGGAGCTTACCAAAACATGTCAAATCTCGCTATGTTGGATTGAAATATGTTGTTTTGCATTTGAAATTCGCTGAGTATGCAGGTCTGCTGCAACGGGGGTATTTTGGTTTAAATAGATAAATTAAAACACTTTATCACAATGGAGAATGTTAAGATTAACAAAAAATATATGTGTTCGTCAACTTGACGTTTGCATGTGGCACTTGGTGAGTATGATAAAATGAAAATCGTAGATGGAGAACTGTAATTACCTAGCTTATCTTGATGCGGAAAAACTCGGTTAAACCATCCATATTATACACAACAATGCTAAATGGCTCATAAATCCACCGTAGCAAGATCTCAACATACGATACTCGCTTCGGTGAAATTGCTTTAGCTTCCTCTCAAATCTTTAGGCGATGCTGTGTTTATCAAACCTCATCTTTGAAAAAAGTGAATATTTTAAGTCGACAACAAAATAGATTATTCTCGTGCAAAGTAAATTAATTTGGTTTTACGTTTATTTTCTTAATAAGCTCTATCGGGCAACTGCAACCACTTCATCAAAATAAGGTTGGGGAACAATTTCCCAAATTAAACTATGGAATTCAAATTAAGATCAGTTCGAATACAAATTAACTTCAGACCTATGCTTTCTCCAGGTTTGAGGATTAATTATAGAGTTTTTGAAATAATTTATGAATCTTCAACCAGCCAGCATGTTATATATGTTTTTCCGTAAAATTACATCTCGAATATTTTATCCGTGGTCTCTTTTGTGTCATTTATCTTTGTTTTAATTTCATGGTTTAATGAAATGAAAATTTTTATCAGTGCTTATCTCATAGCACGGGATCAGCCTGTTACTCTTGGTGAGCTACCGGATTAAACAGTAAAATACCGTGCACTCGTTATCATAAAGTGGAAAAAGCTTAAACGTTAAAAAACCAAGAGTTCACAGTGTCTTTCTCTAAATTTTACATAATAATCCTGCCTTAAAGTGGGAATATTTTGTAAAATCTTTTCGATACAGTGCAACCTTTTATGAGTTATCGTGCTGTACCTAACGACCTACACACCGACGCAGCAACGGAGCCTCTGCTACTTCACAGACTCACTTCGTTCGTCCATTGATTAAGAAAATCTTTTTCGTAGAACTATTAGTCTCACAGGAAATGGCTTGAATCGTTCAGTAATAATATTTTCATGTAATGTCCAAAGTTAAACACAAAGCTTGTGCATTGCCTGACGTTGCTATCCAATGCAGCGTTTTAGTAGATGGCTTTCAGTGTCAGCATTTTTCGTTATACACATATTTTTAAACTGATTACATAATTGTTTACTTTTTATTTAATTGTATTTCTAGGTTTTATAACAGTATGAAAAATTAGTGAATCATATGCTGATGAAAAAAATAATTGTTTAGATATTTAATTTAATTATTCTTCCCTTTAAATTTTATTTATTACATTTTTGCTAGATGTTCATTGTTTAGCCGATTATAGTACTTGTAGCTTGTAAGATAATGAGTGTTTATCTACGACCATTGCAATAAGCACCAATTATGGTATTACAATAAACATTATAATGATATACATTAAAACACCAAAAACCAAGCAGTACTCTAATGACGACTTTAGAGTACTGGAGTCACTTTAGAGTACTGGTTCTAGACCAATGAGAGCTCGGCATTTGACGGAAGTAGTGTCATAGTAACAATTACGGAATTCGCACATCAGCTGATTGTTGCATTACGATTCATGTTTGAGTTTACTTATCCCATCAGCTGATTGTTCCACAACGATTCATGGTTCAGTCTGCTTATTTGCCTAACCTCAAATTTTAGTTGACCTATTCCATCATTAGTAAAAGTCATGAGTTTTGTTTAACTTCGGGGGAAATTTTGTCGTATATTGTTGGTCGTAGATAAAATAGTGTATGCAACGATTGTATTATGCCTTTAAGCCACTCGTGAGATATTTAGAACACTCGCTTCGCTCGTGTTCTAACTTACATCTCACTCGTGGCTTAAAGGCATTCATTATACAATCGTTGCATAAACTACTATTTGAATTCTGTATTAAAATCATTGTATTCATAGTTAATATAATCAAAGAAACATACAGTAACGCATATTGAAAAAATTGCAAAAACAGGTGGTGAATTTAAAAATGTTTATAAGACCTAAAGAATCTTTTCCTTGCCCAGTTTTGAATAATGAAGTATTGTCTTTCTGACAATGATGAAATTGAGCCAGTTAATTACTTTGGTCTCTTTGGTCAATATTACTCTTATTAAAATGTTTAATAACGAATTAGTGTTTAAGGAAGGATTATATTGTTTTAATTTGTAAAATTGTTTTCATTAAAGTGCTTTAACCTATTGTATGATCAAAGTGATGCTATACTCTGTGGCTATACTTTACAGTTGCAAGCTTCTAAATAATAAAATGGCAGTTTCATTTGCTGTACGTTCAATAGAGATAAGTCATGCCCGAAAAAAGGCGGGTTTGGATATAATTTCCTGAATATAAACTCCAATACAAGGATTTAACAATCCTTAATTGATTAGTTGTAACGTAACTCACAACATTTAACTTCATACAAAAAAAATTGCAACCTTAATGGCTATACAAACCTTAGGAAAATTAATATATTAAATTTCGATGCTTGTCAAAATACTACAAGTATATAATCACAAATAGTTTGATCCATTGATCAAACTTTCATGGGATTAATTCTCATTTGTATATCAGCGTTTTCGTATATAAACCGACAAAACAGGTGAAGATTTTTAACGAGGAAAAAACCGTTTTAAATCTTGTTATTTAAGATATCTCAGTGAACATGTTAAGTCCTCTTAAAACTTCGTAGTGTGTTCTAAGAGTTCGCACATTAAACATCTCCGATCATGATTTTTATTCTTTTTAATAAGTTATCGTAAACATAAAATTTAATCTGCAGCCTTCATATACTTTTTTTTAACAAGTACCTAAGAACTCGTAGTTAGTTTCGTTAGAATTTTGCTTCAAATTCAATGTAAAAAAAAGCTCTTGACAGCCCCTTGTTGAGTAAAGACAATCTTAAATAATGTTAGTCAGACACGTTATAATATGAAGTAAAAAGGTAAATCGACTTTTTTAAACTAATATTTTTACTCTAAATATAACAAGTTTTAGATTTTTTCTAATCCATGTCACGTGTAGGCCTACTATTTTAATTTAAAACTCCATCGTTACTAAACGGTAAGTATATGTATGTATCACACAGCTATATCCCTTTAACTTGAAGAAATTGCCGCAAGATTGTTTGCTACATTATAACTTTAACGACACTATTCGAGTATTTTTAAGTTGTACTTACCAATAATCACAGTGGTGCGTGAGTGTGAGTTGTCGTTCCCTGAGTGCTGTTGCTTGTCCGCAGCTGAGTTTAGAAGTAATCTGATGATGGCGATCATGCCTGGGACGATTGCCCGAGATTGGCCAAACTGTCGGTTCGTGCTCGACGCTCTTACGAACTGTTTCAAGAAGCATGTTATAATATTGGAATAGTCAGGATTGACAATTTATAATTCATATCTTGTTTTAAAACGGAGACAATATTATTAATTTGTTTATTGTAACTATGTAAATTAACATAAGGTATAAGTACAGTAAAATTTTAATCAGGTATTTTGTAATTTCCAAAAGAAAGCATGAGTCCAAAACATATGTTCCGTTAAATCCATTGGTCCCCCTGATTAGATTCAGCATTGTAATTTGTATTCTATACATGGTGTCTGCAGTTTTAGTTATGACGTCCAGCATTGTCTGCTGAAGACACCAAGCAGGCTGTGCAACAAACTAGCTCCTACAGTAAACTAAAATTATTGTATTTTACCCAACATCGAAAAATTTACCTGGCATTTAGTGTCTCAAAATGACTGCTTCATGACGCTGGTGTTGTCTTCACTCTTCCAAAATTCATAAACTCGGGACAACATATTTAGGTCTGGTTCGACAACACAGAAACAGCGAAAGAAGACCGAGTGATTTTCACTCTTTTAATCATATTTATCGGTGTATTATTGCCAATATATATATATATATATATATATATATATATATATATATATATGCCAAAACGGTTGACTGACTGACTGACTGACTGATAACTCAGTCACTCACTCACTGATCAAAGTTTCTCAAAAACTGTAAGGCTTTGGGCCATGAAACTTTACATAATTAATCATTATAGGCTCTAGATGCGTACTAAGAACGGATTTTTAAATATATACTCTCAAAAGGATAGATAAAATAGGGTGTATTATAAAATTCAACATTGGTGCCAATTTTAGTTTTCAAAGCTTATTTTCTAAAAAAAATGTGGAGCTTTGGGCCATAAATCTTGGTTCAAATATTCTTTATAGGTTATAATGGCATACTAATGAAGGATTTCAAAATTTTTTCTCTAGAAAGGCTAAAATAAGGTAAATTCAAAAATTCAAACTGGCGGCTTTTTTAGTTCTTAGAGCTATGATTACAAAATATCAGTAGAAGGTCTCTAGAATATTTTAAAGGGACAAAAATACAAATTACATTTAGTAAAAGAATAAACTGTACAAAACTATTACGGTTATCTTATATTATATATTTGTCAGATACATTACTTGAAATGGCGATTTACCCAGGTAGGTATTTTAAGCAAAGTATGAATTACAGATGAGTGAAGGATGATTGTGGCGCGATCTTGTAGTCTCGTTACTGACTAAGGCCGACATGTTCCTTAGACAGGACTGTCAATTAATAGCCCAACAGCCAATGGCAACTAAGGGACCTACATCATAACGTGGGATCCGAATCACAATTTCCTCGGTTAACAGTTGTACGAACTGGTCTAATTATGAGGACGGTCCTATGAACGTAGTATTCAATAGTGCGGACGTTAATCCCCAATAAGGAACACCGCGTCCACAAGCTATCGCTCATAACTATCCACAATCCAGATACCATATACATAAGCTATAATCGCGTTTTAAGGATCACCAGAAGTAATCGAACTACAATCTTGAAACTCTCCATGGACATATCATCCTGTTATTTGTTATGGAATAGGTTTTTTTCTGAATTAAAAATTTTAATGCATGGAGGGTTTTCATGCTGGTGCGATTTAAGCAAAGTTCAAACAAATATACTATTTCTACCGTACATTTTTGTCTCAAACTGCTGAACGAGTAATCCAATCTCCTATATTATTGAAACAATTGGTAAATTCGGTTTCCTCATTTTTGGCCTGCACATTAATTTTCTATTTTTTTCTTTCAGTTTTTGGTGTTTTAATAAACATACTAAAATCAGATGTCAGGTCTATCGAGTCCGCCCTTTGCGGGATTTAAATTTGCGGTATTTACATAAGTTATTTATCACATTTCGCTTATTCCTTTATGTCACATTAGCCGGAAGGTGTTAGGGGACAGCGCGGTGCAATGAAAGTTCTGAGTTCAAACCCCTGAAGTGGATAATGTTTTATTGAAACTATTAGAAACCCAATAATTAGACCTGTCTATCACAGGTTACTTAATAATTAACTAGGAAATTTCAGTATTCTTAAGGGTAAACTGAAAAATTAGAATGTGTTTGCACATGGTAGCCAAGACATACCACATGAGGGAAAAAATTCATCGAGGAAACGTTTCATCTTCTCATATCAATCTGGAATGGAGTTGCAACCTTAAGTTTGTAATTAAGTGCTTAAAATGTATAGTGACTAATTATTAAAATCATCAGTCTATTTGGAAATTGGTAAAAATTACACATCACAAATAACGTATAATTGAACTAAACATTTACTATCCTTTCAGCGAGCGAAGCTACGGGTATATCTACTAGTATTAAATAAATACATATTCACTGTTTTCATTCTTTACTACATTTAAGTAATTATGTGAATTATAGTTATACATAGTTTAAACAATAAACATAATTAGCAATTTTGCCTTCGGGATATTTGTCGAAGTATGTGTATTTTGAGAAAAAAACCTATTTCATTTCCATGCAAACGCTGAATAAGTTAATTATGACATACCAAATTTGCCATTAATGATAATATTTTCATAAAACTTCTAGTTAATCAATAAGGGCCCTTTTAACCAATCAATTAATTAAGAGCTCCCAATGGGACTATTAAGGTCCTCTAAAGCTCTAGGGGGAGCACGCCCAAGATAATTAGTCTACTTTACTACTCATGACTAGTAAAGTAGACCAAAACAAAGGCGGATTTAGCTCTTTCAGTAAACTCGGACCCCATTAATTTGCAAATTAAATTTTTACATATTGTTTAAAACTGTTCACTATTTACGCATGTGTGCATGTGTACTTTAGCGTATATTATGAGTAACATTGAACGTTTCGCCAACCTAGTTTAAATTTAAGTATAGCATAATTTTCTCTTATTGTATTCTGTATGTTTGGAATTCAGTTGGTTTAACGTCATTTAAAGACCAAATAAATCAAATTATTAACTAGGAATCATATTTGGTATTTATTTCATTATTTTTAAGAGAATCTACTATACTCTAAGTACGATGTGCAATAAACTATGTTATGACTTCGGAGGTACTTTATGAACTGATTTTTCATGACTTGATAATGTTTTTACGTATTTCGTCAATGTTTTGGTTAAATATTTTATTTATATGGGGTAGGAATCAATTTAGTTAGTTATCGATTTGAATATGCCGTAAGATTTAGGCCTATTCTATAAATAAAAGTTCAAGACAGTAAACTCCTTACGACATTAATGGTCACTTAAAAAAGTAGAGGCAATTATTCGGCCGTTAATAACCCCGTAATGGTGGTGGTAGAGGTTTTGTTTCGTTTTAGCTTTCCTTTCTCGTTAAACGATTAATTTGACGTCATTCTGATTATAACTGAAAAAATCAAATGTAACTTAAATTTTATTTTAAATGGAATATTTGACTTACCACCTCTGCTTGAACAAAACAAAAAAATAACAAATTTCGCGCTAGATAATGTTACACTAAATATTGATCCATGAAGGAGTTCACTTAATGGAAACTGAAATATCTGCAATGGTAGCAAGATATATTGTAAAAATGGATGATCTACACAAGGTTTATTGCACCAACTCCGTGATGAATGATGCCTGTTATTGTAACTCTTTAAGCTACCACCTGACAAAATAATCTGAACACTTGATTGATAGCAATTTCTTTTGTTGAAACAACTACTCTCCTCTGCGATTGTAATATTTCATAATATGGGGTTTAAAAATGAGGTTGATTTGATAAACATCCACCAAACTCATTTCCGAAGAATGTTTCAGATACAATTAACATGTAATTTATAACTAACATTCGATCTTCTCATTTGCTTATACAACCAGCTTCCGGCAAAGTAAGCAAATAATCAATAATAGTGATAAAAAGGACCAACATATGCTGATCCGAGGAAGAAATCGCATTAAAAGGGTTCATCTTGAAACTTCTGTGCGCTTATGTCTCGCCCATACAATTTGAGAGTAATTTAAAACTTCTTCAAAGTTAAAAAAAATAATATGTCTCAACAATTAATATTCTTTCCCTGTACGCGTCTTCCTTCTTCTGACTCGCCTCGAGGATCACCGGCTGCCTGTCCCTGCCATCTTGTGTGCCCTCGACGAATGTCGGTATGAGACTCTTAAATTGTATTTTAGACGCTTGATTTGTTTTCCAGGTATATATTTACCCGCAAAACATTCATGGAAATTGTTGAAGATAAAACGAGCGCTAGCTTGGAAAATGTCCAGCTCGTTAGACACCTTTCCTGGCAGTCAACCTGGAAAGGGATCTCTCATGTGACCAAAAACTTTTATTTTCCATCTTAATACCATAGAAAAAAGCATTGGAAATTAGAATGTAGTAATTATACATTTTAAATCTGTATAATATTTCTTTGTTTCTTTGTTTAGCATAAAAGGGCAATGTATCTTATTTGAAAAGGTGCAATTCCACATAATTCACTAATCCGATTGAAGAGCTTTTTTTAAAAATAAATATAGTGTTTAAAGTTATAATCTGTGATTAGGTGTAGCATGGTTTTAACGATTTAATAAATTCAAATTTTTGGTTGAAATAAATGTAATTTTAAGAGCGATTTGTTATTGCTAGTGATATTGTTATTTATTACTTGACGGTTTATTGCAAAACCCACTCTATAACCGCCATCTCGGGGATAGTAAATCCACATATTTAATGTTTCTATGAACATTGAGATTTACGATCATGGGTTTTATTTATTTAATTTATACTATTTACTCCACAAAGTATTTAGAACGTTTAAAATCATTTACTCATCATTATAGTTCTTCAAAACTATTTAAAAAGACAAAAAGACTCATCATATATTTTTAGAGACCAAAATTGAATTCCATTATATCTTAAAAAAACGTACTTACACTGTTGCTGACAACTCATTATTTAGTTTAGTCAACCAAATAAAGGTTGGTGGAAATTTTACATATTATTTTTATGAAAGGTTTACTGTTCTGCGAGCATGAGTTTGAGATTAATTGAAGATTGTCAATGCTACTTTACTAACCCGTCATTTCCCCGTGACAGTTCCGGTTTGTCACGAGATTCCGACCACGTCCTAGCTCATTTGTTGATTGAAGACGTGAGGGGAGTTTCTAAGTTTACTTCTCAAAGATGACAAATGCGGATAAGCGTTTTTTAATATAATTAATTAATTAGTTAATTATTGCTACTAGTTAATTTAGTAAAAACTTAGATTTTCTATTGATATTTAAAAATGCCAGGAGGAAAGTGGAGAATAATATAAGGTTAGTATAGTAATAAGTAAAACTCGATTATAATTATTATTAACTGTTTTAGATAGAATATAAGCGTTGGGTTAGAATTGTGATATGATAAAGAGAACAAGTAAATATAACGTATAAAAATATGTGTTAAGGATTCTAAGTTAGTTCAATGTAAACATTTTTGTTGGCAAATTTAAAGATAGAATCGAAATCAAAGAAGTTAAGCGTGTAAATATCATCAGGGGAAACTTTCTAACAAATATAACTTTTGTATATTGACTTTTCTAAGGTCGTATAAGGTTGGGTGAACTCTAGTTAGGGGGCGGAGATAAAAATTCGATTATTTTTTTAGAAAAGGAGCAATTAATAACAGTTATAAATGAACAATCATAATTTGAATCATGATGGGTTTGATTTGTATGTTTAGTGACTATTTTGATTTTAAAAGTTTAGCTACAAATGAAACAAAAATTATTTGTAACATTTATATGTGCAATAGTTTTCAGATAAGCATGTCAAACAACACTGCTTTCGAGGTTGACTGTGGTCAAGGACCTAATTGCAAGGGCTTGTACTGATCTACATTTCTCAAGTCGCAGCAGCATGTAATGTAAATAAATGTCTCCCAGACCAATTTGAATTTAATTTTTTTTTAAGATATGTGGGAGAAACTACGCAAAACCAGACTCATCATTACGCACAGATTTAAGCCTTTGTGATATTTACTCTCAAATACTTTTAAGGAGCCTCGTTGTACAAAAGAAATAAAGATGTTTTGATTTGATATTTGTAATTATTAGTTGAAATTCATAAGTTAGCATTAGTCTTCCAAAATATGTGTCTGAAATTGTAATTAAATACAGGCTAAATATGTTGGAGTAAGCAATCCATCACTTTTACAAGATAGGCAATAGGATGATGATGAATTAATAAAAACGATAACACTGATTAATTGACTAGACCTAATAAATCTGCGGTTTACGATAGAAAAATGCATTTTGCACCGTCAGGGAGTAGGTGTTTTACCCTGGTGCGTGGAACTCGCACCCACTAAAAACCTATCGGTCCAGGCATTGGACCCCTCTCGGAAACGCGTCTGCACTACTTCAAGAGTGCGCCGAAACACGGCTTCCAGCTATATTTTTCCTCCCGCTTTAGCTGCAACAGTCACTACAGATGTTCTGTTCTCTTTTGCCTAAGCACCCATCTAGAGGATGCGGAAACAGACTCGGGACCAGACAGCATATTTTGGACGACAGTGTCTGGTTAGACTGGTCCGATGTCTGTTTGGAGCATCCTTCATTCTTCATCCCATCTTCTACAGAAGAAGAAAGTATGCAGGGCATCATCGTTATGAGCATCCCCGTACTGGCATTCCGGCCTTCTGAATTTTCGCATCTTATAAAGGTATTCCAAAACATCCGTGACCGGTGAGGAGCTGTGTTAGATAAAAATCTACCTCTCTATGTGTGCGCTCTACCCACCCTCTAATCATCCTCTCTAATCAGCCTTGCAGTCCAACACCCCTCTCGATCCGAGACTCTTCGGAAATATTTTGGACCTCGGACGCTGTATTTCAGTGTGCCAGTGGACTTTTTTTTAAGAATGCATGAAGTGGTATCTTTAAGATTAAATTTGTGATAAAATTTGCATTAAATGAAAACTTTATGTTCAGCAGCATAATTCTACTTTTATATTTTGAAAAGTTATTTTGACCTTTATTGCACTAGCTTACATTGGAATAAATTACTGGGCCGAACCCAGTAACACAAAACATTTGGAAAAATTTATGCAAATAACGAAGTTATTATTTTCCTACTTATGATATAATAAAGAGACTCGCTAATTCATGTGCTAATTGAAATTAGAAGGATGGCTTCACAAAGGCGGGAGGTGATCTCAAACACTGACGGCAAACGGAGTCTGGGACCTGAGGGCAGCTGCGGTAACGACTTAATTATTTTCTTTGTCGTATCTATAGCCTCTCATCACTCAAAACCGTTAATAAAGTAAGAATTTTATCGTTAATATTGAATAGTAGTTATAGTTTAGATGATACTTTTTGTTAAAATTATTAATAAAAAGAATCAGAGAAAAAATATTAACATCCTAAACTTTTAAAGTAGCCAAAATCAACGAATATCTTCATAACCTTGTACGATGCCAAAAGGTGCTGCTGTATTATTGTTTTTGCACTCGTTTACAGATGAGAAATAAACGCCTGACCTTTATTCTTGGTTGATTTTGTATTTTCTTACTTTTTGTTGCCTCTGAGCAGTGGTCTTTTGTTCACCTGTAACATCTTCATTGGTTATTTGAATCAATAAAAACTAAACTACTTGAAAATAAACAGCGGCATACATTGTTTAAAACGAACACCAGGAGTCTAAGATTCTTTCATGTTTATATTTAGACCAAATCCATGGCACCTATTTGAATATTACAGGTACTTTCAAGGGGGCCAAATAACCCCATTATATATGTTTTCTATTATACCACAGTATTTAAAATAAGTTTATATTAATATTATTTATTTATTTACGCAAAACACCCTATTATAGACAGTTTGATAAAAAGGTACAGTTGACCCAACAGTAATATAATAATAAAATTGTAGTTTTAAGGCAGGTTAATTGCATTTACAGACACGTAGTGTGGGACTCACCGCAGCCCTGCCCACTAAACCTGATGATTTAGTGAACTAGAGGGTTCTCATTCTGGGTGAGTCTTCCTCCGAGACTGTTCCGCACAGTACTTCAGGGGGAGGCCCCGAGCTGAAAAACCACATGCTGGAGATCACAGTCTGTAGAAATAGAGAACTACTTCCCTCTTCTTCTAGCCAGCCGGGCTGGACTTGTGTTAGTGTTTGGCCTGTCTGGAGTTTTCCAGGGTAAGTTTAAAAGCGCAGCATGCTCTGGGACCAGTAAAGTGTTCGCACTGTTACTTTGGTCTGAAACGCACTTCACAAGAAGCAGTGTGACAGGAAATACTCAAAAACATTAATAACCCTATTACTATAATCCTAAAATAATAATAAAACTGCAAGACAACAAGAAGAAGCAACAAGAATTATCAAAAACAACAACAATGACGACGACGACGACGACAACAACAACGATGACTGGCAATAACAAATAATGATTACTTACACCTGAGAACAAACAGAATAGTAATATTTAAAAAAAGCTTCTGAGTTAAGTCACATAAATAACAAGATTGACTGCAAAAACAATTATTGTGAAAAATTAGCTTGGAAAGAAGTATACAAAAAACAATAGCACCAAAATAGCATTTTTAACTTTAGTCTCAGCATCAACTCAACTAACTAGATGGCTACCTACAAAAAAATCAACTATAAACATAAAATATATAAAAATTTATAACCAGCATTAATACACTGTTGGTTATAAATTTTAATGTATTTATATTAAAATTGAAAATTATTAATTATTTTTATATTGATTATAATCAATCTATAGAACTTTAATAAGCAATTCACTAATATAACACACACACACACACACACACACACACACACACACACACACACACACACACACACACACAAGGCACGGACTAATTGTTGTTTACAACATTGAACAAAGAATAGGAATAACGCTTAGAACTTCGGGTACCCAAAATTTTGTTATTTACTTCAACAGATTACATTTTACAGGGTCTTTGGTAAAAAAGTTTTATATTTCTATCTACCAATTTATTACAATTGGAACTCACTAATCACTTTGATCTATTAAAAAAAAGCAATCCAACACGTACAACAACGCAATTTGTAAACTGAAAGTTGTACTTTCCTCCGGGAGACTCAACTCAATTTTACCCGACGTCGGACTAAACGAGTTAAGCCAAACTGCCTATTCAATAAAGGGTTTTGGATACATGAAAGAATTATTACGTCTATTACGCACCGAGCAATTTAGTTTAGTTTTGAAAATGGACGTTTTACTTAATAATATTAATGCTGCAATATCAGGTTTCTCTCATGCAGTAGAATGTGCCGCTCGTAGTTTTGAAGTTTACAAACACGGAGAAGGCAGCATAATGTGTGTCGAGTAAACACGGCTCCATTCAAATTGGGAGCAATCGCAGGGATTTAGGGTCCCTAATCCGAAATAAGCGGACTTTAGTGATGCTGATATTTAAAGAATATTCTCCGCAAACTCTAATAAATCTTGCATCTCTATATGCTATGTTTGGCTGATATTTGAAGAGTATATCCTCCATGTATCTTCACATAACTAGCATTTCTATACTGCGTTTGTTTGATGTTAAACTACCCATTGTTTGTGTTATATTATTGCATGAACTGAACTACTTAACTGAACGGCCGTTGTTACTTGAAAATAGATTATCAATTATTTCAATGTTCCTACATTTACAGTACCCTTTGATCGTGATAGTTACTTTGTACTGATATTACTTACCTTAAATAATAAAAAAAATTATGCTCGTAATGAACGTAATCATAACAATTTTTCTAACATGTTTTAATAATTTGAGAAGTAAAAGAGTGGACATGGAATAAAACTCTAATAGTTGAACCACAAAAAAATCGATTATATTTTACTACTGAATAAAATATTTAGTAAACTATTATTTTTAATGGATGAGAGTATATGTTTTTAAAGCTTTAGAACACGGTATATTTTTAGCATATATTCAAACAAATAAATTAATACACCCTTTGGAGCAGACATGCGTACTCAGAGAAGTTCCATTCGTCCGATATTTTAAAGAATCTTTCCTATTGACAGATATCTATTTTCGTTCATTTATTTAAATAATAAATTTTGAATACCCGTAATATTGTCATCAGATAATTTTGAATGGTTTCCTTAGAAGCGAAGTTAATTCTCTAGTTTTACAATTAATAAGTAGCTTCTTATTCCATAAATGATGATCACATTGGTCTTTATTACAGTAATATGCATTTTAGCGAATTTCCCCTAAAGGGAAGAAGCTGTTACCGTAGGTCTCATGGTAAGACCTAAGCCTAAAACCATCATAACTTTTCTTTTTGAGGTCCTCAGATGCCAAAAACACCATTCGTTCACTTTCATAAATATATATATATATATATATATATATATATATATATATATATATATGTGTGTGTGTGTGTGTGTGTGTGTGTGTGTGTGTGTGTGTGTGTGTGTGTGTGTGCGTGTGTCTTTAAGCACGATAACTTGCGCAAAAATGGTCCAATCGGAATGAAATTTGGCATAGACGTGTAAAGTAGTAATTATTCGGACGAGTTCGTAAACCAGCCCGATCGGACCACCGGAAGGGGGGGTAAAGGGGGGTAAACCCCCCCAAAAATGGGTTTTTTGAGATTTTTACATAGAAAAATAAAAATTTGCACCATTGAATTCAGCCCAAAAAAACAAACAATTTAGTATTTTGAATCATGGCTCTACGTCCATTGGTTGCCGAGATATTGAAAGTGGTAAACGCAGTACGTTGTCCCAATGTTAACCTTATGGGAAATAAGTAAAATTCTATATCTCGCTTATTTCTCAACATATCTTGATAAAACTTGGTAAATGGCTTCTTCTAGTTCAGATCTACTAAATATTGAATTAAAACCACCCAGTTTTAGTATACCTGTAGCAGCAAACCTCCATACTCATTCCCCATGTTATTCTTATGGAGCTTACAAAAACATGTCAAATATCGCTATGTTGGATCGAAATATGTTGTTTTGCACTTGAAATTCGCTGAGTATGCAGGTCTGCTGCAACGGGGGTATTTTGTATTGTATTTGGATTTGTCTTATTCTAATAATTTTTTTAATGTAATCTTGTCATCGTATAAACATGCGAGCACACATCCAGTCAAAGTAATGAAATCACCTATAAACACATCAAATAAAAAATATCCTTATGAAAAAATATTAAATTTAATCATATGTTTAGTTTTATAATTAAAATAACCCTTTTGAAGCAGACCATCTTCTCCAGCCAATTACAATAAAACATATTATCATACTTCAGCATCGTAAATATACCATACATTTTCCAGCATTTTCAGGAGTTTCACACTAAGATACAAGTACCATGAAAGTACAAATAAAAAACATTTAAAGTACAAATGTATTTAAAAATTTGATAAAAACGTTGAATTTTAAAATAATTTTTACTTATATTATTGTATACTTTTCATGCAAAATCATGTACAATGAACTCTAACTAATCAAAATGAATATAAACAAAATAATCACATGAAAATTTAAATGTAATCATATACCTTAAGAATTTTATTTGAAATATCCCAACATTAGGGTAATATTTATTGATTTGGGGTAAATATTTTGAAGCTTTCAGAGATTTTTCCCTTAAATCAGCGTAATTATACTTTTCGAATGATAAAATAAAAAATAACATTGGAAAACTGACTGTGTTCAGATTATTCAATATCTAAGCAACGGATTGACGTAGGATAAAAATACAAAATGCTAAATTGTTTATTTTGGAATTATTTATTTGAATCCGATTTTGAAAATCAAATTGGCATAAAATTAATAAATACCCCCCGTTGCAGCAGACCTGCATACTCAGCGAATTTCAAATGCAAAACAACATATTTTAATCCAACATAGCGAGATATGACTTTTTTTAAGCTCCATAAGAATAACATGGGGAATGAGTATGCAGGTTTGCTGCTACAGGCATGTTTAAAATTGTTGGTTTTAATTAAATATTTAGTAGATCTGAACTAGAAGAAGCCATTTACCAAGTTTTATCAAGATATGTTGAGAAGTAAGCAAAATATAGAATTTTAATTATTTCCCATAAGGTTAACATTGAGACAACTGTGTTTACCACTTTCAATATCTCGGTAACCAATGGACATAGAGCAGTAATTCAAAATGCTAAATTGTTTGTTTTTTTAGATGAATTCAATGGTTGTAACAAAAATTTGATAAATTTTATTTTTCTATGTGAAACACTCAAAAAACCCATTTTTGGGGGGGGGGTTTATCTCCCTTTATCCCCCCTTCCGGTGGGTTGATTGGGCTGGTTCACGAACTCGTCCGAGTGATTACCACTTTACACGTCTGTACCAAATTTTATTAAGATCGGACCATATTTACGGCCGCTATCGTGTTAACAGACATATATATATATATACATATATATATATATATATATATGGACTTAGGTCTTACCATGAGTACTACCGTAATAGCTTATTCCTTTAAGGAAATTAGCTAAAAGGTGTTGAATCTTAAAAATAAATTTTTAATTTGTTAAAAACCCTCCTTGTAGTTAATCAATCATGCTGGTTTTCGAACTAGAAAGTAATAAATGTCGCTCTACACGTATGTGTTTAATTTTATCAATATCGGACCTTTTTTGAGAAAGAAATCTTGCCTAAGGACAGGTATATATATATATAGTTAGTATGATGGGCAATACCATTTATGGTGGGATGCATATTAGCGGGTTATATAAATGCACATATATAGTTACATATATACATACCCCTATATACATAATATCCCTATATACATACCGAAAATGAACGAACTGTATTTTTGGAGTCTAGGGGCATCAAAATGAAAAGATACAGTGGACTCGCGCTTAACTTTTACCATGCCGACTATACGTTAATAGTTACAGGGGGAAATTCACAAAAAAGTCAAATATGGATTAGCCCTGTTATGGACTGCGTTAGATGAGTAAGTATACAAGGAATAATGGGCGGCACTGTACTTGAAATCAGAATGAATCTTCAGCTGTTTCAAATATTTATATTAAAATCTAAATTGAGAGAAACTTGTTGTCCAATAAAGTGGAGTAAAGATGTTAACATTAATTTAATTGTAGGTATTGCATTTGTTTGCAATGTAACAACGCAATAGAAGACGTTTGATTTAAAAGAGATGACATTTTAAGGGAAAGGAATTTCATATTTTCTAAGAACTGCTAGAAAATGAAAATGAAGTTAGTAAGTTCGTTTTTGATGTAAAACGTTCTTACATTAAAGACGAAAAGAACAATTAATTTTTCTTTTATAAATATTTTATTCTACTTTTATTTTATTGAAACGTTAACTAGTACTTAAAAAATGCAAAACAGATTCTGTTAATCATTATTACAGTAGTTATCTACGATTATTTATCTAAACAGTTTTAATGCAGGACGTAATCCGTCATATATTCGTAGTATATTGAAGATAGGTATAATCGCTCAAGAAGGACTATCAGTGAAATTTTGTCCTTATAAGATAGAAACAAGTCAAAAATTTTAATAATCAAAATTTTTACGGTGAAGTTTAAGACGATCTTTGGCTATGAGCAATAATCAGAAGGGAGCCCCCACACATGGAATGAATTAGTATTATGATTTTGTAAGCATCAGTCTAATCCTAGTGTTATGTCTACGAGCCAGCAAACAGAGGTGGAAAAGGTTTGTTGATGTACTACCCTAGCCACACAGTATTTTAAAGATGTCGATATAATGACATCTTTAAAATAAGGTTGTATAAGATTATTCCCATGAAATTGGAGAAAAAAAACCGATTATGCTTCTCTTTGGTGTCTTAAATTTTATTTTATTCAATCAGTTTACGACAATATTACTCATAAATTTATGAGCCGACTGAGCTCGACTTGTTTATAACCTCAAACTGGCGCATTGAGCTACAATGGATGTAATAAGTGATGACGAATTCGTGTTCTTATTATTTATAAGCTAAAATATGTACTCAATAAATCCCGATTGTTCTTGTAAAAGTCGTTATTAGTCTTTATTCATTGTTTATAACCTCAAAATCATAAAGGCTACAAATCATTAATCATAATGGCTACAAAATCATAATCAATTCAGCTACAATGGACGTGAGTAACTGTGTTTGTATTTATCGTTTGGGAATTTAAAACTGCAGCTGTAGAAAAAAATTAGTATGTATTTCGCGTGTAAAGCGTCTTTCTCGCTTTCGCTAAAAATACCGCGTGACGCGTAGCGGAGCGCGGTAACTGTTTATTAGCTCAAGCGCTAAAGACCCACTTTTTACGCTCTTAATACATAAATAACTATTATCTACGTTTGAATACATAAACGCACGTGCGAAGCACAATGCATCCTTAATAGTTTTCTATAATTACGTTTTTATCGACCAACAAATTTGGAGGTTGTGTTACATCGTTTTCTTAATACTTGGGACGATTTCAAAGCTAGAAAAGCTGTTTACATTTTTTACAGTGACTGCCGCTAGTGTTTAAGGGTACAGTAGTCAATTTTTATCGCCCTCCGATCCATCTCATGTGCTTGATTTAAAATAGCAATCTTGAAATAATATATTTTACTGTTTCATGAACATACACTTAGCAATTATCAAAATGTTTAATAAATTTATGTCACAGTAATTATAATTGATCTTACAAAAGAAACGTTTCAGTGTGATAATTATTTACGTTAATCCTTTATGAAAAAGTTTGAAACGTAAATCAGATTATGTATTTTTAGATCAAGAGGAATGAAATATCATAGCTCTCTAAAGGCACCTCTTGTGATAAACAAGTTTAAGTGCATATACAAACGAATGCAGTTTTGAACTGGATTTTTGGATTTGGAGAAGAAGGAAGGACATTGAGGAAAGTTCAAATTCCTTTTTTATGTCGGACATCCAAGCTTCAAAATGTTCCACAAAAGTATTATAATTTTTACAAAAGGGCCTACAGTATTTAAGTAGTTATCGTTATTTTTTAGGTACTAAGGTTAGACTGGAAAATATAAAACTGTCATACAACCGCGATAGAGATAGAACGCATGAGGAGCTGCCAGCAACGCAGGTTTGTTTAGAGGTTTATGTGACCAAGTTTATGATATGTGTGGCCATTAATGGAACTCGCTCGCTATCAACCGCACCTGCCTGTCATTCGTAATAGTTTTGCTGAATGTGAAAAATGCAAATTTTAGAAACAACTGGAACACGTGCAACAATCAACTTTTTGAGTTATGCCTTTATTCTAGATAGGAATTAACTACATGAACAAATTTCCATTTAGAAAAGCTTTTGACAGTTATTTTCTTTCACTTGCCTATAGATAGATGCAAGATAATTGTAAGATTTGTCATATCTGATATTATATCGAATATATAATTACAAACGTAATAATTTAGTGATAAATATTCTATACACTAAATAAATTTTGGGCCATTTTTGGCCATTGATTACGGATTTATAGTAACATTGCACTGTTGGATTGGCTTAGTATTTTTATGTTAAGCCTCATACAATTTATCAACTTGACGAAAATATGATAATATCCTAGTATATTTCAGCATACAACATTTTCAATATAACATAAAATATAATCTGTCAATGCGTTTCATATTAGATTTCTGTGGAAATATACAGGCAGACTTGCTGATTGTAGTCTTCACCATGAGAATTATTCTTACGGAAATAATCAAGCTGGAGACCTGAACATACAGAAGATCACTCCTAAATGCTATCAGTGTTAAAATACTATTAAATAATCTTTATATTAATAGACAAGCATTTTTTTCCATAAGGTTTTTGTACTCCTTTTTTCTCAGCCTGTGTGCAACGTAGCAAAAATCTAAGAACACCGATAAAATTGTATTTTTCTGTAGATGTGCAGAATCCCATTGAAATTTATATTAGTCTTTTTTTTATAAATATAGAAAATTGAATTTAAATTTTCCAAAAAAATTAACATTAGCCTTATGAGTTGCTGTTTTGGTGATATTATAACAACCAAATGTAAACAAAGTTAGCATCATATTATGTAGCTGTTATCATATGCTATTTTTCGTAAAGATTTGATATAGAAACTAGCTACAGTTTATTGGGGCATGGAGTGAAAATATAGAATTTCATTGAAATCAGGACTACTTAGAGAAGATTAAGGATATCATACTCAAATGTGTTCCACTTTACATATAAATGGAAATGAATAAAGTTTACTTGCTTAAATAAGATTAAGAGATACAAATTTGCTGATAAAAAGGGAGGAAAAAAGTACATTAAGTTAAGTTCCTACCATCCAATGTACTAACTGATCGAGATGCAACCGGCAGGGCCAGCGACAGGGGAGGGGGGCAAGTGCACAGGGGCCTGGACTCACAGGGGGCAGGGATCCACGCGAGATTAGTAAAAATGGGGCCCAGAATCGAGATAAGTAAAAAAGGCGGGTATCTCAACTGCACAGGGCAGGGGCCCGAAAATCCTGTCACCGGGTCTGGCAACCAGAGTACAAATGGACACATTATATTCAAATTTTATTTTTATTTGTGGATAGTGGATAAAATATAAAATACATTTTAGTGATAATAATAGGAAGAGAGGGAAGAGAGGGAAGGAGGGAAAAAGTTCCAAATGGTAGGAAAGAAGGGAGGAGAGATGGTAAAAAGAGAATGAAGGAGAAAAGGAGGGAAAAGTGGAAAGAAGGTCGGAAGGAAGGGAAGTAGAGAGTGAGGGAAAAAATTAATGGAGGGAGGGAGAGAACTGTGGTGCAAAGGATAAACTGATTTGATGACTAAAGTTTTACTTTCCTCTGATTGAATAATCATTCTTAAAAAAATAAACATGGAATCTTAATAAAATAGTCATTATCTTAATAAAATACTAATTACTAAAAACCATGCCATAAGCCAGAAGTGAAGTGAATAATTAGTCAAGGATTGAGTCTTTCTCTTTTGTTTTTGGCCCCCAATTTGGTTATATTATGTGTTTAAATGGAAACAATGTACTATATGAAATGTATTTAGAAACGCATTGGTATATGCGGGGATCATTTCGCTTGAAAATTAGCTATCCCTATTTGTCACTTTGAAAATTGGTCGAATTTTCGACCACTGGCGATCTCTAGTATTCTATAAATATAAACTGTTTTAGTAATTTTGGCTGAACATCATACTTATTTTAATTTAGACTCGTATTTATCATTTTATTATCAATAATAATTGCGTTTGTTGCCTGTCATATTTAAAAAATGTAGTTTGTTTTAATAATTTAGAAGGTACAGGGGCAACTATCATAAAGAAGACATACTGACAAGAATAATTAATTTATAGATTACGTTGAGTTTGTTACGTATATTATTTACATACTGTATTTTTAATAGTTCGGAAGTATTTGGTTTCAGTTAACGTTAAATATAAGGCCTAAGAGAGCTAACTCATGTAATGATTATTGACATTTATGGTTTAAGCAGAAGCCTTATCTATTTCCTTTGTCTTATTTCTACATCCACCCTTCGAAGTAAAATGTGAAATAAATCATAGGAATTTGACTATTAAATAAGTGTAATATCATCCTTTTATACATAAGCTTTAGAACTTAATTTGATTAATTGTTTTTTACTTTACAATAACCTGGCACATTGAGTTACTTAGTTGGTATTGCTTAAGAAGTTCACATAATTAATTATAAATTATTTTTGATAAAATCGTGTTTATGCTAGTTAAAAATAAGAGAGACTTCGATACTTTTTTTGTATCCATTTAATGCTCTAATTTTTTTCTACGTACGAAACTTTTTAAGCGAAAACTAATATTCCTGACTCGAACAGACATTCAATATCCCTCCGCTCCTCCCCGGCCGAAGCGTCATTACACAAAGACTAATTCGATTTTGTGTTCGAGACTACATTTCCCCCCAAAAATGTCCTTTCCCCACTAATAATGTTTAACTAATGTTATTACCCCCGAACGTCCATTGCTTCCTAATTCTAATTTGTAAAAAAAAAGAAAATAAAGTAAAACTCAAATATAAAGGATATAATAAATACTGATAGCTAAAACCATATTAGCATTTGTGTGATGACGCTGTGGCAGGAGAGGTGCGGAGGAACATTGAAAGTCGCTTCGAGCCGGGAATATTAGTTTTCCTTTAAAAAGTTAAGTACGCAAAAAAATAGAATATTAAATAGATACAAAAAAGTGTATTTAAATCTCTCTATTTTTAAAATAACCAACATTTTAACTAGGATAACTACGATTTTATCAAAAAGAATTTATAATTAATTACGCAAACTTCTCAAGCAATATCGACTAAGTAACTTAATGTGCCAGGTTATTGTAAAGTGAAAATAATTAATCAATCTAAGTTCTAAGTTAAGCTTTTGTATAAAAGAATGATATTACTCTTATTTAGTAGTCAAATTCGCATGATTTATTTCACATTTTACTTCTAAGGGTCGATGTGGAGATCAGACAAAGGAAATAGGTGAGGCTTCAGCCAAAATCATGAATGTTATGAGTTAGGTCAATTAAGCCTCCTATTTAAAAGTTAACTGAAACAAAATACTTCCGAACTATACCGGGTGTCTCACCTAAAGTGAACCAATAGCTAACTTTTTTTATTATAAATCTGACAAAGAACTTCTTATGGGGGACTTCCCTTAATTTTTAAAGCAGCTTTTTGGAGTCAAATCGAAATTTAAAAATATGGCCGCTATTTTCCAATGTGGCGGACAACTTTGATTTTGCTTATGGAAAACCCTGTATTTTATGGCGTTTTTGGATTTTATATTTAATTTTAGTAACTTTTAGCGAATTTCCCCTAAAGGGAAGAAGCTGTTACCGTAGTACTCATGGTAAGACCTAAGCCCGAGACCAAGATAACTTTTCGTTTTGGGCCCCCAGAAGTAAAAAACAACACTATTCGTTCATTTTCATACATATATATATATATATATATATATATATATATATATATATATATATATATATATATATATATCAATATTATATACAACCGCATGTGTAACTCACTGACCCATAGGGATACAAAGTCAAACCATACTTCCCGATGAGCTAGAGACTTGAAATTTGGTACTTATATTCCTTGGAGGGTCAAACCACAGGAAAAATTATCAGAACCCGCCATTTTTTATTTTAACCTCCTCAAAATATTTTTTAAAAAATAGCTAAAAAACTTGGTTAAGGAAACGTTATTTTGAGCTCTAGTGGCCGAACGGATGCTACTATCGAAAAACGGACTGCACCATGTGCCACGGATTTTTCACGATCTACAACTTTGGTCCTGTGTCTTTTTGCCCTATCTCGTCTCCTTCACCCTTAGATAGCTCTAGAAACTTTAATTATCGAAAATCTTCCCAAGGTTTTCAAGCTCCAATGGACATATTATTCTACGTAGAGGGCTGAAATTTGGCATACATCATCGTTACAGCATATATGTTACAAATCAATAATAAAATAACCAGTTCCTAATGTTTAAAAGCATATAAAGTTCAAAAATCTTCGAAATTTGCCAAATCTCAGCGATTTTCTCAAGGTATTTCATTCAGTGTCACCTTTATGTACTACCTAGATCCCTGAATATTTGCAGGACAGTTAATGTATGATTTAGGTATAGCTAGGAACCTGAATTTTGGCATGCACTTTCCTCCAGTTTAAAATTTATATATGATAGCAATGTACTAGATTATAGTTATTATCGTAAACCAATCAGTATTTAAGTACGTGAAACGCTTAAAAGACTAGCGCCCGCAGTTATTGAGATATCTGTTGTTATACACAGCTGTACTAATTAAAGTTTTTTTTTTATTAAGGCACTACCCTATTCGATACGCCATTGCCATTTAACAGTAGTGTAGTTAATGTTTTTACAGTAAGTTAGCTATCAAACTTCCGCTAAGCCAATCAAATGATATACTAATATGAGTATTTAACGAAATACAAAACTACATGACTGAAGTAATCATATTACTCATTATAAATAAGAAACGAACACACAAGATTCATATAAATATACTTGAACATCACCGGATACATGACATGAAACAAAAAAGTGGTAAGCCTCAAGCTTCATGAAGCTCACATAGTTCTCGGGGGTCACACTCGGAAGCACCTCCCAGAGAAGCTTCATTAAGCACAAAACAATCATGGTTCCTCCCCCGCCGCTGAGTAAAAATGGACTCGTCCTACGCCTGAGCAGGCGACTTATTGTCTTAGGGGTAGGGACGTTCCGATGCCGTCTTCGATCCGATAATCGGTATCGATTCTGTATAAACGGGAAACCATCGATACTCCGATATTATTGGATCCGAGGTATCGATACGGTGAGTATCGGTTTCGGTTTCGGCTCAGAAGACACCAGGAAAGAACTAATATATCATAACTTCAAGTTTTTTTTTACTGTTGCTAAACTTGTTCTGTATTTTGGGACGATTGTCTAATGTCTATCAGTTCGTAAAGAAATAAGTAGGTTAGTTTAAATAATACAAAAAATATTTATAAAACCGTATAATGTCACAGTACACAAAAAAATTGTAACAAAGAATAAGTAACGAAGTAATAACAAACTATAAAGTATAGGAAAAAAATAACACAATGGGGAGGATTACTTAATATTTTGCTATTTTTGTGCTGATTATCTTATTAATTTTTCATCCCCTGACGCATTTAATATTTTATATACTATTCGATATTTTCAATCGATACTCAAACTTCCCTTCGATACTAAGTGAATATCGAAGGATTCGATACCATACCGTTACCGTGATTATCGAAAGGAAAGCTATCGGAACGTCCCTCCTCCCTCTGGCTCAGTCTGGCCCCACTGACACCAGAGGTCGCGTCGAGAGCGACACGCGCTCTTCGCTGTAGCTTATCGTTGAATTTATTTGTTAGGGATGTTCTAGGACTTTTCTGCGTTTTAGGTTGAATTGTTGTCATAGACTGTTATATTTATAGCTTTTCATTGTGGGTTTAAGTGCTCATAAGCTCCTGTGCACGAACCGCAACTGTAATGATTCATTTTTATTTCTTTGCAATGTTCTAGGACTTTCTGCGTTTTATATAGGATTGTTTTCATAGACTACTTTCTTCATGGCTTTTCATATTGGGTTCACGTGCTCATAAGTTCTATGCACGAACCGCATCTGTAATGAAATAATTAATTATTTTAGTCTTATAGTTCAGTTTAGTTTGTAATTGTTGCTAGAATTGTGGTATAAAATGACTTTTTGCTGCATTTCTCATGGTTCCTTCCATCAGGGTAGCGAAATTTTCGGCTACAGTCGAAATGCTCAATGTGTGGTTAACAGTCTGTGTTCACTCGCCTGGAAATATTTAGGGAATGAATTTTCAACACCTGCCATTGACACTATTCTAATGAGCGGTGACTCCATTTACAGAACGTTGCGTAGTGAGGATTGTGCTGGTGGTGAGAGGTTTTTATTCGCCGATGAAGTTCCAAGGGAGTTCAAAGTCGGCGATTCCATTGTGTACATTGATGATCTCACTAATGTTCACGATGCGTTGTACCCTCTGGCGAAAGATGGTTTTCAAGTTAGCGTTAACGAGCTGGCTGACGTATTGAGGACGATCCTATCCGATGATTCTGCAGAATTAGGATTCTTATTCACTGGTCAGAATGTTACTGTAGCTTTTTGGCGTTTTAATAATGATTTTTACTTGTTTGATTCTCATGCTGTTAATGAGAAGCGCCAACATGACTTCCACCTTGAAAGTAATAATCTTGCTCGGTTGTTTTACTGTGATGACTACTTGTCTTTGGCTGATCTATTGCTGTCAAATGTGGTCTTCGATGGTGTGGTGCGTCAGTTCTCTATAACCAAAATTGTATTCAGACGCAATATCAACCATCCGTCCATCAATCAGCATGTACACGTTGTTGAGACTGATGAATCGACTCGCGATCCTGCGCTTTTTGACGAAAAGTTAACAGCAAATCCTGTAACTTTACTATCCCCTGTCGAGAAATTTACATCTCTTTCATATCCCAAAACAAATGTTAAAGGGCCTGGGAGGCCTAAAAAGGGGAAACTTGGGCGGCCCAAAGTGTTAACTACAACACGAGAGGAACAAATCAGAGCAGCAAAGAAAAAATATGCCGAGGCTCATCGTCGCAAATTAAGAGATGATGCTCAGAAGTATAGGAAATTACACCCAGAAACTATCCGACAAACCGAAGAACGATACAAACAGAAAAATCCAGACATATACCGCAAAGCTGTAAAACAATACAGTCAACAGCATCCAGACGTTAACCGCGAGGCTGTAAGGCGCTACAGCCAACAGAATCCTGAAGCATCACGGCAGAGGGTCACAATATTCCGTCTAAAAAAGCCTATGGTCTCCGAGCTTCGTCATTTGGATCCTTCTTCAGTGCGTAATATATTCTATAACGGACCCATGGCGTCTTGGAGGGGAAGTATTCTGGACAGTGTTTCACCTTATAACTTAAAAAATATTAGTCTTTGGGGAGATAATGTGTACACTTGCCCTCACTGCGATGCCCTATTATTTGAAGAGGAGAGACTCAGGAAAAAGTGGTGTTGCGGAGCAGGAGCCTACAATGTCCTTAATCTACCTCCTATCCGTGAACATTTTTACTCTGATAGCCGCTTCCTCGAAAGAGCCCGTGCATACAACGATTTGTTTGCTTTCTGCGCACTTGAGGTTAGTGGAGGTTATCGGCATCCCAGCGGTCTCTCCTTTTTCAAAATCGAAGGCAGGATGTATCACCAGGTCTATAACCTTGATGCTCCTGGCCAAAAATTCACAACTAAAGCCGGTGACGTGCAGTTCGTTAACCGATCACGGCTGTACATTGACGACGGCGAGGAGCGTCTTAACATAGCCAGGGGACGATCTCTAGACAGTGAAATCATTGGCCTAATCAATGAATTCCTTCACATCGAAAACCCTTTTATCGCACACTATCGTCGATTAGGTAGTGTAAAGGCGGTCAACGCACACTTAGATTTCGAATTGACTAGTAGATCGACCCATGGCCCTGTTATGGGTGACAAACAGCGAGGCGTTGAGGTACATGCGGTACTCAGCACTGAAGAAGCTGTTACTGAACCTCGAAAACTTACGATTTGGAAAGTAGGCTCCCCTAAACCTACATCGATGGATCTCTTTAGTCCACTTATGGAACCCTTCCAATACCCTCTTCTCTATCCTCAAGGACATTTGGGCTGGCATATTGGTCTTACTGACAACTGTGGAAGGAAATTGTCTCAGTTGAAATATTCCCGGTGCCTTTTGCTTCGTGAACCACGCTTCTCTCATATCGGCCGTCTTTCGCAAGCTTGGCAGGTAGAGATGTTCGCGAGGTATGAGGAAGAGAAACTGCGGTATATAAAATTTGTCCAGAAAAAATCGTATAATGAATTAAGGTATAAAGTTCAACACACCGGAGAGTTTTTTTAAGCAGTTCTCCTTGCCTCTGCTGCTAACCCTGACAGACTTGTAAACTATGGGGAGTTTGATAAGGCAGTGCCCCTTGCCTCTGCCATAAAAATAATTAAACTAACGGTGTAAAAGTAACTATGTACGATATATTTACAGCAACGGGGACTTTTGTTAAGGCAGACCCCCTGATCGTACTGCCAAAGATCGAAAATACAACGAGGAGTTTTGATGAAGCAGATCCTCTAGCCTACTGCTCACTTCTATGGTAGGGATTAATGGAGGAGTTCTTTGAAAACCACATTCTTAGTGTGCGGAATTCCTCCAATGACTCTTTCAGGGCGGACAAGAATCACGGTGTCGTCTGGACGTCGGGCCCTGCTTAACAACACGTATAATTGACCGTGTGTGAAGCAGTCAGTGCGTAGATCTACCCCAACACGATCAATAGTCTGGCCTTGACTCTTATGCCCGGTCATTGCATACGCGAGCATTAGAGGAAACTGTAATCGGCGGACACGAAGCGGAGAACCCTCGACAAACGGGAACGTAAAAGTTATTCTCGGAATACAAATAGGTTCCGTTTGTCCAGGAATTCTTACTGTAATAAGGCGGGAACTAATAGCTGTTACGATAACTTTGGTGCCGTTTACAAGCCCGCAATCGATGTTCAGATTCCTCATGATGAGACAAACAGAGCCAATCGCGAGTCGTAGAACGTGATCAGGCACACCGTTTGCAGAAGCTTGGTTCAATAGTTGAACGTCAACATCCATGCCGTCATCGGTCTCCTTGTCCACTGAATCAGCACTTCTCAAGTCATGAACGCGACCGTCCAAAGACCTCAAGACGATGTTGTTAATCTCTTTGACATTTGTGTTCAATGTAGAAAGTATAGCCCGCCTCGCCATCAGATCAAAATCATTAGTTTCATTTGCTGGGAACACAAATTTTAATAAGTCGTTCAAAGAAGTTACATATGCCACCCCAGTAAGTGGAATAAGAGTCTCGCTGTCGTGGCCCTGTCCACACGTAGTAGAACTAATCGTTCCATTGCCTACCTCAAGTAAGAACTTTGAGTAGTCAGTGGAACCACTGGTCCTATGAGGAGTTGTTAATGAAAACACTCTGAAGTACGGCCACAGATACGAAGCCCGAAGCGAAACGCAAGCAATGTCTTCAGGCGTGCGGGCTTTAACAACTACGGGGGCGATCTGGCGGAAATCACCCGAGCAGAGAAAGATTTTCCCTCCAAACGGCGCATTACAATTCATGAGGTCCTGTAAAGATCTGTCAATAATCTCGAAGATTAATCTATGTGTCATTGGAGCCTCATCAAAAACAATGAGCTGTGCAGCTCTGATGAGCTCTGCTCGCTGGGAACCATTGGTAATGTTCCAGAAGCCAGAACCATCCCCGAGATCAAGGGACAGTCGAAACATGCTGTGAGCTGTGGATCCCCCCGGCATATTACCTGCTGCAATTCCTGAGCTTGCAACAGCTATCGCGACCTGCCGACAACTACGAACATAGGCGAGGATGACACGAATTAGAGCAGTTTTGCCATAACCACCAGGGCCGTCGAGGAAGATCAATTTTGAAGAAACAGAACTGCCGGTGTTATGAAGCAGAAAACGAATGTATTGAAACAATTCTCTCTGGTCAGCTGAGAGTTTCGGCTCCCATTCCTCGACCAAAGCCTTTTGTTGATTCTCACTGTAATTGAGAAATTCTCGGCCGAGCTCTGTCGTGTCATCCTCCACATGTAGGAGGCCTTGATCAGCTAAACATGATCCATGTCGACGAAGACTACGATCAATCTCGATTAGGGACAGCTTAAAGGCCAGTTCCGGATCATTAGGATTTCGTTCTAAGTGATCCTCGCAAAGTGAGTCCCGGAAAGAATCCCACAAAAGTGCAGCTGAAGCTCCCATGTTGCAGAGGAGCACAAAGAAAAAACGGAGTCTTGGCCCTGTCATGAACTGAGTGGCCTCTTGTAAGGCATGGTGATACTCATCTTCGTATTCTAACAAGCCTAGTTTACGGGCGACTTCCTGGAATGTGCGGCAATCATTACCACCAAGTGATAGAAGGTCGGAGTACCCACGACAAGGCAAGAACATTAGAAGCAAACGCAGAAAATACTGTTCACCACAATTTTGGTTATTATGTATTTTGCCTTATCTCACCTCCTTCACTCCCAAAATGACCTCTAAATTTAGAATTCTTATAAATTTGTCAGTTTATTTTGGGGTTTGATGATTTATTTTATATTTCTTTTTAGCTTATAGACCTCAAAATTCACAATGAGATATTATGTTTTATCCTTTAGGGTTATCAGGGGACATTCGCAGAATTCACCCCTTTTCAACCCCTAAAATAGCCCTCAGAAGTTAAACTTTCGTTGAATTTTTCACATTTCCTCTAAGTTTTCAGCTCCAGATGATTTAGTGTTATACGTAGAGGGCTGAAATTTGGCATACATAATCTCTACAGCATATATGTTTCAAATCAGGAATAATATAACTAGTTCATTATATAAAATTGCATATAAATTTAAAAAAAACTTAAAAATTCGCCAAATGTCAGCGATTTTCTCGAGGTATTTCATCCCGGTTCAAACCCAACTTCCCGATTAGCTAGAAACTTTAAATGTGACATGAATATTTCTTGGATGGTCAATATATAGGAAAAATTATAAAAAAACGCCATTTTTTATTTTAACCTAAAAAAAATACAAAAAATCACTTACTAGCTACCGGTATGTTATAAATCAGCAATAATAAAACTTTTTCTTTTTTTAATTTTTGTTTAATAAAGGCTGTTATGTGGCTTAATTTAGTTGATGTTTAGTCGAATAATGGCCTAAATTTCCCAATTCGTTCATTTATGTGACATCAAACATGCATGCCCATTTCTCACGTTAATGATGTGGAAAAACTTTAATATGTTGATTTGTAAGTTTAATTAGATTTAATTTGATTATTAAAATTGAACTCTTATAAATCTTACTAATTCAAAAGGGAGGAAGAGGAAATACCCAACACTAGCCTGATCGGACCATAGGATGGTGGGGTTAGGAGGGGATGGATAAACCCGTCAAAAATGGGTTTTTGGGATCTTTTACATAGAAAATGAAAATTATCAGATTCAGGGTTGGACCATTGGATTTAAATTGAAAAAAAAACAACAATTTGGTACTGTGAATAATTATTCTCTGTCCAGTAATTTATCTCAATGTTTACTTTATGGGAAACAAATAAAATTATATATCGCTTATTTATCAACAATACTGAATAAAAATTGGTAAATGTCTTTAATTAGTTGTTACCTGCTGGAATACTGAAAAAGTTGAATTTTTACATTTCCATGTCAGCGAACATGCATCCTCATTTGTCATATTATACTTATGGAGAAAATTGGTTTTTGTAACTTAAATATTTACATTTCCATGTCAGCGAACCTGCATACTCATTTCCCATATTTTATTGTTATGGAGAAAATTGGTTTTGACATTTTACTTTAGTCTTTTTATAAAAAGGTTTTTGTAAAATATATCAAAAATTGAAACCTATCTGATTTTTCCGAAATTTAATGAATCATTTCAGTAATAATTACCCCCCCCCCCTACCATAAACCCCATTAAAACTATTCACCCCAAAACTAGTAATAATTACTTTTGCTGAGCATTTGTAAACAGTTTATTCGTTTTTTACTTTCAATACAAACTCTCCGCTTTGGGGCGAAACCCCTTAAGGGGGCCTGGGGGCGGAGCCCCCATCGAGCCGTAAGGCGAGTATATATATATATATAGTGGTTTTCACCGGAGTTCGAGGTCATGGCCAGTATATCCCGATATGACGCAGTACTCCAGTGAACTTAAACGTATTCGCCGTTTATGCGTTTCATTCTCATGGTAGTTCGAAGTCACGCTCAGAATATACAAACGTACTAAAATGTTGGTGTTCTGCATCGATTTTATCATTTATTATTTAGTGAATTTCCTTAGAAATAAGCTATTACCGGCGTTTTAACAGAACACAATGTTTAAAACATATCCGTTCTGAGTAACCTCAGCAATCATATAAATATTTATATTAGTTGATAGCTTTTTATGTGTGTTTTCTGGATATGAAGTAAGTTTGTTGTGAAAATTCATTTTTACCTGCACAAATGATGATTTGTTCCAAAATTTAATATGTTCTTAGATGGAAAATCGAATTTTAATTTTTTAGTTTTGTTAGCACGATAACTCTCGTAAATATCGTCCAATCGTGACAAAATTTGGTACAGTCATGTAAAACTATATTCTCTTGGACGAGTTCGTAAACCTGCCACATCGACAGTAATTTTGTAATGAATTTTTTTAATGCCTTTGTAAAAGATGGAGGTGTTATCTTATTTTGCACTAGTAGTTATACCCGCGGCTTCGCTCGCTGAAAGGATAAAAAATATTTGGTATACACGTTATTTATTCTTTGTTTGAAATTCATTGTTGGTGATGGTGATTTTATATTTTGATTAAGATTTTTGCGGACATTTGCCATCACTGATTAGTAAAAAACAAGTTTCACGACGTTTCGGGATCTTGAATCTGATTCAGATTCTGGACGGGATCAGATTCCAGATCCCGAAACGTCGTGAAACTTGTTTTTTACTAATCAGTGATGGCAAATGTCCGCAAAAATCCTAATCAAAACGTTATTTATAATGGGTAATTTTTGCAATTTTCAAAATTGACTGATGATTTCAATGATTTGTCTAAATTATTCGTCTTAAGCACTTGATAAAAGCAGTAAGGCTGCAAATAGTGATCCACCCCAGATTGAAATGAGAAGATAAAACGTTTCCTTGATGAATTTTCATTTTTCCCTCAAATTGTATGAGTTGGCTTAAGAATGCTGAAATGTCCTAGTTAATCTACTATTTAACATATAAAGTTGTGTTTCTAATACTGTTGTTTGAATAAAAATCCATTCCAGGGGTTTGAAATCAGAACTTTCATTTCGCCGCGCTGTCCCCTAAAATCTGTCGGCCAATTTGTCTCATAAGAATAAGAGACATATATATGATGTAAAACTGATGTATACTATAGTAAATAAAACAATGGACGGACTCTATGCCTAACATATTAATTAAGTATGTTTGTTAATACACCAAAAACTGTCATAAAAAATATAAAATGTGTTGGAGTGAGGAAACCTAATTCTCTAAATTTTTTCAATCACATTCAAGATTAGACTACTCGTTTAGCAGCTAGAGTGGAAAATGTATGGTAGAAGTAGTATATTTGTTTGAACATGGCCTGAATCTCTCTCAGCAAGCGCACAAACTCTCCTAAAATTTCTAATTCTAATAACCCCGATTCTATAAAAATAACGGAATGATGGAATGGAATGTCTATAGCAGATTTTCAAGATTCTAGTTTGATTACTCCGGGTCGGGTGATCCGTAAACGCGAGACAAATACATAATCACTCCGAGTGGTATCTGACAAATATATGTATAAGGTAACCGTAATAGATTTGTATAGTCTATTCTTTTGGTGGATGGAATTTCTATTTTTTGTCCCTTGAAAATATTCTATAGACGTTTAATCCATAATTTTTAATCACAGCTCTAAAAACTGGAAAGGCCGCCATTTTGAATTTTTCAATTTACCTTATTGTACCTTTTTCAGAGAAAGCATTTCAAAAACCTTAATCAGTATGCATTTATAGCCTATGAAGAATATTTCAGCCAAGTTTCACGGCCCAAAGCCCTGCATTGTTTTAGAAAATATGCTTTGAAAACTAAAAATCGCCGCCATCTTGAATTTTATAATATACCGTATTTTAGCCTTATGTGAGAGTATATTTTAAAATCCTTTCTTAGTACGCATCTAGAAGCTATAAAGATTATTTGTACCAAGTTTCATGGCCCAAAGCCTTACAGTTTTTGAGAAACTGTGATCAGTAAGTCAGTCAGTCGTTCAACCGTTTTGGCTTTTATATATATAGATAATGGAGGGAAGTTTTTCATACAATTTAGGACCAATGTTTTGTGGAAGAGATGCAGCCAAATCTAATCTGTGGGACTTTTGCCTATGTAGAAACCTATTTCTTGTAAAGTGGTCATGGATATCTGCACCTAATTGAAATGAAGAATATTTAAATTTATAGAATATTATGACCTGGAAAATGTATTGCAATGGCAAAGTCAAAATATTTAAGGATTTGAAAAGTTTAAGAATTAAAAAATTCTTCAGTCATTTAGCAAAAACATGTTCGAAATTTTTGGAGAAGGTTGAAACATTTGCAATGGGGCGCCAGCCACCCGGCAAACCAGAATTGCCGTCTTTAAATATCGGGCGAATCAGTGTTTGTTTTAAGTCATGCGGGAAAACGATGCAGTTCAAAACAATATTACGAAAAAATTATCAGTCCATTGATTCTTTTTTAGTTAAAACTGAAGTCAATTTAATTGAGTAGTCAGTTACTTAATCCCACTGTTTATAAGAGACTAAAGACACTAATGAATTACAATCTTCAATTAGTTTTGCGTTACTTTCCATGGCACTTTTGACAATCCTAAAAATTCGAAGTAACTGAATCCAAAAGTATTTATTTTTTATTCAGGCCAAACTTTATGCGTCTTAGTCTCTCAAAATAGTTAAATTTATGTAAACTCAAGATTAAACCGGCAAAATAGTTAAAAAATATAACTGTGTCTTGCGCACATTTTCTATTTGACTTTAAACTGTATGCTAATCAATGGACAGTCTTGATGAATTTTGAAGTACGTTGCCTAATAGAACAAGGATCCTAACTTAACACGTTGAGTGCCAATCGGTGCGTTTGCACCGCACCGAATCTCTAACCGGGGGCCGAGCGGTGCAGGTGCACCGCTAATACACATTGTTGAACATAGCTTCCATGACGACGAGGCCACTTATAAAAACACTATTTTCGGTATTGGCCACTTGGTAGGGTTCTAATAGTTATTTGCGTGACCTTGGATTCTTTTTCCAGTGTCCCATTCGTGAACACAGCGTTTACAAAATCGGCCGCAATGCGCGCTGCTGTGTTTGAGAGCTAGTCTTTTTCCAGCATCCCATTCGTGAACACAGCGTTTACAAAATTGGCCGCATGGGGCTCTGCTGTATTTGTTATGATATAGAGCGGGTTGTTTCCAGCATCCCTTTCGTGAACACAGCGTTTACAAAATTGGGCAAATGGCACTCTGCTGTATTTATTATGATTGAGAGCTGGTCTTTTTCCAGCATCCCTTTCGTGCACCGCTGTATTGTGACGTCATAAAAACTAATTATGATCTACTTTTTTGAGTTTTTGTTAGATTTCACCAATACACAATTTTATATAGTAGGAGGAATAAGCCTATATCCTATACCAGACTAGCATAGTGGCCAACCGGTGCAAATGCACCGCTTCATTATGACGTCATAAAACGTCATAAAAACTAATTATGGCCAACTTTAAAATTATCTGCAGTAACATATATAATGAAAGGAATGTGTTATTGCACTTTTTTAGGTTTGGCCCCTGGGTAGGTTTCATTGCCATAGTGGTGGCACTCAATGTGTTAATCAGTAATTAATTACCTAACCCGTGAAAACAGCAATTAAGACCAAATATCATTCGCATGGCGACAAAAATGAAGATTGGCGTCAAACTGCTGCGACATTTTGAAATCGCTTCACGGCATTTTGAAGTCACAACGTCCTGCAGCCTAACTGAACTTAATTATAATACCTGTTTTTATTGCCATAGATTTCCATGATTCTTCACATAGTGAAATTAAAAATCGAAACATGAAAAATTAAATAAAAATATGATGGCATATTTCTAGGCGACTCAAAATCTATAAGAAAATATGTCACATTATGATTCCTAGTAAACCCATGCTGCTCAAAATTGGGTAACTTTCACAGATAACAAAGTGACGGCGTTAGAGTACATTGTGATTTTTACAAACGAAAATAATTATCAAGGTAACCTAACATAGGGCCTAATCCGCAAGGTGACAATGATACAGACTGATGTTAAATTGCAGCGACATTTTTAAAACGCTACACGGCATTTTGAAGTCATAACTTATTACAAACTTATCTAAATTAATTATGAGGCCTGTTTTTATTGTCATTGATTTCTATGGCTCTTCTCGTAGTCTAAAACAATCGAAGCACGACAAATACATACAAATTAATTTAATTAAATATTTCAAAGCGAATTAATAACAAAATTATGTCATGTTTCATGTTGTTTTCTGGAAACCCACGTTGGTTAATATTGTATAAATTTTAGATAAAAAAATGACAACCTGAAAGTGATAGAGTAAAATGTGATTTTAAAAATGTAAATAACTATTAAAGTAACATATAGGTCCTAATCCGCATGGCGACAATGATGCAGACTGACGTCAAATTGCAGCGACATTGTGAAACCGCTACACGGCATTTTAAAGTCATGACGTCTTATTTACTTACTGAAATTAATTATGATGCCTGTTATTGTTGTCATTGAATTCTATGATTCTCCTCATAGTCTAAAACAATCGAAGCACGACAAATACATACAAATTAATTTAATGGAATATTTCAAAGTGAATTAATAACACAATTATGTCGTATTATGTTCCTGGTGACCCACGTTGCTAAATATTGTGTAAAGTTTAGATTAAAAATGACAACGTAAAAGTGATTGTATAAAATGTTATTTTTAAAATGAAAATAAACATTAAAGTAACATATAAGGCCCAACTAATCTACATGGCAACAATAACGCAGACTGACTTCAAATTGCAGCGACATGTTCAAATCATTCAACCGCATTTTGAAGTCCTTCTGTCTTAAAGCCAAACCCAAATTAATTTCAATGCATGTTTCTTATCCTCTGATTTTTAAATAAAATAAAGAAATAAATATTTATTTTCTGCACAATATTTTGGTATATTACATTACAATTTACTCTTATCACTGTCGTACGAATATAAAATGTAATCATGAAAAATTAAATAACATTTTCATGGCGTCATGCTGAAAAACTCAAGGTTTGTTTAAACTATTGCCATAGATCTTGACCCTTTCATCTCGGAATAGAAAACGTTGCAACACATATTATGAAAACTTCGGATATATTTCATGAGAAAACCAACGATATAGAACCTCTGGATTGCGCCCTGCTGTGTTCGCCCGGCGGTCCGGCGCTCCCCCCACCACCGCATGGCAAAAGCCGCCGTTGCACTCGTCATTATAAAACGCGTCACTTTAACGGCGCCCTGTTCGGTTAATATTGGGTTGAAATATTTTTATAAGGGGCGGCTCCAGGGGGGGGGGCATGGCCCCCCCCCCCGAGAGCTCCGAATTTTTTTTATTTCAAACAAGGTTTTACTAAAATTCATTCTTGTGTATATGAAATCATTTTTAACCCAATATCGGGAAAGCCGTTGTATACAAGATTCTCGTAGACGAAGCTTTTTTTCTATATAATTGTTACTTATTTACACTTAATTCAAGCTTAAACTTTTTGTTCAATATTAATAGTAGGAAACATTTTAAGTTGTTAGGTTGGCAGCGCGTCACGATTTGCCGCATGACCATCTCTATTACTAGAGATGGCCATGTTTGCCGCCATAATTTGGGTTTGGAAAATATTATTTATGACGAAAACAAAACAATATACGTTTATTATGAAATTAGCGCCTATTTCCTGTGTGTTTGGATTGAAATAATTGTATTATTACCAAGACCATCGAGTAAGTAATTGATCCGTTTGAATACTATCTGGCATTCAATACTTCGGACTATACCATATTACTGTATTCTCAACTAAACGTATTCTAAATTCTAAACTACTTCCAGATTAGCTAGAGACTTGAAATTTGGCACGGATATTCGTTTGGTAGTCAAACCCCTGGGAAAATTATCAAAACGAAACATTTCCACCCCCGACCCCCCCGAAGGGGGGGAAAAGGGGGAAAAAATTGAAGTTCAAAAAAAGTACTTTTCGTTTTTGGGCTATAGCGGCTAAACCAGAGGTCCTATTGAAAAACGGACTGCACCACGTGTCACGGATTTTTCATGATCTACAACTTTGGTCCTATAACTTTTTGTCCTATCTCGACTCCTTCACCCTTAGATTGAACTAGATTTTTCAATTTTCATAGATCTTACCTGGGTGTTCCGGCAATAGTTGACTTGGTATACTACGTAGGCCCGTATAAATTTTCGGGAATATTTATTGGGTGGTCATACTAAATATACAACCCTCAAAACAAACAATTTCAACCCCCCTCACCCCCTAAAAGGGGGGAAATGGGGGAGAACTTGAATTTCGATAAAAGTACTGTTTGATTTTTGCCTCTGGCGAATAAAATAAAGGTTCTGTTCAAAAACTAAGGTTATTTGCTTAGTTGAAATGAAATTTCCTACAATTTTGGTTATTATGTATTTTGCCTTATCTCACCTCCTTCACTCCCAAAATGACCTCTAAATTTAGAATTCTTATAAATTTGTCAGTTTATTTTGGGGTTTGATGATTTATTTTATATTTCTTTTTAGCTTATAGACCTCAAAATTCACAATGAGATATTATGTTTTATCCTTTAGGGTTATCAGGGGACATTCGCAGAATTCACCCCTTTTCAACCCCTAAAATAGCCCTCAGAAGTTAAACTTTCGTTGAATTTTTCACATTTCCTCTAAGTTTTCAGCTCCAGATGATTTAGTGTTATACGTAGAGGGCTGAAATTTGGCATACATAATCTCTACAGCATATATGTTACAAATCAGGAATAATATAACTAGTTCATTATATAAAATTGCATATAAATTTAAAAAAAACTTAAAAATTCGCCAAATGTCAGCGATTTTCTCGAGGTATTTCATCCCGGTTCAAACCCAACTTCCCGATTAGCTAGAAACTTTAAATGTGACATGAATATTTCTTGGATGGTCAATATATAGGAAAAATTATAAAAAAACGCCATTTTTTATTTTAACCTAAAAAAAATACAAAAAATCACTTACTAGCTACCGGTATGTTATAAATCAGCAATAATAAAACTTTTTCTTTTTTAATTTTTGTTTAATAAAGGCTGTTATGTGGCTTAATTTAGTTGATGTTTAGTCGAATAATGGCCTAAATTTCCCAATTCGTTCATTTATGTGACATCAAACATGCATGCCCATTTCTCACGTTAATGATGTGGAAAAACTTTAATATGTTGATTTGTAAGTTTAATTAGATTTAATTTGATTATTAAAATTGAACTCTTATAAATCTTACTAATTCAAAAGGGAGGAAGAGGAAATACCCAACACTAGCCTGATCGGACCATAGGATGGTGGGGTTAGGAGGGGATGGATAAACCCGTCAAAAATGGGTTTTTGGGATCTTTTACATAGAAAATGAAAATTATCAGATTCAGGGTTGGACCATTGGATTTAAATTGAAAAAAAAACAACAATTTGGTACTGTGAATAATTATTCTCTGTCCAGTAATTTATCTCAATGTTTACTTTATGGGAAACAAATAAAATTATATATCGCTTATTTATCAACAATACTGAATAAAAATTGGTAAATGTCTTTAATTAGTTGTTACCTGCTGGAATACTGAAAAAGTTGAATTTTTACATTTCCATGTCAGCGAACATGCATCCTCATTTGTCATATTATACTTATGGAGAAAATTGGTTTTTGTAACTTAAATATTTACATTTCCATGTCAGCGAACCTGCATACTCATTTCCCATATTTTATTGTTATGGAGAAAATTGGTTTTGACATTTTACTTTAGTCTTTTTATAAAAAGGTTTTTGTAAAATATATCAAAAATTGAAACCTATCTGATTTTTCCGAAATTTAATGAATCATTTCAGTAATAATTACCCCCCCCCCCCTACCATAAACCCCATTAAAACTATTCACCCCAAAACTAGTAATAATTACTTTTGCTGAGCATTTGTAAACAGTTTATTCGTTTTTTACTTTCAATACAAACTCTCCGCTTTGGGGCGAAACCCCTTAAGGGGGCCTGGGGGCGGAGCCCCCATCGAGCCGTAAGGCGAGTATATATATATATATATATATATATATATATATATATAGTGGTTTTCACCGGAGTTCGAGGTCATGGCCAGTATATCCCGATATGACGCAGTACTCCAGTGAACTTAAACGTATTCGCCGTTTATGCGTTTCATTCTCATGGTAGTTCGAAGTCACGCTCAGAATATACAAACGTACTAAAATGTTGGTGTTCTGCATCGATTTTATCATTTATTATTTAGTGAATTTCCTTAGAAATAAGCTATTACCGGCGTTTTAACAGAACACAATGTTTAAAAAATATCCGTTCTGAGTAACCTCAGCAATCATATAAATATTTATATTAGTTGATAGCTTTTTATGTGTGTTTTCTGGATATGAAGTAAGTTTGTTGTGAAAATTCATTTTTACCTGCACAAATGATGATTTGTTCCAAAATTTAATATGTTCTTAGATGGAAAATCGAATTTTAATTTTTTAGTTTTGTTAGCACGATAACTCTCGTAAATATCGTCCAATCGTGACAAAATTTGGTACAGTCATGTAAAACTATATTCTCTTGGACGAGTTCGTAAACCTGCCACATCGACAGTAATTTTGTAATGAATTTTTTTAATGCCTTTGTAAAAGATGGAGGTGTTATCTTATTTTGCACTAGTAGTTATACCCGCGGCTTCGCTCGCTGAAAGGATAAAAAATATTTGGTATACACGTTATTTATTCTTTGTTTGAAATTCATTGTTGGTGATGGTGATTTTATATGTTGATTAAGATTTTTGCGGACATTTGCCATCACTGATTAGTAAAAAACAAGTTTCACGACGTTTCGGGATCTTGAATCTGATTCAGATTCTGGACGGGATCAGATTCCAGATCCCGAAACGTCGTGAAACTTGTTTTTTACTAATCAGTGATGGCAAATGTCCGCAAAAATCCTAATCAAAACGTTATTTATAATGGGTAATTTTTGCAATTTTCAAAATTGACTGATGATTTCAATGATTTGTCTAAATTATTCGTCTTAAGCACTTGATAAAAGCAGTAAGGCTGCAAATAGTGATCCACCCCAGATTGAAATGAGAAGATAAAACGTTTCCTTGATGAATTTTCATTTTTCCCTCAAATTGTATGAGTTGGCTTAAGAATGCTGAAATGTCCTAGTTAATCTACTATTTAACATATAAAGTTGTGTTTCTAATACTGTTGTTTGAATAAAAATCCATTCCAGGGGTTTGAAATCAGAACTTTCATTTCGCCGCGCTGTCCCCTAAAATCTGTCGGCCAATTTGTCTCATAAGAATAAGAGACATATATATGATGTAAAACTGATGTATACTATAGTAAATAAAACAATGGACGGACTCTATGCCTAACATATTAATTAAGTATGTTTGTTAATACACCAAAAACTGTCATAAAAAATATAAAATGTGTTGGAGTGAGGAAACCTAATTCTCTAAATTTTTTCAATCACATTCAAGATTAGACTACTCGTTTAGCAGCTAGAGTGGAAAATGTATGGTAGAAGTAGTATATTTGTTTGAACATGGCCTGAATCTCTCTCAGCAAGCGCACAAACTCTCCTAAAATTTCTAATTCTAATAACCCCGATTCTATAAAAATAACGGAATGATGGAATGGAATGTCTATAGCAGATTTTCAAGATTCTAGTTTGATTACTCCGGGTCGGGTGATCCGTAAACGCGAGACAAATACATAATCACTCCGAGTGGTATCTGACAAATATATGTATAAGGTAACCGTAATAGATTTGTATAGTCTATTCTTTTGGTGGATGGAATTTCTATTTTTTGTCCCTTGAAAATATTCTATAGACGTTTAATCCATAATTTTTAATCACAGCTCTAAAAACTGGAAAGGCCGCCATTTTGAATTTTTCAATTTACCTTATTGTACCTTTTTCAGAGAAAGCATTTCAAAAACCTTAATCAGTATGCATTTATAGCCTATGAAGAATATTTCAGCCAAGTTTCACGGCCCAAAGCCCTGCATTGTTTTAGAAAATATGCTTTGAAAACTAAAAATCGCCGCCATCTTGAATTTTATAATATACCGTATTTTAGCCTTATGTGAGAGTATATTTTAAAATCGTTTCTTAGTACGCATCTAGAAGCTATAAAGATTATTTGTACCAAGTTTCATGGCCCAAAGCCTTACAGTTTTTGAGAAACTGTAATAGGGGGTGTATTTTGCCTTATCTCACCTCCTTCACTCCCAAAATGACCTCTAAATTTAGAATTCTTATAAATTTGTCAGTTTATTTTGGGGTTTGATGATTTATTTTATATTTCTTTTTAGCTTATAGACCTCAAAATTCACAATGAGATATTATGTTTTATCCTTTAGGGTTATCAGGGGACATTCGCAGAATTCACCCCTTTTCAACCCCTAAAATAGCCCTCAGAAGTTAAACTTTCGTTGAATTTTTCACATTTCCTCTAAGTTTTCAGCTCCAGATGATTTAGTGTTATACGTAGAGGGCTGAAATTTGGCATACATAATCTCTACAGCATATATGTTACAAATCAGGAATAATATAACTAGTTCATTATATAAAATTGCATATAAATTTAAAAAAAACTTAAAAATTCGCCAAATGTCAGCGATTTTCTCGAGGTATTTCATCCCGGTTCAAACCCAACTTCCCGATTAGCTAGAAACTTTAAATGTGACATGAATATTTCTTGGATGGTCAATATATAGGAAAAATTATAAAAAAACGCCATTTTTTATTTTAACCTAAAAAAAATACAAAAAATCACTTACTAGCTACCGGTATGTTATAAATCAGCAATAATAAAACTTTTTCTGTTTTTAATTTTTGTTTAATAAAGGCTGTTATGTGGCTTAATTTAGTTGATGTTTAGTCGAATAATGGCCTAAATTTCCCAATTCGTTCATTTATGTGACATCAAACATGCATGCCCATTTCTCACGTTAATGATGTGGAAAAACTTTAATATGTTGATTTGTAAGTTTAATTAGATTTAATTTGATTATTAAAATTGAACTCTTATAAATCTTACTAATTCAAAAGGGAGGAAGAGGAAATACCCAACACTAGCCTGATCGGACCATAGGATGGTGGGGTTAGGAGGGGATGGATAAACCCGTCAAAAATGGGTTTTTGGGATCTTTTACATAGAAAATGAAAATTATCAGATTCAGGGTTGGACCATTGGATTTAAATTGAAAAAAAAACAACAATTTGGTACTGTGAATAATTATTCTCTGTCCAGTAATTTATCTCAATGTTTACTTTATGGGAAACAAATAAAATTATATATCGCTTATTTATCAACAATACTGAATAAAAATTGGTAAATGTCTTTAATTAGTTGTTACCTGCTGGAATACTGAAAAAGTTGAATTTTTACATTTCCATGTCAGCGAACATGCATCCTCATTTGTCATATTATACTTATGGAGAAAATTGGTTTTTGTAACTTAAATATTTACATTTCCATGTCAGCGAACCTGCATACTCATTTCCCATATTTTATTGTTATGGAGAAAATTGGTTTTGACATTTTACTTTAGTCTTTTTATAAAAAGGTTTTTGTAAAATATATCAAAAATTGAAACCTATCTGATTTTTCCGAAATTTAATGAATCATTTCAGTAATAATTACCCCCCCCCCCCCTACCATAAACCCCATTAAAACTATTCACCCCAAAACTAGTAATAATTACTTTTGCTGAGCATTTGTAAACAGTTTATTCGTTTTTTACTTTCAATACAAACTCTCCGCTTTGGGGCGAAACCCCTTAAGGGGGCCTGGGGGCGGAGCCCCCATCGAGCCGTAAGGCGAGTATATATATATATATAGTGGTTTTCACCGGAGTTCGAGGTCATGGCCAGTATATCCCGATATGACGCAGTACTCCAGTGAACTTAAACGTATTCGCCGTTTATGCGTTTCATTCTCATGGTAGTTCGAAGTCACGCTCAGAATATACAAACGTACTAAAATGTTGGTGTTCTGCATCGATTTTATCATTTATTATTTAGTGAATTTCCTTAGAAATAAGCTATTACCGGCGTTTTAACAGAACACAATGTTTAAAACATATCCGTTCTGAGTAACCTCAGCAATCATATAAATATTTATATTAGTTGATAGCTTTTTATGTGTGTTTTCTGGATATGAAGTAAGTTTGTTGTGAAAATTCATTTTTACCTGCACAAATGATGATTTGTTCCAAAATTTAATATGTTCTTAGATGGAAAATCGAATTTTAATTTTTTAGTTTTGTTAGCACGATAACTCTCGTAAATATCGTCCAATCGTGACAAAATTTGGTACAGTCATGTAAAACTATATTCTCTTGGACGAGTTCGTAAACCTGCCACATCGACAGTAATTTTGTAATGAATTTTTTTAATGCCTTTGTAAAAGATGGAGGTGTTATCTTATTTTGCACTAGTAGTTATACCCGCGGCTTCGCTCGCTGAAAGGATAAAAAATATTTGGTATACACGTTATTTATTCTTTGTTTGAAATTCATTGTTGGTGATGGTGATTTTATATTTTGATTAAGATTTTTGCGGACATTTGCCATCACTGATTAGTAAAAAACAAGTTTCACGACGTTTCGGGATCTTGAATCTGATTCAGATTCTGGACGGGATCAGATTCCAGATCCCGAAACGTCGTGAAACTTGTTTTTTACTAATCAGTGATGGCAAATGTCCGCAAAAATCCTAATCAAAACGTTATTTATAATGGGTAATTTTTGCAATTTTCAAAATTGACTGATGATTTCAATGATTTGTCTAAATTATTCGTCTTAAGCACTTGATAAAAGCAGTAAGGCTGCAAATAGTGATCCACCCCAGATTGAAATGAGAAGATAAAACGTTTCCTTGATGAATTTTCATTTTTCCCTCAAATTGTATGAGTTGGCTTAAGAATGCTGAAATGTCCTAGTTAATCTACTATTTAACATATAAAGTTGTGTTTCTAATACTGTTGTTTGAATAAAAATCCATTCCAGGGGTTTGAAATCAGAACTTTCATTTCGCCGCGCTGTCCCCTAAAATCTGTCGGCCAATTTGTCTCATAAGAATAAGAGACATATATATGATGTAAAACTGATGTATACTATAGTAAATAAAACAATGGACGGACTCTATGCCTAACATATTAATTAAGTATGTTTGTTAATACACCAAAAACTGTCATAAAAAATATAAAATGTGTTGGAGTGAGGAAACCTAATTCTCTAAATTTTTTCAATCACATTCAAGATTAGACTACTCGTTTAGCAGCTAGAGTGGAAAATGTATGGTAGAAGTAGTATATTTGTTTGAACATGGCCTGAATCTCTCTCAGCAAGCGCACAAACTCTCCTAAAATTTCTAATTCTAATAACCCCGATTCTATAAAAATAACGGAATGATGGAATGGAATGTCTATAGCAGATTTTCAAGATTCTAGTTTGATTACTCCGGGTCGGGTGATCCGTAAACGCGAGACAAATACATAATCACTCCGAGTGGTATCTGACAAATATATGTATAAGGTAACCGTAATAGATTTGTATAGTCTATTCTTTTGGTGGATGGAATTTCTATTTTTTGTCCCTTGAAAATATTCTATAGACGTTTAATCCATAATTTTTAATCACAGCTCTAAAAACTGGAAAGGCCGCCATTTTGAATTTTTCAATTTACCTTATTGTACCTTTTTCAGAGAAAGCATTTCAAAAACCTTAATCAGTATGCATTTATAGCCTATGAAGAATATTTCAGCCAAGTTTCACGGCCCAAAGCCCTGCATTGTTTTAGAAAATATGCTTTGAAAACTAAAAATCGCCGCCATCTTGAATTTTATAATATACCGTATTTTAGCCTTATGTGAGAGTATATTTTAAAATCCTTTCTTAGTACGCATCTAGAAGCTATAAAGATTATTTGTACCAAGTTTCATGGCCCAAAGCCTTACAGTTTTTGAGAAACTGTGATCAGTAAGTCAGTCAGTCGTTCAACCGTTTTGGCTTTTATATATATAGATAATGGAGGGAAGTTTTTCATACAATTTAGGACCAATGTTTTGTGGAAGAGATGCAGCCAAATCTAATCTGTGGGACTTTTGCCTATGTAGAAACCTATTTCTTGTAAAGTGGTCATGGATATCTGCACCTAATTGAAATGAAGAATATTTAAATTTATAGAATATTATGACCTGGAAAATGTATTGCAATGGCAAAGTCAAAATATTTAAGGATTTGAAAAGTTTAAGAATTAAAAAATTCTTCAGTCATTTAGCAAAAACATGTTCGAAATTTTTGGAGAAGGTTGAAACATTTGCAATGGGGCGCCAGCCACCCGGCAAACCAGAATTGCCGTCTTTAAATATCGGGCGAATCAGTGTTTGTTTTAAGTCATGCGGGAAAACGATGCAGTTCAAAACAATATTACGAAAAAATTATCAGTCCATTGATTCTTTTTTAGTTAAAACTGAAGTCAATTTAATTGAGTAGTCAGTTACTTAATCCCACTGTTTATAAGAGACTAAAGACACTAATGAATTACAATCTTCAATTAGTTTTGCGTTACTTTCCATGGCACTTTTGACAATCCTAAAAATTCGAAGTAACTGAATCCAAAAGTATTTATTTTTTATTCAGGCCAAACTTTATGCGTCTTAGTCTCTCAAAATAGTTAAATTTATGTAAACTCAAGATTAAACCGGCAAAATAGTTAAAAAATATAACTGTGTCTTGCGCACATTTTCTATTTGACTTTAAACTGTATGCTAATCAATGGACAGTCTTGATGAATTTTGAAGTACGTTGCCTAATAGAACAAGGATCCTAACTTAACACGTTGAGTGCCAATCGGTGCGTTTGCACCGCACCGAATCTCTAACCGGGGGCCGAGCGGTGCAGGTGCACCGCTAATACACATTGTTGAACATAGCTTCCATGACGACGAGGCCACTTATAAAAACACTATTTTCGGTATTGGCCACTTGGTAGGGTTCTAATAGTTATTTGCGTGACCTTGGATTCTTTTTCCAGTGTCCCATTCGTGAACACAGCGTTTACAAAATCGGCCGCAATGCGCGCTGCTGTGTTTGAGAGCTAGTCTTTTTCCAGCATCCCATTCGTGAACACAGCGTTTACAAAATTGGCCGCATGGGGCTCTGCTGTATTTGTTATGATATAGAGCGGGTTGTTTCCAGCATCCCTTTCGTGAACACAGCGTTTACAAAATTGGGCAAATGGCACTCTGCTGTATTTATTATGATTGAGAGCTGGTCTTTTTCCAGCATCCCTTTCGTGCACCGCTGTATTGTGACGTCATAAAAACTAATTATGATCTACTTTTTTGAGTTTTTGTTAGATTTCACCAATACACAATTTTATATAGTAGGAGGAATAAGCCTATATCCTATACCAGACTAGCATAGTGGCCAACCGGTGCAAATGCACCGCTTCATTATGACGTCATAAAACGTCATAAAAACTAATTATGGCCAACTTTAAAATTATCTGCAGTAACATATATAATGAAAGGAATGTGTTATTGCACTTTTTTAGGTTTGGCCCCTGGGTAGGTTTCATTGCCATAGTGGTGGCACTCAATGTGTTAATCAGTAATTAATTACCTAACCCGTGAAAACAGCAATTAAGACCAAATATCATTCGCATGGCGACAAAAATGAAGATTGGCGTCAAACTGCTGCGACATTTTGAAATCGCTTCACGGCATTTTGAAGTCACAACGTCCTGCAGCCTAACTGAACTTAATTATAATACCTGTTTTTATTGCCATAGATTTCCATGATTCTTCACATAGTGAAATTAAAAATCGAAACATGAAAAATTAAATAAAAATATGATGGCATATTTCTAGGCGACTCAAAATCTATAAGAAAATATGTCACATTATGATTCCTAGTAAACCCATGCTGCTCAAAATTGGGTAACTTTCACAGATAACAAAGTGACGGCGTTAGAGTACATTGTGATTTTTACAAACGAAAATAATTATCAAGGTAACCTAACATAGGGCCTAATCCGCAAGGTGACAATGATACAGACTGATGTTAAATTGCAGCGACATTTTTAAAACGCTACACGGCATTTTGAAGTCATAACTTATTACAAACTTATCTAAATTAATTATGAGGCCTGTTTTTATTGTCATTGATTTCTATGGCTCTTCTCGTAGTCTAAAACAATCGAAGCACGACAAATACATACAAATTAATTTAATTAAATATTTCAAAGCGAATTAATAACAAAATTATGTCATGTTTCATGTTGTTTTCTGGAAACCCACGTTGGTTAATATTGTATAAATTTTAGATAAAAAAATGACAACCTGAAAGTGATAGAGTAAAATGTGATTTTAAAAATGTAAATAACTATTAAAGTAACATATAGGTCCTAATCCGCATGGCGACAATGATGCAGACTGACGTCAAATTGCAGCGACATTGTGAAACCGCTACACGGCATTTTAAAGTCATGACGTCTTATTTACTTACTGAAATTAATTATGATGCCTGTTATTGTTGTCATTGAATTCTATGATTCTCCTCATAGTCTAAAACAATCGAAGCACGACAAATACATACAAATTAATTTAATGGAATATTTCAAAGTGAATTAATAACACAATTATGTCGTATTATGTTCCTGGTGACCCACGTTGCTAAATATTGTGTAAAGTTTAGATTAAAAATGACAACGTAAAAGTGATTGTATAAAATGTTATTTTTAAAATGAAAATAAACATTAAAGTAACATATAAGGCCCAACTAATCTACATGGCAACAATAACGCAGACTGACTTCAAATTGCAGCGACATGTTCAAATCATTCAACCGCATTTTGAAGTCCTTCTGTCTTAAAGCCAAACCCAAATTAATTTCAATGCATGTTTCTTATCCTCTGATTTTTAAATAAAATAAAGAAATAAATATTTATTTTCTGCACAATATTTTGGTATATTACATTACAATTTACTCTTATCACTGTCGTACGAATATAAAATGTAATCATGAAAAATTAAATAACATTTTCATGGCGTCATGCTGAAAAACTCAAGGTTTGTTTAAACTATTGCCATAGATCTTGACCCTTTCATCTCGGAATAGAAAACGTTGCAACACATATTATGAAAACTTCGGATATATTTCATGAGAAAACCAACGATATAGAACCTCTGGATTGCGCCCTGCTGTGTTCGCCCGGCGGTCCGGCGCTCCCCCCACCACCGCATGGCAAAAGCCGCCGTTGCACTCGTCATTATAAAACGCGTCACTTTAACGGCGCCCTGTTCGGTTAATATTGGGTTGAAATATTTTTATAAGGGGCGGCTCCAGGGGGGGGGGCATGGCCCCCCCCCCCGAGAGCTCCGAATTTTTTTTATTTCAAACAAGGTTTTACTAAAATTCATTCTTGTGTATATGAAATCATTTTTAACCCAATATCGGGAAAGCCGTTGTATACAAGATTCTCGAAGACGAAGCTTTTTTTCTATATAATTGTTACTTATTTACACTTAATTCAAGCTTAAACTTTTTGTTCAATATTAATAGTAGGAAACATTTTAAGTTGTTAGGTTGGCAGCGCGTCACGATTTGCCGCATGACCATCTCTATTACTAGAGATGGCCATGTTTGCCGCCATAATTTGGGTTTGGAAAATATTATTTATGACGAAAACAAAACAATATACGTTTATTATGAAATTAGCGCCTATTTCCTGTGTGTTTGGATTGAAATAATTGTATTATTACCAAGACCATCGAGTAAGTAATTGATCCGTTTGAATACTATCTGGCATTCAATACTTCGGACTATACCATATTACTGTATTCTCAACTAAACGTACAATCATAACAAAGTAGGAGTTCATTTAACCTGTCTTAGTCCTATTTAAAAAATGAACAAATTATTTAATCATCAAATTAGGGACCGTCCACAAATACTTAACGCCCTTACGGGAGGAGGGGGGTTTCGTCAGCATTATGTACCGTTACAAAGGAGAGAGGGGGGCTTCAACGCAACGTTAAGCACCTATTAAACCTTAATAATTAATTCCATAAATTATTCCAACAACTTCAAATTATCTTCAAAGTACAAAGTTTTGACTTTTTGTGGGGGGGGTGGGGGTGATAGTACAGTGTTACGTAACTTTTGAGGGGGTTTACTGCCAGCGTTACTAGTCCGTTAAAAGGGGGGAGGGGTTTCTGATAAGGCCGATTTTAGCGTTACGTAATTTATGGATGGCCCCTTAAGTAAAATTTTTAACAAAGTGTTAATAATCTCATAGTCAGAGGTGTTAATAAACACGTATTTGGGGGGGGGGGGCAGGGGCGTACCCAAGGGGGGAAATCGGGATATATCCCCCCCGAAATTTTTGGGTTATGGGAAATTTTTTAAGAGATTAATGTCTTGTTCACAATTAAGGTGGTGGTATCACTAAACTTGCTATGAAAGAGAGAACTCTACACACTCACTAAACTTTTATAAGGGGTTTCAATAGTTAAATTATATTATTTTAAAGATAATTGGTTCGGGGATGATATTTTGGATTAGGGTATTTTTACCTATTGAGGTTATCGTGAGTAATTGGTGGGAGGGGGCCTTTAAGAACATAAGGCAAGCAAAAACTACTGATGAAAACAGTGGCCATTAATTGTACCCGCGATATTACTACCAGACCCATCGTCGTCAGATGTGGCAAAAGTCTCATTATATCATGTGAAATATTCATGGTAAAAAAATCACGATGTTAAAATGCGGCATACGAATATTGTCGTCTTCTCAGGGCCGTGTCCTTTACGCTATTCGTTTGTTGGACGATCTCGTAGCAGCATCGGAGCAGACGAAAATCGTCTGCCTACGTTGCGTGAAAACCAAGTCTCACCGTCAAACCTAGAAAGATTTATGATAAGTCTGTCAAATTTCGGAGATCAAACTTCTTCCAGTGGTCTCCACTATTTGACGTACCACTATTATGCGATTATTATTAGCCTCCGAAGCTTAGGCCTACGTGTGCAACATAGTTTTGCGGTCGCGTTCTGGGACTTGAGAAACAAACTTCTTCCAGTGGTCTCCACTATTTGTCGTACCACTATTATGCGATTATTATTAGCCTCCGAAGCTTAGGCCTACGTGTACAACATAGTTTTGCGGTCGCGTTCTGGGACTTGAAAACACTACAGAAGTGTGACAACCTGCATTTTCTAATTCTATTCATCAACCTCGCTCGGATAATCTAGGATCCGGATACTTTAGGTCCAGAAGGTCCGAGGCGCCAATAAATGAGAATGTGAAATATAGTTTTTACTTTGAAATAAAATAGAAAAACATTATTTTTTCCCAAGGTTAAGAACGTGTAATTTTTTAATTACTTTCTCATCTGTCGTATTTTAATGTAAGGCCTACTAAATAAATATGCTATTCCTATGACTGTGTAAAAACATTTTGCTGAAATTCTAATGTGATCAACAATTTTCAGAATTAAATCTGTGAGCAGTCTCAAATTAGCTCAAATTTCGGGAGTTATTCTGTTTGTTGTTGTGCCTCTAGATTGCCTAAAAATACGAATTTACAGTTGTAATTTATGAAAATTTCCCGTTCCCCTTTGGGGGTATTCCATATACCTCCGGCCCCCCGGTTTATCCCCCCCGAAAATAAATCCTGCGTATGGTACGCCACTTGGGGGGGGGGACTAAGATGAATCTAAGTTTCTCATACTTGGCCCCCCCCCCCCCCCCGAGAAACTGTCCTGGAGCCGCCCCTGATGTTATTACATTCCAAACTGTTGTTCTTACTTTACTCTCCATGTTTAAGTTTTGTTAATGAAATAATAATTCATTTAAACCCTCTAAAAGTGAATTCATAAATAGCACTTTTTCAACCATTGTAGTATTATTATTGGTTTGAAATTCACACAGTAAGGTTGTTTTATGGTATGAAGGGCTAAAAAACAACTTCAGTCTTATTAATACCTTTTTTTTACATAAACCGTATAAGTCCGGTAAAAGTTAAAATTATATTCGTATGATTAATATAATGAAGTTTAGTTCTTAAATTTGTTTCAAAATTAAACCCCCGAAAATTTTGAAAGATTAACTTGTTGTACAGTCTTGATACACCGTTTGCAGCATCAATTTAGCAGGGACTAAGGCATGCGATCGTTATTTAGGCAATATTGTAATGACCTCGGATTATCCAGATTTTTTATCCGGATCGGTGTTCCGCCACATTAATCCGGATGATCCGAGGTGTACTGTATTAGATTAATTGACGTCCTATTTAGTCTTCACCATTGTTCACATTAAACTAAAACATCAAGTGAATTTGGACGGTGGTCATTCTTTTACAATATAATTTTAATATACCAGGGTTTCCCATTCCGTCCTTTTATTTTTGCACCGATATTCCGCCGCATACCAAACTTACGAAAAAGGTTCACTAATCCCTTAACCAATATTCCGTCCTAAAGGATACAGGTACCTGGGAACTGCAACACCGCGCAATCACTCAGGAATGTTACCCTCCGCCCCCCTCCTGCACCCAGCTAACGAGTTGATGAACCACAAAATATTTTTACTCCAAAAATATTTGTCAGTTTTGCATAACACGGCTAAGCTATAATAAGTAGCCCCATTCTCAAATTTTCGGAGATTTTCCCCAGCCACATAAAATTAGGCTTCTTGTTGTTTTAGAAAATTACAATTTACCAAACTGACCTATCTAGGTAACTAGGTCCTATTTTAGGACCTTTAACAAACTAACAATCTTGTTGCAGCATACGATCCCGACCGGGTCACCCGCAAGTAAGGAAATTGCCTGTGATAAAAATTATAAATAAAACATCCAAAAGGGTCCTGATAATATCTTTGGTTTTCCGTCGGCCTCTAGTGGCTGAAAAAACATTGAGAAAAGCGTCATAATAATGAGTTTTTGGCTGTATCATATTTTAATATGAAGTTTAGAAAAATATTTGTTCTACAAAAAATGATTTGTTTAAAAATATAGGCTATAAAACCTTTTTTACATATTGTTGTACAACAATTAATACACCCGCTAAATTAAAAAATGTCTGCCAAAAAGTGCTTTTTGGATGGCTCAGCTAAATATTTTCTATCTTCCTTAAAGGTTTATTGAAGACAAATTACTAACATTTTAAAGTAACTTCAAATTTTATATTCAGGCGACTTTCTGACCCTCGCAGGCATGTACATTTTGGAAACAACTTTGTACTGCCGGAAAAATGTCGTACTCACGCAGGGCAGCGACATCCATCGGTATGAGACAAGATCAAGACACGATTACCGAGTTGCTCAACATCGAACGGCAGCTTTTGAGCACCTCCCCTCGCAGATGGGAGTAAAATTCCTAAACGCTCTTCCTGAAAACCTGAGGTCTGAACAAAATTTGTCAAAATGTAAGTCTCGATTGAAAGGCTACCTTGTGGCTTCCGCATGTTACTCGGTGGGGGAATTCATCGATCGTTAAATTCCAGCAGGGGGAGAGTCCATGTGTGAATGAGTGTGAATGGCGGTTTATTGTTGCGAGTTTGCGTGTGTGAGTGACAGCAATATAAAATAGCTGTAAGTAATTTTATTTGCTATACATGTAATTGTATAGCTGACTTTTGCTACACATTTGGTAAAAATGTCTTACGGCAATAAAGATTTGATTTGATTTGATTTGATTCTTATTGCATAGTTGCCATCAAAGGCGCCATTTTGAAAAAAATTACCAAGAGTAAATGACGAACAATGAATAATTATTTTGTTATTGATTTTATTTGAATTGTTTTGGTCAAAAGATTCTTTCTGTTAATAGGCCGGTCATTCTACGAAAATTAACATGGGGAACCTCAAAAAAACTGCAAGAAAACGTTTTTCAATGGAATTCTTCTTTAAAAAATATGAATTTTAACATATCCAAAGTTTACCAAAATCGGACCATGGGAACCTCACTAAAATCACGTTTCAAAATGGCGGCCTTTCCATCTGTATTTCGTAAACTGATTCACACACCCAGGAAATAACCCCTCTGTGATATTTGTAGTTTCAGTGGCTACTTATGTACACGATGTACAACGTACAGTTACGATGTTAGTTATGTTTAGTTAAATGTTACAAGTTTTATCTCGTTATATACAAAGCGGTACTTTTCCGTTTTATTTATATTTTTTAACCTTTTACACTAGGCATTCGTAATTGAAAATATATATTTTTTAGCTTTCAACTCGCCTAATATTCGACTTGTTCTGTTTATACTAGGCGAGTTGACGGTACTAACTCGCTTTCCTACTCGCCCTCACCCTCGGACTATTTAGTCCGGCATTAAACGAGTTAAATAACTCACATAAACACAATTTAATAATTCTTATGACTGATTACAGTTTAAGAACACTGAGTTACAAAGACGATTTACGAGATTAATTCTGTAATATTAATCTGCTTTCGCAATCGAAAGCTGTACATAATCTGCTTTCGCAATCGCACTGCTAATAATTGTATGGACATGGACGAAGCAGATTTAAAACTGTGCATCCAAGAAGGGTAAGTCACAGGTCACTCACCCTCGTGCCCTCGTCCACCTCGCCTGTCATTGAAGAAAACAGGACATACCACCACCGAATCGCGCGAACGAATTCCCCCCCCCTCCCACCGTACACCCTGCGTCAAAGCCAGGCCGCGCGAAAATACTTGTTGTTCCGTTGGTCCGTTAGTAGTACTTTTCGCGGCAGTAAAGAATCCTCCCCTTTCGTGGCGACCAGAAACCCCCAAAAACGCATCGTGATTGAGCCTGACGGCCTGTGCGGCAAATAATAAACACACCCAAACTGTATGAACAACAAAATTTTACATAAATTGTAAGAAACTATTTTAATTCGGCTAACGCCTGCAGACCTGATATATGCAACCATTCATGCAACAGTGATGAGCTGATTGGCGCAACATTTTTGCATGTATTACAGGTGATTTGTCATTAATTTTATTCATGTCGTAGCCAATTGCTGTAATTGGCCATTTCGTGAAATGTCCAACGCTGGGCTTTTAGTGTTTCCACTAAAAGAGACAATAAAAGGCAAAATTATTTCAATCAAAATTACAGTATTTGTCCAACGAAACTGGACATTTCATTAGGTGCCCAACGCTCACTGGGAACATGTCCGTTCATGGACATGTTGGGCAGTTTTGATTATATCTTTGTTAAGTTAAAATTTTTGGCAGTTTATCCCTCTTCACCCCCAATTCCGGTGGTCTGATCGGGCTGGTTTTCGGACTTAACCGGTTGATTACCCTTAAAAGTCTTTACCAAATTTCATTATTTTCGCCCCAACCCTAAACTTATCATGGTCTTTGGCTTGAGGTCTTAACATGAATCTACGGTAAGAACTTCTTCCGTAAAATGTAAATTCGCTAAGAAAAGATTTTAAATATTTTTCAAATGTAAAAATGTTGAATTGTTTTTATTTATCTACGCCTTTTGGATATATAACCTGTCTTCATGGTGTTTGGGTAGCGATTTTCGTGTTAAAAAAAAAAATTTGTTAAGGAAACACTTAAAAATAACTTTAAAATTAAACGAAAGTATAAAAATGTTGCATTAAAAAAAATAATAATAATAGTAATAAATTAAAACTGAATATTTGCTAGCAACCTACTTACATTTGAATTTCAACACTTATTGATTACATCTTAATATAGATTTTTGTCACATGATATAAACTTTGATATTTAAACTGCTGGTGTCAGCAGGAAGAGCGTAAACAATTTAGGCCTTAAAAACATTGATGGATAGGTGTTAAGTAAACAGGTAACTAGAACATAAGGTCATATGTAGAGTTTTTTATATATTTTATATAGAAATACTAAAAAAATTACAGTAAAAAGGCTTGATGTAATGATTCCATGTTTATTCATTTGTACAAACATACAATAAAAACTTGACCCTCAACTTTCGTTAATACTAATAAAATTAAAACATAAATACAAAGCAAAATAATTTAATATGCATTTAAAAAATTCTTATACCAAAGAAGTAATCGATTGGTTATTTCTTTATTTGTGCACGGAATTCTTGTTGGCACTTTCGAATTACAAATATGTAATTCTGTAAATTTGTTTTGTTTGCTTTGTTTCGATTTATCATGTTTTGTGAGGGTAACTAAGTAGTAGAAAATTAATTAATACACTAAATATATGTTTAAAGGTTAATGTCAGTATTGATGTGTTACGTTAAATATAAGTATGTTAGGTAAAATGTTTAATATTTTATTTTCTTATTAAAGCATAAAATTTAAATTGACTGATCTGTCTGGATTGCTGGTAGACAATCTTATTGACAATGTTCTATGATGTTCTTTTAAAATGTTGATATTTTGCAAATAATACATCGGATAACAATAGTGACCTAAACCGTAGTTTGACGTTTTTACAAGTGTCCAGCACAGTAAATGGGCAATGAGCGTTAGGCACTTCATTATTGCCCGATTTTGTTGGTAAGACTGTGCCCAGGTGAGCCTGGCACTTAATGAAGTGCCCAATTGCAGCAAGTGACAACAACATTCATATGTGATTATTCCTGCTACAGTAGACCCCCTCTTAACCGACCCTAACGGTACCGGACCTAGGTCGGATAACTTAAAAGGTCGGATAAAACGGGTAATCCTCTAAACGCTTAAAAAATTAAAGCTCTATTTATTTAGCATTTTATTAACGTTATTCTAAAACCGTTCGTGGATTATTTAGAAAATATACTACAATTTTCAGCCTATTTTCCTAAATAATTATGTAGAAATCTTATAAATAACACCAAAACACGGTCAAAACTAAACATTTCAATAAACTAAATATAAGATAAATATTCAAAATATTTCAACCCGCAACAAACTGTACAGTCAAGCGTAACGTTTCCATCGCTGGGTATGGGAACGGAAATGCTGCAATTCCTAGAAAAGAGCGATTAAACCGAACTATTCTCAAAACAGGGTCGGTTAAAACGATCTTTAATATTTTACCAACAAGGGCGGATAATCCGATCGTCGGTTAAAACGAGGTCGGTTAAGAGGGGGCCTACTGTACTAGGGCTGTAACCTGTAATCCGTTGAGCGGCAAAATATGTCCATTTCTACGAGGTAATTTTAAGGGTGCTCAATATTTCAGTTGTTATATAAATTTTACTCTCATGGGTTTACTTTTTCTCCCACAGGAAGAAAAAGTCTTTCTTAGACCTGTTAGTCTTTCTCGGCGGGAGGCACAGTATTACATAAAGCAGGTGGGGGAAACGGTGATTGTCTATCAAACGTTTTACTAGGAGTAGGATCTTTAACCGCTTAAGTTGAAGAACTAAAAAAATGTCAAGCCTATTCCATAGCCATATAATTTACTTTGGGAGGCAGCGCTTTCATTTAATACAAATAAATATAATTTAAATTACATAAATAATTACTGATCATGCAACAAATTTATTTTTCCGAAAAAAGAACATTAAATGCGCTTTGGTTAACAATATTTCAATTACACCGAATTAGATTTTATTGCGAAAACCCCAATCTTACACGTAAAAAATCCAGAGGAAACGTTCCCCTAGTACAGCTTAAAGGCCAGTTCCGGATCATTAGGATTTCGTTCTAAGTGATCCTCGCAAAGTGAGTCCCGGAAAGAATCCCACAAAAGTGCAGCTGAAGCTCCCATGTTGCAGAGGAGCACAAAGAAAAAACGGAGTCTTGGCCCTGTCATGAACTGAGTGGCCTCTTGTAAGGCATGGTGATACTCATCTTCGTATTCTAACAAGCCTAGTTTACGGGCGACTTCCTGGAATGTGCGGCAATCATTACCACCAAGTGATAGAAGGTCGGAGTACCCACGACAAGGCAAGAACATTAGAAGCAAACGCAGAAAATACTGTTCACCACGACTGGGTGAGACCCAAAAGAGCCGGCATACTTTCTGACCACGCTGGCGAGCAGTAATGAAATGCTTACCATCAAAACAAAACAAAACGTTTTGTTTAGACCGGGTGAGCTAACAGACGCCACGTCTAGAGCTAGCTCCAAGCTAATCTTCTACTTCAATCGGCCTATTGGTCCAGTATTCGACAACTTAACGTACCAGTAATTTATGAACAGTTCATAATCCACACTAAACGCCCAAGTCATGTGACAGTTTATGATCACCCTGATGGTAAGCATTTCATTACTGCTCGCCAGCGTGGTCAGAAAGTATGCCGGCTCTTTTGGGTCTCACCCAGTCGTGGTGAACAGTATTTTCTGCGTTTGCTTCTAATGTTCTTGCCTTGTCGTGGGTACTCCGACCTTCTATCACTTGGTGGTAATGATTGCCGCACATTCCAGGAAGTCGCCCGTAAACTAGGCTTGTTAGAATACGAAGATGAGTATCACCATGCCTTACAAGAGGCCACTCAGTTCATGACAGGGCCAAGACTCCGTTTTTTCTTTGTGCTCCTCTGCAACATGGGAGCTTCAGCTGCACTTTTGTGGGATTCTTTCCGGGACTCACTTTGCGAGGATCACTTAGAACGAAATCCTAATGATCCGGAACTGGCCTTTAAGCTGTCCCTAATCGAGATTGATCGTAGTCTTCGTCGACATGGATCATGTTTAGCTGATCAAGGCCTCCCACATGTGGAGGATGACACGACAGAGCTCGGCCGAGAATTTCTCAATTACAGTGAGAATCAACAAAAGGCTTTGGTCGAGGAATGGGAGCCGAAACTCTCAGCTGACCAGAGAGAATTGTTTCAATACATTCGTTTTCTGCTTCATAACACCGGCAGTTCTGTTTCTTCAAAATTGATCTTCCTCGACGGCCCTGGTGGTTATGGCAAAACTGCTCTAATTCGTGTCATCCTCGCCTATGTTCGTAGTTGTCGGCAGGTCGCGATAGCTGTTGCAAGCTCAGGAATTGCAGCAGGTAATATGCCGGGGGGATCCACAGCTCACAGCATGTTTCGACTGTCCCTTGATCTCGGGGATGGTTCTGGCTTCTGGAACATTACCAATGGTTCCCAGCGAGCAGAGCTCATCAGAGCTGCACAGCTCATTGTTTTTGATGAGGCTCCAATGACACATAGATTAATCTTCGAGATTATTGACAGATCTTTACAGGACCTCATGAATTGTAATGCGCCGTTTGGAGGGAAAATCTTTCTCTGCTCGGGTGATTTCCGCCAGATCGCCCCCGTAGTTGTTAAAGCCCGCACGCCTGAAGACATTGCTTGCGTTTCGCTTCGGGCTTCGTATCTGTGGCCGTACTTCAGAGTGTTTTCATTAACAACTCCTCATAGGACCAGTGGTTCCACTGACTACTCAAAGTTCTTACTTGAGGTAGGCAATGGAACGATTAGTTCTACTACGTGTGGACAGGGCCACGACAGCGAGACTCTTATTCCACTTACTGGGGTGGCATATGTAACTTCTTTGAACGACTTATTAAAATTTGTGTTCCCAGCAAATGAAACTAATGATTTTGATCTGATGGCGAGGCGGGCTATACTTTCTACATTGAACACAAATGTCAAAGAGATTAACAACATCGTCTTGAGGTCTTTGGACGGTCGCGTTCATGACTTGAGAAGTGCTGATTCAGTGGACAAGGAGACCGATGACGGCATGGATGTTGACGTTCAACTATTGAACCAAGCTTCTGCAAACGGTGTGCCTGATCACGTTCTACGACTCGCGATTGGCTCTGTTTGTCTCATCATGAGGAATCTGAACATCGATTGCGGGCTTGTAAACGGCACCAAAGTTATCGTAACAGCTATTAGTTCCCGCCTTATTACAGTAAGAATTCCTGGACAAACGGAACCTATTTGTATTCCGAGAATAACTTTTACGTTCCCGTTTGTCGAGGGTTCTCCGCTTCGTGTCCGCCGATTACAGTTTCCTCTAATGCTCGCGTATGCAATGACCGGGCATAAGAGTCAAGGCCAGACTATTGATCGTGTTGGGGTAGATCTACGCACTGACTGCTTCACACACGGTCAATTATACGTGTTGTTAAGCAGGGCCCGACGTCCAGACGACACCGTGATTCTTGTCCGCCCTGAAAGAGTCATTGGAGGAATTCCGCACACTAAGAATGTGGTTTTCAAAGAACTCCTCCATTAATCCCTACCATAGAAGTGAGCAGTAGGCTAGAGGATCTGCTTCATCAAAACTCCTCGTTGTATTTTCGATCTTTGGCAGTACGATCAGGGGGTCTGCCTTAACAAAAGTCCCCGTTGCTGTAAATATATCGTACATAGTTACTTTTACACCGTTAGTTTAATTATTTTTATGGCAGAGGCAAGGGGCACTGCCTTATCAAACTCCCCATAGTTTACAAGTCTGTCAGGGTTAGCAGCAGAGGCAAGGAGAACTGCTTAAAAAAACTCTCCGGTGTGTTGAACTTTATACCTTAATTCATTATATTGAGGCAGAGGCAAGGGGGCCTGCTTTAAAACAAACTCCCCATTTGTTTACTTGTTATTTGTATTTTCGTAGATGACAATCTACCTTAATTTTAATTTGTGTACGGCAGAGGCGAGGAGGACTGCCTTAACCAACTCTCCGGTGTGAAATTATTCATTTTATTAGTTTAAGATGGCAGAGGCAAGGGGGACTGCCTTAAGAAACTCCCCATTTATTTATTTCTATTATTTGATTAAGTTTGTAAATATGGTTCCTGAGTTTCCTGGCCTCCACGTTGGCGGAACTGGATATGCCGTGATGCTACTTAAGTCATCGGCTAACTGACAGGGAAACATTAACTATCGTAATTACTTAACATTTATTATTAACTGGTACTTTCTCACATCGTATTCATACAAATTCATTTAAACAAATATTTCTATTTTCGCAATACCATCGATTTTTTATCACAATTACTTGAATTGAAATACAAGTAAGTATATATCTATCTACTTTCAATGTTAATTTCATTTTTTAATACTCTTCAAAATAAATCTCATCAGTAACTAACAACGCAATGACAACATTTATACAAAATTTTAAAGACAAATAATCCAGTTTTAGTCAATTTAATTTTAGCTTTAATTTATCCAAACATACTAATTTACTTTCAATGTCTATTTAACTTCAAACTTGCTATCTTCACAATTAATCACATCTACAATTTACTAGGCAATGGCAACATCAATATAATTTAATAACTCACTCCCCACCAACTACTCCACCTTGGAACACGATCGAAGAGACCTTGTACGAAGATTTTTTTACCTAAATTTAAATTTTTTTGTGACTTATCAATACCCTCCTTCCAACAAGGGACACAACATCGGGGGTCTGGGGGCGGAGCCCCCAGCGAGCCGTAAGGCGAGTCTAAATAACTATACAGCCGCATGTGTAACTGACTCACTGACTCACTGAGGTATACGAATCCTAATCAACTTCCCGCTAAGCTAGAAACTTGAAATTCGGCACAAATATTGCTCGAGTGGTCAAACCCCAGGGAAAAGTCTCAAAACAAAACATTTCCACCCCCAAGCCCCGTAAAGAAGCGAAAAAGGGGGGGGGATTTGAAGTTCGAAAAAGGTACTTTTCGTTTTTGGGCTATAGCGGCTGAAGTAGAGGTCCAATCGAAAAACGAACTGCACCACGTGCCACGGATTTTTTACGATCTACAACTTTGGTCCTATGACTTTTTGCCCTATCTCGTCACCTTCACCCTTAGATTGCTCAAAATTTTTAAATGTTCGTTGATCTTCCCTAGGTTTTCCAGCACCAGTTGACTTGATATACTACTTAGGTCACTGTAAATTTGTAGGAGTATTTATTGGGTGATCACACTAAATATAAAATTCTCAAAACAAATAATTTCAACCCCCCACCCTCCAATAGGGGGTGAAACGGGGGAAAACTTGAATTTCGATAAAAGTACTATTCATTTTTTACCACTAACGGCTAAAATTATGGCTATGTTGAAAAACAAAGGCTCCCCTCTCCTCAGTTGAAATTAAATTTTGTTCAATTTTGCCCATTATGTATTTTGCTTTATCTCACATCCTTCACTTCCAAAATGACCTCTTAATTTAAAATTCTTATAAATGTTCAGCTTATTTTGAGTTTGGATGATTTTTCAATATTTATTACTAGCTTTATAGACCTCTATTTTCACACTGATATAGTAAGTTTGATCCTTTACGGTTATCAGGGGTCATTCGCAAAATCCATCCTGTCTCAAAAGTTAAACTTTCGTTGAATTTTAAATTTTCCTCGTGTTTTTTTGTTTTTTGTAAATTTTTTGGCCAGGGATCCCGAATTATTGACACGGAGATAGTCAGTTTGACTTTTTCGGTTTATTATAGGTAATTTGCAATTTTCACCCCATTCCAACCTCTAAAAATGTTATCTCAAATTGAACTTTAATTGAATTTACGATTTGACTCGTGTGTTTTTTGCCAATTTATTCATTACTGAAAGACTAAATCTTTGAAAAGGGATTCGTCAGTGCCAACCTCCATGTTCATCACAGTCATTTGTATTTTCTTAAATCTATCAATCCCTATATGTGACCAAAAAAAATAACTGAACTAAGAAGCATTCTTCAAATTAAGGCAATGTTGTTTTTCAATTAATTCTTTTACCTCACCCCCTCACCACCTGACTCCACCAACCCTCTTTCAAAACGAAAAATTAAACCCTACCCCCTCCGTAAACCCCCCCCCCCTAAAGTAACCCTTCAACTATCTCCCAATAACTACCCTCACAAACATTACAATGATATATTTTGCTGAGGATTTGTAGTGAGTTTGTTCGAAATTTTGTAGCTTTTCAATACACACCCCCTGCTTTGGGGCAAAGACCAACAAGGGGCCTGGGGGCGTTAACTAATTTTGTCTTATAACTTTCAATGTCCAAACCCCCGATGACCACGATTGGAGATACCTGGTATGGTGACTTTGTACGTTAACAAATATACTAATTTTGTTATGTGACTTTTCAATATCAAAATCCCTCTCCAAGGCACTCACAGTAGGGGGCCTGGGGGCGGAGCCCCCAGCGAGCCGAAGGCGAGTCTGCCTGTATATATCCACAGAAATCTCCTGATATAAAATTGTGTTTCAACATTGGAAGACACGTTTTCAAAAAAGGAATTTTGTAGCCTCCAACTCATTCCGTCATAAAGAATATTGAGCAGAGTAAATTACTTAAAATATAGGTACAGATTGTATTATTACAGTACAGAGTAGGTTACTTGTACCTTTCTGCGACAACTACTGCACGTAATGTTACTTTACCTAAACTATAAACTCTTACCAAGTCTTTCAATTAGTTATCAGCTAAAAACTGAGGTATTTTATTTATTTATTGCAATTTCCATCTTTAATAATAAATTAATTAATTCAAGATAAAAAAATTGTTTATAATGGGACTGATTTGAAAAGGAAGTATTTATGGAGTCTGGGGACCGACAAATAAATTTAAGGTTTAATGTCATTGTGGTTTTACACTACTCGTAATATTGCAGGTAAACGTTTAACGGTGCAGTACAAAAACATCCCAAATATTCTTGAAACTTGGTATTTCTGCTGCAAGATTATAGTATGTTTAGGTACTACATTTGATTTGATTCCTTGGATGCAAAATCATACAAATTGTTACTGCGATGACAGCTATGGTAATAGATTACCATAATAGACATTGAAATTTCAATACTTTTTTGTGGCATTGAAATTTCATGATAGACTGAACCTGTGCAGTGACTCAGTATGACCTAGTGACTCCTGTTCAATACCACGAGACTTATAATTGAAAATACCCATTTCGCCCTTAGTTTGAAAAAATGAATCTATTTTTATTTCAATTTTACAAATAAATTGTCTTAGCTCTCGGCCCCGGCAGTTGTGATATTTTATATCCAATATGGCTGAGCCAGTGAGCCTTAATATCGATTAACTAAATAATTTAGTAAACATAATATATATTGTACGATTAAAAAATGTACTTCTTTTTATTGGTGTTTTGTCTGGTGCTGATGTAAATGGATTATTTAAGCTTTCATTCAAAAAAGAAAAATATTAAGGATACTCCAGAAAATCTTTTGGAGAGCTTATAAACCGACACAAAAATCATAATAATAATAATTTAATAAAAACTTCATCATGTTTTTTAATAATTCTCATCTATTAATCCTTTATGATTCATAAAACATATAATGAAAATGGCAAATTGAATTCCCCTTTACCTAATTTAACTAGTTTGTTTTATTTCGTAGTTTCACTGCTGACAGCAGTGAATTGGGAGAGGTATTTTTCTTCTTATGCAGGTTCGTTGATGTAATCAATCACACGCTCTCGGTTTTATATGCAAACTTTCATTATTGCTCAATGCGAAACGTTGGTTCACCAATTTCGGTTTGCATTAGAAATTTCATGTTTTTTACCTTCAATAATATACTTGTAAATTTAGTATTCATTATACTATTAATTACAGGTATTGCAATAACCATTATTTTAAAGCACTTCAGTCAAAAAGAATCTACAAATGAAATGCAAATAGACAATTTTCGTTTATAAACTAAAAAATAATAATAATAATAATAAACACCAACATCACCACGAGTGAATATAATCTACATCTTAGATGAAAACAAAAAATATTTTTTAATTCATACCCATATCCAAGCTTTTTCCAAGTTGAGATAAAAAATGTTTTTAGGGTTGTGTTTAATTTCCGCCGGTGATAGGATTTTTGACAGTAGTGACAGTACCTAATGAAAATGTCATTTAATAATTAAGAATATACTCTCAGTAAAATTTGAACATAGTGAGATTTTTAATTTTTACTATGTTCCCTATATTAAATATACAAAAACTATACCTTGATGTTATTTTTACAGGGCTTTGATACTTTGCTTTTTTATACCACCGTAATAAAAAACAAAACATGGCCACTTGAGAATTTAAAATGTAGTTGATTTTAGGTCTTTAATCCTGTAGTTTGACGAAAATCAAATTACGATCGTAACTTTTGTGGATCAAATTTAATTTCAACTGATATCTTAATAAAAAATAAATAAAATAATGTGTAGTTAGTAAAATATATTAAACAGTATTATGCATTGTTTTATAGAATTTAGGCAGCTTCTCATTATATAAATTTTGATTTTGGAGAAGTTTCTTAACTGCTCCAAGAAGAATAATCATAAAGGCGTCAAGTTAAAACAGATCAATCATTTGCTCCTTATTTAAATTAGTTTTTATAATTTTAAAAGTGTTTTTGTGCTTTCTGAGTTGTGGAAACATAACCTACAAGATACAGTGAGTGGTAGTGACAGTAGAACTGAAGTTTTCCATATTTGTACTTACAATTATTCAGCTTTTAAGATTCTCTTATTTTATCAATTATCTAATGTTTGGCTTTAATATCAAACTTATTTCACGTTTTAACAGTAAAAAACCGTCTATTTCATACTTTTTTTATTCTCTATAACTCTTTAAACACGTGCTGTCTGCAGAGTCAACTGACAAATCTTTTTTTCTCATCAAAGCAAAAAGTAAGCAGTGTGACCAACACATTCGGTCAAAAATATGGTGGAAATTTATGCAGCAAAGAATGTACATATATTAAAGTGACATGTTTCATTATAACTAAATTATGCCTTGAGCATTCTGGACTTAACTGTTTGGATGTATATGGTTTCATAGTTATTTGTGTTAGTGAACAAGAAAAATGTCACTGAATCAAGACATACCTGAAAATAACAGTCCAGGAATAAAAACAAGATCCCAGGTCCTAAAGAAAATGGTGAATTTGGTTTAGCAAAAAATAAAACGTCCAAAGCTAAAATTACACATAGTAAAAAACAAATCTCAAAAAAACTACCCCAACAATTACAGGATGCCCCGAAAGTAAACACACAAGATGTCTTAGTGAAAAACAATGAACAACTTGAAAATTTTAAGGAAGTGTTGGATGAGAATGAAAAATTAAAAAAGCACTAATGACCTTCATTTTAGCCAACAGACATAGTTTTATGGCAAATACAGTGAAACAGCTTATTTATAACCAGAAAACCATGAGTGAAAACGCTACTGAAAGCCATGACAAGAACGAACACTCGAGATTTCAACCATCAGTGGAGGCAGCTGTACAAACAGAAAAATCTTGGTCTTTGGAAAGACCGTACTTCCTATCAAAACCAATGTTACCATACTAGGTGACAGTCATGGCAAAGACCTGGCAAAAAGAATTAAAGACAAGCTGGAAGGGAAAGAGAATGTTAAAGAACTAGTAATGCCAGGCGCTAAAATAGGCGAAATCATGAAACAGGTAACTAATTCAAAGACTTTCTCAGCAGACGAGTATGTCATTGTAATGGTTGGCGCTAATGACATTTACAACTTAGACATTTTTTACATCATCAAAAGTTTAAAACCGGCACTACAAGCTTTAAAGCCAGGAAAAATAATTCTGGCAGGGATTCCTTTTAGGAGAGACCTACCACTTCATCATCAAGTAAATGAACAAATCATGAATGCTAACATACATATTTATGAAGTGTCAAGATCATTGAAAAATGTTTCTTTCTTGGATATGGCAGCATTCGGAGAAAATGTTTCAATAAATTTGGTGTACATATGAACTGGCTTGGAAAGAATAGGGTTTCTGAAAAAATATGCCACATTAGCCTATACAAACAATGGAAAACTGAAACTGCCCATAGCCTTAGCAGTACCCTCAGAAAATCAATCAAATCGCCTAAATTTGGACCTTCATTTCTAAATAACCATAAAAAGATTGTAGTTACTGATGAAAATATGAAGAATGCTCCAACAGAGTTCCATAAAGACCCAACTGTCGCCTTCTCCCAATGTATTTATGCCGATCTCGGAGAAGAGCGCCACATGTCAGCAGGAGTGGCTGTTGTGTTCGGAAGAATGGTTGGCAAACCTTCTGAGAGTGATATTGTGACACATCATCTGACCTACCAGCAGAAAAAAGGTGAAGCTGGTGTATATGGACTAGTTACAAAACCCACATATGACTCTAAACCTAAAGAAGAAGGCTATAATGTTGCGTTTGACCATCTCACAAACCACTTTAAGGAAAAATGCTACAAACAGTTGATTTCTTCCCCCGTGGGATGCAAGAGGGACAAAATTAACTTAAAGCTTTTTGATCCCAGTCCTACCAAATTTCAAAGGGAAACTGGGGCCACAATCACCATTATATCTTGCAGCAAGTATTGGTATAGGATTCGTGTTGGAATGTCTTACCATGAGTTCTCAAGCACATTCTTGCATGTGAAAATATTCCTCAACAATAGCCAAATCAAGAAACAAACATATCAATATAATCTAATGAATCATCACTGTGGCGTGTTTGGTCGAGTTCCGAGATTAGAAGCTCCACAGAGAAAACCATCTGCTCTACTCCACTGACTAAGAGAATTTCACCTCAAGTCGCTCCGGGAGAGTTGTCATGTAGTGAGGTGACCAAAGCCAATCGAGTGTGAGGGCAATAAGTGAAAGTCAGTCTTGTGTTTCGATTCCCTCCATTGCTGCATGCAACCAAAATAATGTTCTGTTCCTAGACCCTCACCCATCACCCCTCCAATAACATTGTAACCAAACCTCCAACACACACAAACAATAATTATTGTAATAATCAGGCTGTAATTGCTGTAATTATGTTATTCCATCAGAATATTGAACATTTGCAATCTAAAGTTGAATCCTTACAAATAAGTCTAGATGAGGAGAAACCTCATATTGTAGTATTATCAGAACATGGCTTAAAAGAGGAAGAAATTGTACGCTTAAATGTTGGCAATCATTCCATCGGCTCTTTTTTTCGCAAACAGTCAAATAAGGACGGAGTAATTTTCTTATGTAATGATGAAGCTAAACAAAAAAGTTACAATCCCAAAATCTTTGAAAGATAAGTTATTAGAAGAAAAACAATTTGAATTTTCTGTCAATAAATATTTAATTTCAAACTTTAAATTTATAGTAGTTGCTCTTTACAGATCCCCAAAGTCAAATGTTCAAGAATTCTTAAATTGATCAAGTATCCTTATAGATTTTCTTAACAAAAAGTTAGAAAATGTCATAATTGCAGGAGATATTAAAATTGATATCTTGGTAAATTCTAAACTGCACAATATGTAAAAAAAATATTAAAAAGTCACGATATGGATTATCTGGTAAAATTTCCAACTAGAATTTCAAAAACCTCTTAAACTCCAATAGATAATTTCATCGTATCGAAGACCTATAATAATTTAATGCATGCAACAGGTGTAATAACTCTGTTGTCTGACCATGATGGTCAGACTTTGGAAATAACATATAATAAACTGAGGAATAAAGAGAAGAACTGTATTACCTATGAAAAAAGAGATTTTTGTCAGCAGAATATTGATCTGTTTAGAAAATTACTCATGAAAGAATCCTGGGTCAACGTTTATCTTGCCCCCTCAAAGGAAAAGTACAACGTATTTTTTGAAAGTTTTATTTTTCATTTCCACACAGCATTTCCCAAAAAACTTGTCACATAAAATGTAGTCAGAACAATACCTGGATAACACCTAAACTTAGAGAAGAGAAATGTAAAATAATTAAACTTGCTAAGAATAACAGGAAAAAGACAAATTTTAAACAATTGGATTTATTGAAAGCAAAAAACAGAATATACATAACAAAAATTGATTAAAGCCAAAAGGGTGTTTTTTTTTGTAAGAAAATAAAAACCTCCAACAATATCAATAAAAAAATTGGAACATTAAAGTTTCTGAAGTCGGAAACAAAGCTCGTAAAAAACATAAAACTAAGTGATTGAGGGACGTAGGATTTACGACGATCCAGTAGATGTTTGCAATGTTTTAAACAATTATTTTATTAATGTAGTGAAATACAATTCTGCTTCGTCAACCATAGATAGTAATGAAACAGGCAATGATAACACAATGGATCATGAACACTTGTCTTTTAAACCAAAATTTAGATTAAGAAAAATTTCATAGACATTGTACACATAATTAGTTTCCTTAAAAATAAGTATTAGAGTGGGTATAATGATGTCCCCTATAATTTTACTAAAAGCAGTAAAATATGAAATCACCCAAATTTTATGTCACCTCATTAATTCATCTTTTGTTTCTGAGTTATTTCCAGGTAAATTAAAAATTTCCAAAATTATCCCTCTACACAAAAAAAATCGATGAACAGGACCCATCAAATTATTGCCCGGTCTCTGTGTTACCTACCATTTCAAAAATATGTGAAAAAAAGCTTACAATCAATTATTATTATTTCTGGATGAAATTAATTTGGTAGACAGTGTCGAGCATTGTTTCTGCACTGGTAAATCAGTATTAACAGCAAGTGTTACTTTTTTAGAATCAATAATTGACTCTATTGACATTGGAGACCCATGTGTGGGAATATTTATGGACCTGTCAAAAGCATTTGATAGTGTAAAGCATTCAATTCTTCTTACAAAATTAAAATCACTAGGAATGAAAAATTCTTCATTGGATTGGTTTCAATAATATTTAGATAAGAGATTTCAGTTTGTTCAAATCACACACGTAACTCAAAACAATAGAATATTAAATAAACTATCAAATCTAAAAACGGTTAAATTTGGAGTGCCACAGGGGTCAATATTAGGACCACTCCTATTTGTCTGCTATTTAAAGAATATTTCTCAATCATTGTTCGACTCATCAAAAACTAGCATCTATCTTTATGCTTATGATTCAAACCTCAAAATTTTCAGGCAGCACTTTGGACCAAATTGAAATTTTAACATCTATTGAACTAGGGAATATCGTTGTTTTTTCAAAAAACACAACCTTGAATTGAATATTGCGAAAGCAAATTATATATCTTTCAAAACGGCTCAATCCTGGGTTACGTAAAACCTCTAATTGCAATTAATGATGAACAAATCAAGCTAATCAATACTACCAAGTTCCTCGGCCTCATAATTGATAGTAATCTAAATTCGAATGAGCATGTTGACAAAACATTATCTAAAATCAATTCAGGTACATTTGCTCTGAGAAAAATGGCTGGCTTATGTAGTGAATAAACTCTCAAAATGATTTATTACTCCCATATACATTCACATATATCGTTTGGACTAGGTCTCTATGGCTCAACTAAAAAAGAAAATCTCAACAAAATTTTAAAACAAAAAAAGCAATAAGAATTATTAAGAACCTTCAATATAATACATCCTGCAGAGGACACTTCAAGACTCTCAATGTTTTAACTGTATACGCATCACAGACTTTAGCTCTATACTAAAAAACCATCATATACAGGAGGAACGTCTTTCAGAACATTACCGAAAGAATTAAAAAAAATAAAAAAGCTGTAAATTCAAAAGGAAACTCAAAGATCACCTGATTAGCAAAATAATTTATTCCTTTGATGAATACTACAATCTACAAATAGCAAGCAAGTGTATATACAAGGATGTAAGAATACTTTTGTAAGTTTAATGTAATAATTGGACACTATTCAAATGTTCAAGGCTTTACTATTTTGTGAATAAAGACTCGCTGTGAACGGCTTTGGGACAGCAGGACCCGTACGGACATTGTGAAGCTTCAGGTGATAATAAGGTTCACGTTATCTTTTCCACTGATAAGAAGTGTGTATCGGCACCCCCGACACAATTATTAAGTCGGTATCGTATCTGATCAATTTTTATGATGTACCAAACAGTATTTTGTTTAAAGAAGGCGTCAGTGAGTCGAGTCAAGGTGTATGCCCTTAACAGTATTATACTTTACGTGTATTTTTAAGTGCATTTCCTTTACCAAGACCGTTGTGGAGTAGAAATGTTCCAAGGCCCTGAGCGGTGCTGAGGTGATATTAGCCGCTTACACATTTATTGTACGTAGATAAAACATTGCTAATTTGGATAAAATTGATCTGTTAGTGTGTTATTTTGTACTTTACATTTTTTATACACTACACTGGGCGGTAATCGATCTACTATTCTTATAGGTGTCGTAGGGGATCAAGCACTACGCTACCCTCTTTATAAGTGGAACTATTTCGTTGTGTATTTTCATATGGTATTCGTATTTTATGAGTGAGTGGTATACGTATGCGCGTGTGTCTAGACATAAGTGGAAGGCCAAACAATCATCGTAATTGATAGGGACAGACATAGCTAACAAGTAAGCTATGATTTTACATTAATTTGCAACATTTATATGTGTAAAAGTCTGTGTCTACCTAAAGTAAAACCAAGCCAACAATTTTAACAAAAGGTGTTCATCGTATACGAATATTTTGTTTGGTGATATTTTGATTCAGTAAATTTTTCGAGCGAGTGCGTTTTAAATTAAACAGCGAGAGTAATCGGATATATGAAACATGTAGGATATACGAAACAAAACTGTAACGCAACGTAACACTGTCGAGCGAGGGCGGAAGTATTCAGCATTGCCGGAAACGATGCATGGTTGACAGCCGCTGGCCTTGATATGGTAATTTATTAATTTATAGCATGTCTGTGACGAATTGGTGCATTTTTAGCGAGCAAACACTCTTGAAATGTCCCTAAAAAATATAGAATGTAGTAAATTGACTTCAACATTTTTCTGCAACAACTGGGAGGTAGTAAAAAAATTTAAGTTGTGCATTAAAATCAAATAAAAAAAACAGACAAAATCGCTTAACGATCTTACTAAGCAAGAATATTTATGAGACATGTATGTTTAGCAGTCATAAAAACACGTGTTGAAAATACCGCAACATATTAAAATAAATAATAAATTTAATTTACTTTCATCAACCGGTTGTATGAGATAATGCGGAAAATAAAAAAATTAAATTTTACCTTTTCATAAAAATATTGTGACTGAGAGACGTCATTGGCATATTCACAATTATTTAAGCTCTTTCGTAAAAATGGTTGCTCTGTGGATTCTTTTAATAAAACGGCCGAAATCTTCTATGACTACCCTATCAAAAAATCATTTTAATTCTTTCAAATACTGTAGAATTATAATCTTGTTTTATTCGAACACAATTTAAATTTTAATAATGTATTGTATAGTTTTTACAGGACGATGAACCTCCTCGTATTTGTCTCTGTTATGCTATTTTGCCTTTTAACCACGGATCTATTTAAAATCTATATCGATTAATTTATTTTTTAAAAGCTTATTATCCTTGCCTTAGTGATATTTAATTATTTTATTTATAAAACTTAAATATTATAATTCTTTCTCCGAGAAACAAGATAATCAAATTAGGGTTGATTAATTAAATTCAAGGATTGTAGGTTCCCAGAAGTGTTTACGAAAGGAAATGATGCGACGTTTATTTCCAAGTAGCTTAGAGGCGATGTATTTGCAAACAGGAAAATTCATAATTTTCCGTAGAAATATGACAATGACCTTTTGGCTAAACTAGCTCCGATTGCAGCTACGATTTTTAAATCAAAACAGTCAACAGACCACGATTAATCTGTCCTACTATAACATGTATCTTGCAAAATATGTTTCAATTAGTTCTTATGTATTAAATTTATACGTGTTAGACATTTATTTTGTTATTCTTTTTCAGATTTACAACTGATGGAATGGTTATGCAAAACGTATTAACAAAAGGTTTTTATAAATAAAACACCATTGTGATAATAAACTGGTCTCTAACAGACCTACATTTCCAAAGAGTGATGATTGGTAAGATATAAATTTATAACTAAACAATTTATATTGGTTGACACTAAACTTTAGGCCCTTCCGGGCAGGACCGCCGCCCAGGGGTCACAATGTTATGGTAGACCTTCGGAGGATCCCTCAACCCTTCCAGGATTATTTCTTTATCCCAACAGAGCTTAGACTGGTTATGTAATCTAGACCTACATTAGTGAGTTGGTGGCGCAGTTGGTAGTGCACTTGGTCTCGGAACTGTGGCCTCAAAGCGTCGCAGGTTCGAGACTCGGGCATGTCGAATACTTTTAGCAGTACTGTTCACCCTTGTACTTCTCCGGCTCACTCCTTAATTTTGCTTGAAAATGTCCACGCACATATCAAAAGTATATGTGGGCGGGGCAAAGGCAAGGTGAAAAAGAGACCGCTACCCTGTAAAAAATTGAAATAAAATAGAAAATAGAATAGAACCTGAATAACATTTCGTATAAAGACAAGATGAATATGAATATTATTCATGAAAGTCATTCTGGAAAGTCTAACATATTTACTACAAAATTACAGCTTGTGGTATTTTTCATACACTTTTCCATCCTCTGAATGACTACAAACCGTCAGAGAAACGTGTAGAACCTACGTTAAAATAAATGCTTGTACATATGTAGCCAAGAAAATGTCCTGAAGATAAAAGACTGGAAGCTAAACAAATTATTATTTACGTCGACTGCTAAGCACTCTCAAGAGTCTTACAAAATCTTCATCAAATTTACGATTAATCACAGTAGTTCGTCAACTACTTTACGGTCGTAAGGTATATCATTTTTACTTTACTTGAATTAGAAGTTACTATCATCAATATTAAAATTTGTTCCTCCTTCATCTGTAATTAATATTTAACAATTTTTGCATTACTTAGCTACTATTAGTTTTAGTTAAATACATAACTATTGTAATTGTATGTACTGACTATCCACATGGTTAGAGACCTCAATTTTGTTCACCCATTGATGATCACTAAAATGGCTAGTTAAAATTCATACAAGTGTAATTCAATGGCAATCTTCGAGGGGAAAACTGTTTTTGGCGTTCGAATATTTCACATAAAACCAAAGCCTATCATAAAATTATATAGACTTTATATAGACTATAATAAAATAAACGGTCTCTATAAATATTAATTTATCAGAACGCTACTGGAACTAAGAAAGTAAAGAACAGTTGTAGAAATTGAACCTTACCAACATTTATTGTGTATTTGATTCATGTTCTTGTAATTTGACAAGTTTAACATCAAGTGGAAAACTAACACTTTATCATGGGTTATACGTTCTAAGAATTATTAACATCATATAAAACTTGTCACAATTGGTCTAATTGTCTTAAAGTGACATTAAATAGCGTTATGATATATTGCGTCTTATAAAAAGGGATTTTTGTGCATTGTTCTCAACCATTTTTTTACCTGATTACCAAGTTAAGAAGATGTCTAATTTTATGTGATGTGTTCCGTTCAAGATTGATAAATTTATTTGTTAAACAAAAAAAGATCCTTTAATTTCTAGAGATGTTTTCTTAACAACATAATTTAGAGAACATATATCAATGACTGGGGTTTTCTATACCAGTTATTTCTTCCAAAAACACGATAATATGATTCTCTGACACGAACACCACGAGGAAATCAATGGAGAGGATCTAAACCAGCGGGAGTTCAAGGTATTAGCCCACAAAGTAGTTAAGTAGGGAATTAAAATATATCGTCAGTAAGACTTGTCAAACTATGCATCCCTTGTTTGCAGCTTTAATACGTATTATGTTGTGAAGTATAAGAAATAATCTTCCCTTTAAAACAACACATATTTTGCGTTTCCTTTTTAAATTTATTGGCTTTCAAACAACTAAATTTTGTCCATCCTACCAATTACTACATTCGGATGTTTCTTTTAAATCTACTCGTATATAGCGCTGGCAATTGTTGTATCCTTAATAGTCCAAATGAACAGCTTGCACCATTCGATGGTATGAATTGTATGGAACGAAGAACCTTCTGATTTATCTCTTTTTCGAAGGTTCTTCGTTCTTTCTCTGTTCTGATTGTTTCTTTCATAAGATTATGCGTCTTTCTACCTTTCTGTTCGAAACTGTTGCGGGTCTCTCTCTCTCTCTCTCTCTCTCTCTCTCTCTCTCTCTCTCTTTTGCCTGATGGCCAGACACCCTGAGAGTTCTGAGGGAATGGCGATGCCCAAACAACATTTACCGACTAGTCAGGGACTACTTCCGAGGCAGGACAGTGACTTTGAAAGCTGGTTACGGAGAAGTGAGCAAGACCATCACAAAAGGTTGTCCACAAGGATAAGTGGTGGGCCCTCTGCAGTGGAACGTCCTTTTCGACGGGTTTCTGCGGCTGCAGTTTGGCAACGGAATCTCTGCCAGAGCCTACGCGGACGACGGACTGCTCCTGGTGAAGGCGATTCAAGTCCTGAGCTGATGAGGAATGCGTCAAGAGCCTTGGATCTGGTCACCAGGTGGGGAGAGGAGAGGAAGATTGATGAAGATGTTTTCCCGGATGTGCAGAAGAATCGGCATGAAGAAGCACGAGTATGAAAATGCTGGAAGATCTGATGCAGCTTGAAGCAGAAGCAAGAAAAGAGGAAAGATCAAACTCAAAGAGCAAAAAAATCTTGCAAAGAGGAAAGAAATCAAGGAAAAAAATTAAGATCCCGATGATTCTGGTGCATTTGTGACGGGTGAGGGGAGAGGTGTGTTGGGTGGGCACTAGAAGAGTGCCCGGTTAGGATAAGAAGAAAGAAGTCTGTATAAGGAAAGCGGCCTGGCAAATAAGTCTCCTTCTTAAGCCAGGGGTGGAGGAGAGACCGCGGGCTTCAGCCAACCACCTCTCTTTCTCTCTCTCTGATATTTCCAAGCTGTCCGGGGGTCATATTTTCTCAATATCGCTATGAATGTTTATGCAACATCCTTAGACACGTTCTCTCTTTGTTCCTTTGTTTTGTGTTTCGTTCAATCTGTTAACTCTGCGAAGAGATATGGGATTGCTAAAATTCCCTCGTACCTTTTGGCATTTTCTAATCTTGTATTTATCTTTATATTTTTAAACTAAAAATATATAGCTCTACATTCAATTGTACTTCATGTTCTTAATAACATGACCTAACAATAAAAATAATTAATTAATTAAATAATACCAACCAAATAATTAAAAAATTATATAAAAAAATATTTGTTGTATCACATGTCGTGCAAAACTAATTTATTGTTGGTGCTGCATTTTCTTGGTAACTATTATAACTATTTCATATTAAATCAGATGTTTTGATATAAACAAATAAAACTCAAAGCACTTCCAAAATCCTTGACATGGATCCCTTTCGGATGAACATGTGCCAAGGCCTTAAAATATTTCGAAGCCTAACGAACAAAGTGAACATCATAAGATTCCAAGAATTTGACTCCAAGATTAAAGGTCTACGTTATGTAGTTTTGGATGTAGCACGGACTGTACCAACACACAACTCTATTTTTGTATGTATGTATATTGATTTTTTACACCAGAATTTGCGCTACTTACAAATTAAATAAAAAATGTTAAATTGATAATACGTATTACAAAATGAGGCTATAAACCCACTAAGCTCAAGTTTCTATGACATAAATATAAACATAATCTAACAACCAATAAACAATGGATCCGACAGAGTGCTGAAAATTGCCTATTACCTGATAATTACCTTCGTCTTGACCAAGACCAGCAGAGCCGGATAGGTTGCGTCATCTTAGTAGATCTTAAATTAGTAGATAGAGAAGTACACTCAAGAATGTGTGCTAAAAATTGTCTTGCACATTAAAAAACCCACAGTTTAAATTGTAAAATCCTTTTGAAAGGGTAACTTCCTGAACCCCTTACAAAAATAAGTACTTTTCTGAACAATAGTTGTAGTCAAATTGAAACTCATATTGTAAGTTTGTAGTAAATACTTTAAAACATGTCTGGGTTAACATAACCAAAGCTTACCGTGAAGTTTTAAAATAAAATTTTGCTGCTTCTAAGTTGAGGTTTGAAGGCAACAAAATAAACACACAATTTAATTAACAACTGAAGTTTATCAATATAAATATATCTTCAAAGTAATACATCACCATCAGTCTTAATATATAGGTCAGATCTATTTCAATCATGACAAGCAATACTGGCCAGCCAATTATACAGGCTATTTAAGGAATTTCTTCTGTACTTAAATTATCTCAAACATACTGGAATATAAATTAAATCAGCCCATTTAAGCATTATATTTTAACGGGACATGAGAAAAAAGTTCGACAAAATATTTATATAAAAATCTGACCGAATAATAATGGATAAAATTACATTTACATTAAAATAACACTAAATATTAAACAGCCATGAGTCATTTTTATTTAACTTGATTTTGCAAAGGCAATATTAAACTGAATAAAACATTTATTCAGTTTTAATGATTGGTGGCAATTTATATGGTCTATAAGACAGAATTTAGAACAGGTGTAGGCAGAATGAGAATTTAGAACAAAACACCGAAATATGTCTATAGGCCAAAGATCTTTATTTAACCCTAACCTTAACCTACCATATCACAGAACAACACAAATATCAGTTACATACTCTACACAAAATTAAATCACAATTAAGACTCCTGTGTATGCACGGAAACAGCATTAAAATAATTACTTCCATAGTAGACCGTAGTTTCTGACATAATTTCATGGCTCACTGCGGTTGAAAATTTAATGTTGAGAAAAACTATCGATTTATATATTGATATCATGCTGTACTTGAGATTGACAAACTTTAAAGGCCAGTGGTTAAAATGGAAATTTAAAATAATTTAGAAAAACCTTCAATCTATATATTATTATTAATCTCCCAGGCTGGTAATTCTTGTAGCATAATAGAATGGTATGATAGAGTTGATAGCACCTGAGTAACCAGAAAGAGAAGATGGCCTCAGCGCAGCAGCCATGGGACGCAGTGGTTAGGCGCATCAACCGTAGCTGGTGGTGAGGTTAGGTTGGTACAAAATAGCTGCGAGCCATCGGTGAAAGCCCCGTAGATGACAGCCACTGCAGATGGATGAGGCTGGTTCTACATTTTCAACGGTCCGTCAGGAAGTCAGGAACCCTAGCATTTGGTGTCTTCATAATTTAATGCTTCATGACGCTGGTGTTATCTTCTCTCTTCAAAAATTCATGACCTTGGGCCAACACCTCTGCCCGGATCGACAACACAGACGGGGAACAGTGAAAGAAGACCGAGGCTTCAGCGGCGGCCGTTTATATACCCACCGGTAAGTTCAACTTTTGTCAATCCAGCTGCCAGATAAGTATTTAGCTACATCAAATTTAGAGTGTAATGTATAGAATAAAATGATAAAATCTATATTTGTATACATCAGATTAATGTTATATAAATGTTTGTCCTAGAAAAACTAAAATCTAAGTATTTGTGCTGCCTAAGCTCTTCAGAACATGATGCAGTTATAAATAAGTGATTACACGTTGTTGAGCTGAAAAAAGGGTTAACTAGTAACATGTGTTTAAATCAAATTAGTCTGTTAATAGTTTTTTGAAATTAAAATTCCATATTTCTTTATATATTATGTTTTTTCGCCATTATTAATAGTAATAATAATATAAATATCGAATCAAATAAAAGACTCATTTTTTATGCGATTAATCGTATGAAATCTTTGGGCTGTTTATGTAATAAACGGTAGTTTGTAAAATTATTAAAATATGCTCTTTTCCAGGTAATTAAACCACTTGCTGACATTTTGTTGATACAAGAAGTAGAATCCCATCACATTCGGCTAGTTTAAGATTAAACATTTTCCTCATTTTACTTGGCATTATTACTGCTTTTACCTATCATACAAGTGCAAATCATGTTAAATTCACCGGAAACGAAATATTTCAAATACGTTTCAGTTATAATAGTATATATGTTTAGTAAAAAGTGACCGCAGTTATTTTCACTAGCTTATATAGCCCCTCAATCTATAGTTTTTAATAGATGATTGCGGAAATTGGTCGCAACGGCCTACGAGTATATTTTTCTTAGTTCCGTTAATGTTATTGGTCGTGCAGCAGGGAACAACTGACCCACAATTACTATAAATGTGAACCATAATATGGTTTTTTAATCTCAACTTGATTCCCTTATTAAAGTTTGCGAAATTCTTCGGTAAGTTACTACAATCCAATGGATATGTCTTTCGACTGGAAAGAGAAGACTAGCCGGGGTAAAAGGATGAGAAACAGTATTCTTTAGATAACAATAGTTAAAAAAAACTATTTCATATTGGTTTTTTAGTTATAAAATTATATGTTTTTTAGACAAAACAGTGCAATCATACTTCGACATTTAAATTAAATTAAAATAGAAGATAACATGTATTTCCATCGTCAATAGCTCCTACCACTCCCAATACATGTAAAGTGAAGATAGCTAATGAAGCGGTCAGCTTTGCGACTGCGGTCTCATTATGGAATGACTTTGGTACACCGTTAATGTGTTAATTTGACGGACAGATGATCAAAACGAGGCAACGGTGATTAATGGTCATCCTGACACTGAGTTTTCAAGTGAGTAATACCCCTCCCAATACTTTAAAAAGTTTTTACAACAGTATGGGTCCCATTTCCAGAAAAGAATTGCAATAACGTAATTCTTGTGAATTATGCATCTGCAATGAAAATTAGTAACCTCAAGGCACAATTATTCTTGTTCTCGAGAGAATGTGAGTATTTAAAGAAAATATAAAGCAAAAGCCAGTTATTTGATGACAAATAAAAAAAATGATTATCTTTTAAAATTGAAGAAAGAAGCTGTATTATAAAGCAGTTTAACGTAAATAAACTGTGTTTATTTACATATTGCACGTTCTTTACATATTGCATTGCTCTAAACATAAATTGTATGTAAACCTTAGTCACTTTTCGCCAGTAATTGTATTCAACATGACTTTCAGCTATGTCATTAAAGTAGTCAATATAGAAACTTTCCTCAACCTAATTTGTTTAGTGGGCATTTCAAATAGCTATATCAAACAGAAATCCTCAGACAATACATAAATTACTAACGAAAATTTTTAAAATCTTACTATTACTTAAATATTGGGAAGGTAGAATGTCCATCAAATAAGTTTTATAAAGATTTTTTTATAAGGAAGACAGGGAATGTAATCATATCAACGTTTTCTAATATTACGAACGCTGACCTACTTGTGACGATATCTCCAAGGTAATAACATTATTCAGAAGTTTACATTTCTTCCTTCTGAATAAACATAATACCTAGCACTACTTTCAAAAAAATTTAAGAAAACCTTTTACAAATTATGTTTCAGCAACACTTTTCGCCAATATTTAAAAACGTACGTAGTTTAGGCGTTTTACTTCCAACGTTATTTATGCCGCGCTTAAATAATTAATTAAACAACATCAGTGCAAAGTTAAAACAGTAGATGTTTTTCACCCCTCTCCTTTTAACATTACCTTAATAATCAGAAATTTTAAGTTTTTATTTTAATTGCATGGAGCTTGTTTACGTTAATACGTTTGTTTGTTTACGTTTGTTTACCATTTAATATTTTTTTATATATATTCTAGTCTAATAATTACTTTAAACTTTTAATGCTATAGTTTGAGAATATTTTTGCTACGTATTTTATGTAGGTTTATATACAGGGTGTCTCACCTAAGGTGTCTCAAATGGATTGCGGACGAACTAGTAGTCCTAAATAGATGAATCAAAAGCATACCCCACTAAATCGACCACAAGGAACAACATAAAAATATTTTTAAGCTTTTTAAAATACAGAGTGTTCCAAAAACCGGGGGTCGTGGGTTCGAATCTCATTATTTTTAAGTGTAAACATATGTCATGTTATGCATTATTTTAAAGCTCTAAATAATACGAACAATTTAGAGAAAACAGAATTCACTTATCTTTATTCATTTGAAAATGGAGGCCATTTTCGTGAAAAATATTAGTATTTACGGAATACCCTGTACCTCGAGAACTACAAAACGTATTTTTGGTCTGTTTAGAATCATCAATTCTCGTAAACTCAGTTTTAATTTGATATACGACATGCCAACATTAAAAAAATAAAAGTTTTTGACAGTACATTTTATTTTGTTTTAATGTTGATAGCCCTGAAAGTCAAAAAATTTAAATGGCAGCATATGTCAAATAGCACATCATTTTACAGGTCTTGCAAACAACTTTTCAATTTACACCTAGCTGCTATCTTTGGTGGTTTTGTAGTTATAAGCAAAAAACTTCATTTTACCATATAAAGCCCATGTTAAAAGTGTAATCTTGAAGGCAGTTAAATTTGCATCAGTTAACCTTAAGTACTGCACATTTAACATGGGCTTTATAAGGTAAAATAGTTTTTTGCTTATAACTACAAAACAACCAAAGATAGCAGCTAGTTGTAAATTGAAAAGTTGTTGGTCTTTGCAAGACCTGTAAAATGATGTGCTATTTGACAAATGCTGCCATTTAAATTTTTTGACTTTCAGGGCTACCAACATTAAAACAAAATAAAATGTACTGTTAAAAACGTTTATTTTATTAATGTTGGCATGTCGTATATCAAATTAAAGCTGAGTTTACGAGGATTAATAATTTTTAAACAAACAAAAATACTTTTTGGAGTTCTCAAGATACAGGGTATTCCGTAATTACCAATATTTTTCACGAAAATGGCCGCCATTTTGAAATGAATAAAGATAAGTGAATTCTGTTTTCACCAAATTGTTCGGCGTATTTAGAGCTTTAAACGATGCATATCATGACATATGTTTACATTAAAAAATTTTTTTGATCCCATGACCCCCGGTTTTTGGAACACCCTGTATTTTAAAAAGCTTAAAAATATTTTTATGTTGTTCCTTGCGGTCGATTTAGTGAGGAATGATTTTCTTTCATCTATGTAGGACTACTTGTTCGTCCGCAATCTGTTTGAGACCCCTTATCTAGGTGAGACACCCTGTATATAATTTATTATTACTCATTATTTATATATTACTTATCGCAAAACTTTCATTTTTCATTACAATGTTTAATTTACAGTTTGCTCTCATTTGAGTTTAAATGATTTCTTTAACTCACGAATGTCGAGCAAAATGATATAAAATATGAGTCCGAAAATTGCGGTCGTGTTTATTACTCCAATTTTGAACAGCTTTATTGCCTACATAGCCATCATTCGTCTCACACATCGGAACACTTAAGAAATGCTGTAAAGCCGGGCATACATGAAGACTCGCTGTGCAAAATATTGCTCCCTCCAGGCTGCAGCTTCAATGGGTAAATTGAACACTAAATCTAATATGTAGAGCACTGTATTGATAGGTTTATTTTTTAACAAAGTGCTAATAGGCTTACCCTTCGTAACTTAGCTCGTCTAAAAATTGTTATATGCTGTGTGTTATTTTAAGGTGTTTGTACATCGTGTTGTACAGCACTTTAAATCAAAAATACGCATTCATATATAATGGTTTTTATTGAATTAAGAACATGAACAAATCGGCATTTTCTACAATATGAAACTTACTTAGCCACTTACATAAAACTCGCCAAAATCGCCCTTATCGCCCTTGTTCTTTTGCCAATGACACAAGTATGTGTGTCCTTCATCGTTTACCTATGGTGTCTGATAGAGATGCGAAAAATTCATTAGAAATATCTCAGTCATTGGTAAGATAATTTAATTTGTACGCTTTCACACTTCGTTATTTTACTTAGTGTCTTATTTTCTTACAGAGAACAATACCTTTAATATAACATACCGTATACTACTTTTCTCAATTGTTTTATAATTCTAAATGCTCAGTTGCTTAAATTTTTTTTAATTCTAAAAAAATCAGTTTGAAGCCTAATTTAGATTTAGCAAAAATGTTTTTTTTCTAACAGTAGGTTAAAAACTAAACTATCGGTGAAATTGGTATTTCAAAAACCTCACAATTGTTACCCATTTTTACATCAACAATGAAAATCAATGTATTACTATTGTCGAAAGTATTATATCAAAATTTGAGGAAAAAACTATTGAAATACAAATTATCTCTCGCTGTAGTATTTGTTCGGCACGGATTAAAGAGCCGTCAGTTGCAATATTTACGACGAAAGCCGTGCACATACGATATGGTGTTGTCAACACGGATCTATCACCACCTAGCTTAACACCAGATCTCGTCACACACAAGGTGAGAACATCAAAATTACTTATATTTAATCCGAGGATTGACCCGTTAACTCCTCTACACAAGCTTTGCTGGCCATCCTGATTTATTTTTATTTCCTATCAACCAATATTGAAACTAATCCTGTCTTAATAATTCAATAGAAGTTTGCGTAATTTGGAGGATTTTTATTGGGTCTCATCAGAAGTATGCTGTACTCAAACTGTTGGGTTCTATATTCTTTTAATTCATTAATAAAATTGGAATTCGTAATTTTGAAGGTAATATTTGCAAGCTACTATCACAACTAACAGCTGTAAGAATATCCCCACTTTATCAGAACTGCATAATCTGCAAAATTCCGAACGCTTGAATGAATAACCAACCCGAAGCCGTAAATAAAAATAAACATACGTCCTCAAATAAGCATGCAAAACTATTTTCCATCAAATAACATGGGAAGTGAGTATGTAGGTTTGCAGACACATAAATTTGGAAAGGGGGGATTTTAGATTGTAATACAGTAGGTCTTAACTAGACGTAAGTACCCATTTTTATGTTGAAAAACATAGCCTGCAAGGTTTACAATTTTTCTTATTTCCCATAGGATTAACCCATGAGGGTGAGTTTTGTGTGCTGCCTCAGAAGTTAAAGGAATTGAGGATTTTATGTCAAAATCAAGTAAATCGCTCCCTGAACCAAGTTTTATCAAGATAATATGTTGAGAAATGAGCAAACTGCACAACTTCACATTGATTATACACTACACAAGCACGTAGTTAGGTAACCAATGAATTAATTTTTAGGTAATAATGAAATATACTTTTAATAGCTTAGTATTTTATTAATTTTACTATCTTTGCATTTTATTCTTTAACATTTTATTAAGATACTACTTTAATATTTTATACATTATTGTAGATTAGGATTTTCAATTGACACAAAAATAATAATATTGTTGTTGCTCCTAAGCTATATTAGGATCAGTTGAAACGTCAGAACAGTTCAGAATTAGGTAATAATACAGTTTTAGATCTATTTTAATGAACTGTTCTGTTGACATTTCAAAAAATATAGTTTCCGTTTATGGCACTTACAGCTCATGAAACTAAACATCAGTTTAATTTTATAGATTTTTTTTTAAATGCCTCAAAGCAGACGGTTGTTGAACATAAGAAATTAAAATGCCCCTTAAGTTGTTTAGACTGGTTTTCTGACAACCTAATTACGGGGTGATATCGAAAAATTGTCTTATGCCTACAATGAAATCACAAATAAAAATACAAACACACAAAACATTTGCCCTCAAAGCTTATTTTTGTGTAGGAAGGTCATAGCTTAGAGTACATCATGTAGAGAAGGCAATCCGATTATCAATTGAATACTAGAATTCGAGCTTACGTATTTGCATTCTATAATGGGACGTTTCGTTTATGTAAAGTCACTGATCCCGAGCATCGCATAACATTCCTTTTCCCTTCGTCGAAAAAGGAATGTTTATTTCGCTTAATGATTTGATTCAACGATTTTTAAGAAACAGTTTATTTCATTATAATTGTTTTGCATTATTTCATAGTACCTTACTTAATAATTTTTATTTATTTCTGAGATTTTATTTCATAAAACAACATACCTCACCACAAAAAGTTTTGATTTATCAAGTGGTACAGTATATTGGGTGAAGTGAATAAAAACCAAGCAACTACTCCTCAGCAACTAACCCCTAGTCTTAGCTCTTGCTCCAAATGATGAGAACAAAGTTTACTTAGCAAGAGCTAGGCGATCCTGTGCCACTCTAGCACTTACTATGCTTAGCAAATGCTAAGTCTAATAAGAACTAAGGTTAGCAAGACCTAGCCTCAAGTTGTCACCTGTCCATGCGCTCATCCTGTCACCGCCGTCAGTCGTAGTGTTCTAGTGCATGTGAAGTTTTGAAAATTAACAAAAGATGAACAGGGAAAAATTAAAATTAGAACAGTTATTAGGAAAAACAAAGTCGGATTTTTAAAATGAAACCTATTTGGATGAATTTTTGGTAAATCAGAATTTGTAAATAAATATCTTTCTTTATCGATCGTTCCTTTCGTCCGGGTGTAAAAATAAATAAAATAAAAAAAGAAACATGAGTTTGAATGTGTGCATGCAGGTATACAGACCCGTTAGTGTGAGAGTGTTTCGAGTGTGAGTGCACATGATCGGTGGTTTTATCATTGGTTGTATAATGGGTGCGTGGAAAAATTTGTGTGTGTGTGTGTGTGTGTGTGTGTGTGTGTGTGTGTTGTGGGAAAGTTTGAAGCATGCAAAGTCCCACGCTTCACTGGGAAAAAGTCAAAAAATAAAATTATTAAATATAAATAAATGTATCAGCTGTTCAGCCATGTTCTTTATATTCGTACTGTTAAGGAAAATTTTATGAAAATAGTATTATTTTTCCTGAGATTTTCTCACTGAGACCTTTCACTCAGGTACAGGGTTGATAGATGTCAGGCTTATGTTTTTTTTTTTTTTTTTTTTTTTTTTTTTTTTTTTTTTTTATAAAAGTTGTAGCTGATATGGGCTTTATACCTAAATGTTCTAGTATTGGTGGGTAAGGGGGAGGGCTGTACTCATGTGTCTAATTAAAGTATAGATTTCCGTCTCTGAGTAATCGTACTTGGTGTCCTTGATACAAGTAATACAGTTTTAAACTACTCCGATCTCTAAAGAATCCCCGACGACATTTTAGACACATATTAAGGTCATTGAGTAGCCCCATTCATAACCCCACATTAACAATTTCCACCATGAATGAACGCTTCCTCACCAATAACCTAAAGTTAGCTCGTGCGATACCAGACTAGACTTTTTCTTAGCAATTGCTAGGGCTAGTCATTAGTCGCAACGTTTTATTCACTTGAATTACTTAGCAACTGCTAAGTCTAGCAAGAACTAGCCTTAGTTCTAAGAGGCTTTATTCACCTGAAGCCTAGCAAATGCTAAGAAAAACCTTAGTCTTAGCAAGTGCTATCTTTTATTCACTCCACCCAATCCAAATCAAACCACAAACACTAATGAATCCAATTAATAAAATTATTTAATACATGCTTTTTCATCAAATATTTATAAATTTCTTAAATTAGCATTTTGACTTTAGAAATATAAGGGAAGTCAATTGAAATTGATAGTGTAATGGGTGAGGAAGATCCTTCTTTCGTTTCGTATTTAATACCTCTGTCATTACATCGCGTTGTCGGAGGGGCGATTCTTGGAATAGGTTATATTTTATAACCTGCAGTTAGTTTTAGGCGCCCAGTTACACTCTGAGCATTATACAGTACTTAGTATAGTAAAATAAAACAATCTTTAGATCGGTCACTGATGTACAATCACGAAAAATAAGAGCTTCGTTTGAGGACTATAATTAAAGATCTGATAAGTCCCAAAAATAAAGTTGATTTACAACTATATCATAGCATTTCGAAATGGCGGTTTTTTCGGAATGGGATGAATTAGAAAAAAGCTTCCCCTAATAACCTCAGTTAAGAAATCATTGTCAAAGAGGCCATGCCACGGTATCGTTTCCGGCAATAGTTGTATTTCTGCACATAATCCTGTGATGTAAACGGGGGTCGACTCCTCCTACAAATTCTTGGCTGGAAACCTGCTACACAAGCTTCACAAAGGAGTCATACATCTCAGGTTATAGAGGGATGCTGAGATATTTCTTGCACTCAACCTTTTTGAAACTCGACCAGATTACCTTTTTGAAATTAAGCCTCAGCACAGAGGGCCGTTGAGGCCATTGTAAGGTGTTGGATGTGAGTAAAAACGTCTTACAATGTTCAAAAGTATATTTTACACTTTTACTGTATTTACATACAAGACGGTAAATATACACGAATAAATGGTGGAAAATGGAGATCGATATCGATTGGTTACACAAATAATCATCAGGTCCAATGAAAGACTCTGTCAGCCCCTCGTTCTCACTGTGTCTCATGATGATTGGTGTGACAACCAAAATTGATCTCCGTTTTCCACCATTTGTGTATATTTCCCGACTTGCATATAAGTTGTGGGTATAAGTTTAAATATATTTTTAAGTATTGTAAGACTTTTTTAATTACATCTAGTGAATAGAACAACACGTGTCATGCTAATCAAGAATTTATTTAGAGAGGCCATTTTACATTTTCAAACTAACGTTTTCACTTACTTACTTACTTACTTGTTACTTGTATAATCCATCCGTAGACTCCGTAGAGTGATGGACTGGTCAGTTGTGCCCTCCGTGGAAGGTCGTGAATGTGTTTCTGTGTGAGGTGTAGTGTGTAAGACAAAGACACCTCGAAGTGCACTTTGCACATTGGCCTAATCTGAAACAATGGGGCTTTAAAGCTTTCTACATCATAGAAACAGCTCCCAGCCAGATAAACTTTCAAGTTGTCTTTGAATTTGTTAAAGATTTGTTCAATTCTTATGTTTTGGGGGAGCAGTTGGAAAAGCTTCAGGCCAGAGTACTCAGGCTTCCTCTCAAAAAGCTCGAGGTGGTGGCTGGTGGCAAAACGGTCTTTGTGTCTGGTGTTGTATTCATGGCTTTTTTAGGGGGGGGGGGGGGGTTGATGTTTTGCATTTGAATGTACATAATTGATTCAAATATGTACAGGTTTGGAGCAGTGAGTAGGCCAAGTTGGGCAAAACCTTCCCTACAGCTGAATCTAGGCCGTAGATGGAGAATTGTTCTCACTGCTCTCTTTTGTTATACAAAGATTCTGTCTAGATTTCCTCCCCCCCCCCATAAGACAATTGAGTACCAGATAAACTGCTCAAATAAACCATGATATACAACCTTTGAAAGAGAAAGGTTGTTGAGTTTGCTAATTCGTCTCAGGACAAAAAGTCCTATTGAAAGCCCTCTCTCAAGTTTGGACAGCTGCTCATCCCATAAAAAACCATCTCAATCCGCACTCCCAAGAACTGTGCTGATTTTGAAAGTTAAATATTTGTCTCTAACAGAAAAAGATTTGGAATTTTGTTGTTTTTTTTTTTGTTTCGCTTTTGAATTGTTTGGAAACAGACGTACCCAGTCTTCTCTGCATTTACCATAAGGCAATTACTAGAGAAGTATTCAGCTAAGTCGTTTACTTTTTGACAGGATTCAATTTCAAGACTTTTGACATCCCTCCCTCTTATGAAAAGGGTGATGTCATCTGCAAAAAAAATTTCCAATGGCACTGCATCTGATATATAATCTATATAAATCAGAAACAGCAGATATCCCAAAACAGAGCCTTGTGGAACTCCATTTGGTACCAGTTTTTGAGATGAAAGAGTTCATTTAATTTTGAATTTTTAAATTTGAAGTTGTTGATTTTTGAAATTTTCTTGAATTTTATAAAAGTTTTGATTTGAGTTTGTTGGACTGTCTCACCTACTGCTGCTCACAAGTATATATTCAGGTGTATAACCTTGTTTAGGTTTTTTTTAACTTGTTACTAGTTATTGAGAAATAAAGCGTTTTTTATTTTATTGCAGCCTCTACTTCACCTACTATTATTAAAAGAACAATGAAGCTCCAGTAATAAGCTATTATTTATTATTTGCCCCTATTCTTAAACGTCTCTTTGTAGCCCCAAGCTATGCTCTGGCAACACAGTATATATTATCTAGATAACTGAACGTAAACTCAGATTCGGTAGGCTTATACATAGTGTCACTGTTTTGTGATAATCTGACTGTTAGAGCCTCAGTATTGTTTATCTCAGCTAAGGAAAACTGAAGCAATGTCATCGTACCATAACACTTCACCACGTCATTATATAGGCCCCCAAATATGAGAAAAACTGCACTACTATATTGATCTTAAGGCCTTTCTAGAATAAGCCTCATTTAATCATTGTTGGATGAAGGTTCTGGAATTCCCCGTGAGGTTTTGTATGGTGAAAATATCAGTAATATTACTATTTTTGGATTTTCTAAACGAGTCCATGCGCAGCTTCCGCGCATGTAGGGGAGGTAAAACCCCTCCCGTCATTCACCTTTCCCCTTCAAACTACGGAACGGATTAGAGGAACTATTTCTTTTTCGTATGCAACTGCTATTTAGAAACATGTTTTTAATGTTAACTGTTCTTTTACCAGTCGCAGTTGCAACAGTTTCTTTTCACTATTAATCAAAAGACAGCTGTGAAGAATTTTTTGGGTTTCTTATTTAGATCAGAGGATGAAAAGAAAATTACTAGCACAGAAAGTTTTTTTGTCGTGCATACTATATGAAATAGCGCATTTTAAGGGCATATTTTTTCATGTTAACCACATTTTTAACGTTTATCTTGACAATCATAGAGTGTGTGGTACATTTTCCATCTCCGTAGTGGGGAAGAAAAAAATGTAAAGATACTCACAACTGAACTTGGCACTACGTGTTTACCAGGCCTAGAAAACATTCGCAACGAACATGTTAAAATTGAACTTTAGGGTCTGCCTGGTGTAGGCTTATTAGTGCATGAACAAATTAGGTAAAGCGAATATGAACCAATTATAAGATTCTTATACGTAAAATATCGGAAATTAGGATGTACTAAAAACACACATAGTTATGATTACATATGTAGAGCTTATTTGATTTTTAAACACCGATTAATACTTTTTTAAAAAGCCTCTTTTGATTGATTAAAAAAAATTTCAGCATGGTTCGTTCCTAAGCGCTCTTTCAAGACCTCAAACAGCATAATACACCGAATGTTTGTAGGGAAAGTCAGGTTCGGCGATAGTGAAATCCCACCATTTTTGACGTTCACTTCTGCTCGTTATAGATCACACTCGCATTCGTCAGCACTCGATCTAGTAGGCCTAAAGCCCTAAACATATAAACTAGAGCTTGCATCACGTATCAGAAAATCCCGTACCGTCTTGGATATCAACGTTAATTTATCCGCTTAACACTAATGCCTTCTTTTATGTTTATTGGTTCGCGAGTTTGAATCGCTAAAATAGTGGCACTTAACGTTGGTCTGGTGTGACTGCACCCATTCTCACGCGTGACCGCTAGCAAACTACATCGAGCGTCTTGAGAACATAAGGGTAGGCTACTGTTACTCTTGCCGAGTTCTAGGATCAAATACCATTAGTTTTAATCCTCTCCCATCAATATATACGATTTTCTAAACGCCTAGTTAACTTCATAATTTAAAATATAAACTAAACTAATAATAGATTAATTAAATAAAAAACCTAATATAACTTAATACTTGAATTATGCTATGATTATTTTTGAGATAAGTATTGTAACAGCCATTTTGTACAAAATATAATCCCTTAAAAATAAGCATTCACATATATAATATGTGACTAATCCAATTTTTAACATTATTTGAATATAAATAATGGGGGCCATAGATATAAATAAAGGGCCATAGATATTTCTTTTCTTGCTGATAGACTTAATTTAAAAAGCTATCAACAGCTGTTTTATTTTGAAAACCATTTATTCTTCTACCGACGACATGAAAAAAAACATTCGTTACTAATACAAGTTACAAAGTATTAGGTTCAAGGATAATCGTATCAAAGTGACGTATGTAACAGATGTCACGAAACTGTTAAATTAAAAAAAACAACAAAAAAACATATTTGCCTCAGCCAATCATGATAGAGCATGTCACGTTGAGGGACTGTGATTGGTTAACACTTCCCCTCACAAGATTCTCCATCTCTCTCGCACAGTACCTCAAAAAGTGGTCCCGTTAAGAAAATCGGTCAATATTAAAACATTAATTTTTATTTATTAATATTACAAGTGTAAACACGCTTCCCAGCACCTTTTAGGTTTTTTTGGTCTGCTAACAAAATAACTATTATAATCAGCTGATCCTTGAAATTTCTATTCTCATGTAAAATCTTACGGAGGAACACAAAACTTTAAGTCGGTCTAGGGCCCTTCCCTTTGAACTAAACGTAATTAATTTTATTCCCAGAAAACTTTAACACCTAGTCCTTTTTAACGAGACCTAAATTATCAAAATTGCTGGTTCAGGACGGTAGGAGGAGTCTTGATCACAAAAAGCCTTTGCGTATTAAATATGTGCAATTAATAACTATTAGCTTACAAAAGCGTTTAGGGGGATTTGATTATATTTAATGAAGTCTTACACTTGTAGAAGGATTTGGCGCATGAATAGTCAACGTAATCCGGGGTGCGCCCGCTCGAAACGTTCGTTCAACTTTTGTAGTATTCACAATCTTCTGGGAGGTTCCTTACATTCAATCCAACTTCTGAATATCATTATACCCCTCAATAATATTTTTCATTTTTTTGATATTTAGTAAAAACGCTGAGAGCTTCTTATAAAAGACAACGTAGCTTGCGTGCATAGTGAGTGCCATGTTAAATATGGAAGATTCGCGTAAAACAGTGCCATATCTCTTTGGCTGGCCAATCACTCCGACCCGCGCATATTTTATAGGACCCTAGTTCAATCCTCTAGACCCTCTAAAAGGAAGGAAATGCTGAACAATAAAATGCTTAATGTTCACTTAATTGTTTTAAAATGGGATTTTAAGAAAAATGGTATGGAATTTTATTAAAATTCATCCATAAATATTAACAAGCTAAATACTGTATTTAAGATAATTTATAAAGTAATTAAAGTCACCGAAGGCAAGATTAAAGGCTGTAATTAAAAGTTTTACAATTTTAATGACTAAAGAGTAGATTGACTTGATTGATGCCAGAACGTTAAATGAAAGCGTTCCCCCGAGTTAATAGCCCTTAAAGCCGTGTTTATGATAATAGAACCATTAACCCGTTTCAATTTTCCACTAACTTTTGTCTTAAGAATTTCACGGAAATGCAATAATATGCTCTACATTAGTTTTGAATATTCTTTGTTGAAATTCATTATTGGTGATGGTAATAAATGTTCTGATTTTGACTTTTGAGGACATTTTTTATCACTGATTAGTAAAAACAAGTTTCACAACGTTTCGGAATCTAGAATCTGATTCCGTCTTCTGTTGGAAAAGAACCTAGAACATCATAGCAAGATTAGTAACACACAGCCAGGAGAACTTGGACAAACATTTATTCAAGAATTCAAATTCGCTGGGTATGCAGGTCTGCTGCAGAGGATATTTTCTTTGATTGTTATTGGTGATGGCTTGCAAATGTTACCTTCAAAATTACGCTTTGCAATCTTATCATTGAATTAAAAGAAGATAGAACCCAACAGTTTGTATATTACAATAATTGTATTTACGCATCAAATCTATATATTTCAAGATTGAATCGATAAATCCCAACTTTCTAGTTATCTACTGAGAATGAAAGACTAATTAAGAAAGAGTTTACCAAGCAAGTGTAAAGTTTACTATTTTTAACACCAAATAAATAATGGAATAATTAAATAACTATAAAACAGAATAAACCTATTAACTGCTATATTCTTTAAATTTGATGGGTACCCACGGTTCGAGAAAGAACATAATATTATTGACATGAATACTGAGATGAAGTTTTATGAAAAAGTACCATGCAAACATCTATCAGCTTGAGACTGAGACAGGATTACAGTATGACCTAGTCATCAACAAAGTGCACTGAAGTGGACTTCTTAATTCCCTAGTGGTGATCTTCACAAAAAGTACATAATTCATACATTTTGATTTATTTTTTTGAAAATATAATAATTTTAATGTTTTGCTAAATAGTTAAAATAGCGAGTTGTTAGGAGGACTCTCTGTTTAAAACTTGATTAATTACGTAGCTTTAAATCCTAGCTCAAATAAAACAAGTTACAATATGGTGATATAAATGGGAGGTCTATAAATTATTTAAAGTTAATGTACTACTAAAGGGGAGTACTTCAACTGTCACAAACACATGTTATCACTGAAAACTTTTGAATAAATATAATGTGAAATTCTCTTTTTATTACATTTACATTCTTTGAATCTAAATTAGGTCAAAAAGGGTCCATGCATTTCACCCATGTCATTATTTTGGATATTTTGATTCATCAATATTATATTTTGAGTATATGATAGAATTATTAATAATTTTCTTTTAAAAATAGAGAAACTGTTGCCCGTAGATTTAAGATTACCTGTTTCTGTTGATGTATTAATCGATTTATATCAAGTATAAAAGAAAATATTATGCTTCTACACTTTATTGGATTTTAGGTCTAGTTTTTCCTCAAAGGCGTTCACACTCCCTCCCTGTTATGTAAATCTCAATGGAACTGCATGAAAACATCTTATATTGCGTTGTATGCCTCACATTTCCATCATATTGGTTTCGGGACAAATATTTCGAGGTATGCTTTTTGCAGATCAACATTTCGATATTAATCACTGAAGCGTCGAACGGTATACTTTTCATTTGTTTTTGTTTTTTTTATTTGACGGTATAATTAATTGTAAGAAAAATTATTAAGTAAAATTTTAGTTTTGTGAGTTATTATAAACATAAATAATCCTAAGATATTTAATAAATGTTTGATTAATACATATAAAGTCCAAGTTGCTCTATTTATTCTATTAAATCAATACCAGGACATAACGTGTAGTTTTTAACATATCAGGGCTAAAAGGTTGATTTAGATGACTTTCCATATTTTGTTCTGTTTTTTTATGTCGACTCGTATAACTGTAATAATTTTAGAAATTGATGAATTACTACGTACAGTAACTCTGTATTCTATTTATTATAAGTGCTTTTCTGAATGTGTATTTTTTTCCTTCTTTCGTTTTTAAAATCTTTAAAGTTTATTTTATAAGGAGGCAGAACTACTCGACCAGATGTTTTTGTTTTTTCATATGAGGCAGGACGGTATTATTGGTTAAGCATGGCCATGTCCAGGTACATGGCTTTCAGCGGATTTTATCCCACAAGTACATATGCAATCAATAATTAATTAATTTATAAATGTACAATGTTTCATATTCAAACCATCCAACCTCGTATGATACCTTTTAAGTTATTAAAAATCAAAATCGATATGAATTAAAATGTGGTCGAATTTCAGTTTTATATCATAGTGTTTATCGGATAGGATTTCCACATGAAACTAGGTTTTATAAAACTATCAATTTAACTCCATCAGAAACAACAATACCTAGAAAACTTCATTCCTTAAGAGCTAAGGATTGCGCTTGAGTTGAGGTGTTAAAAAGAAAGTAATTTCTAAGCTAATGGTTCTTGAAATGTGGAATATCCCGGACCTAAGCCGCTTCACGTCCAAGAAGTCCTGGTCTCAGCACCGGATTACTCCAGCTTTATCTGGCTGAGTAAGGGTTACTAAGCCATAGATAAGAAATAAGATCTTATACGTGATTACACCTCGGTTATATCAATACTAACCCTTTAAACTAACTAACTTTACAAGTAACATTTGAAATAATCAAGGTATTTTTTTTTTATTTGAATACACTATACTGACCGGTGCTACATTATTTTGTACTTATGGTGAAAAATTTTAAATTCCCCGAAACCACTTTAATTATTCAGGCTCAACTAATTGTAGTGACTGCCTATTGATAAAAAATCAACGTAAAGAAACATTGCAGCGTCAGCGATGATTATAATATCGTGCCTGAGTGAATGATTGATGGGTGCTTGCTTCATTATTAGCAAATGTTCTTACATTTTCTTATTACCAAGAAAATCTAAGAGCCGTTACATTAACTTAATATTTTACGAATGCTTTTAATATAGAAAACCTGGTTATAGTAAGTAAATATTACGGAGAACTTTTAGAGCCAATAAAGATAGAAAAGTCGGTGCATTCTCGTTCAAATCTTTATAGATTGTCCATAGCACATAAGTGTAAGAACTGTCGTTTATAGGATTTGTCTTTTACAACAGTTTTATGGTAGAGAAGTGATAATCTGCTCACTCGTATATTATGACACTTAAAAATTTACTTTCTCAGAATAAAAACAATAGATAATAATAACAAAACTATGATTTTAAGAAAACTCAATCAATCGAAATGAAAAAGTTGCAGTAATAAATTTTGGGCAGAAGTTATTAGTTTTTTGATCGACACCTTTTTAAATTTATAAATGTGCATAGGAAATTAATTTATTATATTGTTTAGTTGATTACATTAGATTTAAAATGAAATGTAAATACTTAATGAATAGAAACATATTTATTACATTCAAATAAATTAGGACCAAACCAAACCAAATGGCCACAAGGGCCGGTTAGGGACTTTTTGGCAATCGATAAGATGTGAAAACTACCTCTCGAAATTCCGCCTCGAGTAGCAGCCGTGATTAAACCATCACGAGCCGGGAACTCTTTTGTTTCCTACAGCCCAACGCAGATTCGTTCCTTTTCTTATCTTTATTTTATTTACATGGGTTATTTTAGGAGGTTATTTTTTAGGAAGGTCAAACTAAACGTGGAACAAAAGGTAAGATAACGAAAACTATTATATGTGACTTTATTGTGACATCAGTACACTCTGTTGGCGATTCACTATAACTAAGAGCTCTTTTGATCTTGGGTCACTCAAAACCCGGTTCACATTTGTTAATACGATGGAAGGTCTGATGGTATTAGGAAATAGGGAGAGTGAAGTTTCTTGTTACAATTTTTTATTAAGTTATTACATGGAATTGCTCTTTATGATTCCCTAAATTTAATGTTTTTTTTTTTTGTTAATTCAGTTTGTTTCAGTTGTGTTTTCTATGACTTATAATAAAATTATACATTCGAATGAAATAAATTATTTACGTGTCGAATATTTTATGAAACTAGTATTTTAGGCGGTAGGCTTTTAATAAATACAAGAAACTCGCAAATTTAAATGATTCAAACTATAAACTCGATTCTCCGCACTAAAATACGTCTTGTTAGTCACTTATTAACTATGCAACGAGTTTAAAGCTATTATCTAAATAATTTGTAAAGCTATGAATTAATTTATGAACAATGCATATGGATAGACACAAAGACGGAAATCTATGCAACAGAGACCAATAATTAGTCCTAAACGATAATTTTGACTCGATGCAAATGAACGAATCCCTGAAATGTCTCCAGAGAGTTCGGAAATACCCTTTATATAATAACTAGTCTTAGAATATATATAAGCTTTTCAAGAGTTTATTTGACTTCGTCCTCCAGTATACCCCCCAATGAGGGAGAGACAAATGGAAACCTTTATAATCTAGGACACAATGAAATGAAAATATGGAAATAACGAGACGGCAGCAGATTTATAATCTCATTTGTCATTTCTCTCAAGTGTGTGTGGTGAAATTTTTTCTTGTCATAAATGTATTTATTTCATGTATTCGCACTGCATTTATTAATATTTACATTTGTTTTGGGCTCATTATTTTATATCTATCTCTTTCCCTAGAGTTTCACTTTCATTGTTTGTTAACAATAATTATTTTACTCGCCTCTAAAATAATAAAATAGCGTAACTCTCAGTTTTCCATTTCAAACTTACTGTTAAGGTAAAGGCAAACACTCATCGTCAGGACTTTGTATTTACGTACTATTTCCCACTTGAACTTAAATGATTGATTAAAGACTTTCAAATAAAATATCAATCAAATCTTAACACCACAATACAGACAGGGCGATTCTATCATTTCTCTAGCACAGCAAAAGTTGGAACATTCAATTCAACTCAAACTACGATCGCATTTTCTTCGATCAGTAACCGTCATCATATACATAGTTTTTTTGTTTTGTTGCTTCTTTATTTATTAAAAAACTAAAGAAGATTTTAGTATTCCGTTTGCAGGAAATGTCAATCGCAGATGGGGTAGGTATTTTTCACATGAAAATTTCAAACCCCATTCACTCCAACTCCTTTACAAATTTTGAAATAGCAAGATTCCCTTTGTGATACATCAAATTAGCGAAGGAGAAAAGAACATTTTCGTGAAAGAACAATTAAAATCGCAAGATGCCTTTCTTTTAGTGAAAGGCCAACTGTTTTTATTTTTATTCATGATAATTAATCGTTCTGACATAGTCAGAAGAATTATGGCTACTTCTAAATAGCAATACTTTGGGGATTAATTCTTCAATTCTGGTCATCAGTAAATCTTTTTCTTATTTTGAAAATTTGAAATGAAATGAGGGAAATAAGGATTGAAATGCCTTTTTGATATACTCAGTACCATGATAACAGATTAGTGTTTAAATTTAGTAACACTGGTTTGTTTCTATGGCTTAACCTTTTAGCTTAACCCATCGTACCATTTATTTATTGTAGATTTTTGATAATAGAAGGTTTAATAGAAAGTAACCTGACCTCATCAGCAGAAACGAGACCTTCCTTTCGTCGTCCTCGGCTGATTTCATTTTGGCATGAAGGCCGTTACATCTAAAGCGCTTCGTCCGACCAGGACCAAGATTGGGTACCCTATATTACACCTCATCCAAAGAACCTACTAGCATACATAGAATAATAAACAATAGAAGTTGAACTGTGTTTTTAAAAATAATTTTATTCCTTGCCACTCACTTGTCGTTCTGTTACATATTTTTAATAAGGCATCTGTGTACTGCAGGCTTTACCTATAACAACTATAGTTAAACTTAATTTTTATTAAAACAATAAGCAGACTTAACTTTAATAAACATATAAGTTATTCGATATGATCCATATATTAAATATCTTTAGCATGTAAACATTTGTAATATATTATTTTATGTTATGATTACTAATACAGATACAAATATTTATTATATATACATCCTGAATGTAATTTATTTTTAATATATGGAACAATGCAAACGCTATAATAGCCTAATCCTCAATAGGAAACTGTCTTGATTATTATATTTTATAACATATTTTTCAACAATCTTGTCCAAAGTAGATTAGTATTTTGAGCTAACAACTAACTAACCCCTCGTTGATCAACTCTATAAACTCTATGTTACGTACCACGTTTGTAATTAAAATCAAAAAGTTTCATCTTAAAAAAAATTGACACGACAAAAGAATTAGTTATGCGTTTTAGTTTATAATGAGTTCAGTGGTTTGGTAAGATGGTCACTTGTTGTTCAGTCGGCTTCCTGTTATTAATTGATGATATGTAAATTAGCCGGTCTTGTCATTATGGGTAAGATGTTGGCAATCTAGGATTCGACTCCTCGTAAAAATATAAGAAAAATCATAATTTTAATTACTGATTAACTTAACTTATTAATTTAACTTAAGCTCTTCGATATCACTTTTTCAGCTGTATCCATTTAAAACTTTCCTGTTAACTCTTATAATTTGTAAATATCCTCAAATAAATTATTTTTTATATGATTTTATGTTTTGTTTTTCTTGATTTTGCACAAGTTCAATTAAAATATATTTTTCTTTTGACCTAATTAAAAGTAGTTGTTCATCATACAATTTATACAATACATTTTTTAATTTGTCTCAGTTTTATGCTTAATGTATAACGAGTTTCAAGTTATACACAGTGATATGAGTCAGCATTTCCGTTAAAACTAAGATCTATCTATTTCAATATGTTGTTTTATTAAAGTAAAACAGAAGAACTATCATCACTTAACTTTTGCACTGCTGCGAATAATATCGGTTCCAATAAATCTTCCGTGCTCAAGACACGGACTAATTATTTAACCCTAGCAGCATTGATAGTATCTAAAATTCAATAAAATATGTTCCCTAATTTTATTAAAATGTTAGTTGTTTTCACATCAGCCAACGATATAGTTCACCAAATAAAAAACGCTGTAAGCTTATTTTACTTGAATCCTGGGTTATTTGAACAGTTAAAGGTTTTTTAAAGTAATATATCTTGCAATAATCTGTAGTCCAATTTATGGAATAAAATATTATAAAATCATAAAAATAACATAAGAAGTAGGGATAGACGCCTGTTTGCAACGCAAAATTATGTGCTTCTGTAATCGCATGTAAAAGCATATAGAAGTTGAGGATGTACTCTACTCATTCTTAATGGTTCGATGGTGCTAGAAATTACATATCGTTCTTCTTTTCTCACTCAGATATTGCGTTACTGCATGACTAAAAATATTCGAACAAACATAATTTCTAAACCAACATATCGGAAGTTCAGACTAAATTAATATGGATATTTCAAACTGAACTCTTTGAGATCGGTATATTTTGAAATTACTTTTTATCGTTACAAACAATAACCCATTTAACCGTCATGCATACTCAGTGGATTTCAAAATGCTTAAAATCACAGATTCACAATTCTGAGTAGCTAGATTTGAAATTTTTTTTTCATTTTCTTCATATGAATAACATGTATGAACACATGAATGAGCACAATAAGAATAATATTTGGATGAGTGCAGGTTTGCTGCTGACTGTATGAAATAAATGGTGGTTTGAAATATTTTATTCATGATTCTTTAAATAGAAGAGGTCATATTCCAAGTCTTATAAAGCAGTGTTAGAAAGTAAAAAAGATACGGTATTTAATTTTTTCTATCAGGAATGAATATGAAGGTTGCCATTGCAATTAAAGGTGGAGGACTTTGACTGTTATACATTAGATCTTAACTAGATGAAGCCAAATATCAGGTTTTCTTAAGATGTATTAAAAAATAAGCGATATTTCTTCAATTAATTTCTTCCTTTCAGGATAACATAGGGACAACGTATAAATTATATATAAATATTCGAGTAACAAAATTACACAATTGCTCAGAGTGTTTATTTTGATTTGTACAAAATATTTGGTAAAAATATTAGTTTACTACTTTGAAAAATCATGGCAATAGGGTCATATTGTAACGTTAACTTACAATAATATGACAACCTTAAACTTTGACGACAAAGTTGCAAAGGGTCAGCAAGGAGACTTCTATATATTTTTTGCAATTAATTATTCCTCTTCAACAATTAAGCTCTTTTAAACGATGTACTTTTGCTTGATGGTTCTGTTAAGATTTATTCACAATTTTGAACTTTTTGTAAACCAACGTATGAAAACCCTTTTTTAATTGATGTATTCAAAAGCACTATGTTGTTATTAAGAAAATCAAATTTGATGGATTTTATCAATCAACTAAGTAATATTAAATATTCGATTATTGCCATGTTGTCCTGACATCTGACACTATATGATTAAAAAATATTAACAGTAGATATCTACAGAACTGAAAGTCTCCTTGTCGGCTTTGGTACTTTAATAATCCTGAGATCAAGCATTGACACCAAAATCATATCTCCACTCGCAGATGAAAATAATTTTCTTGCCGTGTTCACCTTCTGCCCGTGTTCACCTTCCCATACAAATAAAATATTTGCTACAAAATTTGCAAAATTCGAATATATATTTTTTGGATTTGAACATAATTTAATTAAATGCTTTGTTTTGTCAATAATTCGCGTATTTTCTTTCATATTATACATATAATTCATTATTTATTACATTCTTAACTTTTTTCAGTCCATTGAATGACAGTGCAATGCAAAAGTCTCCTCGTCGCAGCAAATCTGCAAATCAATTTGCATGAAGCATTTATTTTTTATATGTCCGCATATTCAAGATATGAATAACAAATATAGTTTTGAATATGTCATGTGAATAATGTCCTACAAGAAATATATTTCAAATATTCATGATCTTTAAACTTAAGGAACGAACAAAGAGAAACAAACAAAGTATCACATTAGTTTTCATTACAGTAATATATAATTCAGCATTTCTTAATTATTCTTAATTTATTAATTTTTAAGAAATATTTTGTTATACTAAAGAAAAATCGGCAAAAATATAATAAATGGTTTTATAGCAATAAAAATGAAAGGGAATAGATTAATCACATAAAAACGTGAGCTTGCAGTACCGTACTTTGCTGCCCTTTGTTCATTAGTCCAGTCATGGTGGGAAATACTTCCACTAGAAGCCCAGTATACAACATTTTTTAGATTATTGTTACCACGTTATCGCAAAAACCTGCTTTTCAGACTGCAACTGGAGACGGTGATCTCGTATCTAGCCTTCCCGGGACAACCGACCCGCTCTGTGATGACTGCCGCCCGGGACAACTGACTCGCTCTGTGATGACTGCCGCCCGGGAAACGGCTCGCTCTGTGATGACTGCCGCCCGGGACAACCGACCCGCTCTGTGATGACTGCCGCCCGGGAAAACCGTCTCGCTCTGTAATGACTGCCGCCCGTAACACTGTGATGACTGCCGCCCGGGAAACGGCTCGCTCTGTGATGACTGCCACCCGGGACAAAGGCTTGCTCTGTGATGACAGGCGCCCGGGACAACCGACTCGCTCTGTGATGACTGCCGCCCGGGACAAACAACTCGCTCTGTGATTACTGCCGCCCGGGACAACTGGACTGCTCTCTGATGACTGCCACCCGGGACAACCGACTCGCTCTGTGATGACTGCCGCCCGGGGCAACTGACTTCCTCTGTGATGACTACCACCCGGGACTACCGACTCGCTCTGTGATGACTGCCACCCGGGACAAACGACTCGTTTTGTGATGACTGCCACCCGAGACAACCGACTCGCTCTATGATGACTGCCGCCCGGGACAACCGACTCGCTCTGTGATGACTGCCGCCCGGGACAACCGGCTCGCTCTGTGATGACTGCCACCCGGGACAAACGACTCGTTCTGTGATGACTGCCGCCCGGGACAACTGGCTTGCTCTCTGATGTCTGCCACCCGGGACAAACGACTCGCTCTGTGATGACTGCCGCCCGGGACAACTGGCTTGCTCTCTGATGACTGCCTCCCGGGACAACCGACTCGCTCTGTGATGACTGCCGCCCGGGGCAACTAACTTGCTCTATGATGACTGCCACCCGGGACAAACGACTCGTTCTGTGATGACTACCACCCGGGACAACCGACTCGCTCTGTGATGACTACCACCCGGGACAACCGACTCGCTCTGTGATGACTACCACCCGGGACAACCGACTCGCTCTGTGATGACTACCACCCGGGGTAACCGACTCGCTCTGTGATGACTACCACCCGGGACAACCGACTCGCTCTGTGATGACTACCACCCGGGACAACCGACTCGCTCTGTGATGACTACCACCCGGGACAACCGACTCGCTCTATGATGACTGCCCACCCGGGACAACCGACTCGCTCTGTGATGACTGCCGCCCGGGACAAACGGCTCGCTCTGTGATGACTGCCGCCCGGGACAACCGACTCTTTCTGTGATGACTGCCGTCACTTTGTTGTCATATCCCACGAGAACTGTCATCCTTTGTACTGCCCCCGATGAAGATTGATTCTGGCATGTCGAACATCATTTGGCAACTAACTATAAAAAATGTATATTAAGTACATTAAATAATAATGAAATGATACCTATAATAGTCTAATATTCTCTTCGATTTTCTTTAATACCCTAAAAACACTTGTATTGTTTTCTCCCCAATGGTTTTTGAGATTGTATACTTATGTTAATTGAGATAATTGATAAGTATATGATGCCACTACATTTGAGGCAAGAAAACCTTGCTAGATAATCATTATGGCTTTATTTTAGCTCTGTGAAACATGTGGTCTACTCAGCAGGACCCGTAAGAGTTAGAGCATATTCCGTTCCACAAATAACACCAATAACTTTTGCCATTCAGGACTTTTGCTGTTTTGTTTTCTGTTGAAAATTTACAAATTGGAAATGTAAATAAGCGTATTATTTTATGTTCTCAAACTTAATAAAATGTGTTTAGTAACTTACGTCGCGTTTTTGTTTTTCGTTTTTTTATAATAATTCCGATGTATTATTGCCTTTTGATAACAGCTTTCAATGCCAATCATCTTAGCCTCTGGATTGCTTGTATGAATTTAATATTATAAGGATTTACCTTATCAATCTTGATATTGTGATCCAAAATCGTTTTTAAACCCGAAGGTCCATTATAGTTGGGATCTAGGCCGATCTTGGTCCCAAGTGATGATGGATCTTAGGGTTTTGCATCGATTTTGGATTAAAATATTGGATTACAATATTTATCTCCCGCCGGGAGACAAAGTAATCACTATTTTCCCTCTGGGAGACAAATTATTGTTCTACTCACCCAGTACAAGGAGTAAATAGCGTCTAAACGTAGCAGGTGGGGGAAAAAGTACTTAAATGTAGCCCTTATGGTTCATTTGAACATTAATCACAAGTCAGTCATAGGTCATAAACAAACCAACACATTGAATGATTCCGTGTATGTATTACATCTTTGGCTTTGTAAAACTAATGTTTTATTCAAACGATAAAATATTAGTTAATTTAAGTTTCATACTGTTTTCAATTGTTGCACACAAATCCTACAGCTTACCTATTTTAATATTGCCAATTCAAGCATAAGCATTATTCTATGATTAATTCAATATAATTTACTATTATTAGAAATGAGTTGTTACTTTAATCATAAAATCCTTGGGTTTGTAACTGGCGTGACTGAATGTTACTATAAAACTGATCTAAACCAGGATGAGTTTGCTATTGGAACCTGCTAAGTTACTGCAGGTGTTAACCGCATCGATTTGTGACTGTTTTTGTTTAGCACAATCTGTCGCTGTGTTTTTGGTGGCTCGCATTAGTTAAACTTATTTCCTTACAAAAACTAACATTTTCAACATACAAATAGGTTTTTGTTTGATATAATTCAAACGTTAATTGTACGTTTTTCTCTTGAAATTTAACTTAGTTTTAGTATGGATATATATTGGTGAAAAATTAGTCTAGAGGCAGCTTTATATTTTTTAACGTAACTAATTGGCTAGACGGCTCAAACCTTACAATTAAATATAGATGTAAAAAATACTTTTTGCAGGGAATACAATTTTTCGACTCTGATTGGTGGACGACCCAATGGGAATAAATACAACTATACAGGTTATACATTGTGCCCATTATTTTTCAATTCTGCAACAAATGTGATGAAATTGTGTTTTCCCTGCAGTTTAGTGAAAAGTAGTTTTCAAACATCTAAGTCGATATGACTCTTCTAACCAGTTCCGTGACAAAAAGATTAAGCTGTTTCCAGACTGTTTTCCATGCTGTGTACGGAGCAAGTAATCACAGGTTTTACAATCCATGTAAGCAATATTTGCAAATGAAGAAATTTACGAATGAAGCTTCAGACCTCTACTACAAATAAACAAAAAGTTAATCGTCAGTTTATAAATTTCCATTTCACTCACCACTTTAAAATGTTACTGATAACATTAAGCAAAAGTTTTTTTGTATTTAATTTTAAATGCTACGCATGCTTCATCTCTGTTCAAAGAGAACGTTTAGCACGAACTATTGGTTTTGTGGGATCATGCGATAGTGATTGTGGCCCTACTGTACGCAGCTGGTCAAAGATTATCTTTCACACGGATGTAGCACGAGGGTCTGTTTACAGTATTAATATCTTCGTCACACAATTCCGTCTTAAATACCAGGTGTCCAATAATAGTCCCCCCCTAACTTTTTCCTATATTTTTTATAATATTAATTCCACACCACCCCCAAACATTATTGGGTACTTAATGCTTCATTCTGAGGGGGTACCCAATTTTGGCCGCCATCTTGGATCCGCCATATTGGATCCAAAATAATTTTTTCAAATGTAAAAGTGGTGTTGTGACCCATCATTGTGAATTAGATTGTTTTACTGGTTACAATGCCCCAATCCTTTTTTTTATATCTCAATTTATTCTCAAGATATGACTACTTTTAATTAATTTATTTTTAATTAATTTAAACATTACAAATTGATAAAATAGGCCCATAACCACAAAATAATGCTAGATAGTGACGAATAACCACCATCAGTCATTGTTGAGCGATTTACACTTAACTTTCACCAATGTAAATTTTCTGGCCGCCATCTTGGATCCGCCATTTTGAAATTAGGTAAGTTATTTCAAATATGAAGTTGGTATTGTGACCCATCATTTCAAACTAGTTTTTTACGCCGAATTCAATGCCGCGACCCATTTTCAGCTATAAAACTTATTTTTTGGAAAAATTCATACATTTGATATTTTTATTAGAAAAATGTCAATATCTTGAAAACGAAACACTATAGTTAAAATCGGGTTGTGACATTAAATTCGGCCTAAAAAACTAGTTCGAAATCATGGGTCACAATACTAACTTCATATTTGAAAAAACTTACCTCATTTCAAAATGGCGGATCCAAGATGGCGGACAGAAAATTTACATTGTTGAAAGTTAAGTGTAAATCGCTCAACAATGACTGATAGTGGTTATTCGTCACTATCTAGCATTAATTTGTGGTTATAGTCCTATTCTATTAATTTGTAATATTAAAATTGGTTAAAAATAAATATTAATTAAAAGTAGTCATATCTTGAGAACCAATTAAGATATTAAAAAACGGTTTGCGACATTGTAATCAGTAAAAAATCTAATTCGAAATGATGGGTCACAACATCACTTTTACATTTGAAAAAAATATTTTGGATCTAATATGGCGGATCCAAGATGGCGGCCAAAATTGGGTACCCCCTCAGAATGAAGTATTAAGTATCTAATAATGTTTGGGGGTGGTGTGGAATTGATATTATAAAAAATACAGGAAAAAGTTTGGGGGGGACTATTATGGGACACCCGGTATAAGTAGATAGATAACCATTTTATTAATCAGCTGTGTTTTAGCGAATTTCCTTAAAGGAATAAGCTATTACGGTTGTACTCATGGTAAGACCTAAGTCCGAGACCATGTTAACTTTTCATTTTGGGGTCCCCAGAAGCAAAAAACACCATTCGTTCGAATTTATATATATATATGTCTGTTAACACGATAGCGGCCGTAAATATGGTCCGATCTTAATGAAATTTGGTACAGACGTGTAAAGTGGTAATCACTCGGACGAGTTCGTGAACCAGCCCAATCGGACCACCGGAAGGGGGGGTAAAGGGGGATAAACCCCCCCAAAAATGGGTTTTTTGAGTTTTTCACATAGAAAAATAAAATTTATCAAATTTTTGTTGGCACCATTGAAATCAGCTCAAAAAAATAAACAATTTAGTATTTTGAATTACTGCTCTATGTCCATTGGTTACCGAGATATTGAAAGTGGTAAACACAGTACGTTGTCTCAATGTTAACCTTATGGGAAATAAGTAAAATTCTATATTTCGCTTATTTCTCAACATATCTTGATAAAACTTGGTAAATGGCTTCTTCTAGTTCAGATCTACTAAATATTGAATTAAAACCAACCAGTTTAAACATACCTGTAGCAGCAAACCTGCATACTCATTCCCTATGTTATTCTTAAGGACCTTACAAAAACATGTCAAATCTCGCTATGTTGGATTTAAATATGTGGTTTTGCACTTGAAATTCGCTGAGTATGCAGGTCTGCTGCAACGAGGGTATTAATCGGTGTATATGTTTTAGTAAATAACGTTTACAGAATTTTGTGGTCTCTTCCAACGACCTTTAGTGGATAGATTCTTTGGTCCTGTCGGTGACTGGAGGGCCTGACATTAGGACAGATTGTGGAGATACGATGTCCCCAAGGGATGAGAGCGGCTGAGGTGCCAAGTAAAAGGAGACATTTTTATCGATCAAAATTACTTCAGAAATATCAAAAATGGTTAAAAGGTCAGTTGTGGATAAAAAATATTGACATAAAACTACATCTAATTTTATTTTTGTGCTGTGACGTCCCAGCGGAAACCGGCGGAATATTAAATATTGACCGAGTCAGAAATATATATTAAAATTGGAAGGGTCTGTTGGAGAAATAATAAATGTAATGAGTGTTACTTACGAAATGTTCTTTCATTATTATTTAGTTTCGTCGTTTAGAGTCCTCATCTGGATTCAAATTCAAATTCGGATGGTTTATTTACAATATATTTCACAGTCATATCCTCGCAAAGTTTTGCAAAACCTGCCGGCGAGGCGCATTTGAAAACTAAAGAAAAAATACATGCTATTTACGATTTTCTTATTATTTGGAAATAATGATGAAGATTTATTATATATATATATATATATATATATATATATATATATAAGCCAAAACGGTTGACTGACTGACTGACTCACTCACTGATCACAGATCACATTTTTCAAAAGCTACAAGGCTTTGGCCATGAAACTTGGCACAATTAATCATTTTAGGCTCTAGATGCGTACTTAGAACGGATTTTAAAATATATTCTCTCTAAAGGCTAAAATAGGGTATATTATAAAATTCAAAAGGCTGGTCATTTTTAGTTTTCAAAGCTTATTTTCTGAAACAATGTAGGGATTTGAATCAATAATCTTTGCTCAAATATTCTTTATAGGCTCTAGATGCATACAAATGAAGGGTTTTTTAAATGTTTTCCCTGGAAAGCCTATAAAATAAAGTAAATTCAAAAATTCTAAATTGCGGCCTTTTCAGTTTTCATAACAACTATGAACAAAAAATATCAATAGAAGGTCTCTAGAATATTGTAAGGAGACAAAAAAATTAAAATTCCGTTGTAGAATAGAAAAGAATAAATAGAAAAGAATCCAATAGAAAAGAATAAATTTTACAAAGCTATTACGGATATATATTTGTCAGAAATTATAGGCCCTATATATAGACTACTCGCGTTTTGCGGATCACCCGAATTAATCGAACTAGAAACTTGAAACTCTGCATGGACATATCATTCCGTTATTTTTATAGAATCAGGGTTTTCCTGAATTAAAAATTTGAGGAAGGTTCGTGTGCTGGCCGAAAGCGATTTAGGCTAAGTTAAACAAATATACTATTTCAACCGTAGATTTTTGCCTTGAACTACTAAACGAGTAACCTAACCTCCAATATGACTGAAAAATTAGAATATGTTAGCATATGGTAGCCAAATCATACCATTTGAGAGAAAAAGGAAAATTCATCGAGGAAACGTTTCATCTCTCATGTTAATCTGGGATGGAGATGCAACCTTAGTTTATAATTAAGCGCTTAAAAACGTACAATTCAGATAGATTATTGAAATCATCATTCTATTTAGAAATTTATAAAAATTGCACATTACAAATAACATATGTTTAAACCAAACATTTGTTATCCTTTTGAGCGAGCGAAGCTGCGGGTGTATATACTATTAGTTTAATATTCTAAGAGGCATTTCCCCGAAATATGGTTTATTTAAAACTGGTTTAGTTGGAAGGTTAAATTTCGATTGACTTTCCCCATCAATTGGACGTTTATGATGGTTCAGTTAAAAGTTATTGTCTAATCTAATTTTTTTTTGTGTAGCTGGCTTGGCATTGCACAAATGTCTTTGATGAGTAAACTGATTAAATATATTGTAAGCAACAAAATTGAACTTTCCTAGGTGATATAAAATATACCATATTTCATTATTAATTGGAAGCCTTTTTGAGTTTGGTTTATAGTAGGTACGAGTATATTGTTTTTGTCCAGGCTGTGTATTACTAATTATTACTAATCGTGTGATATGTTTTACCTTCTATCCACCTGAAGATGGGTTCAGATTCTAGATCCCGAAACGTCGTGAAACTTGTGTTTACTAATCAATTACCTATGTTAAATGTCCACGAAAATTAAAACATACTCTTTAGGGTATAATAGAGCCATACTGTAATTTATAAGGCATGATCATAGTTAAAGTTTGATGTATTAATATGACATGTCAGCTTCTTTCTCATTCGTATTTCAGTTGTTGGGTTTTGGTCAAGGGTTGTGACTGAACTAATTGCTTGAATTTTATTTTATTTCAAAAAAATACATTCATTCAGTAAATATACAGCCATTACAATAATTAGTAGAGTTAAAATAAAAATATGGTATCTGATATTTAACTCCTCAGTTTAGGTATGATGAATAGCCTCCTTTGACTATTCGCCGAGGGACAGTTGACGTCTTGGAGACAAGTCACGCCTTTGGTCTTAGAAACGTAGTGAAGCGTATATACAGAGAGAAAGTCCCGCGATCTTCATCACATGAACAACAATGCCATACTTGAAACGCTGATTAGACGAAGTGGTTCTCTATGAACAAAATAATAATAAGGATTAGAACAATTTTTGGTAATCAATTCTAAACCTCCGTACTCCTGTATAAGTAAAAGAGATCATTGCAATGGATGTTGGCAAAGTTCATTGCCAATCCATAAATATACCAAAAAATATGTAGGGACTTAATTAAACAATTATTCTGACACTAAAAAATAAAACTAAGAGCACTTAAAATATCCAAAAAAAATGGAAATATAAAGCATTCATGACGGATATTTTTACTTTTTTAATTGAAAAATCCATACTTAAAATTCAATATATTTTTTGGCAGTTGACGTTGACGGTACTTGTGGACACGCACTGCTAGACAGCTTTGAGTTTTCGTGTAGCCTGCAGATAAAACAGTGTCTATTATAATACTGGATTACTAGATCTTTTGGATCTCCTTTGAATTAGTTTTAAAAGAATTGTTGTGAGTCCGACTTAAATACTGTAAATTACACATTGCACAAAGTACATTATCCTATCACAAATCTCATGATGAAAGCCTCCCTCGTCGATTATAAGTACTTTTTTAAACAGTACAGCAATTTTTCTCAACACTGTCAATTGCGGTTGATAGCGAGCAAGTTCCATTCATGGACCAAGCATATCATAAACCCGGCCACGTAGTCCTCCACATAGACTATCTTTGCATAGTACATTATGGCGCAAAGCAAGGCGTGAGCCAGTTCAGCACAAGTCAGAAGAGTCCTGATTACATTTATGGAGGAACAGGATGTCAAAGACATGACATCTGTCCTGATTTCTAAGTCTCTCACACTAAAGATTTCTAATTGACTTATGATAATAACTTACTGACTTTATTATTAAGAAAAAAATCAAGGTCTTATGAAATGCGAATGATTTTATCCAGATAAATTTTACTGACCCTTTTAAGCTCCGTATAGCAATAGTTGGTTTGTGCTTATATTATCCTAATCAATAATACCCAGTACAATAGAATGACGAAATTTAAAGGAGCTTCCCTCAGTTCTCTCATCTCCAGTTCTGAGAAAAGAAACATAATTTTTAAAATGATGGCTGTAAATTTAACGTGAATTGATGTTATTTTCAAGTCTTCTTTATCTCATTTTTTTTAGACATGGCAAATTTATGAGCAATATTTTTGGGACGGCTATTTCATATAATTACAGGACATAAACATTCGTTGGTGTTGTTTTTCACTTATTTATTTAGGGGGAGGGTCAAAGGATATTATTTAACCAACCAATTTTATTGTGTACTATTTAAGTGTCTACCTCTTACCTCTTTTGCATCGAAACACTTTGTAATCAAGATGACGGGGGAGGTGGCCCGAAGTTTATGGTATAGCCCACTTTTGATCAAATTTTGATGGCCTCCACGGTGAATAAGATACGTTATCTGTGCTTCTCTAGATTTTGTAGAAAACGAGATAGCGAGCGGTAGAATTGCAAATTGTTATGCTAAAACTATGGGAAACTACATGGCTGAAATGTCTTGCAAGCCTTGTAACTGTAATTAATATTTCCTCTTTCACACCTCAACTTCAGAGTTGTTAACATATTGATCTTCCACTTTCTTGTTCTTATGGGTAAGAGTTCTTACAAGAGACCAAAATGAATGGAATGAGAATAGTGGTTGTGTGATTAGTAAATAAGTAGTTTTTTGTGTCAATTAAATCATACATTGTACCATCTATCAGTCATTACTCTTGATTATCACTAACTTTAATGTAACACTATGTGACGTAATTTTCGGGGGTCAAAGGAAATATTCCCGGGAACTCCTACCCCGAGAAATTAGTCACCGTGAGCGAGACTCGGAATCGCTCAGAAGGAGCTAATTCCAGGGTTCGTTTTAGTCTCCGGAAAAATAATCGTGGGGCAACTCTCGCAACCACTTTACGCAGGGCTCAGAGCAACCGGATGCAGCGATACAGTTCAAAGAACGAGTTGCCTCATCCTCGCCCTCGTAGAATGAAATAATTTTGCCTATAACGACGAAACACCTAAGTCGCGCGAAGGAATCGCTCTAACGTTAGCCCCTGCTCATACCCTCGCTTGCTAAAGGGTTGCTATGAACAAGAGGCTCACTCAACACGTTTTGGGTTACCTAGGGCTAGGCTTAAAGCCGTAGCGTGACCCGTGACTCTTCACGGAAATCGTGGAAAATCCAAATAAAACTTTCCGGGGTCTATTCGTAGGCGTAAGGCCTAACCGAACGTTGTTCGTAACCGCTCAGTGCGTCACCCAATTAATAGTTGAGTGGCCGTCATCCCGGACATGGCCCGAGTCAGCCTCCTCACCACTTGTGGCGGCACCCGGGGAAGGTCCCGGGTTGAACGGCTGAGCCAGGGATGACGCGGCGTCTCTGGCGCCGGTTTCGTCGCTTCGGCTGTGTGGAAGAGGTTGCGGTCGCGGGGCCTGGTTTGGGCGAGAGGGCCCCGGGTGTGCGACCACCTTCCTCTTCCAGGCTCTCCGACATCGAGGACGACCCGTTGGGGACGAAATCATGATCTCTATCCACCTCCTTTCGTGGGCCGGGCGAATCGAGGACGGCAGGGTCGGTTCACTGGCTGATGTGGCGGCTGGAGCCGCTTCGGTCTTGTCTTCCGGCTCGGAGTCCAGGTCTGAGCAGCACAACGACAGTGCCTCGTCATCCGACGAGCTGTCGTTTACCGGCTGACTAGGAGCCGTCCCTCGTGGGCAGCCGCTCGGTCCTACAGAACCCATGACTGGTTCTGGTCGTGCGGGTTCTCGAATCTTGACTCTCCGGCATATCGTCCCCGGTCCCAAACTAGCAGAGGCGGGGGTCATGGCCTTGCTCGTTCGCCTCGGAAGTGGAAACACATCACCCCCCGCCGTCGATTACTCGGTAGCCTCGCTCAAAGCGGCCAAGAGTGGATCATCCTGCTCCCCGAGGGTTTCGAGCGACTCACCACCCGGCCCAACAACGTTGAAGGTGACTCGTCGGGCTACTCGCTCCCTGGGACCGGCGCGTAGCATCCTCGACAAGTCGTTGGTCTCGAGCATGGTGAAGTCCTCCTTCTCGAACCGGCCCCTTCGGAGAATGGGAGCCAGCTTCCTCCTGACGATCTTTGATTATATTTTCCGCCGGGTGAGGTCGGAGCCCCTCGACAGTTTGTCGGCATGGATACAATTCAGGAGGCCGTATGAGTGCGCCCCATCGGACCAAGGGAGGTCTTCTGGCGACTCAATCGTCTGCCACTCCCATGCCGAGAACGGAACGCTCTCCGTCTCGGCCACCGAGCGCAGGTAGTCAAGAACCTCGACTGCCTCGGTTACCCGGGGAGTGTGATCGGGGTCATATATCTCAATTCTCTTCGACCGCATCCTTGCCACCAGGAGCGTCCATTTCCCGTCCTCGAGATGGATCGGGAAATAAACTAGGTCTTTCCTAAAGATGGACCCCCCTCTTGCGTACATATAGGTGACGGATACCTGACCTTTTCGCCACTCGGCGAGGAATTCACACCCTATCACCCACACCGAAGGCAAGCCGTAATACAAACTCCTCCTCTCGATGATTCGGAGATAGGCCGACACACACGCCGGCGTGATGGGGCCTCGACTGACCACGGATGCCCAGTCCTTACTCTGCAGCTGCACTAAGGGTCGTAAATATGCCATGATCGGGGTGACAAATTACGCTTTGTCATGTCTAGGCATGCAAGGGCGGAAGCAGGATTTGTGACAGTTTGCCACGCGCATTTGTTATAGTGCTAATATTTTACTGGCTGGTTAATACGATGCTGTAAACTCAAAGAATGTTCCAGAAAGTTCTTGGGAAGGTCCGGATTCTCAAAAAGCATTCCTTGTTTTTACTGTCGAATTTTAATTTAGTTTGGAGTTCTGGGGTTTTTATCTAATTTTTGTTTAATAATTTGTGAAGTTTATTAACGAATTTTAAGCTAGTCAAGTTCTAATGTAGTCTAGTTTTGTTTCACTGACCATGTTTTTCTTTAAAATCCCTCCGCCAGGAGGAAGGTGAAGCTCGCTGAGCACTTTCTCTTTCTTTCCAACTTTTGCTCTGCTAGCTTTCGGATTGTTTCATCTGTGACCTTTTACTCTTACAGTTTATTAAGTCTTAGATCAAGCCTCGAAGAAGATTTAGTTGTATTAAGTTTATCCCTCTTTGTGAGGTATGTAAATCGTTTATTTACTCCATTTAATATCACTGTAAGTGACTTAAAATGTCATTTTCTGTTGGGCTAGGTCTGAGGGCCAGGAGACCTCATGTTCCATTATGCAATTAGTTGCACCAAAGTACGTTTATATCTTATAACTCACCATGAGATATTGTTTCCCTTGTTAATTTTGTTTTATATTCCTACTGCTGATCTAATTTTTTGGAATTTGAGCCCAGATGACTGAAATTGAGTCAAGTTGGTACTTTCTGATCTTGGGTAATTTTGTAACTTTAAAGCAAATTTAATGGCCTAGCCCATAATTTATGTAGGCCTAAGCAGATATAAAAGCTTATTCAAATCAGTTTTTGCCTTTTTAGCCATTTTTAAGCCTTTCCGAGCTTGTGACAGAACCTAATTTAACTGCGGCTGCGACCGAACTCTAAGTAGGCCTAATGTGATTTTAAAAGTTTTATAATCATGTTTGTAAAGGTTTTATTGTACTTTGAGTTTAGTTCTGTCAAGTCAATTGTATTTCTGCAAGAAAGTTGTGAATTAATAATTTTGAAAAAAAATAGAATTTATGTTTTGATGAAAATTATTTTGTCATGATTCAAGGTTTCAAATTTTGATGCAAGTTTTTTGGGGAAGGGATTTTCCCTCAGTAATGTTTTTAAGGGCTCCTTAGTATTTTGAAATTGAAACCTGTCCAGGGTTTCGGGGTACCGGGATTTCCACCTCTGAAGCTGTCTCCGTGCGAGGGACCACCCTGGTTTGGTCGTTTTCTCTGACGGGGGTCCATGCTGCCTATTCGTGTCTTCCGTTGAGCCAACTTCAGGGAAACATGGGGGCTTCAATCTGTTTTACCAGATAAGATTTATTTGAATTTTGTTAAGTAGTACGACAAGTAGGAGACAAATCAGTAATTTGTTTAACGTAATTTGTATTCAAGGCAAATTAAGTTTTTCTGTAAATGAGATGGGGTCCCCAAGTAATACAGGCTAGGCCTAGAACACCATCTGGATGTAGTGAATACCTAGGATAATTCAAGGTCAATTTGTTAGATTTAGTTGCTTAATAAATTCTAAAGTTTGTAATATTGGACTTTGGGTTTTATTTTGAGTCCCCAGAGCTGAAAACTGTGCAACTCACGGTAGCTTGTAAAGTGTTAGGTAAATTGACTACCGGAGTTGTTACAGATTGGCAAGCAGAGTTCGTGCAAGGGTGCAAAACAAGCAGGAGTCGAGCCCACTGGGGAACCCAGGAACGTGCAAAGGACCTGTAACAAACCAACTAAGCATTAGGTGTGCAAGCGTTTGGGTCGTTTGGCGGATTAGCGCCTCCACCCCGGGTTAGTGTTGGTTAGTATGCCGTCGATGCGTACGTCGTCTGATGGAGGCTGCCCGTCGCCTTAGGCCACCGTCTCGTCGCGACCGTAAAATGGTTTAAGATCCTTTACGTGGACGGCGTGGACCGTTTTCGTCTTTAGATCATGCGCCTCGTAAATATTCAGGCCTCGTTTCCCCACAATCTCACATGAGCCATCAAATTTCGGGGCAATTTTGCCGACGATCGCATCGGCGGCCGAGGACAATACGTGTATACGGCGTAAGACTATGTCCCCGACTTCGTACCTCACCTCCCGGCGACGGAGGTTGTAGTACTTCGCCTGCTGGTTATAGGCCGACCGGAGGTTTTTACGAGCACTATCGTATACTCGTTTGAACTCTTTCAAACGAGCCTCATGCACCTCGTCGCGAGTCGGTTCGGGCTCACCAGCCTGGGCAAGCTCTACAGTGGGCCCTCGTATGGCCTTCGGCGCCTTCAACTCGCGCCCGAGACACAGCATCGCCGGCGTATACCCCGTCGAGTCGTGGACGGCGGTATTCATGGCGAACTGAAACTCGTCGAGCCACAGATCCCACGACCTATGATTTTCCCTGACGAACTGGGAAATCATGGTCTTCACAACCCGGTTTGCACGTTCAACCGGGTTTGCCTGTGGACTGTAGGGCGCGGTTGTAACGAAGCGTATGCCCCAATCGGCCGCCAACTTCCTAAAGAGGTTTGATACGAATTGGGTCCCGTTATCGACGATGATCGTCTCGGGAGCCCCGTGGCGAAGAAGCACCTCTTTAGTCTTGTTCGTAACGTTCTTGGCAGTCGCCGACCCGATGGGGCACAACTCGACCCACTTGCTGAATAGGTCCTGGATCACCAACAAGAAACGATGGTTACGGCCAGACCGAGGCAGCGTGCCAATCAGGTCGGCAGAGACGGTGTACCATGGGCCTTTAGGCTCCCAAAGTACATTTTCCCTGCCGGTTTCACCTGAGCCACCTTGTAGCTCTGGCACGTATCACAGGACCGGACGTAGGCCTTCACCGCTTTGCGCCACCCGGGCCAAAAGTATTCGGCACCCACACGTTTGAGGGTTTTCTTGACCCCAGGTGGCCTGCGGTTGCGTCGTCGTGGTTCTGACGTAACACCGCCTCTACTCGGTCAGGGGCTACGCACAACTTCCATAGAAGTTTACCTCCCTTTCTCCGCGAAGATCGATAGAGGCGGTTATCGACGACCTGGTATCGTGGGTGTCGCCGCGGATTTGCCGTGACCGCTTCGAGAAGGCGATCGTACCAATCCGCGTGGCAAAGGGTTACTATGAACAAGAGGCTCACCCAACACGTTTTGGGTTACCACGGGCTAGGCTTAAAGCCGTAGCGTGACCCGTGACTCTTCACGGAAATCGTGGAAAATCCAAATAAAATTTTCCGGGGTTTATTCGTAGGCGTAAGGCCTAACCGAACGTTGTTCGTAACCGCTCAGTGCGTCACCCAATTAATAGTTTATTAATTGGGTTACCGTGGCGTAGCACGTGCTCCGTAACTTGTCACGACGTGAGTGTGCAAGTACGGAGTGGACAAAAAATTAAGTTACTGCACTAAGAAAATACGACCAAAACGTCTAGTAATTAATGATACGATATTGTCGTAAAGGTGAGAAAGGCTAGGCCTAACAGGAACGCGAATTAAACTATTCGACTATTCGGTAAAGATCGCCCACGACAACCTCGGACAGGTTCGTGAGGACGTAAATTCGTCTAAAAGTCCGTAATTTCGTCTCTATCGGAATATTCCCGTGAGTCGGGTCGATAAACGTGTTAGTAGCGTTAAACGTTAAGCAACGAAACGTAAATAATGAGGAAACCGTAACTCCGTATCGAGTTTGACCGTCGTCGCGTCGAGTATCGTGTCTCGAATCGTGTACGTCTCGGCGGCTGGTCAACGAATAATCGCCTCAGGGGAAAAGGAGCCCAGTCCTTCCCCTCCAACGGGGTTTCCCGACGTAGGGGTAGTCAGCTGTTGTTCACCCCGTGACGTAAGAAACAGCTGATCGCTGGGTAGCCAGTCGGAGAAAAGAAGCCTCAAGATGGCTACCCTCAATGATTGTCAACAAACGCTATGGGGTTATGTTTCGGTGATGCAAGACGAAGCAAAGTGTTTAGTGGTCTGTAGTGATTTATAGCTGTCATTGTTAGCGTAAATAAAGTGCTTTTATGGTGTACAGTGTGTTGGTAAATGTGTCATTACCCAAAATCTTTCGTAAGGTGGTAAAACAGTGTTGTGTAACTTGGGGTGGTCCTAGGTCTAGTCTCATATCCTAGGCTAACCTATAGGCCTAGACGTACGGATGAGTTTCCCAGCGTTTGTTTACCAGCATAGTCGTTTACTTTTACCCCCCTCCGAAAAAGGCACCTTACAACTAAAACGTTTTTATTGAGCACTAAAGGTGTACCTGAATAAAACATGTAAAAGAGTATTATACGATTGTATACAGAGACATTCCTTTGAAACGTCCCTTGTTGCTTTCCGCTCGTTTCCTTCCAACTTAGTGTTTACATTTTCCTATATGTCTACTTCGTTAAGTCCTAAGTTATTATTAAACGTTTCTTACTTTATTGATATATTGAAATTCATTTTAAGGTTGTATTCATTTTCACCACTCTGTATACGAAAATAGGCTTTTACCTTACAGCTGAGATTTACGAAAATCCTCTATTTCCTTAGATCGAAACAAATCATGATCAGCTGCCTTTTCCGGATCTAAACATACCGATTTTCCGTACCCAAACATTGTTTTTCCGTACCCAAACAATATTTTTCTGTACCCAAACAAATGAAGTTCCAATTTTGACAGTTCGACCAGCTGACTTTAAACTAAAATACACTGTACAGCCGTATTGTGTTTGCTTAGAGGAAAAATGACTCCATTATGGAATGACGTATGATTGTTTTATAAGTTTTGTTACTTATTTGCAACGTGATGAATAGTATTGTTCACAACTCGTCACAAAAGTCCCACTTCGGGGCTCAATAGTGCTCTACATACTCGGCTTACGCCTCACAAGTAAAACACTCTCTTGCACCGAAAAGGGCTTCTTTCGTGATAGTATTGAAATATACAGTTTTTCTTTTACTAATTCCTAATTTCCTATTCCCTAATTTGTTCTTGCTAAGGATGAAAAAACTTTACCCACTAAGCTCTAGCCTGTTTTAGTGGAATTCAAGAATTGTTGTTTACTGGTACACACAACACTTGACTATTCAAGTCAAGTAACAAAATTACTTGAAAGCAAATTTAATGTCGTTCTGAGTGAGATAAACTCCAAAAATTCTAACCAAAACGGCATAATAGAGGTTAGGATATCAGAAACATTAGAGTTCGATTATTTCGGTTTTGAGTCACATAAATCCCAGCAAATGCTTCCAATTTGAATAGAGCCGTGTTCACCTGACACACATTGTGCCGCCACAGACATGCTTGTACATTAAGTACATACGCACGTTAAAATAAAGCATGTTTTGTTGTTTCTATTAGTTTTATAGTATTTAATCGTATATTCGTATTTAGCAAAATCTACAACATTAAGCAAATTAACATGTGTATGGGCGGTAGTCTTTAGAAATAAGAGGCTAGTCTTGAGATCAGTTCACATAGTGACATAATTATAGTACAAGAAATTCATAAAACCGTGTTGGAGAATAAGAATGATCTCATCACTATTTGTGCGCAGTAGCTATGCTACGGCTCACTCGTTTGAGACTCGGCTTAACCATAAGATACTAAATAAATATACCAGGTTTAAGATAAAGGTACTTTGATATTAATTTCATCATAAAAATCTAAATTATTTTTAAGTCATGTTGGCAAATAAATACCGATCCTTGTTGATTAGTATGGCGAGTGTTGGACGACATCCCCGTGTGTCCGAGCTGTGTGTTGTTGGATGTCCGCCATGTATCTTGGCGTGTTCAAGTAACGTATGATTGATTTACACAAGCTGTTCAGCATGGCTGCAATTTATACATGACTCTACACTTTTATTTAAACTACAAACAAAACTATAGTTTATAATGGTTGATTTCATTAATTTATGTTATCATAGTTAAATTGGTATTACATTTGAGATGGATGTGGTATTGCCTGATTTTAAAAACTGTTTTTATTTGAGTCAGCAGTAAACCGCAATGTAACGCGACATATTCTTAGTAACTTACTTTCTAAGTGGCTGTCCAATTCAAACCTGACTATAAAATGGCTACGTCAAAAAAAGTTGACCTAGGCACAGATGAACAAATAATCCCACTAAGTGTAACTGGATGTTAGGAATCAAGTGCTGTTGCTAACAAATCCGTAGTTGTTGGGAGTACTTCCACTTTCATAAATAACTTCATAAAAGGAATCGAGTTTTATGTGTCGGTACTCACATTACAAGACTATCCAAGTCAAGTAACTTGACTTGAAGCCCCCTCAAGCCATTAGCATGACTTGAGGGAAAATTTAATGCCGTTCTGAGTGAGATAAACTACCAATGATTAAACCAAAACGGCAAAATAGGGGTTATAGAGGTTAACTCGCCTTCGGCTCGCTGGGGGCTCCGCCCCCAGGCCCCCTACTGTGAGTTCTTTGGAGAGGAATTTTAATATTGTAAAGTCACATAGAAATATTAATTTATTTGTTTACGTACAAAGTCACCATACCTGGTATCTCCGGTCGTATTCAGGGGGGGGGTTTGGGTATAAAAATCTAGACAAAATTAATTAAACAGTCTACAACTACTCTGTACAAGATATTAGTAGTTTTGGGACGTAGTTGGTTTTGGGACGTAGTTGGTTTTGGGGGGTTTTATGTGGGAGGTTAGTTGGCTTATAAGGGGAAAGTGTTGGTAAGACATGAAGGTTAGGAAAAAATGAAGGAGTTGTAGTGAAAGGAGTTGTAATTTGTGTAATGAAAAGTCACAATATGAATTAAGCCTTTACAAATCCTAGCAACATTTATCGTTTGGGGGGGCAGTTGGTGGGGGAGAGGGGAGTATTTAGTGGAGGGATTTATGATGGAGGGGTTTGGGCTTTTTTGTTGGGAAAGGGTAGGAGGGTCTCGGGTTGAGGTAAACTTATTTCTTAAAAAATACAGGTGAAAATTAAATTAATTGTTTACAAATCCTCAGCACAAGGTATTTTGGGTTTGTTCAAGGGGTCAAGAGATATTGGTGGTAGGGGTTTTATGGCTTTAGGGGACAATTATTTGAAAGAAGTGAGGGTTGGTGGGCTCAAGGCGTAAGCCAAATTATTTATTTAAAAATAATATTGCCAAACATATGAAAAATGCTTAATTTGTTACGTTTATTGGTCGGTTTCGGGGTTGAAAGGGTTTAGAGCTATCTGAGGGCGAAAGACACGAGACAGGGCACAAAATCAAGTCATATACATACTGATTGCAAATTATCAGGAGTCTAGGTAGTGTATCAGGGTTATACGAAATACATTACCTCGAGAAAATTGCTGGAATTTGGCGAATTCCGAAGATTTTTTCAAGTTTATATGCATTTCAACACCAATAAAAGTTATATTATTTGCGGTTTGTAACATTTACGCTGTAGAGATGATTTGAACAAAATTCCAGCCCTCTATGTATAACAATAAAGCTACTGGAGCTGAAAAACGTCGGGGTAATCTTAGAAAATTGAAAGTTATAGAGCAACCTAAGGGTGAAGGAGGCGAGATAGGGCAAAAAGTCACAGGACCAATGTTGTAGATCGTGAAAAATCCGCGGGGCACTCAGCAGTCCGTTTTTCGATAGGGCCATCCGTTTGGCCACTAGAGCTCAAAAACCTCTGCTTTAAAAATAGCTTTTGTTAGCGATTTTTGTAATTTTTTTTGGGGGTTTAAATAAAAAAATTATGAGTTTTAATAGTTTTCACTAGATGCTGACCCTCCAAGAAATATTCGTGCTAAAATTCAAGTTTCTAGCTCATCGGGAAGTATGGTTTGAGCTGGAATGAAATACCTCTAGAAAATCGCTGATATTTGGCGAATTTTGAAGGTTTTTTAACTTTATATGCATTTTAATGTCAGAAACTAGTTATATTACTAACAATTTGTAACATATATGATGTAGAGATGATTTATGCCAAACTTCAGCCCTCTACGTATAATATTAAATCTACTGGGACTTAAAAACCCGGAGAAATCTTTGAAAATTAAAAGTTCTAGAGCTACCTAAGGGTGAAGGAGACGAGATAGGGCAAAAAGTCACAGGACCAAAGTTGTAGATCATGAAAAATCCGTGGCACGTGGTGCAGTCCGTTTTTCGATAGTACCTCTAGTTTAGCCGCTAGAGCCCGAAAACGAAAAGTACGTTTTTATAAATTCAAGTCTTCCCCCCCTTTTAGGGGTTGGGGGTGGAAATGTTTTGTTTTGACAATTTTTCCTGTGGCTTGGCCACCAAAGTAATATTCGTGCCAAATTTCATGTTTCTAGCTCATCGGGAAGTATGGTTTGAATTTGTATACGTGAGTGAGTGAGTGAGTGAGTTACACATGCGGTCGTATATAATATAGATTAGGATAAAAAACATTAGGGTTCAATTATTTCGGTTTTGAGTCACATAAATCTCAGCAATTGCTTACAATTTGAATAGAACCGAGTTCACTTGACATACATTGTGCCACCACAGACATGTTTGGATTAGTTCAACTTCAAACCTATAAGAGCATCAGTCTGCTGAGAGCAGCATTTTTATATGAAATTATACTGCGGGTTAATTAGGCTAAAGACATTTTCTTGATAAAAATCAGGAACATATAATTTTCTAAAAAAAGGTTCATATGCTTATATTGTATATAGATATTGAATAAAAAATATATTAAACTATTGTATGTACTAAAGTTTCTTCAAAACTCTTATAAACCTTTTGAATGATTAGTAATGAAAAACCTAATATTCTATGTTAAATTTTTAAGTTTACTTTTTAAGGAATCGGAGAATATGAGTCTACGATTGAATGTTGTAGTAACGACAATATTAAATGTATTATAGTAAAAAATATTATAATACATTTGTAGGAAGTTTGTAGAAGGCATGATTCTTTGATGTAAAAAAAACATTGAAATAAATTGGTTTGTAAAAAAACTATGGTTCTGAATATGCACTTTTTGTAATGTGCACAACGTTTTATTTGCAATTTATTTATTTCCATTCCTCTGCGTGATTAACTTAGAACTTCAGAAGCCTACTCGATTTTTAAGGTATTTTCAATAAAGATACCTATTACCTTCGATAAATATTTCCCATAATTTCACTTCCAATATATACGAGAATATTATGTTCCAATATATACTTGTAACATAATACTTCCAATATACTTGTGACATATATATTTATTATGTTTAAATGTAAAGTACACAAAAAACTACGATTTGAAAAGCTTTGATTTTACTATATTCAGCTCAGATAAAGTGTTCGACAAACACATAATGTTGATAGCGCAGCTGCCCCAGGTTTCATACATCCTTTGCAGTATATAATATTGAAATTACAGCATCTCTCTCCCTCTTTTAACTTGCATATCCAGTTATTTCAGCTATTATATGAATTAACTGAATTATTAGTCTTTTTTTATAAAAAATGTGTTAACTCAAGATATACAATAGTTATTAATATAAAAAATGAGATTTGTAAATTAATTTTGCTGTTGATTCTAACGTTTGGCAATAAATATGTTGTAAAATGTTAAATATGCAAGTAAACTGTGTGATTCACTGCGTAAAGCCAGCAGCTGATATAACAAGACTCTTAACCTAATCATAACATCAATATCCGATTGGTCATTCATATTTCACCTAATAATTTTACTATAGGTTGTTTCTGGTCAAATACTAAGTTGTATGAACCAGCTATTGCCAGCTTCTTTATGCCATGAAAAAAGTTAAAATTCTGTTTTAAATTTGTGTTGGAATTAATTGGTATTATATATATTTGGAACACGATTCTGAGAAGCCAATCCCAAAACACTTATTATGGCTTACAGACGTATAGTTTCCCTGACTCCCTCGTAGTTTCTAATTTTGTTTATGTTGCAGATGTATTTTCATAATAGTTTGTTCATCTGGCTAAATCGTTATCCGGCCGATGCTCAGTAACGTGATAGCCGCATATGAGGGGTTCTTCTAGTTGTTTTATACAGGGTGTCCCATAAGTAAAGTACCAAACTCCGGAATAGGTTGTAAGGGTCAAAATAAAAAGAAAATACAATATAAATTTTTTTCCTAAAAAAGCTTCGTTTACCAGAGATTCACCATTTTGTATATTTACCAAATATTTTTTATCTCCAAAGTCTTTCGATAGATTTTAAAAAATCGGTATGTACCTGTATCTAGTCAAGGTTAGTTTATGAAAAAATAATCAGCATGATCGAATTGTAAATTTTAAAATGGCGGCCGTTTAAAATCTTTACATTAAAGTACTAAAAACCGTACAATTTACAAAGAAATATAAATTATAACAGTTTTTTAAATTTGATTTCCAATCTTATGATACCAAAATTGTGAAAATCGGTTAATAAACAACTGAGTTATGGTCGAATTTATCCAACAAGGCAGCGTAATTTTTGTATTCGCATGGCTCAGCGCAACAATGAACTATTTTGCCCCAAAATATGCTGCCTCGTTAGCTAAATTCGACCATAACGCTATTGTTTATAAGCCGATTTTCATAAATTTGGTGTCATTAGATTGGAAATAACATTTACTAAAAATTAACATACAGTACCTTATTTTTTTGTAAGACATACAGTTTTTTGTGTTGTTGAAATTTACTATTCGATCATACTGATTATTTTTTAATAAACTAACATTGACTAAATACAGGTTCTACATACCGAGTTTCGAAAAAAATCTATTGAAAACAAAGCAGTTTTGGGAATAATTTCTTCCGTATTTTCTCTTTATTTTGACCCATATAACCTGTTCCCGGAGTTTGGCACTTTACTTATGGGACACCCTGTATAACCGTGCTAGAGATTTAGGTTTCTGATTGAAAGTTCGCTTAAGCATACGTGACAGTAGGTGTGAATTTTATCTTTCCTTAAATACAAATAATCATACGACAAAAGAAAGATTACTAAAATATATGGATTTCAGCAACTTTAATGTATCAGCACTATCAGCAAAGAAAAAAAATCACTCATTACTCATTACTGTAACCATGAAAGGTAAATTATCTAATCCTTAATAGAAAATTTACAATTTTTAATGCCAGTTTCAACATAAAATGTGTGTATCCTAATATTCAATACACGAGTGGTATTATTTTCACTAAGTATTTCTACAAGTTTTCAAAATTAGATTAATCTTAAGGTTGAACATAGTGGGTTTTACGTTCTTTCCGTAGAAAACTGGTTATGATCTCCCTTTATTGTTTAAAAAAAAAACCGAATTCTACGGTTTTTTTTATTGGTATATATTTTTCGTTATTTGTTATCTCAAGTCAAAATCATTGGAGACTAAATAACAATTTAACCGATCAATGAGAAAACGTGTGGATTTGTATGGTATATTTAAAGCTGTATTTATTGCAATACGTGAATAATGCAATTCCGTCTACAAGTAAATTAAACCGTTCCAACTCAGTTAAAGTACCTGTAAACCGGCGCTTTAATTTTCCCGTAAAGTATGTTTTCATACCAAGTCATTCTGATAATTAATTTCTTTTCCTTTGATGCTTTGGATCTAGTTAGCTAAATATTATTCCTTAAAAATTGTCATTGTCTTAAGGTTATAACGCATGAAGAACCTGAAGGGTAGGGAATTGAAAACTAAATTAATTTTATTCCAGTTAAAAACAATCATAACCACTATTCCACTAGTATAATGCTATTATTTTTATCATAATTCTCATATTTTTATTTATAATTGAAATGTCTAGCTTTTTTAAGTATTTCCAATACATGACCTCTTATTTATGTTAAAAATTCTTAGAAACTTATATTACTTTTACGAAAGCCTTGAGAAGGAAAGCACAGTGAGCTTCCCGGAGCTTGAGCTGGGGTCAGACAGGATTATTCTTATCCGGGTAATTTACTCTTGACCCCATCCAGCCCTCGACGCTTTGTCAATCTCACACTTTATATCTGTCTTATAAAGTTACTTACAGTGCTTTATTCTTTCATAACATTTTAATTCAGGCTGTTTTACTATTGTTATTTAAGAAAATTTGTGTCAATAGAAAAAGTTATCAATTTAATTATATCTGCATCAACAAAATATTTCATCCTCGTATTTGGAAGTTTTTTCTATCGGACGGCAAATCTCCAAAACTATAAGGCCTAAACAGTTGAAATTTGGCACATGTGCTCCCCTTGGGTCTTAGATGCACACTAAGAAACGGTTTTACAAAATTCCCAAAGGGTTTTGCCGTATGGTACTTCAAAGTTTTAATGTTAAATTATAGGGAAGGATATAAGGTTGTCATGGCAACATTAAGAAGTCTGACAAATTAAATCCTAAATACCCCCGTCGCAGGAAACCTGCGTACTCAGCGAATTTCCAATTATAAAAAACCAGTAATTAATCCATTATTACGAAAAAAAGAAAAATAAACAAGTGATATATTTAAATATTAAAATAATATATTATAGCTTGTTTTACAAAAACTTAGTAAAAAAATATTGGTAAATGACAGATGAAATAAAACAAATATTTCATATAATGAAGTAGGCAAGAATGTTAATTTTTTAAATTATATTAACATATAATTGTTTAAAAAACAAAAATTCTATTAAATACGTTGATAAACTGAGAAATCACTCAAAGCGATTCCTTGAAAACCTCAGTAGAGAGTAAATACGAAATTGGGTAAGCTAACATTCTGCTGCCCTGATACTAAAAACACAGGGGGAAGAATGCGAAGGAAAGAAATACATGCTAAATGTATTCAATTGTAAGATTTAATATCCACCAAACAAATATAGTACTATTTTAAGGTCTGTCCGATACCACCCTCCATAAATTGAAAGAATCATTTTGTAAACTGGTAAACTTAAAAAAAAGTATGTTGTTATTGTTATTATCATAAGCACACGAAATACTGTTGTATTATTTTACGCATAAGGTGGTTACTTATATTAATCCTTAAACTGAGTAGTCAAAAAAGAGCTAAGGTGTCCGATACCTGCCGACCTTCCCCTATGGAATGCATTTTTTTGCTAATTAATATATCTTAACGATCAACAATGCTGAGTTGAGAGACTTTTTTTGGTTCACTGAAGTGCGCAAAAATATTTATTTGTGCATAAATAAATATATTTGTGGTTGTTCATATAACAAAAAAACTCTTTCAGAAATAAAATTTACATGTAATCCCTAATGACAAAATATCCCTGTCCGATAACTTTAGCAAAAATGGTCCGATCGCGATGAAATTTGGCATATATTTGTAAAGCGACATTTATTACTTCGAGTTCGAAAACCAGCAGGATAGGTTTGTTCTAAGAAGGGGTTTTCGACAAAATAAAATTTATTTTAAGGATTTAACACCTTTTAGCGAATTTCCCCTATAGGGAATAAGCTATTACCGTAGGTCCCATGGTCTCATGGTAAGATCTAAGCCCGGGACCACTATAACTTTTCATTTTGGGGCCCCCAGAAGCCAAAAACACTATTCGTTCAAATTTTGATATATACCTATATATATGTGTGTGTGTGTGTGTGTGTGTGTGTGTGTGTGTGTGCCTGTGAGCACCATAGCGCTCGCAAAGATGGTCCGATTGGAATGAAATTTGCCACAGACGTGTAAACTAGTCATTATTCGGACGAGTTCGTAAACCAGCCCGATCGGACCATTGGAAGGGGGGGGTAAAGGGGGATAAATCCCCCCCCCAAAATGTGTTTTAGCGAATTTTCCCTATAAGGAAGAAGCTATTACCGTAGGTCTCATGGTAAGACCTAAGCCTGAGACCATGATAACTTTTCGTTTTGGGGCCCCCAGAAGCAAAAAACACCATTCGTTCAAATTTCTAGAAAAATATATAAAGATATGTGTGTGTCTGTAAGCACGATAGCGCTCGCAAAAATGGTCCGATCGGAATGAAATTTGGCACAGAAGTGCAAAGTAGTAATTATTCGGACGAGTTCGTGAACCAGCCCGATCGGACCATCGGAAGGGGGGGTAAAGGGGGATAAACCCCCCAAAAAATGGGTGTTTTGAGTTTTTTACATAGGAAAATAAAATTTTTCGTTACACCATTGAATTCAGCTCAAAAAAACAAACAATTTAGTATCTTGAATCACTGCTCTATGTTCATTGGTTACCGAGATATTGAAAGTGATAAACACAGTACGTTGTCCCAATGTTAACCTTATGGGAAATGAGTAAAATTCTATATCTCGGTTATTTCTCAACATATCTTGATAAAACTTGGTAAATAGCTTCTTTTAGTTCAGATCTAATAAATATTGAATTAAAACCATCCAGTTTTAATATACCTGTAGCAGCAGACCTGCATACTCGTTCCCCATGTTATTCTTTTGGAGCTTACCAAAACATGTCAAATCTCGCTATGTTGGATTGAAATACGTTGTTTTGCATTTGTAATTCGCTGAGTATGCAGGTCTGCTGCAACGGGGGTATTTTGAGTTTTTTACATAGAAAAATAAATAAATATTCTAATTTTGTTGGCACCATTGAATTCAGCTCGAAAAAACAAACAATTTAGTAATTTGAATCATTGCTCTATGTCCATTGGTTGTCGAGATATTGAAGGTGGTGAACACAGTAAGTAGCACAGCAGTAGGTCTGCTGCAACGGGGGTATTTATTAATTTTATATCATTTTAAATGTCAAAATTGGATTCAGCTTAAAAAATAAACATTTTAGTATTTTGAATTATTATTCTACATCAGTCGGTTACTGAGATATCGGGTCTGCTAATTTCTCCCTGAACTATCCAAATTCTGGTATGAGTACCATAATTTATCATTCAATTCCCATAAAAATGGGATTTTTAAATTATGGTACAACCATATGATTGAATGTAATATGGTCAGGTGATGTTTTGATTTGTGTTTATTTCTTGGATTTGAGTTGATTGATAATATGTTTGCTGACATTTCTATACTATGATAAGAATACATTTATTGAAAATTATTAGACTACGAATAATTATTAAGAAATAAGCTCATGAATGATAAAATTTACTAAAGCTAAATTTACTTAATTTAGATTAATATTTAATTATTTAAAATGTCAAATATCCCTAATGTATATATGCCCACATATAAAAAATAATTCTTTTAAAATTCAATGGGTACGCAGGTCTGCTGCAAAAGAGGTAGTGTATTGTAATTAATTATAAATATTTTTATGTGATCATTTTATTTGTCTTTTTTATGATTTGAATTCATTGATTATATGTTTCCTAGCATTTATGTACATTATAGCAAGATAACATTTATTGAAAAATATTAGCCTAGACTTAGAATTACATAAAATATAAAAAATGTAATGAATACCAATGTGATCCCCTTGTTATTTATATTTATGAATAAAAATCATGAATGATTTTTACTAACTTAATGTAAATTTAACTGTAAAAATTGGATTTAGCTTTAAAAAAAATGTTAAAGCTTTTGAGTTGACAGCTCTCAACATTAGGGAATCGGGTCATCCTAGTGACTCAATATTGACTAGATAGCCAAGTAGATAAAGTGTTCACTGCTCGTCTCAAAGCCTGAGGTTTGCTGGTTCGAATCCTGTCCTGGATTGTCACTGAGTCCTTTTGTCATTTGTCATTAGGCTATGAATTAATGATGATTTCAAATGAAAGGTCACTGTTTGATAGTAGCAAGACCCGGCTTTGGGCCATTCCCGATCAAAACATTTAAAAAATGCCACTGGCATTGAAACACTCACAAAATAACACTCAGCCGAGTTGTCTTGGTTGTTTACTTGATCATTTTTTACCAGCTTTTGATATCTCTAATTACAAGGGTCGCTAACTGATTTAGCCAAAATCAGCTTGCTGGGGACTTTGATATGCGACAGGTGGGAGGATGGGTTCATTAAAAAAGTTTCATATTTTAGATTTTTAATATTGTATATTAGCCTATTAAATTACATTACTATTTTATTTTTTCCCAGCCAGGTTATTAACCCTTGAGCGGGCACTTTACCGGTAAAACGGCTGCGGGAGCATACGGAATTTTAATCCGTAACATTAAATTGTATGAATTTAACCCTTTTTACTTGTTTTATACCGAAATATTGTATTTAAATGAAGATAGCTTCATTAGGAATCACATTTTATCGCTATACAATCAATTGTTCAACTTAATAGGTGTAATAACTCAATTGAACATCGTATTTAATTTTCTAGAATAGAATAATTATCACTTTATATTGTACTTAAGTGACAAAAAGTATTAGAAATCATATTTCATCGTTGATACAAATAATTTTTCAACTTAATTGGTGTACTAATGCATTTGAACATACTAGGTAATTTTCTAGTATAGATAGGAATCAATGTCTGTTTTACGGGAGAGGGTACTCCGCACGATGACGCGGCATCACTAAATTGTAAATAACAAGGTGCCAAGTGGGTGTGGAAAGGTAAAAATAGCTTTAGGGGCTTCCTGGAATGAGGCGTGTGAAGTACAAAGCCGGACATGACTGCCAACACCCATTATAAATGTTTATTTTAGTAAAAAAGATCACGTGCGGAGAAAACTCCGCATGCGCCTGCTCGAGGGTTGAAATTAGTTGTATTGAACATCAATCTGACGATAAGTAAACGAGGCGAGCCTTATACTTCCAGTGCCCTTGGATAAAAAAGTAGGAATCTCAAATACGATTATAGGCCTAATTTACTTTTTTGAAAATCATTTAATATAAATTTGTTTTCTTTAATCCTAAATTGTAATAGGATTATACCTACCTCTGAAAGTTGAAGACACAAAAATTACCTCTTTACAGAAAGTCAAGTTTATAGGCTAAATGAAATTAAATATGTAACTTACGCAATACCTTCATATGTCAAAAGTTTTCTCAATGGACCTCTACATTTTGAAATCAAAGCGAACAAGTTACAATGTTTCGGTGTATCATATTTAGGCGAAGGCAAGGCCACACTAAAAAGCAGGCCATGCAGCAGAATTCATGACATCAAACCTCTAGGTAGGCTGGCTGAGAGTCTGGCTCAGGTCTCACAGCTGTGCAGCTGTCAGTTTCTTTCAAAACAAAACATGAAAATGTAAATAAACATAAACATAGGAAACGTAAATAAACAAGAAATAATTTATACTCTGTTCCACGTTCACCTTTCAGTAGAGAATTTCTATAATCAATGTATTTCAAATGGCACTTTAAGTTGTACTAGCCAGCTTATGTTATAATCAGCGCATAATTTCATAATAATGCCATGAATATTAGTAAACAAATATACCCAACATAGGTAATAGAACTGCATTGCCCCATAAGGCCTGTACTGAAAGGTGAATGTGGATTCATCCTAGAGTGATGTAGGATGTTAGTTCCCAGTCTACTTCTGTGACGTGTCACAGCGATCGCTGCAGCATGGCCTGTTTTTTAGAATGACTTTGGTCTAGGTCACTATTCTTTACCTCTTTAACTCAAACTTTCATTTAATTTATTGATATACTATCTGTAAGATCTTAAATTAGCTCGAATCACCTCTTTTTGTTGAATTAAATCAAGAATGTCCTATATGAGTCGAGCTGTTTTTAATACTATATTATATACATATATAAATGAAACGAAATGTTTATTTCCAACCATGCATTACATAGATCAGCTCACAAGCCTTGTTTGGAATAACATGCCATCTTATCAGGTACTGATGGCAGTTACATTTTATACAACAACATAAATATCAGTCGCAGTCCCTTAATTATCTCTGATACCGGGTGGCTCCTGTGGCGAATGTCCTTATCATTTAAATTCCAATCTTGTGGCTAGAACCTAGAGTTACCACCAGCTTATTACTTAATCTTAAGTATACTGGTTTTTCTTCTTTTAACATATACTACTACTACAACAACAGTTACTACTTCAAAATTTTAATTATTTCTTGAATATTGTCTACAGTAAACAGCCATTCTTTTAAACGAAATGCAAATGTTTTGAGGTTATTACTATTTTTTATATCAAAAGGTAAATCATTGAAACATTTTGGACCCAGATATACAAAAGATTTTTCAAAAAAGGCTCTATTGATTTTGGTCGCCGGTACGCTCCTAAAGTAAAATTCCGAGTATCATACTCATGCCGATGTCTATGTTCATTACCCAATTGCCCACTTTTTTGATAAAAAATATTTAAAACTTTAAACACAAACAAATGTTGCAATGGAAGAATTTTCAGCTCTCTAAACAACAGCATCGATGCATCTCGTCTTCTCTGAAATAAAATAGCCCGAATAAACTGTTTTTGTGTTTTTTCCAATTTACCTCTAATGTTTTGAAAAGTGTTTCCCCAGCAATGAATTATACAACGCGCTCCAGCGGTTTTGTTAGGTTAGGTTATCATAAATACGTACGAAATGCTTTCCTCGTTTCGTGTCTAATCTATCGATACCAGATGAGTCATACTTACGCCCGCCAAATCCCCTCCAAGTAGGCCAAGGTCAGGTTGTCGACCGGAGTGTGTGCATCACTTGCTTTCAGGATTTGGCGGGCGAAAGTATGACATTCGGTGTCACTTGGTTCGTAAAGAAACGAGAAAAGTCTTAGTAACATATTTATGTTAACCTAATCTAACATAACCGCCGCAGCGCGCTGTATATGGGTGGCGATCGGGTGTGGCCGCTAGTGGCGGTGACGCTTTCAACTCAATCCTGGCTGACATCGCTGCCTTCTAAGAGGTAGAACACAAAGACCGCTCATCATAATTATGTCATTTGGACAGTAAGTCAAACTAAGTATGTTCTTTCCAATTAAGTAGTTATTTTTTGAATCCAGTTAAAAAATCTCTCTAAAATTAGTGGCCTCCATATAGTACCAAAGTACCTCCTAGTTCTCATCCAATGAGAAATCCATAAACATACTGGGCAATCGCAAAACGTATAGTTTTTGTTATTCTACTCCATGCCATCTTCAAACTGCATGTTCTCTTTACGTATTGAGTTCGAAAACGGTTTTTATAAATTATACTTTGTTAACTTTTATGTTAATTATTTGCTCACATGGCAACATATATGACACAATGATATTTTTTTCAACTTTAATATTAATTATTTACGTTAATAATAGATTTTCTGGCCATGTGATCTGCATATCATATTTTTTGAGCCAGAAATGAGTTATTTCAGTTTTTGCAAAAATCATTGGAGCCGTTTATGATTTAACTGTGCAAACATGCAAGCAATTAAGCAAACATTGCTCTTATAAGGATAGACCTACTGATAGATTGCAAAACGTATAGTTTTTGTTACTTAATAATGTAAAATAGGATTTCACACTGCTTTACTTCTCTGAAAATCTTTAAAATAATAAAAACAATAAAAATTCCAACAATCAATAAACAAATTTGTCAAAACATTGAATGAAATACTTAAAAAACTATTTAAATGTTCATTAAATTTAACAATGGCGATCCTGAAAAATTCATTTGATGTATTTTCACATATCGTGGTCATTTTAAAGTATATTTTGTCATTTTGGTATTGTTTTGCTTTGTGCTATAATTTTAAAATGTCTTGGTTAGAAAAACAATTATCATAGCCAATTTATTAAACTACAGCAATTAAAATTACAATAGCTAAATTAGAAGAAAATATAATCTACGTAAATGACAGAAAGTCAGGGCAAAGTAAAACATCAACGTAAAATACGGTCTGATAAGATTTGTGGCCGTAAACCTTTGTTTCCATCCGTTGCCTAAAACTTTTTTACTGCCTAAGGTGGACCGATGCTCCTATGTCCGAACCCGCTCGCAACCAGAAGATGATGGCTTCACGACAAACTCTAAAAAAATAAATAAATGTTTTTTTTTTACCAGGCAAATATCAATAATCCTTCAAATAATCCAACAGTGCTGGGGTGAAAAGCTCCACAAGGGATCCTCAACAAATCTTCTCTCTCTGAAATCTTCAGTCACTAATTTTTCCCTTGCAATACCTCTATGCATCTAATGAATTAGATTAGTTTCAAAGGCTGTTAAGTTTTCTGAAGTGTGGCTGGTTAACTTTATTAACCAAGCGTCTAATATGAAATAAAAGCCTTTATAGCATCTGCCTTGTTAAACTTTTAATAACCATTCCTTGCTGTTATATTTTAAATTATCATGCTACAGCTATCCCAAAAGACTGGATATTGAATTTTATTAACGTAGCATAGAATTCAGTATATATGTTCTGTGTAAACCAAATGTTCAGTTATTTACAAAATTTCAAACCTTCGTGAAAGCTTATACTAGAGAGAATAAGTTGATATTCAGTAGTTGATAAGTTCTTACCCATCCTAAACATGCCCCTCCGATGGTCCATCAAAGAAGTAAAAAACTATTCGAATGAAAACACTTCAAACCACGACAGAACACATGTGTTGTTACCTTTTAAGTACTGATGTGCTTCTGTCATAGTTGAGTTATTGTCGTTCATTAATCATTGCACGATATTGTGATAGGGATTTAATTAAAGTAACAGATTGTCAGAAGTATTGCAAGAATTTAAAATCTGATTGTACGTGTATCATATAAAAGTTTGTATAAACGTGATTTAATACTTTGTAGATAACTGTATATCCAATAAAAAAGTACCATTCAAAATATATATTTGTAGGCTGACATTCTATTACATTCCCCATCCAAAACTTCAGCATATTGCGTATCTCTCTGGATTATATTAAACTAATTGAGCTGGTAGTTCCACCCTAATTTATTGAAAACAAATTCCTCTGAAAATATTTCTCTCACGATTAGAAAATGGTATGAATCACCTTCCTTCCATTTGTCAATGCAGAGAATGAGATATAATCCGGGATATAAAACAAAAAAGACGTAAGGACGAATTAACACCAATCTAAATTTGGTACTTTTTTGAAAATGACTCATCAAAATTGAATATCAGATCACTCAGCTATCGATAAGACAAAATTATTTAAGTGTATATTTTTTAATTGAAATCCCCATCACCTAGGCAAACCTTCCTAAAATGTTAATGCTGGAAACTCGTTTCTAGTGGATATACTTATACTCAAAATAATATGACAATACTGAGTTTTAAGATTATATTTAAGTTTTTTTTTTTGACAGAGAACTTATTTTACAGAAATTGATATACAACATAGTACTACTGGGTGGGTCATACAACGCAAGTAGCTTAAGTGGCATTTGACAAATATAGTAGGTGGCCGTAATAAATTTTTAAATCTCATTCTTTCAGTGAATTAGATCCAGTACCTTTTTTAACCCCTGAAAATATTTTATAGGCCTCCTAACCATAGTTTTAAAAACTAAAACAGTCGCCATTTTGAATTTTGTAAAATGCTCTATTTTAGCCGTCTAAGAGAGAATATTCAAAAAATCTTTCTTTGTTTTCATCTAAAGCACATAAAGAATATTATTTGTACCAAATTTCATGGCCCAAAGTATAGTAGTTTTTTTCAGAAAGCAAGCTTTGTAAGCTAAACATGGCCGCTATTTGGAATTTTATAATATACCATATTCAAGCCTTTTCAGAGAAAAGAATTGGAAAACCCTTTATTATCCTTTATCCTGGCTCTAAGACTTGTAGTTTTTTTTAGAAATTGTGATCAATCAGTCAGTCAGTTAACCCTGTTTGGCTTTTATATACACATATACATATATTATATATATATATATATATATATTACACACATATATATATATTTATTTATTTATTTAGTTAGTTATTCATTTATATTAATTTGAAAACCTACGGTAATTAGGGGAAGTTCGCTAAAAATCTCGCTTTATATTCAGTATTAAAACAGGGCTCTCTATAATGGATATTGTGCCCTCTATATTTCAAATGATTGTTATGCAAACCTAATAGGTCATTCATTACATTTTCTCGTTTGGAATACTAACTTGCAAACTACATTCAACAACTTCAGCACCCAATGTGGACTGGCCAACTCGGTCTCCCTGGTATTTGCATATTGTAATGGCAGAACTCCGTTCGACCTTAAGTTTGGTTTGTTAGTTAGGCATTGATATCGGATAGTGGTTAGTATTTTTTCTATCGTGATGACGTTTGTTAACTATTTTCCACCATCAAAACTACATTGGACAGCCAACTAACCATTTGGACGTAGTTAATAACCTTATAAAGTTATTAAAAGATATTTATCAAAGCATATTTTGTTTGAAACACGCTCTCTAATATCAAAATGATTCCTTTGAAAACTTGATTTTCGTAATACATGTTCTAGTACAAATAGTTCTTTAATTACAACTTAAAAACTGCCGAATGAAATTAATGGTTAATAACCCGAAATTTTAAGAGGAGAGTTGACTATTTCAGGTTTATTCTGGCAAAACCTCTTTCTTTTGGTCTTGTTTTCATCAACAAGTATTATTGTTCTGCCTCAATTAAAATAACGCCAGGCCTTTTTTAATGTGTAGGAAGTCAAAATGTCCAAGAATTGCAACCTAGGATAAAGAACATAGAAGGATGTACGGTAGAATTATCATGCGCAATCTAAACTTGATTGTGCAAGATCCATTTCAGAACATATTGATTCTGAAATGGATCATGAATCTTAAAAGTAAACGTTTGAGCAGACATTTTTTGAGCTTTTTGCAGATATAAATGATTTTATTGAACAAAAAACTTGACCATCACTAGAAAAGGATGTTGTTGCTCATCTTACTTGCTAATTCATAAGCAGTACATAGCTCTCAGACCCCTCAATTCGAGTTGGATTACCAACAATTAATTTTAAACGCGTTTCTGGGAAGTATGATGACTGCTTACTCATTTTCAACATTAATTTACAAAAACGAAAGTTTTTATAACGTCTAAAAAAGCTTAACCATCTAAAGGTAGGACTCACTGTTGATGCAGCAAACGCAATAATTACGAAGGCAGAGCTCTGGTTATAAAGGAGCTTTAAGCTTACTTAAGGAGCAAATAATTCATAACAATAGGCTTATTGCACACCGAGATCACGTTTCGAGGTCCCTCTTGTACAAAGAGAAAAACCAACAATCTTAAGATAATTAATTGTATTCTAATTTATCAGGGCCTTAGATTATGATAATTAATTATTTATAGTCAACGTCAGGGCTTTAGAAGGATAACACGTACAGGCAAATGCAAATTATCAATTCATATTCTAACTCAAAACCTCTAAACCTGACCCGATCGCACACAGGGATTGGGATTTCAACCCAAAAAAGTGAACTTTCTGAACTAAAAGAACCTACAGATGTCCTATAAAAAGATAGAAAATCTCAGAAAAAGTCAATCACAGCAGGGTCAAAACTAATTCAACGTTATTACAACAACACAAAACTACAGTTTATGCTTATAAATCCAATACTAAAACATACGTATCTGTCAAAGAATCCATCCGTCTCATATGCGAAGGAGAACATCATCCTGTATATAAATGAAGCGAAGATATTAAATAGTTTCATAAAGAACGTTTAAGTAAACTCTCAGCCGCAAAGCTTTAATTTGACTGTTTAAAACTGGACCCTTGCCTAGAAAATTGCAATCCTAGAGGCTATAAGTATTGTAATATACTTAAAAAATTATTATAGTAATTATACTACGTACAATTTAATGGAGTGCAGTATTGTACAATACTGCACTCCATTACACTCCATCAGACCCAAGGCTTATTAAGTCGTTACATCAAAAGAAATCAACTAAATCTGATAGCTAGCAGGAAACTAAGAATGGTACATTATGTACAAACACAACCACAACAAGTTTGATTACAAAATTCAAAGGCGGAGAATTTTTATATCTACAGTATTGGTGGATCATACAAGCCCGAATGAAATCAAATATAGAGGCAGACTATTCCTAGGTAATTGAAGTTAATCTAACTTTTTGTATGAAAGTCAGTGTCTTAGAATAAAACTGAAGAAAATCTTTCAAATGTACTTGTAATAGGAATTTATGAAGGAGTAACCAAAACGTCAAAAAAGGTACAAGGTAAAAGCGACATTAAGCAACATTGAAGTCACGGAATTCTGTTTATTAAGCAAAAGCAGCAATTTTTGTTCTCCCTAAAATAGCAGGGCAACTTCGAACACAGACTTTCAAAAAAATTCGATGAAAAAATCCCTGAATTATTCTCCTTCTTTTACGACCATTCAATAAGCATTCAATAAGCCGACTTACAATGCTAGAGGCATGTCTAACCTCAAGGTCCTTGACTACTCTTTGATATGATCCTAATGATCCCCTTCCTTTAATGCCAGGTAATTTTTGACTTGACAAGCATTGGCAAGTTTACCAGCTCCAGACTTCACGTGTCAGTAAGGAAATCGTCTATCATAGTGGCAACGACTGCAACTACGCATGCAATACTTCTGTCAACATTGGTCCAGGGACATGAACCCCACAGCAAAGACAAAAGTAGATCATGTCAACAAGTAAAATGCACCCTGGTCAAATAATCCACCTCCTAGAAAATTTAAGGTTAACTGTTATTGTTAAAGATATTTATCTCGGAAATGAAACAATTAATTCAATTCCTTATAACAAAGTTCCACTTTGAATAATTTAAATGCAATTTTATCAGTGACAATATTGGAACACATGAATTGTCCACTATGTATTAAAATCGTTCGCAAGCCTGGAGTGCATAAAAGTGAGGACGGCGCTTTGCCACCAAGGTGATGAGCACTAAGAATGATAATTACCTGAATCTATTCGACTAAATTATATTATCTAATAGTTTTAACCAATTATTCTAAGGGTTTTATTTTCTTCGAATATAAACCGAGATATTCTACTGTAGGAAAATAAAACATACCGTATCATTTTGCAGCTTTCAAAATTTCAAATATTTTAGATGTATCCTAGAGGTTAAGTTGAAAAATCGAAACTACGTACCCTTCCTTGAAATTAGCACGGATATTTCTTTTAGAGTATAAGTATCCCACTAAGAATGGAAATTTTAAAATTAAATCCTATTTTCAATTAGATTGGGAAAACGTTAAGTGGGATCACATTTGCTATATTTTTAGATTTTTAAATATCGTATCAATCTTTCAGAGTTTCCAAGTTATTTTGCAAAACGTGCTCATGTAGGGTGCGTGGCGTACAAACTCTTTCAATGAAGGATAATACTGTTGATGATATAGGGCACATTCCGTGCCGATATAGCAGTCCTGATAATTTAGTCGCTCCATACCGCTGAGTTTTCATCGACCACGATTAACGCCCTCTAATTATTCGCTGATGAATTCTATTGTAAATTTTAATATTATTTTTTTAGGAATATCTTGTTGCTGATAACTGTTTTCATGTCGTGTTTACATTCACATCATTGTTTATAGTACCAATTACAATATTAATTTAATGTGAATTTAATTTTGAGTCATTATTGCAATATCATAAAATCTACTAGATATTTGTAATAGTACAGTGCAATTAGACCTAAACCTGGACATCAAAAAAAAGTTTCTAACCAGCGCCAATTTGTTCAATACACTTCCCCCAATATGTTAACAAAAGTTACACTGATTTGAGCGTCGGGTTTGGGTGGGAGGGGGGTTAATAGAGGGGAAAATGTAATTTTTTTGTTTTTTAGCAAATAACTTGAAAACGGTGCGTTTTTTCTAAAATATTATAATTTGCAAAAATAATCTACATTAAATTTCGAACAAAATGATACCATATGTTACCTATCTAACGTGGACGGTTATTGAAATAATGAGGGGTAAATGTAATTCTATTATTATTTCATAGCAACCAAATGTCTCAAATTATCCACTCCCCATGGCTCCATATTGACATTTTCCATTATTTAAATAATATGTTACTTCAGGGAATCATTACAAGTCTAGGGAAGGGAGTTTTTGGTCCTTCTGGATTTTTACTCCCCCCATCTAAAAAGTGGGAGGTAAAACCTTTTGAAGATAACCCCTATCATGTTATATATCATTTTAAAGGGCTCAATAAAAGAATGTAAATGGTGAAAACTAGAGGTCTCTAAGTTGATCCTAAGAAAGTTGCAGCAGTGTTTGTAAAACTAAAAAATATTGATTTGCTGTAACTTTGCTTATCATCAACGTAGAGACCTCTAGTTTTCACCATTCATCTCCTTTCATTGTGCCCTTTAACATGATATACAACATGATAGGGTTTCTGTCCAAAAGGTTTTACCTCCCACTTTTTAGACGGAGGGAGTAAAAATTTAGAAGGACCAAAACTTTCTTCCCTAGACTTGTAATGATTCCCCGAAGTAAAGTATTATTTTAAAAAAATGGAAAATGCCAATATATAGCATGTGGAATGGATCTTTTCAGACATTTGGTTGTTATAAAATAATAATAAAATTACATTTACCCCTCATTAAATCAATAACCGTCCACGTTAGATTGGTAACATATGGTATAATTTTGTTCGAAATTTAACGTAGATTAATTTTGCAAACTATAATATTTCAGAGAAACTCACCGTTTTCAAGATATTTGCTAAAAAATCAAATACCCCCGTTGCAGCAGACCTGCATACTCAGCGAATTTCAAATGCAAAACAACATATTTCAATCCAACATAGCGAGATTTGACATGTTTTTTGTAAGCTCCATGAGAATAACATGGGGAATGAGTATGCAGGTATGCTGCTACAGGTATTATTAAACTGCTTGGTTTTAATTCAATATTTAGTAGATTTTAACTAGAAGAAGCCATTTACCAAGTTTTATCAAGATATGTTGAGAAATAAGCGAGATATAGAATTTTACTTATTTCCCATAAGGTTAACATTGAGACAACGTACTGTGTTTACCGTTTTCAATATCTCGGTAACCAATGGACATAGAGCGGTGATTCAAAATACTAAATTGTTTGTTTTTTTGAGCTGAATTCAATGGTGCCAACAAAAATTTTATAAATTTTATTTTTCTATGTAAAAAACTCAAAAAACCCATTTTTGGGTGAGTTTATCCCCCTTTACCCCCCCTTCCAGTGGTCCGATCGGGCTGGTTCACGAACTCGTCCGAGTGATTATCACTTTACACGTTTGTACCAAATTTCATGATGATCGGACCATATTTACGGCCGCTATCGTGTTAACAGACATTTAAATCTATCTAATATATATACGGCCGCTTGTGTAACTGATTAAGGATACGAATTCTTTTTTACTTCCAGATAAGCTAGGAACCTGAAATTTGGCACGCATGTTCCTCATTAATTCAAACTACGGGAAAAAATATCCAAACCCACAATTTTAAATTTTAACTCCCTCAAAAAAATTATAAAAAAATCGTTAAAATAAGCCTTTTTCAAACAACTGTTATTTTGAGCTCTAGTGGCCGAACGGGTGGTCCTATCGAAAAACAGACTGCACCACGTGTCACGGATTTTTCACGATCTACAACATTGGTCCTGTGACTTTTTGCCCTATCTCGTCTCCTTCACCCTTAGATTGCTCTAGAAATTTCAATTTTCAAAGATTTCACTTTGGTTTTCGTATAGGGCTGAAATTTGGTTCACATAGTTTGTACTGCATTTATGTCACAAATCACCAATAATATAATTAGTTCTTAACATAAAAATGCATCTAAAGCTAAAAAATCTTTGAAATTTGCCTCGTAAAACCCACCTGACATGTTCTTTTAAGTTGCTGTTTAATGCAGCTTTCATAACTGCTAATGTGTTTCTTATCGGTAAAAATTATAATAAATAACTTTTATAAATAAATATTCTTTACCAGCAAAGTTGATGTTTTAAGCCTGAAAATACTTCAATCGTATGATTCTTTCATGCGCTAATTGTACTTAAAACAATGATTTTACTTTTAGGTTCTCGCTGTTTTCACTTCATACCGACGGTAATGCAGTACGTGCCCAAATCAGGTAAGACTCATCTGGTAGTGTGGTTCCCTGGTTCTGTTTTACCGCGCTTAGATATAGTTCTATTTTACGTTATTGTGAAAATGCAGCTCGTTTTTGTCGACTTGACATTTCTCCAATGTTTTATATTTACAATTTTAATATTAGAGCACCCGTCGAAACAAAATATTTGTATTAATTCAACACATCTTTCTCTCTGTTAATGCCCAATTAATATAATGAAGGGTGGTCAGTAAAAACTCTTCCAAACTGGTTAGTTTTCACTAATTAGTGATGGCAAATGCCTGAACAAACTCTATATCAAAACATTAAACAAAAATCCGATCTTTGTTATTTGTATTATTCAGTTATTTTGTAAGCGAATATTGTAGAGAACGACTCTTAATTTAATGCCATGTTTTCTGACAAAGGTGGTTATCGAAGCAAAAACCTTACTCTTCAGGAAACTCAACGTCCAAAACTCAAAGGGCGGTATGTTTGGCGACTGGAAATCCGAATAATTTAAACCACCAGCGTTACTGAAAATGGCATTAAATAAGGAATAGTTTACATCAACATTCACGTCTCTAACTAATAAATGGCTAAGCTGTAACAAAATATGACTTAACTAGTTATCCTATCGAAAAACAAAGATCAATACTGTAATTAAATAAATTGTTCAACAATTTATGTTTTTATTTTCGGATATTTTGCTCGATCTCACCTCTTTCACCCCTAACGTGGGCCCTCAAAACAGGTTGTTTGTTATTTTCCTCTTTATCTTTTGGTTTTTTCTTTACTTGTTAGATAATTTTTAATCTTGATTGTAAGTTTTGACATGACGAGAGTCAGTTTTACCGTTCAGGTTTACGCCCCATCAAAGGTCATTCGCCACTTTCTTCCGTTTCAACTCCTAAAAGAGTCCTAAAGTTGAACTTTCATCAAATTTGAACTTTCCTCGTGGGGTTTTCTAATATATTCTTAAATGATAGACCCAAGTTTTGACTTGGTATTACTCAGTGTCCCCGCCCACGTTTAAGCGAAGTCATTGGCATTCTCTCACCCCTTTCAACCCCTACATACAACCAATAAATGAAGCAAATTAAACTCTTTTCAAATATTTGCATTGTTATTTCTATACAAATACTTTTGCCTAACCCCCTGGCCCCCGACCCTCTTCCCCTTCAAATAATTAACAACCATCAAACTAGTGGTCCTGTCGAAAAACAAAGATCAATACTGTATTTATTTCAATTAGTTTTTCTACAATTTTGGTTTTATTTTCGGATATTTTACCCTATCTTACCTCCTTCACCCCTAAAATTGGCCCTGAAATAAATTTGTTTGTAAATTTCCTCTTTGTTTTATGGTTTTTGTGAGTTTATTTTTTATTTTGATTCAAAGTTTAGACATGGAGAGAGACAGTTTTACCGCTCAGGTTTAGGCCTCTATCAATGGTCATTCGCCAACTTATTTCGTTTCAACCCCTAAAAGAGTCCTAAAGTTTAACTTTCATTAAATTTGAATTTTCCTCGTGGTTTTTTCTAATATATTCTTTAAATTAGAGACCCAAGTTTGGGATTACTCGGTGTCACCGCCTACGTTTAAGCGGAGTCTTTGGCCATTTCTCACCCCATGCAACCCCTACATACAACCAAAAAATGAAGCAAATGTTTGACATTGTCATTTCTAAACAAATACTTTTGCCTAACCCCCTGGCCCCCGGACCCTCTCCCCGTTCAAATAATTTACCTTCCACAACCAACAACCCCCACCACCAAAAATCCTCTCGAACCCCAACATACCTTGTGCCGAGAATTCGTACATAGCTTTAATAACTTTCCCTTGCGACTTTTATATCCAAACCCTCCTCACCCGAGGGATTTTTACCCCTCAGGTTTATCAGAGGTCATTCGCCGATTTTACCCCGTTTTAACTTTTAAAATACTTGTCTTAAGTTGAACCTTTATATTTTGAAATTTTCTCTTGTTAAAAAAAATATTATTTGATTGAGAGGCCCAATTTTTCAGAAGGGATTTGTTATTATCATCTCCCATGAATAACCCTAAGTTATTTGTCATTTCTAAACGCTTTCGACCCCTAATCCCGCCAATAAAAGAAGAAAAATCAAGTACTATTCAAAAGTTTGGCAATACTATTTTAAAATAACAATTTTGTCTCACACCTGGCCCGGTGTTATCAGAGGCAAAAGCTACTCGCCAACTTAACCCCATTTCAACTCAATGAAAAAGTTCTCTAAATCTGAACTTGCAATGAGTTTACAATTTGCACTGGTGGTTTTTACCATGTTAAGATATCTTGAGGTAGGAATTTCAACCGAAACAATTAAATTAATTTGGTCTTGTGTCTTTTCAAAATCAAAACCCCCTTCTTTGGGACTCATAATGGGAGGTCTGGGGGCGGAGTATTGTTCAACTGCGGGAGAACACAAACGGGGGCCTGGGGCGAGCGAAGCGAGTATATATATCTATATATATATATATATATATATATATATATATATATATATATATATATATATATATATATATATATATATAGATGTATATATATAGATATATTCAAACGAAAGGTGTTTTTTGCTTCTGGGGACCCCAAAATGAAAAGTTAACATGGTCTCGGACTTAGGTCTTACTATAAGTACTACCGTAATAGCTTATTCCTTTAAGGAAATTCGCTAAAACGCTACATTTTCCCCTCTATTAACCCCCCTCCCACCCAAACCCGACGAACAAATCAGTGTAACTTTTGTTTACATATTGGGGGAAGTGTATTGAACAAATTGGCGCTGGTTAGAAACCTTTTTTTTGAATGTCTAGGTTTCCCCCTTTTTATAGCTAATTGCACTGTACTATAATTCCACCCACTCACTTACTCAAAGATTTATATATAGCACAGTACAAACTAGTTGACCTAGGGCCAAGAAATTATTTTATACTTGTCAATTCAAAATTTGCATATAAGTTTGAAACTATTTATAAAGCAATAATAAAGCTCTTTGTGGAGTCTGAACAAAACTGTGCCAGTTATTAAAGTTAAAATATCCCTATGGCCTTGAGTTGTATTGATTCAATAGTGATGTATAGTTCACAGAGGGTGGCTGACCGAATCGTGTTCATGGAAACTTGCATAACTATTTTTCAGTGTAGTCGGGGCAAAGCCTCATGTTGATAACAGTAGTATGAACTATCACGTCACAGAGTGTGAAAGTTATATTTAATATAATGAACTTTTAAGTTTTGGTCAATCCAGAATTGCATGGATCTAAGTTAGAAGTTCTTGGTTCCTGGCTGGTGGCCAGCATCGACTCGAGAAATTCCATCACCCCCACGAGAACGATTTCATCAATTTTATGTTATCTTTCTGTTTACATCCATATTATATATTTAAATTAATTACAACAAGAGCTCAATATTGATTCACTAATCTTCTTAACTTATGATTTTTCTTTTATACTACACAATAAGTATTATATTAAATTCCAACTTCAGAACCAGTATAATATACAAGGCCGGGATTACGTGTTATTTACTTTCTGAGTAAAAATTTTATATTGAGAGGTAATAAAATGTAAATGAAAACACTAATATGTTTTATTTTAGCATTTTATTTACCAAACTCCAACGATCAGTCCACCTGTAACAGCAAGTCTTAGGGCCGCCGGACATAGAGACGTCTACACTTCGTTTCGTTATAATCAGTTTCACATTCGACTCTTCCACACCAATTTCCCTTGAAGTATTGGAAGTTCCGGAAAGCACACCATAACGTCTCAGCCTCCCCAGCGTGGGTGGATAAAGTTCTGCGAAGATCACGATATCCTCCAAACTCGTCCATATGCAAAGTAAAAATGAAAATAGTAATGAAAATAGAATCAAACCGTCCAACGTCTACTTATTCCACCTGGAAACGCCTTTAATGCGGCAAACTCTAACATATGCTTAGCCTGATAAATTCCAACCAGGTGATAAGAGTTTTCTTTATGGTAGCGAAGGACCCATTATCAAGTGACAGTACATATTTACATTAATTACATCACATAATTATGCGTTTGTGATATTTAGGTAATCATGCGTTTGTCTGTTAAGGCTGTGAATTCGGTCTTAGTTCAACCCAACTTACTTCTTAGCCAACCAAAACGTACCAAACAAAACTATACCATACCGATGGATATCCTCCAGCTCATAGTGGTGTGGTTTGACAATCTCTTGTGCAGACGACCATTTTGGCAATCCATCAATTGATCGTTCTAGAAATAAAAATTTACATATTAACTATTCGGTTTCTTGATCATGACTAAGAATTAATTAAATTGATAAAGAAAGGTTAAATTAGCTTATATTCCATCTTGTGGGATACCTTTCTTTATTAATTCAAATCTGTGATTCTGAGCCGACCTACAACAAAAATGTAAAACAAATTAAATGTCCAACCTGCTCAAAACGTGATTTACGAATACGAGATTAATTTATTTGCCTTGAAATGATCCTTTTATGTATCAAACATTTTTATTAATAACTTTACAATATATTGTCCTTGTTCTCGGAACATTAAAAAGCCCTGAAATTTTATAAAAATAATAAGATGAATTATTTCAATCATAAATGTTTCTGTGGTAATAGTTTTTTATAACAATTTGATCACTAATGTATATGTATATTATTTTAAGACCGTTTCCTGTAAATATGTTACGTTTGACATGTAGAATAAACCTTCAAGCGCAAGTCTGATTCATATGAAGAATAAGTTAGGGTCCATATTAATTAAACTGTCGCAATGTTAGTGAACAATGAATTAAAGTAAAACTTTTACGAAATATGGGAGGAGCTATCTCTAGTAACAAGGTCTTGATGCTAGTGGATAGTGAAGTACAGCTGATTTTAAATCCATTCTCTAATGGCATTATTTACTTGAATTCAACTGGCAATGAAATGGTTTTTACTATGTTGAAACCCTTGTTAAGCAATGTTGCCAGTTCGAAGGTCGTGGCCTTACTGCTGAAATGGGCCTGATAGGTGTCATGACTTGCATCAAACTTCAATGAAGAAAGCATTCTATTTATGTTCTACAACGTTTTTAAATAAGCTAAGCTCAACAAATTAAATAAAATTAAAGCATAATTTCAGATCTAAAATCATGTCCTCTTTTTTATACTTGTATGATTTCCTAAAATTATAATTATAATTATGTTTTCCTCTTTATTGTAAGTTGAATGTTAATAGTCAACCATCTTTAAGTTTACATAGCTGTTAAAAAATTTTACAATATCAAAAATGGTAGTAACGCTATTGTTGAATTGAAGTAGAGGCATATCAGTGATTGGTGTGCACGGTTTCACGGCTCATATTGGCTAGGCATTCATGCCGGGATGGACACGGACTCTAATCAGTCGATGTTTACGATATTACAAACCATTACCTCCAAACTCCACTTCAGCTAACTGAATATTAAAAATGAAAAATTGTGAAATTATGTTAAATGACTATTGAGTTGCAAAAAAGCTTTATGATTTTATCAAATGTTAGGCCTAATCTATGATTTTAAAATCATCTTATATAAAATTGATTGTCCTTAAATCTTATTTTGCATACAATCGTTTGTTTTGCTTCTGTTAGGAGAAAATTGGAAAGTATGTGTAAGAATTGAAAAATTCATATACATTTCATTTTATATTATTATTAATTGATGAACGAAAGAGGTGAAGTGAATTAATGTATTAGCAAGGTCAAGGATTCGTCGTCCGTCTTTGGGTGAGAGCGTACGTAACGCGATTATTAAAAATAAAAACAAGGTCGAAACATCAACACCAAATAACAAGATAAAAATAAAAATTAAATGCCTTTAAATTAGCATTGGAGAAGAATTGAGTTTATTTTTCCGAAAAGCGTTCACCACATGCTGTTTGGTTAACGATCCTTAACGACATGTTGTTTGGTTGATTTACAAAAGATTTTATTATCATCACGAGAGGAAAAGTAAAACTTGAGCACAAAAAAGTCCAGAAGAAACGTTCTTATAAACTGTATTTCCCGTATTTTCCCAAACCGTACACAAGAATCCCGCCAGAGAGCAGAAGCATTTGACCCCTATGTTTATTATCAATAATAAGCTCTTCATAATCAGACAAAAAAGAGTGGATGTTACTTTTAGGAGATAAGATTTTATTTAGGAGTGTTTGCTAGTTAAGATCAAAGTTTTTGACTAGCTATCGGCTTAAAATATAGAGAATTTTCTCTTAAATAATGTTTTTAATTATTATTATTGTAGGTTAACTGTCCTAAAAACCGAAAAGATAAAAACTTAGGTCTTATTTTTTGTAAATATAAAAATTTAATATATTACTGACTATACAAGGGTTCATATGAGAATACACTTAACGTCTCCCATCCCTTCTCTTTTAAGAGGATTTAGCAAGAACAAAAAATTGCAAAAACATTAAGGCTCGTTGTAAAAGAGTTAGTTATCATTATCTGTTTCATCTCGTAGGAGTTTAAGTAAACAAAAGAACCAGGAACTTAGCAAACTCCCGTAACTAAATGAGCAGATTGTTGTTTAAACACATTCATTCTTCTCGGCCAGCTGAGCCCCAGGGGTCAGAATTGTTCCTCGCTTTACGTAAATCCCCTGCTTTATTTAAATTTATTACGACTTACTTATGGAACAATGTAGTTTTTACTGTTATTATGGGCTTTCATGTGCCATATAAGAAATTATTCGGTAAACTATCATTGCATTACTTTTTCAACAAAAAATATTTTATTTATTTAATTTTTATGAAATTGTAATCATAACTTTCAAAATCTCTTTCCTACCTCTTACATGGAAAGCGCTATATTTTTTACTGCCAACTGGACCTACTTGGAAGGTTGATTTCCACATTTACTGTATAGTTACAATACGGACTATGACACCCATCCAGCAATTTGAGCCAGCTGTTTTACTATTATCGTTTCATTTTTTAAATCTCCTTGTCGTTAGATGAAATTCAATCGTGTAAACAGACAAGTTGAAAATAAATTAATATAAAATCTCAAAATATTTAACGGCTAAAATTGGGATAGTAGATAGATTACTGGAATAGATTACTGAAATAATTTTATTACTACTTAACTATATTTGTATGGTAATATGAAAAATAATAAAATAACAATTTTCAGTCTCGTTGAATCTATATAACATGAGTAATTCATTCTGTTATCATCTTCTTTGGTGACTTTTAGGGCTTTTTGTTAATTTATCATCTATTAGGCCTTAAAAATTAAATACAAGCTACCAATAAGGTCAACTAATCGATTTTCATAGCTCGTGTAGGTATTTTATCCAACAGACCTTATGCAAAGTCGGGATATTTTGGTTTTATGGTGACTTAGTTATGGTGTTGTAACCATGTAAAAAAAATAAACTTACAAGTTTAAATTGTTTTTACTAAAGACTGCGGCTGCGAATGAAGTGCTTTATTAAAATAAATAAATCTATTGAAATCCGCAAATAAAATATATCTTTTATTATTGCACTAAATATTTATTTGTAATGCTTAATATAAGTTATTTTATCAAACTAACCCGTATTCACAACTAGCTGACCCAACAGACGTTGTCCTGTCTTCTTAATGAATAAATTGTTTTAGTTTGAATGAATATCAAAATAGTCACATCAACAATATAGCTTTTATTCTAAAACTTTTTAACATACAACATTATTAGTTTTGTTTTCTGGCGCAAAAATGTTCTTTTTAGTGTTCCAACACAAGTGACATACAATTGGCCATGTGAAAATCATGGATTTTCAAGGTTGTTTCCACAAACATTCAACGACTGTCCATTTAATTCGGACATTGCAAATGCAAGCTGCTGGAAATTGTTGCCGCTTAAAGTCTAAGGGCGTATCGTTTGGAATCATTTGGATACGTGGAATAAAAACGTCTTCACCTTTGTAGTTTTTTTTTTTTTTGCGAAATCGTTGCCTCAATTACGTTATAATTAATTTTTTCACCGTTATTAAAAAATTAATTAATAAAAAAGTGTAATAATAAAAATTAATTAATTTGTGACCGTGCCATTACAAATGCGCAACACAATAATTACTGAACCGACTTTGACCTGAATGGATATCCTTCATTATATTACCTGATATCACATAATCCATTTCATTCGGTTTTATCCTCTCAACCAACCAAATAAGGATGTGTGCGTGTTGCAACCCGCGTTTTTGCCATTCTATGAATTTATCCCACAATGCGTCTCGCCGAACATGCAATGCTTAACAATAAAATCCATGAGTACCTTTGATTTTCTTTTAAAACCCTTGTGGTAATATGGCGATCAATGGTAGATTGGCCAGGAAATAATTCTTGTAGAATTTCTGACCAATTTGAATTGCACGTGAACGTAATAAACAAATCTGGTGTACCATAATGACGTACATCCAATTTAGCATCCTGAGCGTACTCATGCGCATATGTCGCGGACTTCCGACGTATGTTGCTGGGACAATAGTCACTCTGCCGTCATTAAATGCATTTCCATCAGTATTGGTAGCATACTATCCCAAAGATGTGCGTATTCCACGGAACGGAGTTTTGCCTGGCTCAATCTGATATGCCAATGGTGTCAATTTTAGTTGGCCACTGGTGCAGTACATTACAGGGGCTTCATTTTTAAACCTAAAATCATTGCAACTGTTGACATACAATGTTAGTTGAGCCAATAGCAACTATTGGCAATAAACTGTAATCGATCGTTGCGTTATAATTAATTTAACGCAGCTCAATGGGGATTGAATGCAAGATCTCCTCGTTGATGGTTTAGATTAAATAAAGCAAATTCATCTTCATTTCTAGAATCGTTTTGCTTGTCATTTTGACTTGCCCGAAAGTGTCCTACATTCACAGCACTGCGTTCTCTACGGCCCAGGTTGTTGCGTCGAGGGTAACGTGGCATTTTCAAGAATCAGAATAATGCTGAATCAATGTTATATTAAACTTAAAATATAGTCATGATTATGGTAAACTGTGAACTCAAACCTTCTCAATCTCTCTGGTCAAATAAAAAACTGCAGTTTTTCACAAACTCATATAAGGCTTGCAATATTAATTTTCCCAAAACCAAACAAAACTACGAGGATTTATTTTCATTTCTAAACATCCTCAAAGGTTAGTTAGATAAAAATGTAGATTCACGTGTCATGTTATCAGAATTCTTCAGATACAAAAGGTAACTTTTGATTAGACCTTTTAATTTCACAAAATCCTTGAACTACAAAAGTAAATAATCCAAGTGTAAATAAATAAACACATACTTCAAATTCACATTTGTTTACATGTCAACATAAGGTTATGATTTGAATTAGTTCTCCAGATACTCCAACAGGATGCATACATGGTCAAGTAACATTAAGGGCCAGTGGGAGAGAGCCTCAAGGTCGAATTTAAAATTTTATTTAACACATACCTTGTCCTAAAAAATACGAAGAAAAAAAATTATCCAATTTGGTGCACAAATAAAAAGTTGTTGAATTTCCAAGAAATTGGATTGTTTTTATTTATTTAGGTAAGATTAACATTGGAATAACGTACTGTGTTTACCACTCATCGCATTGATTTTTATTTATATAGATAATACAATGTTTCAAGGACATAACAAAACTTTGAAAGACAAACATATTACACTATAACCATATTGCTGCTTTTAGTTTAAAAAATTAGATATATTGCGAACCTGATGTAAGTTAAGGACATTACAAAACGTTGAAGGACAATCATATTACATTACAACCATTTCTTCTCTTGGTTTTAAAAAATCAGATATAATATTGCAAAACTGTTGTTAAATTTGAAATCAATTACCATAGTAGATTCATCCTCGCGCCACCCTTACTGGTTGTTCATTTTCGAATAATTGCGTTTACTTCGCTTGACTTTTAAGCAAGTCATTATTATTGCGCTGGGCTAATGGCCTTGCTTTATTTATGGCTCATTCAGATCTCATGCGTTTTTCAATTCCTCAGTATTATGCAAAACCTTCGTTACCTGTAAAAGCCTAAGAACTAAGCAAGTGAAAATAAATAAGTATTTGGCATTCCAAGCAGAGTAAAAGTGAATAATATCAATGAACCTAGAGACCTATACAACTTTAAGTGATGTATTTCGTTAAATGGTTCGCTAAAATATAATTCTTAATATTTATTAGTATTCAAATTTTCTACATCATAAACTACTGTGGTTACAACTTATGTATACAGAAAGTCTTTTTACTGCATAATTTTTGTAATTTACATTTCACAGATTTTTTACAAACATATGTTTATGTTGCAATGATGTATTAGTGCTGTTGATATCCATAAACATAAAATACAGAGAGTAAAAAAAAGTCCGTCCCCCTTTTAAATTTTTGTTTGTTGAGACAAACAATTAACCTTTGGAGAATGATAAATTCCTAACCAAAATTATTATTTGACATAACCAAAAACTTTGAGTGTCCCCAAAAAATTGCGGATTTTTGGGGCAACTTAAAATTTTCAAACGCAAACACCTTTTCAGTGACCCCTCATTTTAACAGGCTTTCAAAGAATAGGAGAATAGTAGAGGTTGGAGGTCTTTAACGTATTTCTAACCAAATTGGCAGCTTATCAAAGCTTTGAATAAAATGCCTTCTTGAAACATGGCGTCCAAGACTTTTGGAGTTTTTATTTCACCTTTGGTGACTTAAAAACTTAAACGAATCATGAACAAACTCTATTAAATGACGAAGTGGTCTCTTTTGGTAATATTTGAAACTTTGAGTGTCCCGTAAAAATGTGGGACTTTTGGGGCAACTTAAATTTCACTAATGTCACCCTCTTTTGAGTGACTACTCATTTTAAAAACTTTTATAAACATAAAAAGTGCTTAAAAGTAAGGGGTCACTTAAAAGAGATTTACACAGGAAAAGTTTGAGATGCCCCAAAAATCCTCAATTTTTGGTGGGACCTTCGAAATTTTAAATATTACTAAAATAGGCCACTTTCTCATTTATTACTTTTCTTCAAGAGTCTTTTCAGTCTTTAAGTCGCCAACGGTGAAATATAAACTTAGACGCTTTCAAGGAGTTGTATTCAAAACTTTGACAAGCTGCCAATTTTGATAGAAACACGTTAGCGACCTCCAACCTCCACCATTTGCCAATTTTTTAAATCTCTTTAAAATGAGGGGTCACGGAAAAGGGGTTTACATTTGAAAATTTTGAGTTGTCCCCAAAATTCCCCATTTTTGGGGAATCTAAAAATTTTAATTATTACCAAAAGGTACTATTTCTTTATTTAATAGCATTTTTCCAAGGGTCGTTTCGTTTTCAAATCACCAAAGGTGAAACGAAAAGTCTAATAACTTAGACGCCAATCTACAAAAATGCGTTATATTGAAAACTTTGACAAGCTGCCAATTTGGATAGAAACACGTATAGACCTCCAACCTCCACCACTCGCCTATTCTTTGGAAGCTCTTTAAAATAGGTTGTGCGTTTGAAAATTTTGAGCTGCTCACAAAATCCCTCGTTTTTTGGGGTCACTAAAATTTTTGGTAACGTCAAAAAATAATTTAAATAATTTGAGTTGAGTTAGTAAGATTCCCTAAAGGTGAATTGCTTATCTTAATGAACAAAAAAATTAATGAGGGGGATGTACTTTTACACACTGCATAAAACATTCATCGCACGACGGCAATGGGATGAACATGATATATCGCTGTTAAAAATAAGCATATATCATACATCACGAATTCAATCAGAAACGAAAGCACATTCTATTAAAAACATGCGAAAATGGAAATGGATTCTAGATTTTAATAAGCGATTTTCTGCGAATCCTTTATTAGCTGTCAACCTGAACTTTCCTTCTTGAAGATTTATTTGGAACGAGTTGTTACTCCCTCAGTTTTGGCGTTCTTTCGAATTTTATGTTACTGTTCAGATATATAAACCCAATTTTGAGTTAAATTTCTATTACGACCAAATCCAAAAAATTATAAGTTAAGAATATTTCAGAATCACTTAAGAATAAATTTATACGAAAGACCACGTAATTGAAACAACAATTTTCTACATTTTAATGAATCAATGTATTTCCTCACACGGTATAAAAAACTTATGATACGTGTTTTACCTCTACGCAACTGTATTATAGTATATCTTAAACAAAGTATATGTAAAGCGTGTTGTGTTCCGGAACAAACGCTCAATATTCGTGAATATTTTGGTATGTTTTTACTTTTAATAACACAATTGTGTTTTTTCTACTTACGTTTCATGAATTCCCTACTATCATAAGTAGAACTAAAGAAAAACTAAGATGAAGAAATCTTAACAAGAAATTCTTAGTGAATAGACATCAGCTCAAAAAGTGTATCGTATTTAATATTCTGAAAGATTTAAGTTATTTTAAATTACGCCATAAATAAGTAGCGATATGTTACAGAAATCAATGTTTTCTTCTAAATTTTATACTAAATGACACATTTTAGGTTTATTTTGATAGCTGATCAATATTTATATAGGCCTACATTATTGTGGTCATGAACTGCAAATCCCCTAATAAAACGGTACTGTAGAGTTGAAGTACAACGCAGTAACTGGTAGTATACAATTTTTCTTTTTAGAGGAGGTGCAATGCGATTGGGCACACTGGGAGGCTCGTTGCCCTCTCAGCATGGCGGACTATCGTGTGTTCGATGTTACTCGGACTACCGACTAACAGAGAGGACTTAGTCTGGATCTGTTTTGCACTCTACTTCTAGCTATGCCTTTCTGTTTAATGCCACAGGGGCCTCCCTCTGTGGGGATGAATGGGGATCAAGTTCAGTAAAGATCAAATATTGTGGACCGAAGAATGAGCAAAAAACCCCTGATGCAGTTCCAGTTGCCTTTTGTATATGGAGCCCAGCTCCAACGACTGTCTGTTATTTATTTTGCATAAGTGCAAGACATAACAGATCGTTTCATGTACGAATAACCACGATTTAGCATATACTTTTAATTCATAAACACTCTTTATCAGCGTTCTAACAATCTTATATTTTCGCCCTTTTTAATTAAAATAAAAATATTTTATTGTTATTAAATTTCAGATTTATGTTTGGTTAGGAAAGAATATTTTATCCGCTGTGTAAAAATACTCTTGAGTATTCGGATTATTTAAGTTTTTTGAAGTGTTTACACCAATGACATTTTTGAGAAGAGTTACTCAAACACATTTAAGGGAAAGCGGTCCAAACCCATCAAATTTGTGTGGTCATGCCAGGAATCGAACCCGCGACCTCTTGAACCGAAGTCCAAGACGCTAAGCATTAGGCTAGCAACACGCTATTATATTAACTATATTATTAACAACTATAAATAAATATTAAATAACAACATCATTTTTAAATATTATAAGTTTTATGATGAGATCGATTTAAGACAAACATTCAAAGTAACGAACCGTTTACATTTGGTTGGTGCAATTAGGCTCAAGTTGGAATCCTGATGAAGCTCACTCCCCTAAGCAATGGTTTAGGAAACTCGGAAGAGGTTTGTTCAAACGCATACAAATTGAACCTGGTGACAAATGTCAATCTAAATTTAACATTGTATACTTTTGACGAGGAAAACTCGTGTTTGTATTGTTTTACCGTGATTAATCCTAGCGATTTTTTGAAATCCATTACCATGATTTATATAATGATCCAATTCATTTTATGATTCTTGAAGTCTTGATCATGGTTCCAATTTTGATACAAAGAGGTAAAAATGTTAAGAATTATTGTTCTTGTTTAAAGTAAAAGGTTTATTAATAACAAAAACCAAACCTTATTCATAGCATAAGACTTTTAGCAGTGATCAGTTTTGTCTACTCAACAGGTCTGTAATTATTGATAGTATTCTCACGTCAAGAGCCAGTTTCACCAGGATCACCAGTTTTTTTGTCAACTGACCACTGCCTAAAGATCCTCTTTATCTTTTGGCCTTAAAAATCTTTCACTTTTATACTATGGCTACTGCTACTATTACATTATATGCCTCTCAATTAATTGTACTGTTTTTATCCTTATTATTTTACTCTTTAAACGATAAAGTTATTACTATGCTTAGTCTTCATTCTAAAAGTGAGCTGCACTCAGTCAGGAGGACAAATTGTGTGTGTGTGAAATTAAAGTATGTTTAACTGCGCATAAACATCCGGAAGAAAATTTCTATTTGTTTTCAGCAAATAGTATTTTTTTTGTTAAATTAGTTGTGTAGTGAAATACCAGTTGAATTTCCAATGTTTGTCGAGGAAAGAGTTATAAATTTATCTACTTGTCTGTTAGTTAAATATAATAGGTTTCATGGTAAAAATATATGTATGTCCATTTTAACTGAAAACATTGCCCAAGTCACTAAGAATCCGGTGTTCTTAATTTTTTTTAATATTTATAAATTTATAAAAATGTATCAAAAAAAGTTAATGATAAATATTAATAATAAAATAAATTAACAAATAAGATAAATCAAAATAAATTAGTAATAACAAAATTAATTATTAATTATTATTATTATTAAATTAATAATTATTATTTTTAATTTATAATTTTTTATTGTTTATTTATATTTAAATATTTATTATTATTTATAACAACGGACTATATTTAGGGCAATTATGTTAAATAAAACTCTACTGCAGCTATCAACAGAGGTTTCCAATAGCTACAACTCTAATTATAAATAAATAAATAAAGTATAATCAGAACACACTATGCTATACGATAAAAGGTAAAGGTTCATACTCTGTTTGGAAAATTATTGAACCTTTGAGTTCTTTATATGTTTGTGTTTTTCATACACAACCACAAAGACAAATTTTGACTAATAAGCATATAGCGTGAAAAATCCACACACGAGCGCTCTCAAACTCGGCGCCTTTATGATGTACCTTTGTGTGATAGAGTCATCTAAGGGTTCATTCCCTTTTGTAAGATAAAACTTTGGGAAACTTTTTATGACACTAATATCCACGTATCCTTACGACGCAATTCTAGAAGCGCGCCTAGTTTTATTAATTTCTAATTTCACTAAATAGTAATCAGCAATAATTAAAAATATAATCAGTTAAACTGCTGATTACACTGCATTATTGTGTAGCTTAAAATGTTTAAAATTGAAAAATGTGTACTAAATCTATGATTTCGTCTTAATCTATATATGATTAAAAGTATCTTCTCCTTACTAAAAATCATATGAAATAGAGTAAAGGTTATGTTATATTGTGAGAGCTTTGGAATTGATACCACATAGACAATTAATTATAATAGTTGATGTCATGCCGTAGGTAACGTTTCTCAGCGTTTGTCTACAAGAGCATAATAAATTCTCTTTTTGAAAATTCTTTCCTGTTTTGTATATATTTCTTCACCATATGTATAACATTACGTTAGCTTACAACGATGTACACCGATGGATGTACTCCAAGTCAAAACCTTTTAAGAATGTAAGACTATCTGTTAATGGTTCGTACCAAAACATATTTTACATCAAGCAATAGTGATTGATTGATTGATTGAATTGAATGCGGAGTATAGACTGCTAAGACTGCAAGGTCTCAGCACGTCAACCGAAGCTTATTGTGCTCCCCTGAGCTGCTTGCTAGATTGGCAGCCCTATAACTGTGCCTTCAACGAGGCTTATGAGCTTTTTTCCCAATACTAGCATCTGGTTCGTCACCTGGTTGTTGGAGACCAAAGAGGGCCCTTCTCCTTACCCCCAGTGTCTCACAATCCAAGATGATGTGACTTGTAGTCACAACAGAGCTACCGCAGAGTCTACACGCTGGATCATCATGGGTGATACCACGAGTGAAGAGATGTTTTCTGAAATGGCCATGTCAGGGCAATTACCCTTCTGACCTGATTCCTGCCTAGACTCAGCAGAAACTGGTAACCGAGCAGACGTTTCAGGGAGCAGCTTTTTGCCCAATGATTCGCCAGAATAGTTGCACCATCGAGGGTGGTGCTGTTCCTTCGCCCAGGTATCAATGACAGAGTGGGCGATAGCTTTGCTGATGCCACAGCATGGCTCAGGGCTATGGAATGGCATGTTCGCTTCCGCTCTGGCCAGTTTGTCTGCACTCTCGATGTCCCCAATGCCTGCATGGCCTAGTACCCAACCGAAGCTTTTTGGTGCTTTTGGTGAAGCAATTTGGAAAGTTTCGCTTCCCCAAATCACAGAGAGCGTTGAAGCACTCCCACAAAAGTTTTGAGGTGATCTCATTTGAGTCAAGCGCCTTGAGAGAAGCCTAACTATATGAGAGGATCACAATGTGTTTGCCTTGAAGGCCCCTTGCTAGGCCTAGCTTGGCGCATGCCAGAATGTCATAGGTTTCTGTTTGAAATATGGTGCAGTAAGCCCCCAGACATGCTGAAATCGCTGAGCCACTAGCGTTACCACACACCCCGAAACCAGATGAGCCTCCAAAAAGGGAGCTGAATACCAGAAGGTTCTCCCTCTGCCTGAGTGCGACAGTTTTCCGCCCAACAAATCGTTCCTGGAGAAGAGGTCCACAGTAAATGGCTTGTAAAAGATAACCTCCGTGCGCACGTGCCAGTTGTGAGAGGAGTTCCAAGCCTCTGAGGGCTTTCAAGTTTGGAGATGGCTGTAGTTTGGTTCACCTCTGTCCACCAGACAAAGGTGAAACCATACGTTACCTGAGGCCTGACAACTACCTCGTACAGCCAGACAGTGATTTTACGCTTGATGTGCTTGGTTACTCCTGCCAGTCACCTGGACGCTAGAAGTGCCCATTTAGCTTTTCACAGTGTGTTGTTCAGATGTTCATTCCAAGTAAATTTGGAATCCAGCGTTAGTCCTACGTACCTGACCGAGCCATACACTCCCAACTTGGTTCCTCCCAGTGTAAGCCTGGAAAGAGACTCCCCCCCTGGTGAATGGGACCACCACTGTCTTGGAGGGATTTATTTTGAGACCCTCCCTTAGACACCATTCAAGTACGTGTCTGAGCTCGACATTCATGACCTCAGCAACTGTGCTAGTGAATTTTCGCTGCACCATGAGGACAATATCATCAGCATATCCCTGGGCAAAGCAACCTTGGTGGTAGAGCTCTTGAAGAAAACCGTCAACCACAAAGTTCCACAATAAAGATGAGAGAACGCCTCTCTGCAGACAACCTCTAGTGATAGCAATCACCAGAGAGCTCCAAGGAGTTCAGCTTTGGTGCGTCCGGAGCGGGGCATCGACTAAATCCACTCACAGAGAGCAGGCTCGAGTCCGCGCTTAAGCAATGGTGCTCTCAAATCTTGTGCAAACACACAATTGTACTTTAATCCCAGGTTAGGATTAAATCAATTGAAAGTGGTTTTGGTGTTTTAAACAAGATAATTTTTATCTGATCCATCACATTAATATCTTTAATTAATTATGAGATTAGTATGTGTTTCCTGTGTAAAAACGGATTAAAACAATACGCTCACTCTCCTATTATCCGCAGGACGTTACAATATAGGAATGTAAAGTAGGGGACTATACGTTTATCAATATTGCAAAAAAATACTAATTTAACTGAAAAATCTCTTAAGATATTCATCTCACGATTAGACTCCTTGTTACCAAGTTACAGTGCAGCGCCTGACAAAACTATCAATCGTTGTGGTGAGTTGCTTGTGATTCAGTTCATCCTCACGAGTTTTTTTTAGTATCAAAACGTCCAAAAGTTTAAAATTTTACTCGTTTATGACCATAAATTTTACAAAATTAAATTTACAAAACTAATTTATTTTGTATTAACTTTTTCCTGTCAAAAAGGGCCAAGAAGGCTTGGAAGTGAAGTATAGCATGACAATTTTGGATTTAATGTAAAATTCAAACCGAAAATATGAACACGGATTCCAAATTTAAAATTATGGAACGAAAGGAAACAAACTAGACACAAAATTAAAATACTTTTTTTATCATAAGTACATGAAAGAAACTATCAACATACCGACGATGTAAATAGATAATCGTAATCCTATACATGACCAACTATTAAAACTTAAAAATACGTAACGTAGATAGTAAGAAAATAGAAAAAATTCAAAATCATATGACATGTTCATTGGCAGTTTTTGTTAAATGGCAACCACTTATTTTCTCTATATTACCCTTAATGTGTATACCCTTAATAAAGGCCAAAGGGTCGAAACATGGGTGAGGGTTGACATTTGGAATTTTATTTTTTGTCTAGTTTTATTCCATAGGTCCTAATACAGAAGGGAAAACATATTATAATAAGCATGTTTCAGTATTATTTTGCCCAAAAAGTATACACATATATATATATATATATATATATATATATAAATTATATCTCACTAGTGTGATTTTAACGTGTTCCATTTAATCGCTGATTTCCAAAAATTCATATTTTCATGTTTTTTAATATAAAAATGTCTATATCTAGGGAACCAATAACGGTTCATCATTAAAACCTTTACACTGTTCAGTAAATATTTTCCTTCACATTTAAGCAGATTTATCTATTTATAAATCCCGAACTATCCGCAAACTTTGAGAAAACTACAAGTCTGCCCGCCCCCCCCCCCCTATATTTGAATGAAAGGAATCGGAGAGAAAATTCCAGGGAAATAATAGTATTTTGATAAAACTTTTCCTAAGGATACAAAATAAAGAGAAGGGCCGAAAATATGCATTGATTTGATTTTACTTACAATAATTAGTATACTTATTCCCAGAAAAGCAGGACACTATCAGCTAATAAGTACAGTTTTAAAAATATAAAAAATTTAAAAATCAATGTAATTTTTTTTAATAATGTTGATCGATAATTCCCAGCTAAAGAAAACCCATGAGTGATAATTACGTAACTCTACCAAAATAATTAAAAAGTTTAAAAAGTTTAAGTCTTCCCCTTCAAAATACTGTTCAGTATAAGAAAATCCAAACAACATTGTTGTAGAATATAAATTTTAATATAATCGTGGAATTCGTCAAACATGTTGACTTTTTTTTGGTCAAACGAAAATAAATAAAAGTAAATTTAAAATTTGTATTTTTCATTACTGTATCCTCCATTTAATAAAATGGTGCATCAATTTTGAAGAGCTATTATCATATATCTCATGGTAAGACATAAGCCCAAGAACATGATAACTTTTCGTTTTGAGGCCCTCAGAAGCAAAAAAAAACGAGTCGTTTGAATTTTCAAATATATCTATAGACACCCTTCTTTTAACGCTGTTTACGGCTTAACTTACACTGCAGTTTAAAATTTAAATTTTATATGTATATATCAAACACACTGTATAGATCTATGCGTCTGTTAGCACGATAGCGGCCATAAAAATGGTCCGATTTTTTTTGAAATTTGGTGAAACTTGGTTTGTGGCTTCATGTAGATGAGATCTAACGTTTATTTTTCTAAAATCCCCAACATTTTCATTTTCGTGTCAGCAAACCTGCATACTCATTCCCTAATATTTAGACTAATATCGCCTTATCCCTTGGTCAGTACACCAAACCTTAAAGGAGATCACGGTTCCTTAACTCCGGAGTTTGCACGATACCAACCAATTTAAAGTAGAAACCCTAAAACGGTGACCACAGAATGCAAAGTTAAGTTCACCAAGGTAATGAGGAGAAGAAGGTATTGTTTTCTTTCTCCAGAGGCAGGTAAAGAGCTTTCTTTATATCTACGACAAGGATTGTTTGATGCCTGGAGAGGTTTACATATAATTCCGTCTTGCTTGCTGTAGCTTTCAGAGTTCCACTTTAAAACATTAAGAGCTATGTAAAGCTCTTGGAAATTTTTAATATTACATAATTTCGGATATTATTCAATTTTCGTATCATAACATTGCTGCTAATATTTAAAAAGGAATTTGACATTCATTTTATTATGTTTTTCATATAAAGTTTATAAGTTACAAGTCCTCATGTCAAATTCAAATGCTTCGAGTACATATGAAATTAAAATATATGCATTAAAATGCCCGAACTTTTAAAACCCACAGATATGGTTAGACCATTAGACAAGCCATTGAATCAACTTTTTCAATCTAAGCTATAAAACCGCTTTATGACGGATGTTAAAGGTTTATACTAGGTTTATGTGAACGAGTTTATGATTTATGACGTCATTATTGTGAGTCGTTGAACCATCACCTGCACCTGACCCAGGGCAAGGATCACCAGAATACTAATGCGAAAGATATCTACAGCATGGGTTTTGATAGCAGATCAAATAAATGTTTCTTTCACTAAATTGTTAAAATTATTCAAGATATATTGAGCTATTATCGGGCACACAATAGCCCATCTTAATTTTCATAAGCCTGTAAATTTTCAAATTCCTCTATACATGTTACTAGGATAAAAGGGCGTCCTATTTTTTGCACTTTGACATTTTGGGAAAGACCTACTTTAACTTTAATGACAAAAGGCTTGTGTATTTTTTGCTTCGTCTTCGGCTATAACTTTCGTTTATACAATATTGGTTTATATTTAAATAAATAAATGGACAGCACCCTTTCTTAGGATGGGAGGAGAGGGTTGATGTACACAATCCTGTCAAAGAAATGTATTACTACATCCTAGTTACATTTAAATAAGTTTATTTGAAATATTACAGCTATTAAAGAATAAAATAGGCATGCTATTAAGTACCACTCAAAACAACATGAATAAAAGCCTTTGCCTAAGCTTAAAAAAGAATCGTCGTATTAATGTTTGACTTAGTTGCCTTAGTTTTCTTTTCAAAATCTCTTTAAATTATGAGCTGTTTGATAAGAGTTGCCGTTAAAAAACAACATTTGCAGCAAGTCCTATTTAAGGGAAGGCCCGAGACACACACGGCGCCGGCGTTACTTTTATCGCGCGATCGCGCGATAAAAAAACCGCTTGTCCGAAGTGCATTGATTTAAATGGACGCGTACACACAGTGCGGAAAAAATACCGCGCGATAATATTGCCGCTAGCGGTAGTTTTGACGCCGCTCGAGTGCGGTTTTTTGTCTGCTTTGTCATCACAGTGGCGTATGCAATTAAATGGGAGCGTGCACATTTGGCGGATTTTTTACCGCCGCCATGGTCAGACGGCAAGACACTCTAAACATTGTACCGTGTTGATGATGTCAGGAGTTCTGTGATCATCATATGGTAAAATGCATCTGGTAAACACCCACCGTCGTCTCTCAAAATTAAAATGGTACCATGATTGGCGATATTTTTTCCGTGGCGTTTTTTTTACCGCCACATGTGTACGAACGCCATTTCGTCGGCGTCGGCGGAAATATCGCGCGATAAATAAAACTACCGTCAGCGTCAATATTATCGCGCGGTTTTTTTCCGCCCTGTGTGTACGCGTCCATTTAAATCAATGCACTACGGGCGAGCGGTTTTTTTACCGCGCGATCGCGCGATAAAAAAAACGCCGTGTGTGTCTCGGGCCGAAGGGTTGGTGGGGTTGAATTAAAAAAACCAATAAAAGTGAATTACATTAAACTAGTAGCTTGTTCATTTATAACTTTTTGCAACCGTTCAAATGCTGCGAGGGAGACTATTATGTGACACGTGTATAATAACAGTTACACAAATATACTACGTTTTCTAATGCGTACTAGTTATACCTATGACTAGGTTAAAACGTTTTAAAACGTTATGTGAACATACTGTTAACAATATTATGATGTATGAATATTCCAGTTTTATAAGCAAAGCCTTGTTCTCCTTGTGTACTGACTCTCCTTTATTACTAATCTTTTTTTATACATTAAAAGCGTGGAGGGATCATGTGTTCTTCTCTCCCTCCCTTAGAGCTTGGACACGTTCCATTCTCTTACACAGTTAGGGAAATTTTCAAACAAAATCAGGCCAGAAGAACAGCGCTTTGATATATTCATTTTTAAAACTCAAAACGTCTGCGCTTGACAATAAATGGAAGCCTTACAACCAGCTCAAAGAATAATAAAATAAAATAAATTATGAAACTTTTTTTAATGTCCTGTTGTGGTTGTATAAAGTTGTATACTGTAGTACGTTAGATATTAAGCTTCGATTCGTGCAATAGTAGTTTATGCAACGATTGTATAATGAATGCCTTTAAGCCACGAGTGAGATGTAAGTTAGAACACGAGCGAAGCGAGTGTTCTAAATATCTCACGAGTGGCTTAAAGGCATAATACAATCGTTGCATACACTATTTTATCTACGACCAACAATATATGACAAAATTCCCCCCAAAGTTAAACAAAACTCATGACTTTTACTAATGATGGAATAGGTCAACTAAAATTTGAGAAGCAGACTGAACCATGAATCGTTGTGGAACAATCAGCTGATGGGATAAGTAAACTCAAACATGAATCGTAATGCAACAATCAGCTGATGTGCGAATTGCGTAATTGTTATAATGACACTACTTCCGTCAAATGCCGAGCTCTCATTGGTCTAGAACCAGTACTCTAAAGTGACACCAGTACTCTAAAGTCGTCATTAGAGTACTGCTTGGTTTTTGGTGTTTTAATGTATATCATTATAATGTTTATTGTAATACCATAATTGGTGCTTATTGCAATGGTCGTAGATAAACGTTTATTTCAATGCAATACAAGGTAAATCATGTGCTTTACGACGGTAAATGTTTGAGAGAATAAAGTGTCCAAGAGGATCAAGTAACAACATGCGTTATACTGGCTCTGTCATTGGATTCATCTGCTTCTCATATAACAGGGCATTCTGACACCAAAGAGATAATACTTTCAAAGATTCCACTGTTAATAACACTGTATTTTTTATTTTTTATTTGTTGAACTATACACTAACATACAATATATCTACTGTTACAACTTTTTTAATCAATAATTGAGAAATTTCAATAATTTTATGAAATGTAGAATAATGTAGTTCTAGGCTTATTCAACACAAAACACTCATAATTTAATTCAAATTTCACAACAAAAGACCAACTTATATATATCTAGTGTATTTGTTTATGTTCACGGTAATTTTCAAACAAATTGATTGACCTTTTACTTTAAAATACTAGGTTACTGACCTTTTCCGTCGTCGGTCCTTAAAGTTTATCAATGGATAACTACAGTTTCGGGATTCCAACCCATTATCAAATCTTCCGTCAAATAATTTACAAAACCCATATCTTCGTCCACGTAAGGTTAATTATATGTTTAGTTTTGATGTATGTCCCTGTTCTTGTGTTTGTGTTGTGTCATATTTCATTTTATATGACAAAGATATGCGTTTTGTAAATTATTTGACGCAGGATTTGATAATGGGATATAATCCAAAAATTGGCCATCCATTTATAAACTTGGAGGATTGCCGACGGAAAGGTTGTTAACCTAGTATTTAAGTCAAACATCAATCCAGGAGGCAAATCCACGACATCTTGATCACTTCTTACATCAGGAACCGACATAAATACGAATTTTTCGGATTATTATGTCAATTAATAAACATAATTGACCCACTTATTTGGTCTCTTTAGTAAAATTCACAGGTAAACTCATACAAAACTCGTGTCGTATTGTGCTGGATACAGTAACAATTACTACTCCTTGCCGAAAAGTGTTTTAATTCACAGTAATAATAAGTTATTGGATCATAACACTGCAGAGCTTTTTTGTGAGGCTTATAAAATTAAAATAGTGAAGAGCAAACAACATAATTTTTTTAATTAAAAATGAAGCCGTATCCCATTGGAGTGCTAAGCTCCAATATGAAACAAAAAATCATTTACCTTCCTGGAATTATGTAAATGAATAAGCGGAGAGTTCTTTAAAGTGGTCATGTGGGACTTGGGCCCCTCTAAATAATGCCTCACTTCCTAAACTAAAACGGCTCTACCTAAAAAAAAAACTTTTTAGTTGACCAGCTTTAGTATTATAGGAGTATTTCATAATGTAAATATGACAAGATACTTTTAATAATTTAATATATGTATATTTTTCTTTATATTTCATCTAACCCCTCGGATTGCTGAATACAAAATAATATTTGTCAAAAAGTGTCTTTATTACTTCCTCATTTTTATTTTATTTTTTCCCTACTATTTACAATGCATGATCCCTGACTGAATTCAGGGAATTTCGTTTAAATTGCTGTTCAGACAAAGTTATACCTCTTGCAAACACTCTTAATGAGAGAAGTAATTTTCTATATTTTCATATGTACCCATAAAATGCAAGATGTTTTTAAAGTAGACCAATGGTGAAGTGAGTTATTATGCAAGAATATTCTAGAAGAAGACGTCCCATACAAGATCTCTCAGCTCACTGGGTCTAGAGTCGTGATACTGGTTATTTTCTAAGAAAAAATCCCTAAATCAGTGTAAATCAATCGTACATTTAATTTAATTGAATCGCTTATTTCAGAAACAGCATAAGAAACATTTTTTTAAATTTTAGGGAAATTTAAAAAACTATTTTGTTTATAAGTAACAAACATTTTAATTTAGTTTTTTTTTTATTGTTAACTACCGATGTTTTTTAAGTCCTGCATGTTGGTCTTAATCATCAATGTTGACATACCACTGAGAAAAAAATTATTAAAATTTTTTCACTTATGTTGTTTTTGCAATAAACGCTATTTTCAAAACAAATTATATTGGTTTACTAATTTTCTGACAGATTGCAGGTTTGGACTTATTAAAAAAAACAAAAATATAAATGAAACACTTTATTTAATGATAGAAATTATTAACAAACAAACGTCAGAAAATTAGTAAACCAATATTTTTCGTTTTTGAAAACAGCGTTTATTGCAGAAACAACATAAGTGAACAAACTTTAATATTTGTTTAAATTAACTATTATAATTATGTAAACAACTATGCTCCACTGACCTACAGAAAGGAAGTTAAGAGCACATGTGCATGATGAAAGCCAGGGTTGCCAACATCGCTCTACACAAAAAATAAATTTACCCCGAGTTTGTTGCAGAAACAACACAACTGGCAGTCACTTGAGTGGTTACTGCACTAAACGACTGATTCAATGCCCAGTTTGAAGCCCTACGGTTAGTCGCAGTTGTGATGTGTCTGCACCAAACGATGTATTTCATGTTGTAGATACTGAAAATACTAAAAAGTCAAATTCCAAAAAAAATGTTGGTTATGCTGTTTCTGAAAAAAACGATTCAATTATTCTACGTGTTTTCAACTTTATTTTTATGACGTACGTTCTAAAATTAAACTAAAATATGTATAAACATATTTATAAAACACGGACATATGATGATATTGTCCATGATGCAGGCACACTAATTTGTGGATGATATATCACTGTATATAGCATAATTTGAAAACTCAATTCTGCGTCCTTATCAGTGAGGAACTTTTGGTCAATAGCAATAAAGAATAATGAATTATCACAAGAACGGTAGCGGGAAACAACAGTTTCTTTCCACTTACCGTGATCACAAGTAATTGAAATAAAATATTTATTACATGACACTAACATTTAAACATCATAACTAATTTAAATACAGCCTGATCATCAGCTGATTGTATAATCCTTCAAATGACTTCCAATAATGAGGAAGTTTTTTAAGCCTGATTTCACCAACCTTTAAACCACCTTAAGGCTCGGTTAGTATAATTTTATCAGCTGTTTAATACTATTTTCCTATCTTTAACGAACGGTTTACTAACCGACCCTTAACTGATGTTTGGTGAAATCAGGAAGTGTAATGGAAGGCTATCATTGTCACCAGAACATTTGGTAAAGATAAGTTATCTGAGAAAGGGACAGGGATTTCGCAGGAGGATAACAAGTATCCGTTAATTATGTAAATGGGATTAAAGTAATCGGTTTTACGGACCAATTCCACTTTTGTTCCTTCTCACCAGATAAAAATAAATACATTATTAAAAGTAAATTAGTTTTTTTCTCTTATCTTTAATTCAAATGTCTTTACTTTAAAAAAAGGATTGTACTTTTTATAAATATGTAAGCTTCAATCTGTCAACAGCATATGTCTGCATAAACAGGTGTTTATTTTGGGGTTAGAAAAGACAATACGATGAATTCAGTTTCTCGTAGAGGAATTTCTACGATAAATTCGATGACTCCCAAATTTGGTCTCATGTTTAGAAATACGGAAGTCTATTTGAATGAAAAAACTTGCAGGAAAATACCTTTTAGTGGAAATGTTTTTTTGTGAATTTTCACTCGATCTTTGTTTGAATGGTATGGGTTTGTATGGTAACTGCGATAATCCCTGTGTTGTTATAAGAAAATATATGTATGTATTTCAAGGAAACTTTATTTGGATAACAAGAAACAGTAATCGTAATCACAAGCTAGAAGAGGTAAACATACAATGTGTTTGTTATTGTTTTTCATCTCAGATGGTTATTTAAAAACCATCTGATATCAACACATCTTCCCTTCTTGAAAATAAATAAATAATGTTCAACTACAAATCAAGTCTTGAAGGCTTTCTTACACCACGTCCACTTCGTGTATGGTATCCTTCAATTTGACTTTCATTTGCTTGTTGTTGGAGTACTAAATGACCATTATTTTCCTCTTCCTCCGCGTTTGAGTTAGGTTTTGAAGGGGCTTCTTTCAAATGATACGAATTTCTTCTTAGCAAACTTCCATTTGATTCAACGTAATATGATCTTGGAGTTTCTGCTTTCTTTTTAACGACTCCATATTTTTGACAATCAGTAATCCACACATTTTGGAAGGGATTAACCTCTAATCTTTCCGTTACACGATGATGACGATCATAGTCTCTTTTCTGACGGTTTTTAGACGTTTCGTTCAGCTTCTTGAATTCTTCCATGTTAACATTACTAGGCTTCAATTTCTCTTCGTTTATGGGAAGAGTGTCTCTCAGTTTCCTTCCCATCAGTAGTTGAGCTGGGCTATACTTTAATTCTGCCAACGGTGTATTTCTGTAGCTAAGTAATCCTAGATAAGGATCAGCAGATCTTGAAATTATATTTTTGACTATTTTTACAGCTCCTTCAACTTGTCCATTGCTTTGAGGAAATCGAGGACTACTTGTAATGTGGTGGAATCCATATTCTTTTGAGAAAACCTTGAATTCATTTGATGTATATTGAGGTCCATTGTCGGAACGCACTTCCTGAGGTATACCATGTCTCGCAAAAGCAGACTTCATTCTTTCAATTATACAGGTTGAAGTTGTTGTAGGTAACAAAAAGACTTCTGGAAACCTTGAATAGTAGTCAATTAGAACAAGATAGTTTTTCCCATTTCTTTCGGCCAAGTCTGTGCCAACAACTTGCCATGATAGCTGAGGTAAAGGAGTAGAAATCAGTGGTTCAGGATGGTTTCGCCTTTGCTCTAGACAAGCAGCGCATCGTGAAACATACATTTTTATGTCATTTGTAAATCCTGGCCACCAAACCACGTCTCTAGCACGTTGTATCGATTTGTGAATGCCCATGTGACCATCATGAATGCGCTGAAGAATATCACTTCTCAGTTTTGACGGGATATAAAGTGCATTTCCTTTCATTATTAAATTTTGTACAATGGCTAATTCACCTCTTACACTCCAAAATGCCCGACAAACTAATGGCACTTGAGTAGCTTTCCTTGGCCATCCTTCTGAAATCAAGTTTCTTAGTAAACTGCAAGTAATGTCGTTATTCTGTGATTCTAGAACCTCTTTCATTCTTGTGTCTGTGGCCGAAATAGAATTAATAACATTTCTTTCTAATTCTTCTATTTCTTCATCTTGGAAAACGTTGTCAGGATCTTCATGTGTTTGGATTGGAGCTCGGCTTAGAGTATCTGGTGTGTAAAATGCTTTTCCTGAAACATGTTGTACTTTGTATGAGTATCTCATTAGTCTCATCCTGTATCTGTGTAGTCTTGGAGGTAATTCATCCATGCATTTCTGACCTAGTATAGACACTAAAGGACGATGATCGGTTAAAAGTGTGATCTCCTTTCCTATAATGTATGTAGCAAATCGATCGCATGCCCAGGTCAACGCCAAAGCTTCTTTTTCTATCTGCGCTTGACGCATTTCAGCTGGATTAAAAGCTCGCGATGCGTATAAAACTGGTCTCCATTGTTCATCCGAAAGTATTTCGAGAACTGCACCAGCACCGAAGCTGGAAGCATCTGCACAAACTCTTATAGGTTTATTAGCATCATAGTGGCATAGTACAGGTGGACTTGTAATAGCAATCTTAATCTCCTCAAAAGCTCTCTTTTGATCTTCCCCCCAGTAAAAATCATGCTCGTTCTTTAATAATCGGCGTAGAGGTTCTGTCCGTTGAGCTGGATTTGGCAAAAACTTCCCAACATAAGTAACCATCTCTAATAGACGGCGAACATCACCCTTTGACTGTGGATTTGGCATCTTTGTAATAGCCTCACACTTTGTAGGATCAGCTTCAATTCCTTCAGATGAAACAATATGTCCTAGAAACTTCACTCTTCTTGTATTGAAGACACATTTGTCATTAAGGGTGACTCCAGCTGCAGATAACTTTTTAAGCACTATATCCAGGACTTTGAAGTGCTCCTCTTCATTTTTCCCGAAAATAAGGACATCATCCATGTGACAAACAACCCCGGGAATACCTTCAAGAATTCTCATCATCTCTCTAGAGTAAAACTCTGGCGCACTGGAGATCCCAAACGGGAGACGATTGAAGCAATAACGACCAAACGGAGTTATGAATGTAGTCAACAACCTAGAAGATTCTGAAAGAGGAATCTGCCAATAACCACAATTAGCATCAAGTTTAGAAAAAACCTTTGCATCCCTAAGATTCGCAAGTGACTCCTCAACTGTTGGTAGTATAATATGCTCCTTTCTCACATTATTATTCAGCTTAGTCAGATCGACACAAATTCTGATCTTACCATTTGGTTTTGGCACAATAACAATACCTGAACACCAATCAGTTGGAGTTTCAACAGGAGATATGACACCCAATGTTTCCATCCTGTCCAGTTCCTCCTTAAGCTTTGGTCTTAACGGCAATGCTACTCGTCTTGGACATGACAATATGTACGGCTGAGCCCCGGGCTTAAGTTGTATGTCGTATTCCATCTTCATTTTCCCAAGACCCAAAAATAATTCTGGATACTTTTCCCTTGGTTCAAAACTTAAATTACAGTTAGAACTCACCTGATGAATCCAATGTAATATATTTAGCTTCTCAATAGCAGGTCTTCCTAAAAGTGGTTCCTTTAAATTTCGAAGTACAAATATTTCCTGTACACTTGTATTATTTTTCCATTTCAGTTCCCCTTTGAACACTCCTTTAATTTGTAACACATTTTCACATGCACCAAAAAGTTTGGAATTAGGAATTTCTAATGTAATTTCTGAAAAGTACCTGTAATACATTTCCTCAGGAATTACTGTAACATCGGCACCAGGGTCTGCCTTGAATTGAATGTTTTTATTGCCTACCGTAACAAAAATTTTCCAGGGCTTACTTGACGTTTCTTGACCGTTAACTGCTCCAATAAAAACATTATTCAACCTTTCAGCGCACTCATTATTTTGAAACACCTCACTGACATTCGATTTCTGTGTATTTTCAGCTTTCTTACAGACTATAGCAAAATGACCTTTAGTCGAACAGAAACTACAATTGGCATTTAAAGCAGGACAGAATTTCATATGACCTTTTTCGAAAAATTTTCCACAACGAATGCAGGTATTAGATTTGGAACTATTTCTAGGTGTACTGGTGTTAAGGGCTTCCCTAGAAAAACTCTTTGAGTAACTACTAGAACTACCAGGACTCACATTTGTCTTATAGACCTTATCAACATTCAATGAATTATCAGCAAACTGATTTAAAACTGACTGTTGGTTTCGTACGGATTCACTCTGCCTAGCTTTTTGAACTGCTGTATCTAAAGTTAAGTTAGAGTCTAGCTGTAAAACTTCTGAAAGTTTTTCATCCGAAAGGCCAACAACCAACCTGTCTCTAATAAGTTCATCTCTTAGGCCCTTATAGTCACAAAGATCAGCTAGAGTATGTAGTGCTGTGACAAAACAATCAACTGTCTCATTTGGTTGCTGGACTCTCAGGTTAAACTTAGCCCTTTCATATATTAAATTTCTCTTTGGAATAAAATGAGAATTTAGTTTACTGGTAACTGTATTGTAGGATGCTAGTTCTGTTTCAGTTATTTTGAAAGAATTTACAATTTCTTCTGATTCTGCTCCCATCACGTATATTAATGTACTTACTTGGACATCTTCACTCTTTTGAGCCAAGCCACTAGCCTTACGGTACCTTTCATATCTCCGAAACCACGTTGACCATTTCTCTGGAGTCCTGATGTTGAACTGTTCTGGCGGTTGTAGATGTAGCTGATAAACATCCATTTGATTGCACTTAAGTGTGCTTGCTACTGATTCATTGTCACTCATTTTGAATTTTAATTATGGGTACTTTTTAAACCACTTACTAGACACCATGTGTTGTTATAAGAAAATATATGTATGTATTTCAAGGAAACTTTATTTGGATAACAAGAAACAGTAATCGTAATCACAAGCTAGAAGAGGTAAACATACAATGTGTTTGTTATTGTTTTTCATCTCAGATGGTTATTTAAAAACCATCTGATATCAACACAATCCCAAACTCGCTGCAGTTCGTTCTGGATCATAGAAATGTGTGTTTAAAGCTAACTAAATATACTCATGAGGTTTTTTTAAGTTTTTTGTTTTGGATTCTGTACTGTTGCGTTTTTTCATTCACCGAGAAATTCAGAGGAAATTTCCGGTATTTTCAGAGGCAATTAATGGTACTTTTGACTGGATTTTAAAGACAATGGATTGCTACTGGATTTCGTACTCATGATAGGCAACAGCCTACATTTCACTGTTGATTATTTCAAAAAGTTCACTATATTGAGAAACAATTTATTGTGAAATAATTAGAGATTTTCGAAAATAGAATTTATACTATAACTTTAATTGGTCCCATAAGCCTTTTATGCAATAACATTTTCTTAATTTTATTCTAAATTAATGGAAAGGATGTTTTGAAATTTATTCCTTCGTTAATGTGCAAAAAGACTTATTTCATTTTCTAGCCTTATATAAATTTAATTTAAATCTAATTAACATATGATAAAATATTTTTCATCACACTACGACGAAATCACCTGTTTTACAAACGTCAAACGCGGATTGAAACACACTGTTTGCCGCCAAGGACCGAAAACGTTGGGGGCCCTAGGACCGAAAGTCAGCTGATCGTTTACCTATTTGAAACAACGTCAGTACATCACATAATTATACGGCATTCAATAGGTTCCAAAGACAGGATAGTTGCGATCATATTATTTTCATAGCTGTGTTTGTTTGAATCATGATAAAGAAGTTGTATCGTCGCTCATAACCTTAAAGTTTTGTTTTCAAGTGAGTCGAATGATAATCTTTTTTTTATTATTTAGGGTATATTTCATTGTGTAGTGTGGTGAAAGATAGCGTTCGGACCTCGGCCGAAAGGGTTTTTCAGCTATCGATCGTATCAATCTCGAGCCTGCAAAACCTCATTTTCGGCCCTTGCTGCGAAATATACTATTGTCATTGTTTATACAAAAAATACATAAAAACAATTTACAGTCTACTGAACATGTCTCATTATTTTCTACTCTTTTATTTTATATCATAATTTCATTTTACACTTTGATCAACTTTACATTTTGGTCCATGAAAGCCTGAATTGAAACAGTATCAACTAAATAGCCCATTATATCACAGAATAGTAAAATATAAAAATGGAATCACTAATTAAAAAAATAAGTACAGTAAAGACACAACTGACATGATTTGGACAATTTTTGGAAAACTCCACACATAATCCTAGATTTTTGGACGAATTAAAGATCAGGTTACTCAAAGCAGAGGAACTCATCGAAAAATTTGAGCTAATCCAACAGGACATTGAACCGGAGGACGACAGCAACAACCAGCATGTAGGAAGAGAGACCTTTGAGGCAAACCTATACAAAATCATGGTTAAGGCCAAATCATTTTTCAATTTCAACCAAGGAAATCATTCTCTGTAGTTACAAATTGCAAATCAAAGCTAAGGGCCTAGATTAGACTTCTCACTCCTAACTAAACCTACCATCCTTTGATGGGTCATTTGATAGTTGGTTTCCATTTTTTACATGTTTAAAGTCATGATTCACGACAATAAATCTCTTACATATACTGAAAAACTGCATTACCTCAAATTTTGTTTGAAAAAAGAAGTTTTTAACGTAATTCCATCTTTGGAATTAACATCTACAAACTACTGTAGCTTGGAACCTTATTCAAGAGAGGTACAATAACAAAACTCTTATCATTCACAAACATGTCAATTCACTTTTCAATCTTTCTAAGTTAGGTAATGAATCTGTTCAATCTTTGAGAGAACTAATCAATAGATCCAACAAACATATTCGTACATTGAATGCACTTGGAGAACCCACTGACAAATGGGATTCTCACCTTATCCATTTCATCTCTTCAAAATTCGTTTCTATCACATTCAGGAATTGGCAAAATGCTCTCAAGCCAAATATCCTTCCAACGATGCAAGATTTGAACGAATTCTTGAATCATAGGTTTCATATACTAGATTCAATTCAAAACTCTAATAGTATGTCACCCGTTGCCTCATTGCCTAATCACAATGATGGTAATTTTGCAAAACATAAAACTAATGGCTCTCAAAACAAGTCATGGACAACAACATAGCAGCCAGACTTGTCATCTTTTGAGCCTAAATGTGAACTGTGCCAATCTGCACATTTTTGGTCCAATGTGAACAATTTCTCAACCTGGCAATGCCTAATAGAATTAATAAGGTGAAGGGTTTCAATCTTTGTATCGACTGCCTAAAGCATAACTGTCTACAAAACATATCAGTGTAAAAGTAAGAGTGTTTGTAAATCTTGTGGAAGAAAACACTTTTCATACTGATTTAACTTTGCTTAAAATCAGTATCAAAAACTAAAGACAATAGTCGTAATGACGACAATCATCCATATCCACATAACTAACAGGTTCATTCTGCAGGCGCTTCAGCCAGCAATCAATCGTCTACCAGATCAACTCAAACCATCATATCAACAGCTATTGTTGATGTCATTAGTCCTAGAGGTAAGATTGTTTCATGAGAGGCATTACTTGACTGTGGATCACAATCAAACTTCATCTCAGAATCGCTCTGTAAACGATTACAACTAAACAAGAGACAGGCTTCGGTGTTGATAACAGGCATTAATTGTAGTTCAGCTTCAGTCAACCATGTAGTCAATGTTACAGTTAATTCTAGGATATCAGAATACAAAACGCAAATGGATTTTCTTGTCCTTCCAAAACCTACAGAAAGGTTACCAGGAAGTAATTTATTCAATTGTTCCGATCAGATTCCTCCTAATGTCGTTCTTGCAGATCCTTCAAAAATTCCTTTAAAAATTGACATGATTCAAGGAGCACAAGCGTTTTGGGAGGTACTTTGTTACAGATCCATTAATTTATCAGATAGTAGTCCATCTCTAAGGGAACCCAAGTTAGGATGGATAGTCCCTGGCAATGTTGAAGTGGTCAAACGCATTTCTGACAACAACAATTCATATTTTGTGTCATCTCTACTTTGAGTCATCAGTAGTATTACTCAAAGTAAAGAACGTCTGAGACACTGTTCAAGTTATTTTATACCTAGACTTCATCAAAACAGAAGACAATCATGTGCACGTCGCTTTCACTTAAAACAAAATACGGACCATTAAAACAGTGTGTATCAAAATTGTGCCCGTTACCTAATCAAGTCAGGGATGGATAAGTTTGAAGTTACATTTTTGAAGGGACCAGAATGTGCAAAAACACATATTTCATTTTCTAGTTCATTTTCTAGCCTGTATATAATTGTAATTTAAATCTTAAAATATGGTATATTTTGTCATTGTTTATAAAAAAAAAATAAATAAAACAATTTACAGTCCACTGATATTGAAAACGTGTCTCATTATTTTCTACTCTTTGCATTTTAATTTTTAATTTTTAATTTTTAATTTGTAATTTTTAATTTTAATTTAATTTTTTTAATTTTTAATTTTGCATTTTAATTTTATTTTACATTAAGTAACCATACAGTTACAGTTCATACGGAAAAATAACTGTGTTCCTAATTCAATAGTGTAATTTGTAGCCAGCCATTGCTCAGTTTACTTTTTTATTCCTGAAATGCATGAATAAAAAAGCATAGCATTGTTATAGCATTTCTAGTCATTCCATCATAATTATATTGATTGAAATCACTATAGCATATTATAGAAGGTATGAATGTTTCCTAGCTGTAGGACTGATCACTATTCACTTTCTGCTAATTCTAAATTCACTTGCAATAAATTGGCTTTTCTGCGAGGAAAAAAGAAGTATAATTGAACTCATTAAACTCATTCCTGTACGAAACCGATACTTCATAGAGTCGAGTTATCTTACTAAATGACCATATAGTTTCGGGAATCTCAAAAAGAGCTCGGTATAAAAATGAGAATATGAAAGGGGATCTATGTATTTTACTCAGTCAGAGCTCTTCACTTATTACATCTGCTCGTCACAATAAAGGGCAGAGGGCATACTACTGCCCTCAGTAATACATTACTCTCACCATATTAACGTTTCAAAGGTTTGGAGGTTGTAACAACGTATTAATTTTTTAGCACAAAATATTAATTCTTTACAAATAATGCTTTTGCTTTCGCTTTACGGAGGTTAAAATTGAGACTAGTTTCTATGAGCATTTTTATTCAGCAGTAAATCTTAACCATGATGTGGTAAAAAAAGCTCCATCAATTAACAGCAAAATCATACGTTACAAAAACTGGCATTTGTAAAAACTGTTTTCAATTGTGTTTTGTTGTTGTTGCTTGTCATGTTGTTCATTACGACACAAAAATATATAATCTAGATTTTGTAAAATTGCAATTAGCATCAACCTTCTCTCAGCATTTTTAGAATAAAATTTATAGTCTTAAGAATAATGTTTTAAAATTAAAACTGGTTTCATCTACAAAATGTTTTATTAGTACGTGGTAAATACTCAATAGTCTTTAGGTACAATAAAATAATTAACAAAATAAATTGACAGTTGTTTCCATACTGATTCAAATAGCTTTAAAAAATCAAATTATGTTAAAACATATAAAATCTGACAACATATCATTCATTTATTCATTTTTTCTTTCTTACAGTTTATGTTATAGGGTATTTTTAAACGTTTGAATTCAGGTGTGTAGTCGAGACCCCACGCTCAGGGCTACTATTGTAGATCTGGGGTTATCCCACACACTCTCATCAGCCAAATCCCCCGTCAAAATAAGGTGTGTACACGGCGCAACGAAGTTTTCAGTCCAGCCCCTAAAGTGACTGTGGCAGTGATATTTTCTATTGCTACACTAATATAAAGAAGGTTTTATAATTTTTTTACAATTACTACTGAACTAGGAATATAAAACTACTGAATTATTGGTTTTATATTGGATCATTTGGGTAAATGAACAGTGTTTCAATTTTTTTGCTTACAATTTCAAGCCAACTAGATTAGTTTGGATACATTTTTAAAACTTAAGGTTTCCAAGGTTTCTTCCCGTCAGAGATGATTCATAATCTTTTGTAAGCATAGAGGGTTTTTACTTTATTTTCTGCAAGAACTTGGGATATGTAAGTTAACTTAGAATATAAATTCTACTCTATTGCAATAAGACCCCCTTGAGTTCAGTAATATTGAAACTGAATAAAAGTTGCAGGGTAATTGCTTCGATTTTATGATTCGGTCATAACTTGCCAACTTTCCTATATTTCCCGGGTGCAAGTGTAGATTCAGCGCACGTCTCGGCCCATTTGTTGATCGAGATCATTTTTAGATTCTATAAGTAAACCCACAATGATATACGCGAATAATGAATACTTTGGTGAGCTTATTTTCCGCGTTTAAGCCATTTTCTGGTCTCTAACTTGAATAACTTATGATATCGAATTGTTATCAAAAACCTATCGACGCATAATTGTTATTAGGCAGAAAGAGTTGTTGTAGACGATTAATATAAATCCTAAAACTTTAAGGCAATCTACGCATAGGACCTGCCTTTTATACATACATATAATATACCATATGGACTTTAAATACGTCGAAAAACGCTAAGAGCTGATTCCTGTTAAAAATAGAAACCAACTCCTACCAATACGACCCCTTATTCGCTCTTTTATGCCGCTAGTCTGTATGTGTTTTACAATTTTTTGTAAATTATGCCTAATCGTAACCCACTAACCAACATTGGGTTTTCCTTCAGAAAAATTTGAAGATATAAATCAATTCAAAACAGTATTTATCTTATTTTGGAAAGCAAATGTGCAAACAAGGAACTTTCGATTGATGACATTTTAAAATGTCACCCTTTTAAAAACTGTGGTGTAAAATTATACAGGGTGTTTTTTTAACGCAACCCATTTTTAAGATTAAATAAGGCACATATAAATATGAAATGAGTATTGTTTCGTTGATCTTTACATTTTATACAACCTATTATTTCAGTTTGATCACATTTAGTTCACATTATGTGTTCAAACAATCCGCCTGTAGCGTTTGCATAAAGTTGTGCTCTCTCCATCAAATTCCCGAACACTGTTGCAAGGGTTACCTCTTTGAATTTCTGACATTAAATTTGTAATGTTTATTTTGAGGTGCTGAATATCGTGTGAATTGTTCTCGTAGGCCTTACTTTTAATATATCCCCAAAGAAAATAATATAGTGGGGTCAAATCCGGGGATCATGGGGGGAAATAATCCTTCACTTATAAAATAAAGTTTTTGGTTGCGTTTAAAAAAAAAACACCCTGTATAAAGCCATGGCTTGAATGAAAATAAGAGGAAATATTACAATGAGGGTTCCTATAGGAGAATCTATTTTGTAGCTATGTTATCAAGAATACAAAATCTTGTCCGAAAAAACACAAGTAATCAACGTGAAAAAGTTAATTCAATAATCTTATCCGGTTAATCAGGTTGAATATGAATTACTAGGTAGCCTCTTAATTTTATTTCATATGGTATGATTCAACACGTGGCCGGAACACACTTGATGTAAAGATTAAAACATATCTACACAACAATACTATCGTAAATAGAATGCCCTTAAAACGTTATCTAAGTACGTGCCGTAAAATAATATATTAATTGATGTGTGTTAAGAAAACTTTTTGAGTAAAGTGAAATCGATCAAAACTAAGCTATGAGATAAATTTAGTTATCGGAGCGCTACTCATTACTTGAGTTAGAGTATCGAAACCTTGTAAAATTAACATGTACCAAATTTAATAGTATATTTTACTACTAGTACCGAAATTAGTATTTTCTAATGAGCGCTCAATAGGCGGAGCCGAACACAGGAACTCTGAGTTTCACGTTTGAGGCGAAGGTGAAACGGGAATAATTGGAGCAAGTGACGAAAAATCACTTTCGGTACAATTCATGAACGATACTTTTCATCACGACGCGAAAATATACACCTACAATATAAGAACCTCAGTAAATTAAAAATGTATTTGTCAATTTAAAAATCTTTTTATAAGGAATGTTAAGTCATATTTGTGCGAATTTTAAACAAGCGCTATGCTATCAACCCAGCAAATAAAACTAGCTTATGCTTGTTTCTATTTACATTTAGATTTTTAAACAGTAAAAACAACTGATTTCAATTTGTAAAAATAAATTGTGAAGAAACATTAGTGCACAAAGTGGACCAAAGGAAAACTAATTGAGAGCAAGGGAAAGTTCATTTAGAACAAGGGAAAATCAGCTGATCGCTTTCCCCTAGATCTAAATTAGAGCTTGGAAAACGATCATTTTCGTTTTCTGCTGTCATCTAAAATAGCTACTTTCGGTAAGGAGTAGCTAATCAAGTAAATAAGTAAGTAAGTATCACAGTAGCTAGTCAAGTAAGTAATCACACTTTTTACTTAGCATCATGATTGTAAAGGGCAATTCTATACTCAATATTTTGAAATATGTTAGTAATTCACTTGTGTTAATTTTAATTCCACATTGTAAAAACAAAAAAGAAAGAAATACAGTTTCCTTTCACCTTTTTCCAAAATGCAATAATTTTTTTTATTATTTCTAAAATAATCATATTTTTTATGAATTTTACATTCACTTACGCAGCAGTAAAACTTGAGCCTTTGAGGCTAATTAATGCGACATAATAAGCCAATTATCATAAAATCGCACCTAAGGTTGGTTATCTTGAATTCCGCCAACACCTTTTCTGGTAAGAGAAGAAAAACCTTTTCGTTATTAAATATAATCTGCCGGCCTGGAGTACAGCCAGCGATATGACCTGAGTGTACTCCGATACCAATACTTTCGTTATGCGTGTTTAATATTAATCAGATTTTTTGTAGGTGGGGGTAGGAAATTCTCCACCGAATCGGCAAGCATTGGCAGCAGTATTGACAATTTTGTGTACAGTATTTTACCGTTGAGTATACAATAAACGGAATAATTACATTTTCACCATGCTACAACGTAATCACTTGTTTTACAAACGTCATGTAAAGGCCGAAATCAGCTCTTTTCCGTCAAAGGGCCGAAAGTCAGCTGATCACTTATTTGCTTGAAGAAACGTGTGAACATAAGATTATCACACGACATTCAATAGGTTCCAACGAAAAGCTAGTTACAATCATATGATTTTCATTGCCGTTTTTGCTTGGTAACCATATCAACGAAAGTTTGTATCACCACTCATAACCTCGAAGTTTTGTTTTCAAGTTTGTCAAATAAATAATCAGATTTTTAATGTTATTCTTTATATGGTTTGTTTTATTGTGAAGTGTGGGGGAAAATATCCCTGGCAACTCGGACGAAAGGGTCGTGCAGCCCTAGTTGTGAAATAGATATTACACTACTAGTCACGAAAGAAGCCCATTTCGGGGCAAAATAGTATTTTACTTGTGAGGCGTAAGCTGAGCATGAAAAACACTATCGAGCCCCGAAATGGAAATTTTGTGGCGAGTTGTGAACAATACTTTTCTTCATGATGCAAATAAGTAACCAAACTTTAAAAAATTATCCAACATTTCATAATATAGTCATTTTTCTAGAATCAAATACAATACGGCTGAACTGTCTCTATTTTAGTTTAGAGTCAGCTGGTTGAACTGTCAAAATAAGAACTTTATTTGTTTGGGTACGGCAAAATTTTGTTTGGGTACGGAAAAAGTTTGTTTGGGTTTTGAAATGCAATGTTTGAGTACCGAACATTGGGAGGTAGATTATGTTGGGGGCTGAAAAATCAGCTGATCATTATTTGTTCTGATGTAATGAAATCGAGGGGTTTCGTAGATCTCAGCTGTACGGTAACGAACAATTTTCGTAAACAGAGTGATGAAATATAATACAAAGAAAGCACAAAGAAGAAAGAGAATACAAAGAAGAAAGTACAAAAAGAAAGCACAATACAAAGAGAAAGTACTCTTCCAAACCATATAACCTAACTTGCATAGCTTTAAGTAAGCAAATCAGAACTATCCTCACGTTGCCGAGCCTAAATAACCTAATTTAATATAACTTACCTAATTTAAACTAGCCTTACCTAATTTAACCTAACATAACTGTACCTAACCTAACCTAATTCAACTTAACCTAACCTTATTTAACCTAACCTCACCCAGCCTAATCTAATCAAACTTCACCTATGAAAAAATAAATCTTCAATTATTTTATTTTCGATCTAAGGCCCTCCACACACCAGAGTAGTGTGACGTGGCACTACGTGGCAGAAAATAAGTCAAATGTCATTGTGTTATTTGTAAAATCAGCTGATTTGGCGATGCGCAGCTTCCTGCAACTTGATGCTTCTCTCATGTTAATTAGTTGCCATGCTGTACCACGCCACGCCCCTCTAGTGTGTGGAGGGCCTAAAAATAGAACATTCATATATTTCACGTAATGCTTGCTGCACATATCACCAATAAAATAATATAAAAAGTTCTAATAAATTATGAGCTGAGCGATAGATTAAGTGTGCTGATAGTATATCTCAGGCCATTCATCTATGCTAGACAGGAAGACAGGAAGTGCGAGGCCCTCCTGCCCTCCCACATAGCCGACAGGGGTAAGCTTTTTTTACTACATAACCGCTGATTCTTGATTCCCTGAATTATTATTGACATCATTATCACTGTTGAATGCCGTCGAACGCACTGTCCGGTTGAACGCAGGGCTACGGTTTCGGCACGTTGCCATCTTCAGAAAGTAGCTGAAGATGGCAACGTGTCGAAACCATGATCCTGCGTTCGACGGCATTCAAGAGTGATAATGATGTTATAAAGGACGCGCGGAATTTACTTCAACTTTCATCGGATTTTTATTGACACTGTTGCTCAGTATTAATATTAAATAAAAATAAAAACGAATGACATTACCAAATTGTAATTCATGCAAGTAAGTATGCTGGTCATGAAATAGGTCAAGACGTTTTTAATTCACGAAATTCCTTCTAATGTGAATCGGACCTGTCAAATGCAGCCTAAGACCAATTAAGATCTTGCCGAAGAACCAAATTTTGAAACGGGTCCAAACTGGAGAATATCTTCTGATGTTTGAGTTAATCGTTCAGAAAGTATGGTTCGTTAAGCTTAATACTCATACCTTAATAGTATAACTCTTTTTGCCCCCGAGTAGAAATATAACAAGTTTCCAGGGGTGGAAAATATTTACCCATCAAACGTTTATCGAGAAGAAAATCCCTTTTTGTCCAGTTTTATCAACATTTCTGAATACTAACAACCATAATACACCAACACCATCATCAAACCACGCAGTGTATCAACACTACCACATATATACAACAGTAACAATGTTCACTGTATTTGGGTGTGAATCTGGTGATTAATGGCTTGGACTTAAGAACAATTTAAATTATTTGCCGTGAAATCTATTTTGGAATAGTTTCACTAAAAGTGGAAAGTAAGTTATCGACAAGCCTTAATATATACCAAACTTTTATTAAAAGTTACGAATGGTTTTATTATTCTGTAAAGCAGAGTCAAGACTGCACATCTAATTTACAAATAATAACGTTAAGGCCTTGATCCAGATTTATTAATCCGGATGAATATAATTTTATCATGCAAAATATGTTTTAGATCTATAGAAGCAGCAATATATAATTGCCTGAAAACAACTGTTTGTTTATGTTGAGCGTAACCTAAGTATGAGCAGTGTGCATTTCAAATTGATTTAATTTTTAATATATAAACTTTAACAAATTACTCCCGTAAGCTCTATCGTTTTACCCTGGTACTTACGTAATCAGCTAACCTATTCATTAACTTGAAATAAAACGTTATGATCGAAGTGCATTTCCTTTGTTGTTAGTTTTATCCTTACCATTTACATTTGTTAATCATTTTTTACATAACTCCTTGTTACACGTATTAACGACGAATTAATCTAAATTAATTTAGTTCTTTAGGAGGCTTGGTGATCCTAAACAAATATATACTTAGTACTTAGTTACACCTTACAATTACTTGTAATAATACTTTGATCAATTACCATTAATTCTATTTTTCAAAGAGTAAGTTTCCAATATATATGAATGATTACTTCTTATATGACCTTCAAATAATGATCTTCCTTAAATTCAGAATTTTATAGATTATTTAGATTAGTTTAAATACAGGAGTTTGCATTTGTTCAAAATAAATTATACCCTCAATATAAATCTAAAAACTGTTTTCTGCGCATAATATTGTGAAATATTGGCAACCTCCTCATTTTAAATTATTTTGAACTTCAACTGTCAAACCAATAAATCCTTTTTAACCCTAAAAACACAATAAACCTAGCAGCATAAAAGCGTCAGTTTCAATTTAACTTTCCTCATTTACGTCAAAGTCCATTTAGTACTTTCTTCATTTATCATTTCATAAAAAGACCTGGAAGTAAAAATATTCTAAAGCAGATTAAAATATTAATGTGCTAGTTAAAAATCGTTCAAAAATTATACGTATCGTAACGTCCGTGACCAAATATGTTTTTATTATTCACTCCTTCTTAAATATGAGCCTTAGAGAGCCTATGGCTGCCCTTATGAGCCTTCTATTATTACTTCACTCCTTCGTGTCACCTGTTGTATGAGTTATACTCAATTATTAATGTTTTGTGATGAATAAAGAGTTTGAGTTTGAGTTATATTAAAAAACTTTTGTAAAACTAATGACAGCAACCCTGGCCATACTACTGGACCGATTTACATGCGGGTTGTACCAAAACGAAAGTTATCAGCCCTATACGAGCAGGTTTTTGTTAGATTTTGAAAATATTTATGTTAACTGGGTCGAAAATGGAAAATAAACTTTCTTATGGAGATTTGACATGGGGGAAGAAATCTGAAGCTTATGACGCGATCCAGGCCATACTACTGGATCGGTTTACACGCGGGTTTATACCGAAACAAAGGTTATCGATCCTATATGTGCAGGTTTTATTGGTATTTTGAAAATATTTATGAATTGGGTCAAAAATCAAAATAAACTTTTCATATAGAGTTTTAACATTGGGTATGAAATTTGGAGCTGGATTTATATGCGGGTTGTGTTAAATAAAAGGTAATTAACTCTATATTTGCCCATTTGCCTAACAAATTTAATATTCCTTCATTTAATATCCTAAAAATGAAATTTAAAATATTTTCTATTCATTAATGTTGTTTTTACGGATCGCCTGATTATAGCAGTATAGTTCATCAGATTAAAACAAAGCACATGTTCTATGATTATAACATGGTTTGTTTATGTCAAGAAGGTTGGAGTATATAAACTAGAGGTACCGCGACAATTCTTTAATTGATTAAAAGGCCTCTTTCATTTTGTCAGGTTGGCAAGATGAGTGGGAGTAATTTGTAACTTAGTAATGAAATGACGCTCTTGAACGACAATTTAAAACGATTCGAATCCTAAAAAAAATTCAAATCAGTTCTTAAAAATATGTAATGAATGCTGATGGATTGATTAATTTCAAAAATTCTTTCCTCGTTTTATTATTAACGTACGAGAAAACAATTAGACCAATTGACTATTTTCGAATCTCATAAGTAAAATGTTTTTGTTCGATCAAACAAATGAGTTAACTCCCATAACTAACTAAGCTAAGATTTTGGGTCAGTAATGCAAAGATGAAAATTACGCCCGCTCATACTGTCAACCTGACAATAATAGAAAGCAGGAAAATACTGTTGCATGCAATAGTATTACATTATATTACCTTCAGTGGTACACCCAGGATCATTGTTTGGGGGGACAATGGGTAGGGATTTTTCATGAGTAAAAAGAGGTGTACTTGCCATTGGTGTAATTTCAGTTAGAGGGGCAATATTTTGTAGACTTATCCGCTACAACACAACTAATTTGAACACCCATAATTTTTTAATGTGTTATCCAGTATTTACGACCACGAAATGACTGCAAGACTTTCAACGATGATAAGACCGAAATATTTTATTGCCGAGATATTACTGAGAATTCAAGCAACATCGGTACAATCGTCATATTGATAAAAACAACCGACATTCGACAACCGCGAAACGACCAAGAGATTTGTCTGCTGTTTTCAACCAAGGTTTGCTGGCCACAATACAACAGAAATTTTGTTTTATGTCTACTAATTGCCGTGAAATTTTGTGCAAGCAAAAGTTCAGTGAGTGTCCTATGGCTGTTTTGTGATACGACGAATGTTTTCCTACCAGCAATAGAATCAAGATATGTGTTTTCAAATAGTTCAGTGGTGATTAAATGTGTAGAATTGTGTTTCTGAGTATATAAAAAATATTATATTTAATTTCCTAGATGCTACTTTACACCGTGTCTATATAGTGGAACATGATGGGATGATAATTAATTTGTTTTAGTCTAGTTGTATTATAATTTTAATATTACAGTAGTTATATTATGCTGATAATATCCCATATGCCTGTTCAGAATAAAAACGTCGTGAGGTTAATTTAATTTATTTAAATTTTTTTAAGACTTTTAGATGATTATTTATTTAAATTATTTAACCATTATCTTGGAATGGAAATAAAGTATTGTGTTCCTTATTAAACTGTTACGGTTTATCATCATGTTTAAGTAAAAGCCTACTTAGTTTTAGTGGCATTACAAAAGAAATCCAATTTCATTAAGCAATATATGAGAGATCTCAAGGTTGGCTCCGCCGTCGATATTCATATTCCTTTTTTCGTCGATGATTTCGATAGGTTGATTCCACTGACTTAAAGGATTATAAAGAGTAAACTGAATCAGACTGAAACAATAGCCTGTAAATGTTGAGTAGGATTTTTTAGTTCCTCCATTGTTTTACAAATTTCAACAGATCCTCAGTCTTGATATGATTTAGATAAAAGTAATTTCCTTTAAGTTTCAGTTTATTTTATTAAAAATTGAATTTTGTTTTGTTTTGTAACTCTTTAAAACACAAGCTTAAATCAAAACTAAACGGTTAAGTTCTATTTACTTTTTGAATTATTGTTATCGTTTTCTGTTAGTTGTTTTGGTTCAGTTACAAGAAAGTGGAAGGACCAAAGAAAATTTCAAGTCTCACAACAGGTTATGGCTTAATTCATAACTAATCTTTGTAAAAGCAAGTAATATAGGAATATCACGAGAATGGGTGATGCAATTTTTAATTTTTTTCAAAGTAATTTATTTTGCATCCTTTTATTTTTATGTGTCTCAAGAGTAACTTTCACGACATTAGGAATTTTTAACTGAGGGTAGGGTTGGAGAAGGGAAGACAGAAGTGAGTTGGAGAGGGCATAAAGTTTCATCATGAAAAATATCAGACCCAGTGATGGTTGCTGTTTACCTCAATCAGCATACCAGAATCTTTTATCACTTTTTAATAAATAGAGATCTTACAAAGGTGACAATGGTGAAAACATGCTTTCTTCCACGTTAAAAAAATGTATTACTTTGATAACGCATGATGCAATTATAATTGTCCTTTCACCGAAATTTGACTTTTCAAAATTTTTTGCTCTTTTATTTGATGTATCACAAAGGATACCTTGCCTTTAAAAATATTAGGTTATGGATGGGATTGAGCTAAAGAATGTGTATGAAATTGTTGTTAAAGTTGATGCGTGTCTAAAATTGTTAGGAGAAAATACTTCTTCAATGGTAGGAAACGTTCTCAGAAAACTGAATACTAAAATTTACTTTAGTTTGCAAATAAATAATGAAGTAACGTAAAAACCACCCTTCAAAATGCACACGCTGTTAAACCATATAAAATAGTAATTTTATATGTGTTAGGTAAAATACAAAACTAAAACCATTTTTAAACAAGCTGTAATATACGTGATTGGGCTACAGGTATCATGAATTTATCCACGCAGTAAGCAAAAACTCTGGAAAGCCTTTCATCGTTTTAATACCAGAAGGTAACACATAATGCTCGGCTGCGCTAAGCTGAAACGATATTAAATTTGTACACAACGAAGCGTGTCATATTTCTCTCCCATTTTTATTCACTGTTTTTTATGATGTAACAGTCTTTATCAGGACGAAAAAATATTGCTCACATTGTACATAAAGTCATTGCTGATAACGCAAAGTATAACGCAAACTAGAGAAAGCTTGATCAGCTAATGCTGTTGCAACATGTTTTTGAAATCGATAATTTTTTAACAAAACATTCATCATCCTTCCTGCGAAATCCATTTAAAATAAAATGACATACTCAAATTTAGATGTATTATTTTATCTCTATCTTATTGCCATATTTGGCGAATAAATTTTATAAATGAGAATATTCTTCATATAACCTAATTCCGTAATACATGGTCCAGTTAGGTAATTACTAAGTTTTCGCATAAATATTATAAAATTTTACCTTACGTTTCAAGTTTGCTTGATGGAATACCTTTACTATTCATTGCTTCAGTTTCAGTACTTCATCAATCCCATATTATATGTAGGTAATTGACGTTGCTACAACTTTACTATCTTCTTAAAAATAATAAATTGTGTCATTACTGACAAAATTTACTTTTCATGTAAACATTTGTAACTCATAAAATACTGAGTTGTCAAGTTTTGTACAACCGTGCTGCTCACATTTACCAAACATAACTTTTTACTGTCGTGATAGAGAATAAGGCAATAAATAAGAGTACTTAACGATCCAGGGATTTCCACTAATAACATTTGCTTAAGAAAATTTTAACTATTAATGGTATATCAACCTAAAAACTAAGTCAATGACATAAAATGGACTAATCCCTGTTAACACCCAATTTAAAACAAAAAAACTTCCTAGTTCAAATTTTGTTGCACTTAAGTCAATGAAATATTATTATTGATGAACTTTAGCTTATATAAATGTATTTTAAATATATGAATATGATTTTGCAAAATAGTGATTCTAAATAAAAAAAATAAAGGAAACCAATGTTGTTTCTAAATGGAAGTAACAGGTGCAAAAGAAGTTCACGTTTTAATTAGTAGGTAAAGTTCAAAAGAAATGCACAACGTAACAGTTCAAAGAGAAATTGTCATACAGATGTTGTCATATGGTATCTTTTATATCATATGCCAGTTATCATAATGTGTTATTGTTTATGTTTTGAAAAACATATTAGTTTTAGTCTGAAAAACAGCAAGTGTTTTACCTAAAATGTTATGTATTTATGTAAAAAAAAAATATATATTTATTCTTAAAATATGGCGCAGTTAAACAAAATTTAATAAAATAAAAGTAAAATGGATGGATTATAAGCAGAAGAGTTGAATGTTATGAATGGTAATGCTGCCGGCACTTTCAAACAATTTAAAGGAGAAGTTCTTATATACTTTGAAACATCAGAAATTGACAAAAAGTACAATAAAGTACAGGTTGAGAGATTGAACAATTTGTTGGTAAGTGATGCTTTAAAACTATGTAACACTCTCAAAACAACTGAAAATAATGAACCTGAAACAGCCTTGAGCATTCTAAACATACTATAGCAGCGTTGCATACCTGAAAGTAACGAAACAATTTCGATGCACAATGAAACATTGTATCGAATCAGTACCCGTATCTCAATCACTGAGGAAATGGGTACTGAATCCGTTGCAATGGACTCACCATGGAACTTTCAAAATCAGTTCGTTAGGTGATCAGTTTTACTACTGGCCTGGAATCAACTCTGATGTAAAGAAACTATCCCGTAAACAGCAAGATGGAGAAGATGTTTATAAGTTTTGATCTATTTAAAATCGCTTGTTCCCATTTGCGAATTTGGGAATCAAGAAGAGAAGCTTTTACGTTCTCAAATAATAACAGGAATGCCTCTACGTCTGTTAAAGAGCGCCTATTACAATATGAAATTTCTTTAGAGAGAGTAATCAATTACTGCAAATCCGTAGAAGCAGCTGAGTAATGGATTATCAGCTCAGGATGGCCTGACATATATCAGATTTAAGGTGATCTGAAACACATATGCAGGATAACAAGTGATTTACGATTAAGTGATGGTATGTTATACTTTGGAACAAGGTTAGTCGTATCTAATCACTGAGGAAAAGGGTACTGAATCTGTTGCAATGGACTCACCATGGAATTTTCAAAATCAATTCGTTGGTGATCAGTTTTACTACTGGCCTGGAATCAACTCTGATGTCCACAACTTGGTTGCATCCTGTGCTATATGCCAAAAATATAATACAAAGTCGAACACAAAAGAACCTCTAATCAGCCATGAAATACAAAGTACACCATTTACTAAAATTGGAGCCAATGTTGCAGAAATAAACGGAATGAACTATCTCGATAGACTATTTTTCTTAATGGCTCGAAGTTATTGGAAAAAAAATAAGAACAGTTCAACTATTATAAATAAGTTGAAAGATAACTTTAGCAGGTTTGGGATTAGAATAGAATAGAAGTATATTTATTTTCTCAATTTTTACAATTTTACAATTTATTACAATCATTGTAATTATACTTTGGGTTTCAAGTTCATTGGTCCATTTATCCATTTAGGTTGCCCAACAGTGCACAAAAACAAAATAATAAAAGTAATGTTCTTTAACTTGTCAGGCTGACTTTTTTTACCTAAAATTAAAACTTAAAACATACTGGAACAATGAGAGTGACAAAATTAATAAATATTAAAACATAATAAGAAAATAAACAGGGCATCTTCAGGCAAAGCCTGTGTAGAGGTTCCATCACTTAACTTTGTACTAAACTATAGCGAACAGATAAAACAAATTACTTGACTTAAAATAAAACAAACAAATGGTCTCTTGCTGATTTAAATTTGATTATTAGATAAACAATAAAAAACTCATTTTACACTATGCCAATTAAGAAAACAAAATTAACTTAGTTTCTCTCCTTTTTTAACAAAAATATATAATTACATAAACTAAGGTTTGAGTACTTCAAACCGCGCACCGCACTTGTGCCACCAGGCGGCTGCTAGCCCCCCCCCCCCCGGGGCCGTCAAAGCTCTTTGCATTCAATGCATAGTCCCTTAGTGGCACAGCCCTCCAAAGTGCGCCCCTGCATTATTACAAAAAAAAGAAAACAACCAAAGAGTTAAACAAAGACCAAACTAAAATTTATTGATCTATCTTAATTAACTGTTCAACATCTCCCAAATTCCGAAAACACTAATTGCAGACAACATGCCAATCAAAAGCTTTAAAATGTGTCAGTTCGCAAGAATGTGGAACTTCACAAATATTACTTCTAGCCCTTTTCATCCTAAATCAAAATGTTTAAAAGAGAAGGCGGTAGGATTTTCAAAATTATGGTTAAAAAGGCTAATGAAAACAAAGCATATCTTGAGTTATTTTTGTTGAATTACATCAATGCTCCCGTGACTGGTTTGGAATATTTACCTTCACGACTTCTCAACAGCCGTCATATCGGAACAAACCTCCCAATAAATGAACAATGTTGAAAACAAAAAGTTGTACCTGAAGATGTAATCGATAAAATAATATATGAACAATGTTTAAAACCAAAACTTGTGCCTGAAGATGTTATCGATAAAATTAAAGAAAACCAATATTTGCAAAAGTTTTACCATGATTAGAGTGCACCTTACAAAAATAAAGAATTTTATGTTGGTGCAGATGTTTTAATAAAAATGTTTTAACAAACAATATGAACCAGCTAAGTTTATAGAGAAGCTGTCTCAACCACGCTCTTATTTGATCAAACAAACTAATGGTAATATTCAAAGAAGACATTCGATACAGATTTGAAAAAGTTCAAGATGACAAATCCTTAACTGGGGGAGAGGAAAAGCCTCCCCCTAGTAAGATAAAGGATTACAATTTCGATCCGCAATGTATCTAGAAGTGGAAGAAATATGAAGCCTACGATCGAAATGAACTTGTAAAACCGAAGATCTCAAAGGGGAAGATGTCACATGGTCTGCTTTTATTATATGTCAGTTGTAATTATGTGTTATTGCTTATATTTTTAAAAAACCTAGTTTTAGTTTAAAAAACAATAAAGTGTTTTGCCTAATATGTATTTATTCTTGATTTGTAACCAGGCTGTTATCTTAGAAATATTTAAATTATGTCTAAAATAAAGTTTGTAAGAAGGCAAAAAATACCAAATATTTACTATATTTATTTTAATAGGATTTCAAAATATAATGTTTTCTTTATTCAAATTGTTTGAATTTCTTATATAAAATTATAAAAACCCGCCGCCTACAGCAATTCAGATAATCAGAAAGAGAGCAACTATTTCACCCCTATATATTCAGAGGTAATGATGGACTTGAATAGATTTGGACTATATAATTAATTGTTTGCTTTTTTTAACAAGATAGCTCAAGATGGTGAATGTTTCATAACGATTACCATAAAAGTGTTGCTGCTCAAATATTTTGAGATTCAAGGGTCATTATTAATGTACAAAGGTTATTACACCTCTGCATAAAATTTAATTTTGATAACAAACAACAGTAAAGTAAAAATTTAAAGGGAATTTGAACCACATTTTTTAACACAAAATATTGCGTTATTGGTTAAAAACTCAACATATATGTTAAAACCACAGACAATATTTTATTGTGGTTACTACAAATACTTGTTGATTAAGTTTACTCAATGTATAAAAACGTTAAAATCCCAGTTAAGTGTTAGGTATGAGGAGGAAGGCATATACCTCCTGCTTTGGTTTTACACCATTACCTTGTTATGATGAATTATATATTAAAACGTACATTTATAAGACAAAAAACTATTGTTCCTATACAAACAACTTATGGTTCTAATTTTATAAGCAACCCTGGAATGATGAATTTACGATTTTTGTCTATAAATAAAGGTATGGAAGAAACTGTTCATTAAAACCCGTTTTAGCTTTGTTGATTAATGCCATTCAATTTCAATCCATATGTTAACGTTTAATATTAAAGAGATTATTGAAAAACCTTTCACAATAACCGTGAGTGGGCTTGATAAATTAGTTTGCACCATCTGTGAAGCGCTTCCTTTTTAGGTTAACTATACATTAGTGATGGGTGATTTGTAAAATAGTAAAGGCGGCTCCACACATGCGTTATTCGGCAAGCAGCGAGCAGCGACTCGCCGAATCACGAGTAGTGTGGACGGGTGTTTGTGTATTAAATTAAAAAGTAGCAAACATTAGTGCTTGTTCATTGTCGGTCTTACCCACACATGCGTCATTCGGCATGCACCGAATGTTCGACGTTCGGCGAACTATTTGTCTCGCTATAGGACCGACAATGAACAAGCACTATCCGTTACCGGGGGGTCCAGGCGTGCCGGCACAACACAATACCTACATAGCCACCGACCTGCGAGTGGCAAATTTGTCGAAGGCCGAGGCATTTCCTGCGATGTCTCATGAATAATTTGTGTCAATGAGTGGTCGTGTACTTGCATATGGCATGGCAAGGACACCTCAAGATCGGCCCCTAGAGTCAACAACCTCACGCTTGTAAACACGTGTTATGTTTGCTACCTGCCAAATACACAAACACCCGTCCACACTACTCATGATTCGACGAGTCGCTGTTCGCTGCATGCCGAATAACGCATGTGTGGAGCCGCATTAAGCAATTCGTCTTTCTATTGATCTTAGAAATAGGTCAGTACATACTGTTCAAAACATAATTTAATATATAACGTATTTAAAATTGTGTATAGAATGTTATTTACTGATCCTTAGTTTCATTTTGCCCACTAAAATTCCGTCCAAATGCCAGAAAAGAGGCTTTTAACATGACGCTTAAAAAGAGACGCTCATTGTTATACTATAGTATATCATAATATACTATATGATAATATTGACAGCTTTTATGTCGCAATAGTTGTATAAAGTTTAGTTGACATAAATTTCTAGACAAGGGCTAGGCTTAGAAGTTTCCATGGACATGCACTGCAGCTTAATTACCTTACTGTGCACCCTCAAGGTTACGGCATTATCACATAGAAAATTGCTATTAGTGATTGACGGGATTCGAACTCGGAATCCTGGGAACCGAAGTCCCGAGTTCTCCCACTGCACCAAGCCGCTCCCTCGACTTAAAAGTTGAATGCATATTTATTCTGTCACTAGTTATTTATATAAAAATAATTATTGGAATGTTAATAATATTTATGTTTCAAAGGGTACTTGTGTCGATTTTTTGCACCTTTTTTCTCTTTTGCAAATAAATATTAAATACTCAAAATATCTAACTTGAATACGATGTACTTTATCGAATTAATAAAAACAGGTTTTAAGATGTTGTTTTCGTTCATACCATACTGGCATTTTAAAAATAACAATAGATAGCATATCACATCCTTTTAATATATTTTTCTTAAGGACATATTTTAACGTATATCTTTAGACGGTGGAAATATCAGTTTGTGGAAATAATGTTCATTACAGCATTATCATTTCTAATAATATATTTTTCTCAAGGATATATTTTTATGTATCTGTAGTCGTTGGAAATATTCGTTTGTGAAAATAATGTGCATTTCAGCATTATCATTTCTATATTATACATAGCGTATAGGTACAAATACATTAATGTAAAAGAGTCAAAAGAAAACTATATTTTTATCTAAACTAAATATTGAGATGTCTAGTGTATTGCTTATATGTTCACTGAAATAAAGCCAGGAGCAAAATTGATCATTGGGGATTACGGAAATTCCAAACGGAAAACATTATTGTACTCGGGTCATTTGAGCGGAGCTTGGAGCCATTTGTTGTTTTCGTTTTCCCGAATTATTCCGTAGGTATTCAAAGTACCCTATAACTTACCTAAAACAATTTTAAGTTACTTTTTATGCTATAAAAAATCACTTCTAATTGAAAAAAGTTAATATAAAGAGTAAGTTAATAAAATGTGTTGAAATTATCTTAGGCAAAGTTTTAATGAAAATCACAACAAATAAAAATACCTATTAATATTGCAATCTAAAATAATAGTTTGTTTAGATTAAGTCTTTAAATTAAGAATGAATATATTACGTCACAAAAATAAAATTTTCAATTTCAATCCACATGCAAGTAATTAACTTGATAATGATAACTAGAGGTCATTGTTCAATAAAGGTTTTATGCGTTTCGTATATCGTTGTATTGCTTGACGGTACATCAGTTCAACCATGAATTAAGCCTCGTATCTTTGTAGCATCACCTGTGTTGTTGGCCAATGGTTAACTTGTTGAACTCCAGTTCCAGAGGTCGCGGGTTCGACCCCCGACATGTCCAAAACAATTCGGGAGTTCACACAGCTTTCGCTAAAAGCATTTTGTAACTCCTCTGTAAACTGCCGTTGAGCGTTGACAACATGTAAAAGTACGGTAAAACTGATGATAATAAGCAATTTTTGTAATCAATAAACAGTTTCCTTGTAGCCTGCAACTGCCAAAAGAATTCGAATCAAATTTTACAAATACAAAACAAGTTAATACGGACAAAATGTATGTGTATATTTCATAGGTATATACATTATTAAGTATCTCTAACGCTTTTCAAGACAGTTTCAAGACTTGAAACGCAATTCAATGGTATTTCGAAACCTAATAAACCAATAAACATTATGGACCTGACTGGGAAGGTGGCATGTCCTATAATCCAGCTACTTGAGCTACTTGTAGGTCACAAAGTCATGAATAGTTGATAGTTATAAACGATGGCTTGTTGATGTAATAATATTCTTTGGTGTGGATTAACGTCCACATTAGGGAGTACTACGAAGAGTTCGAAATTCATTGCTGATATTGTGATTCGGATCCCACGATAAACTGTAGGTCCCTTCGTTGCCATAGGATGTTGGGCTATTAGGATATTTCAGCCTAAGGACGTGTCTAAGGATCTTGTCAGCCTTGGTCAGTAACAATACTACAAGATCGCGCCACTATCATCCTATACTTATTTCTCATTCATACTTTCCTTAAAATACCTACCTGGGTAGGTCGTCATTTCAATAAAGTATAAACTATAAATTATTGCAATCAAGAAAAAAATAAATTTAACTACTTATATTTTTTTGGTTTTAATACACTGTTAGTAACCTGCTCAAACATTTAACGAGTTGCATTTTTAAAGCTTTTTCTGTTGTTCATATTTTTGTATTGTGCCTCAATGCGGTCATGAGAAATTTAATTTCTATGTAAGATTTATTTCTGTATTTTTAAACCGTATAAATAAAAGTATATTTTATATTTAACAAAAGTATCATTATTGTTTTCATCTAATATTCATTACATTGAAGTTGTCCATTTGAAGTAAGAAAGAAATAGTTTGAACTGGTACTTGCCTTGTCTGGCCCATGAAACAAACAAATTACAGCACGTTATAGCCTGCCTGGCTATAAAACATCCCTTCATTTCACACATGAACTGCATGAACTTCGGTCGTTCAAGTCGGTGCAGCTGCTCACTTGAATCTATCCCCTCTTTTTGTTAAATGTTTTACCAGATTTTTATAAACTCGTTTTGATAACAAATCTGTTAAATACCCTTATACTAATATTCAACTTTTAGTACAATTTATTTTTTGAACCATAACAAAACACATTTTATTATGATAAATCTTCTTCTTGACGATCGGTCACCTCAACCGGACACCTTTAGGAGACCTTTTTTGCAGGATACATTTTAAGTTCTGTTGAGTATTTAAGAACCGTACTTATGAAAAGAACATTGTTATTTCATTTATAAGATTATGTGTGAAATGTATTTGACTATTGAATCTTTCTTCATAAATCATTCTCGTATAGTCGGCATATTTTTTCGTTCAGCATGAATATTTTATGGAATTTTCTAGAACCTGTTTAGTTTTAAATCCAAATTTTAACCTTTAACCTTAATTTTATAAAGAATACTTTATTGCTGATTGTAAGTTCAATGTAAGAAATTCTCAAAAACGTATATCTATTTCATCCACACGAAAAACGTTTGTTGTGTTAAACATACAAGTAGTTTTTTAAATATCTAGATCTGTTGAACTATTTTAAAACCATAAACTTGAAAGAGGTCTTAACAATCTGGATAAAAGCACTGTTTCCTCGAGAGTATAACGATTATTTGCTCTCAGTTCTATTATGTTTCCTTATCTGTGTAATGGATAAAGTGTTTTAAGCCATTACTTAAATTACTAAATCTAAAAATAATTCAAACTGATGCATGAACACAATTAATGAATTATTAATAAATGTTTATGATTTAGTGAAGTATTTTATTTTTTCCGGGTGTCCAGATTAGTGTTGCGAAAGCTAACCTTTTTACTTTATGTCTGACACTATACAAACAATCCCTTATTAATCCCTTTAGCATGTCTCCTGTTATAAATCTTCTTATGGGAGACCAGCTTTATTTTTATGCAGCTTATAGGTATGAATTTCAGTTTTAGAAATTTCCTTTTATATTCCTAATAAGGCGGACAACATTATTTCTTATTATGGAACACCATGTATTTTATGGTGTTTTTTGTATTATACAGGTAATTTAAGACACGTTTGTACTTTAGTATTATTTTGGTAGTATCCTAAACCAAATAAAGGAGATAGGAGCAGTTAAAGATTGATTTTATTTCCCTTTTCAAATGCATTGTGTCCATTTTCACAGTGCCGTCCCGCATGCATTTCTTATGGAGTTCAGGACTATTCAAAGTCATACATTTCCATGAGTGAATCTCGAATAAAAATATTTCTATGATTGAATCTCAACTAAAACCACACTTGTAGGCAATACAACTCAATAAGAAAGGTGTCGTGAGAAATGAATTTGGTTGATTTACAATTTAGTTCAGAGTATTTAAAATTTTGCATTGTATAATGATTTAAAACACATTTGTTAGGTGTAAATAACTTGTGTTGAAAAATATAACATGTGTATAATCCATCGACTCTCTAGATTTAGGAATACAATTCAATAAGAAAAAGAAAACTTCCAGCCGAAGCTAGTATATAATTCACCTGGGACGCGGTTGCTGGAGATTGGAAACTGATTGTATGTCAACCTAGTTTTGAGTCTGTTAAAAAAATCACACAGTGTTGAAATTTAAAATCAAAACTTAAAGTAAATTCTTGCCTTATTGTATTCTTACACTGTAAGACTTTGAAGTATTTATCTATTAGATTCTATTTATTATTAGATTCTCTATCTTTTTGTATGTTCTTTGGATTTATACTAGCTTGCCAAGTAGGTAATGCATTTATTTTCTTCCCAATTTTTAATATGTAATATAAATTTTCTCAGCCTTTGGGTTTTATGACACTAATTTTTTGTATAAAACGTATTTGATAAGGAATACGCCAAAATAAGAAAACGTCAAACATATTAATAACTTATGCGATTGAAAACTTTTTCTGTAAAATAATGTAATGTTTTTCCTAATACTAAAGCAAAGTGATATATGGGACACCAGTGTATCCCGCTTATTCGATCTGATAACTTCCAACGTCGTAACCAATGCACTTACTTATAATCATTATACTACATAGCTATGGAACTTTTTTTAGCAGAATGTAAATATCCTTTCCCATTATTTTTTGCACATAATATATTAAACAGGTATTTCCCCACGGACCTCTTCAGACTGCGACAAGTTTTGTAATTTTTAATAATCCTGATAATTTGGTTACAGTTTAATTGCCTACATCTCATTATTTGCTTCAGATATTGGAACGTTTTGGAAATGCTCTTAAACCAGGCTCTGACGTTTGCTTGCTACGCAAAATATATTGCTCCCTCCAGGCCGAAACATTAATGGGTAAATCGATCCTGAAGTCCCATATGTAAAAATAATTGTTGGGCAATTCCAGTATTTTGTCGACTGGGTTTCATTTTTCAGATATGTTTATTTCGTTAGAGATATGTTTGATATTTTTTAATTTGAGTCCTATCAGAACAGATAAAAAGGTTTTTATTACATGTGTATATAAACCTATTTCACTTATCATATCATTTTTTTAGCGAATTCCCTTAGAAATAAGCTATTACCGTCGTTTTAACAGAACAGAATGGACAAAAAATATCCGTCCAGGGTAACCACAGCAATCATATTAATATTTATATTAATTTACAGCTTTTTATGTGTACTTTCTGGATATGAAGTGAGTTTATTGTGAAAACGCATTTTTACCTGCAAAAATCACGATTTGTCTCAAAATTTAACATGGGCTTATATGGGAAATAGAATTTTCATTTTTTGAGTTTTGTTAGCACGATAACTCTCGTAAATATCCTCCGATCGTAACAAAATTTGGTACAGACATGTAAAACTAGATTCTCTTGGACGAGTTCGTAAACCAGCCAGATCGACATATCTAATGTGGGGTAAAGGCCCCATTTTACCCCCCAAAAATGGGTTTTTTGAGTTTTTCAAATTGAAAAATTATATTTATCCAATTATTGTTTGCACCATTGGATTTAGCTCAAAAAACAAACAATTTGGTATTTAAATCATTTCTCTAAGTCCATTGGTCTCCAAAACTTCGCATTTTTTCCCTTGTGTTTTTAGTATCAGGGCAGCAGAATGTTAGCTTACCCAATTTCATCTTTACTCTCTACTGAGTTTTTCAAGGAATCGCTTTGAGTTATTTCTCGGTTTATCAATGTATTAATAGAATATTATTACTAATTATTATTAATCAATATAATAATTTAAAAAATAAACATTCTTGCCTACTTCATTATATGAAATATTTATGTTCTTTCAGCTAAGTCATTTACCAATATTTTTTTACAAAGTTTTTTGAAAAACAAGCTTCGATATATTATGTTAATATATAAATATATCACTTGTTTATTTTTCTTTTTTTCGTAATAATGGATTAATTACTGGATATTTTGTAATTGGAAATTCGCTGAGTATGCAGGTTTGCTGCGACGGGGGTATTTTACCATTGTATTAATAATTTTTTTATTTGAAGAAGATTTATTAAATGTACTGTTTTTAAAAGACTTATCATTTTACTCTCGCGTACAATGATCAGATGATAAAGAGATGCCGCCCTGACTAGTCTTTAAGCGTGTGTCATTGGCTACAACAATATGAGGTTGATGTACCTTTTTTGTTTCCTTTTGAATGATAAAAAACCTCTCAAAAATACAAGTAGTTATCCACGACTTCACTCGCTTAAAGAATATCATTCAATGAGAGTGTTATTTTTAATTGGAAAATATTAAGAAATGTGTAGTGATAAATGTTGGCTATTTGATATTTTATAAGAACGACTTTTTACATGCCAAATTTAAATATACTAAGCACTAAATCAAAGATACGTTTATCTTTAACTGATCTTTAAAAATTAAATAATGAAGGAGTTTGTCTTTGTATTGATAAAAAAAATCATTTTTGGCTGCCATTATCGTATCTTTAATAGAAGCCCATCGTATCTTTAATAGAAAACTGAAATTTTCATAAAATATAGTTGCTTATACTAACAAAACCTAAATTTAAGCCAGAAAATTATATTAATTAATTACTAAGACTCTTTTACGCCTTTAGTACAATCTCCCTAAAAAGCTCAAGAAACGACGGTGATAGATGAAATAAGTGAAGTGTACATACTTGATTCATCGATTTAAAATTGTAACTTATTAAAAGTGTTTAAATGTTTTACTAGGAATTAGTATCCAATTTTAAATTAGATTTATATCCTAAACTGTATAATACAAAACACAAACAAAAACAAAAGCAAGATGGTCTGACATCACATATTTTTTATTCATTTTTATGTCTCTTGAATTTATTGCAATCAATTCAAAATAGGTTGCATACCTCAAAAACTGTCATCAATTCAAATCTTCAGTAATATGATTTACTCGAGTTTCGACATTTGAACTCATCATTTAATCAAAAATTTCAAAAGTAAGACTATTCAATATAAAAAGTTGTATAGAAATAGTTCCTTTGTGGCTATTTTACATTTGCTAAAACTAAATTCTAATACAATTTAACTTGCACACCATAGAAACGAGTAAAATTATTATTGTTTTGTATTTTGTTATTTGCTTGACAGAGTTGCAAGGGCCGTCAGTTGCAATATTTGCCGCTTCGGCCGAGCACACGCGATGTGGCGACGTCAACACGGATCTGTCACCTCCTGGCTTGACACCAGTTCTCGTCCGTCACACGCTCTCACAAAAATCAACAGGACTTAAATTTTATCTGTCCTTCAACCTGTCAGCTCAGCCACACAAACATTGTCACCGTTATCCTTTTACATCGGGAGTAAAAAGTGTAACGTTTGTAATATACATAGTTTATATTCTTATCAGGAGTAAAATCTTAATTTAAATTGATTACTTTATAGCGTCAGTTCAAAACGATAGTGCAATTCCGACCTACTAGTAGTAATCTCTGCAAAGAGTGGAGGCACTGTTGCCACCACTCTTCTTAGTGATTAACTCTATTTTCTTATGAAACATATATAGTACATTTTATGTTACTATGTATGTCATGTTGCTGGTGGGTAAATAGAAACAACAAATCAACATAAAACATAGAAATCAATAATTTGCCCAGATTACTTATTAAGTTGCGTAAGCGTGGTTAATGTTAAACCTTACTCATAATTACAGTAAAAAAATATTAAAAATTATTTTAAAAAATAAATACATATATATGACATTTTGATCATTTACATTTAAAAGTTGAAAAATTGATCTAGAATGAAGGATTACGGTTCCGAAGTATTTTGATGAAAACTTCATGACGCAATTGCTCATTCGAAAGCCCTAACATTTTATTTATACAGAGTACATCGGTTTCACATGATAATATCCCATCGTCAATGGGATTTATTTATCTTAATTTTTTAGAATAGTTACAGTACTATGAAAAAGAAAATTAACGACCGCACAGTTTTGTATATGGATTAGCTTATATACCTTCTCTTGATAACAATCTAATTTCTACTTTCATGATGGTATAGCCTCTGAATCACTGTATATTACCGAAAAAGGTGTAAATTACCTGGAATACAGCCAAGTGATCCGTCTATTGGTGAGAACTACCAATGGTTTCGTACCTTCATGGGTACATTTTCAAGTTCTAAACATAAGCTAAAACATTCTTCTTCAATGATGGTGTGGTTGAAGAAACGTCAGACATAAAACTTACACGAAAACATTGAGACAAACAAACGGACACACGAACATTTAATTAATAAAAACGAAAAACTGGCCAGTACGGAACCGCACATGTGTTGCCGGCGAAAGATGAATCATGACTCATATCATGTCTTGAGTCGATGTGTGACGTGATCACCCCCTCCCTTATCAGGACCTGTTCTTGTACTGCCACTGCCATCGAGTATCTCAATTGCTGTATTACAAATTATATTAGATTCAAAGGAGAGCTTGTCATTAAGCAAATGTTCTGGTATTGCAGCCTACAATAGTTTTGTTCACAGATTAATTTCCCTCCCACTCAGCCAAGCCAATTATAATGAAGAATTAGAAATCATAAAATACATTGCCGTTTCTAATGGTTATAAGAGTTCGATGAAAGATAAGTTAGTCCGTATATAAGCACAGTAATAGTAATAATGTAAATGAGACCAAAGATATTAAAGCATTTGTGTCTGCCGAATACGGAACTGTATTGAACAACACATTAAACAATGAAATGGCTAAGAATAATGTCATTGTGTCGTACAAGACTACCAACAATCTAGAAGCGCTTTTAAAACTAAATAATAAACCGGCGGAAGACAAAATCAATAAGACCGGTGTTTACAAGATAAAGTGTAATGATTGCCCCAGCTTTTACATTGGTCAGACTGCCCGGTCATTTGCTGTTAGATTTAATGAACATCTACCTAAGAAATCATCTAAGTCTGCTTACGCCAATCATTTAATAGATTCAAATCACAGCTATACAAACATTGACAATAATTTAGAAGTCCTCCACTTTTGTAATAAAGGCAACTACATGAATACAATAGAAGAGTTCGAAATTTACAGGTCGTCAAAAAATCCCCAGAACATTTGCTTAATGACAAGCTCTTCTTTGAATCTAATATAATTTATAATACAGCAATTGAGATACTCGATGGCAGTGGCAGTACAAGAACAGGTCCTGATAAGGGAGGGGGTGATCACGTCACCCATCGACACAAGACATGATATGAGTCATGATTCATCTTTCGCCGGCAACACATGTGCGGTTCCGTACTGGCCAGTTTTTCGTTTTTATTAATTAAATGTTCGTGTGTCCGTTTGTTTGTCTCAATGTTTTCGTGTACGTTTTATGTCTGACGTTTCTTCAACCACACCATCATTGAAGAAGAAGCTTATGTTTAGAACTTGAAAATGTACCCATGAAGGTACGAAACCATTGGTAGTTCTCACCAATAGACGGATCACTTGGCTGTATTCCAGGTAATTTACACCTTTTTCGCTAATTTCTACATCTATTTAACTACCTGAAATAGTTATCCCGGAGTAGTACAGGGTGTTTTTTAAACGCAACACAAACCTTTATTTTATCAGCGAAGTATTATTTGATCCCCGGATTTGACCCCAATATATGATTTTCTTTGGGGATACATAAAAAGTAAGGCCTACGAAAAAAATTCACAGGATATTCAGCACCTCAAAACTTGGTAACATAACAAATTTAACAAATTTGTACAATACATTCAAGTAACAAATTTAATACAATACATTCAAGGAGGTACTTTGCAAAACGTGTTCATGAATTTGATGGAGAGAACACAACTTTGCATTAATATCAATGGTGAATTGTTTGAACATATAATGTCAGCTAAGTGTGATCAAATTTAAATAATAGGTTGTATAAAATGTAAAGTTTAACATTGCATTATTCAATATTAAACATGGGTTGCGTTTTATAAAACTACCTTGTATTTAATATTGTGAAGCTATTTGTTTTTATTGAACTTAAATTGGTGTGAAATGGCACATCGATTATCTAACTAATACGACTCTTCATTTCAATCCATACAAGCAAGACCATTCAACAAAGACCACAAACAAATTGTGCAATACACTTGAGTTTTCTGTGATATTCAGGGAAGGGATATGTTTGTTATACTGGCAATGATAGAGATATGATCAGAAAACATTAGAAGTCTAAAACTTGATGATACTTTTAGTGCATTGCATATAAAAAAAGATCATTGCAGTGAACAAAAACCAACAAAGGGCCGAAAGTGGATTCCTATGGACCTCCAGAACAAGCACCTTGATATTTGCTTGTTGCGATCACAAACAACCATTTTATGTTGGCGATCATTTAAGGTGGGATTCATTAAGCTTATATTATGTCCACCAACTCAATAAAACTTGTTTTCAAAACATTTCATAAGACGTCTTCGTAGAAGTTTACGCAGTCACCTTAGAAAGGTCACAAAATGCACCAATGGCAAAGTGCGGCCTGTCCAAGGCTCCTAACATCTCTTCATAAATTCACAGATGCCATCAAAATTAGAAAGGATTAATTTCATCCCAAATTGAGACGAGGATAATATGTTCTTTCCAAATATTTACTGAGTGTTTTTAATCATCTTCGCATAATCCTTGGAAAAATATGAGAGCAAATTATTAAGTGATATAATTTTTTTAAATTCCTTTAGTTAAATGTATAAAATGTCCAACTAAAATGACTTCGTGAACCGTAGCGTAGTGATTAACTCTTCATTTATTCTTTCTGGATTTGAATATAGAAAATATAAAATTGAGCCTGGAATTATTTTCTTCAAATAACTTTTTAAACATTATTCATGATTTTACGCTAGATTGAATGGAATTTATTTTAATTAGGGAGGCCAACAAATAGTATCTGTTGTAATTGCTAAACTTTTTTACGAAATAAATTTTACTAAGAACTGTATCTTACTACAGACGAAATTATCATTAGAGTGAGCATGATCGTGGTAGGATCATAACCTAAGAAAAGCAGAGCTCAATTGGGACACTATGAGATAAGTGCTGTGCACTTAGATGCTATCACAGTCACTACAAAGACTACTTCATAGTCAATTCTGTTTAACTTGCTCTTAATATATTTTAATGAATGAAATAATTTCTTCTCAATCTTCTCAATCCAAGATTTCCTACTTTTATTCAGTTTCAAGTTAAGTAACAACGTCTTTCACTCATCAATTAACCCAAAGAAAAAACTTTAAAACACACTTTTACGAGATTTTTAAATGAAAATCTACAAAACCAATCCTACCTCCTAAAACATTCTTATCCATACAATGAACTGTGAAACCAATAAGGATTCTGTGTGAATTGGTCCTTTAGTAGACCTATTAACGATCGCTCTATAGATAACTAACATGGGAGGAAGTTGTGATGTTGGCAGAAGAAATATAGCTATGCTAGTCACAAAAGTTAATTATAATTTCATTATCAAACCGCTGCAGTAACAAGAAATAAGACCAAAAATTAAAACAATTTAGGTCCAAATTTTGGATTCAAATTCTACAGTTTTTTTAGTTTTTTAGATATGAAACCTTTAGAACAGAAAAACTAACCAATCAAATTAAATGCAACTAAAATCATATTATTAACCATGGCATGAATAACAAAAGGACCACTTCAAACTCAAATAAGCCGGTACACCTCATGTACTGAAAGGGCCTTAGTATTGAGGAACTATATTAGTGCAGGGGAAATGAAAAACCGTCAAATGTTTTAACTGAACATACTATCAAATATTATAGTATGTTCAGTGATGTATGTAGTGTATGTATGTAATGTTATAGTTTGTCCTCCTTTTTGTTATCAAATATTATTCATGTTAATCTGAGTTGTTGAAGTTTTTTTGTTATTATTAATTGTTACTGTTAGTTTGTTATTATTTATTTGTTCCTCTTTATGTGAGTATTTATTACATCTAATCGTTAAAGTTGTATTTATTAAATATTAGAACTGCCAGCACAAGCTAATTAATTTTTGCTAAATCATATTAAATTAATTTCTTATCCCGCACGTGCGTGTGCACATGGGACATATAAAGTGTATAGACTAAACAATTTTTTGAATAAAGATTTTTTGAATTGAATTGAATTGATCTATATTCATAATGTTGTATTAATATAAAATGAGGGATAGGTGGATAAATGTAAAACTGAATTGATTTTACTATAACGGCAAATTTTAACGGATTCCAATATCTTTTGCAAAAGATTCCTGAGCTCATTAGATAAAGCACTCATTATTTCCAGGAACCCAACTTAGTATTGTTCCCTCAGAAGCTGTTTGAAATCATTTCAACTGGATTTCTTTGAAACCGATTCCAGACATTTTAACAACCTCTACGTTTGAAGAGAATTTTATTAAGAACTATTGGAATTCTCCATGAATATAAACCACAAATTTTGATCCTTTGAAGGCCGGAGCCCTATGGGAATTTACAAATATCCCTTCTTCATGGGTGCTTTGCCTATAAAAAGAGTGTACTTGTAAAATGTCGATCTACAAGATACAAAGATAGCATGGGCGTTGATCGTAATTGCGTCTTTATAGATACAAAAAATCGTTAATTATATTTAAACTAGCCGATCAAACCGGTTTACCCATGGAAAAACATAAAACTTCTTGGATTTATGATTTAATTTGTCATATTTTTTAAGGTTGCCATGACAACTTCATATCCTTCCCTATAGTTTAACATTAAACTTTGATTACTATAGGGCGTAACCCTAAGGGAATTTTGTAAAACCGTTTCTTATTAAGATTTCAGGACCCAAGAGGAGCACTTATGCCGAATTTCAGCTCTTTAGGTCTTATGGTTTTGGGTATTTGCTGTCCATTAAAAACCCCGTTATTTTCTCTCTCTTTCAATAGGGACAAATTCTTACTTAAATTTAACATTACTTTGAGTGGATAGTTCATTCTGGAAGCTGGTCGTAATGTTCCATTTATTGTATCAATTAACTATCTAAAATAAAATCGGTGCATTAGCTTGTGACTTTTTATAATAATAACAATAAGGTATAACATTATATACCCAACAAGGCAAAAGCACAATAATTACCGCTGATTTAACGTGACGTCGTTAGCCTAATCAACTGTACTTCCTTCCTACTGCTGCCTTCGTGTCAATGTTAGCCTACTACTTCAAAATGTCCACACACTAACGATATCGTTCCTCCTCCTAAATGCTCTGAGATCCTTTTGTAACATCCTATACATCCTGACCGGATCACCTACCCTGTGTGTTTTCTTCCTTCTCGTTAGAGAGGAGGAAGTAATATATAATGGTAAGATGCGGTTTAACTATGGGTATGAGTGTATGTATGAGTATTTTGATTACCCAATTCATGTTAAAAAATGCTATAATGAAGACGAAAAGATACTATCACTCTGGTTATCTACTATCTACGTACAAGAGTAATTAATGTCTAATCCAATAAAACGAAAATATATCAATAGGTCTCGTTAATGTTCAAAATTGGCAAATGGAACATCTTTTTAATTTACCGATTAAAAATCTTACTCTTTGTTTTACCTGTAGTACTATTGCGTATAATCTTATATTTGTACCAGTAGAAAATATTATTAGTAAGATACACATTTTATCATTGGCAAAAATGTATATCACAAACATTGAATGTATCTTAACAAACTTGTTTGTTTTGTTTTTAACACAAGAGATGATCGATTACTATAGAATATTACTGCAAAAGAAAAGATGATACATAGTTCTGATTCATTAATAAATTGTACGTAGTTGAGGTTTGGCACAATTACCTTATCTAATTTGCATATTCAGTGACAGTCTTTAAGAAGAAAATATAAGTGGAGCATTTAAAAAGTAAAACAAAGTTGACATTTTTTAAACCTGAGAGTATTACAGGCTTGTAAATTTTATTAAAATACATCCTTCAGTTTGCAAAAATCAAACGAATCTATATTCATTTAGTTTGTCAATGTTTATAGAGCTTAATCAGAATATAAATTGCTATCCCGAAAAAGGTAGATCCGTGATGCTTTATTTGAGATTGTAACGCGTTTGCCTCTCTTCACTATTCCTTAAGAATGTAATATGGAGCTTTTAAAATTACAGCATATTATATTATTTATGTATTCAACTCAGATTACACAGCATAATTGAAAAACGTGTGCGGGTTCCTGCATGCTGTAGTGAGCCCGGATACAGTTGTGGTACTGGTAAACTTTTACTATTCTCCTGGATCTTTATTCCACTACTTATACAAAAACATCATTCTTGATAATTTGGTATTTCGCCTTCACTCTACATTTTGTAAAGCTGAAATTCAAACCAGAGGATTCAACTGCTCCAGTAAAATAAAATTACAAGTGATTAAATATAATAATAAATCGAATAAAATAATCTCACAGTTCATAGCTTTTGAATATACATTTAAAAAAAGACTTATCTGTAGAATTTAAAAACGTCTTCATTAAAATATATACTGTAACTACGTGACGAAAACTTAATAATTTTCCAAACTCAAAACTTAATAAATCATAGACTCGATAGTTCGCCTCATGAAACTATAACTTGTCCGTCTGTCCGTCTGACCGATCGTCTTTCATTCGTCCTTTCCCAGCTGACGCGAGCAAGATGTGCCCGGTAGGGAGTTCTTCTAAGAACTGTATCAACAACCTTTAAGACACTCCCTATCGGGGATGACAGCCAATGAGGAGGCAATTATCTGCTCGGCGGGAGGAGGAAAGAAGAGGAGTGGGAGGAGGAGACCTCTGGACGAGAGGGAAGACGCGGGTGTGTGATGGGAGTGAGCTAGGAGTGTGTGCTGTGGGTGATTTGGATTTCTTTGTTATTTTATAAGAAGGTACTGTAAATATTTCAATATCATGCAAACATATTTTATAAGAAGGTATTATCTAATTTTTTTTCCAATTTGAAGTTATCAAGTCATTCATTTATTATGTAATCAATGTATTAATAACTTACAAGTTAATTATTAATGTAAATTTTAACCATTGTTATTTTAAAACCAAGTTTGTCAGGGCAAACACTGTAAATTCAATTTTATTTTAATTTTGTTCCATTTGATTTTCCTGTTTCTTTTGAATTTTGGTTACCTTGATATTTTTTACTTTGTTTATTAAACCTTTTGTTTGAGCAGTCTTGTGACCTACTCTTTTCAGTTACCTCTCGCCAATGCATAATTCATTATTTAGCTTATGTAGGCCCAGGACTGGCATGGTGGAGGCGTAATTTAGTTTGCCCTGTAATTTCGATCCCTGATTAATTTGACAAATTACTTCTGACTTGATAATTTCATATAAGTTTTGTAGTATGTGCTAAGATGTATTTTTAGGCGAATCATGCCAATTATTCGTAATGTAGGACCATTTAAAAATACTTTAAAGTAAACTCAACATCTAACAGTTTTAAGAGTTTATATAATCTGAAATAAAACAACTGCAACACTTCAAAATAGGGCCTAACCTTAAAGTAATGTTTTGTTATCATTGAATTGTGATACTTAAATGTATTAAAAAATATCTCTATACAAACCAGAGTGAAGTCAATAGCTAAAATATGTCAGGTTAGAGTAAAGTAAGCTATTTATTCCATCCATAAAAATTACAATTATATGGATTTTAATTTCGAAATTGTTGATATTGATATTTATGTATTAAACAAAGCACAAGCATTACAGTTAGCTAACAGATATAAAATCAAACTCCCACCCATCCCTGAACACGAAACCCTAGCCAACTTAAGAACAAAACTAGCCCTCACCAAAGATGTATTTAAAACGGCACAAAGACACCCAGGATTTGCTACAGCTTTAGCAACACTCTTTTTCAACGGTATCTTAGAAGATAAAGACAAGGAAAATTTCAGGGACCTGTTGAATTTGTCAAAAATCTTAGAACCAATTTATGAAAGCCCGTCAAACAATAAAAATGAACCCCACCCTCAAAGTGAATATTTAACACCTTGGCATATGCAATCTAATGAACCATTCGGTCTTGGTTTGCCTACTTCATCCTCCCAAAACAATAACACTTCTAATGAAAATATTTATGGCAATGAAATAATTAGACAGCACGAAGCCCTTCTTAGATCACAAAGTAACGCAACTTTAAACCAAGAGAGCACTCCAAATCAAATTAAATCAGTAACTCAAGATTCTTTAAACAAAACCCCAACCATTAATTTACAAAATCAAAGCCCTGCTGTACTAACAGCCGAAACTAAAATGGATAATAACGAACCTAAAGAAAAACTACCCCTAATAAAAGCTGGAACATTCTCGGGTCTACCATCAGAAGACGTCCATGAGTTCATAAATAAATTTAAAACAGCTAGTTTATGTAACCATTGGTCAAACAAAACTAAAATTGAGCTTTTTCCGACCCATCTAACAAGCACACCCTACAAATGGTTCAATCTTTACAAACAAGAGCATGCAACAATTGATTGGGATGATTTAGAGAAAGAATTCATTAAAGCCTTTAGTCCCGTAGCTTTGATTGCAGACCTGCAAACTGTACTTGAAAACAGGGTTCAAGGAGAAAACGAATCTCCGTCCCACTTCCTTTTCGAGATTATCCACCTATGCAAACGAATTGATCCCGACATGACTGACAAAAAAGCAATTGAATACGTAATTCAGGGTATTAAACCAAATATTTGTGATGAGCTAATTAAACTGGAAAATAGATCCTTACAAGAATTGAAAGAAAATCTGTTCAAAATTGAATCACGGTCGATTTTAAAGTCAAAAAATACACGATTGTATCAGAGGCATAAATCTCCCAAAACAAACCCAAAATCAGTAGCATTTGATGACGCTAACTTAGCTGTCCTACAGTCAGACATTAGAAACCTAACAGAAACCGTAAACAGTCTAAAACTTGCAACAAATGAAACCCATAAAAGTAGAGACAGGTGTAGGAGCCCAAATGATAAAACCTCATACAGGTCACGTTCCCCATACAAAAGAGATGAATCTCCATACCATAGGCGAGATAGGTCAAGAGACAGGTCAAGTGATAGATTTATGCGTAGAAGTTCTTCCCGTGAATCTAGTTACAACTCACGAAACTCCTCTCCCAAAAACAGAGCTAGTTTCCACAACTCTAATTACAACTTAAATCATAAATCACCTTCCAAATCCCCATCCAGAACACAATCTCCTCAAGACGCAAGGTATTGCCACATATGTAAAGTAAATAACCACACCATCGAAGTATGTTGGTTCAATTCAAGAAACTATCGCGCCAGCAGGAACAACAAAAATCACAGTCAAAGATCCTCTAAACATTGCTCTTATTGCAAAAGAACCAATCACACCATAGATCAATGTTTCAGGCGCCCTGATCAACGATCACGTAATCAAAAAAACGTGTAAACCAGGGAAGTCATTTAACTGGTAAACACAATCATATGGCTTCCCATGAAAACAAACCATTTCGCACTAGATATTTTTGGAATAAAACAAGCCATTTCCCTGAACTTTTGTCAGGCAGACCTAAAAGTATGAACAACTTAACAAATAACAATAAACATTCACTTCTACAATCACAATACGAAATTGATTTCCCAACAATACAAGAGTCCCTTAAACGCAAGAATTACAGAAATAGACGAGAATTAAATCCTAATAGTAACGGAAAAACTAAGCATAAAAAGGCAAGTACCAATAGCACCAGATAACACCCTACCCATGATCCGACCGCGGTGACGACACCATCAGCTGATCGCAAGGTCACTGCAACGAGCACGGGAGCATCAGCGTCTACGTCATCCTACGTGACGTGCGAACCAGCATCAACATATCAGCAACTGCCTGCGTCACGAACAGCTGATACGGGCACCGACACTCCTGCAGCCTCTGACATCATCGCTGCCGTGACCGAACCTCCTCCGCCGTTACCTAAAGCTACCTTCAACCAATCAATGATTAAGTCATCTCTTCCCAATGAACTAGTTAATGCCCAAAACCAAACCTCCCAAATTCATGACATTTGTTTATCCAATAGTGATGCACTATCTCTCCAAAGTATAATTGAAAATGAAGCATCGGAAGAAAGCATTAAACACTTAAATCTAAGAAATCTAATCAAATGTGAAAGAAGGCAAACTAAGTGTACTTTATCTGATATTTATGACCTAATTTTTAACGTAAAAGAAACCAAGAAATTTCCCACCTTAACTATGAATATTCAAGTAAAAGAAACAGACAGGGTATACGCAGCAACACTTGACACCGGTTGTAATTATTGCCTAATTAAATCAACAATTGTAGATAACCTTTCCCTTCAAACGGACAACCTACCAGTAATAGTAGCAGCCAATGACCAACCAGTTAAAGTAATAGGAAAACTATCGTTACCCATAATTATAAATTCACAAGAGTATCCAACAGAGTTTTATGTGATAAAAGACCTAGCTATTGACATAATTTTGGGAAATTGGTTTTTATTCCAAAATTGCATGGAACTTGATTTCAAGAAACAGCAAATTAGAATAACAAACAAAAATCAAACTCACACTATTCCTATGAACAAATCGTGGTTATTGAATTTGAAACCAGTTATACTCAACACAAACACTATCACCAAACCAGAAAATTTAGTTGAAATTAAAGTGAACGAGGATATTGTTGTAGCTCCACATCAACATTACAAATTAATGCAGTTACCACCTGAACACTCAACATACGAGTTAGATATTGACCTCAACATCAGAGAAAAGAAAAAACTCCATGTATATATATCTACAGACGCCATAGGGAACGATAAATTCATTCAAATATATAATGCCAGTAAATTTCCAAAGTGGCTAAAGCAAAATTCCGTGTTAGGATATTTGAGACCTAATATGGAAATTCCAATATACAAAAGTAAAACACCACCCCAAGCACCTAACCTGGACCCCAGTAAAATAATTCCTGTAGACAGAAATGGCATTCCCCTTGATATTAATCCTAAACTTACAGTTGAACAACATAATAAGCTAGCGAAAACCCTGAATAAATTTAGTCACATGTTCACCAACAGAACCGAAGATTTAGATCCAGCTAAACTACCACCAGTAAAATTAAAAATAAAACCAAATGCTAAACCAGTTTATCACCCTCCATATAGGCAAAGCTTAAAAGAACGGAAAATACTTCAAGATGAAGTACAAAAGCTAATAAAAGCAGGCATACTCGAAGAGGCCCCTGACTATACCGAGTGTGCAAGTCCCATGTTTGTCATAACAAATTCAGATTCTTCTACACGAGTTATATCTGACTTAAGATCTGTTAATAAATGCTTGGAACAACAAAATTTTCCAATAGTTTCAGTTGACTTAGTCTTATCATGCCTATCAGAAATGGAATATTTTACTCATTTGGATCTAAAGAATGCATTTTTCCAATTGGAAATCGCTCCAGAAGATAGGAAATATTTAACAGTAATAACTCAAACTGGAAAGTACCAATTTAGGCGTATGCCTCAAGGTCTCTCAATTGCTACCGTAGCATTTCAAAGAGCAATAACAAAAATACTCTCCAAACATTTATACAGTAAATGTATACCATTTATTGATGACATAACAGTTTTAGGGAAAACATTCGATGATCAGCTTGAAAATATAGAAATCATATTACAAGAACTAAATAGAGTGAACCTAAAGTTAAATTCCAAAAAATTTCAGTTTATGTACAGTAAAATAAACATTCTTGGTCATGAAGTTAGCGCTAAAGGCTGCTTACCCTTAAAGTCTAACACAGAATCAATCACTAAATTTAAAACACCAACCACAATTAAACAAGTTAGATCATTTCTAGGAGCTGCAAATTATTTCCGCCGATTTGTAAAGAACTTTGCCAAAATAGCCATGCCTCTAACAAACCTTATAAAAGAATACAATTCTACAAAGAAGTTTCAGTGGACAAGCGACTGCGAGAAATCATTCCAGGAACTGAAGACCATTCTCACCTCACCACCACTTCTGAGTCACTTCAATGAAAACAGAGAAACCAGGGTTTATACGGACGCATCTAATTTTGCAATCGGAGCTGTTATGACACAGTACGATTCTGAAACACGCACGGAACACCCAATTCAATATTTAAGCAGAAAATTAAAACCTAATGAAGTTAATTATAGCGTATCAGAAAAGGAGTTTCTCGCTCTTGTATATGCCCTAGTAAAATGGCGTGAATTTCTTTATGGGAGAAAAGTAAAAGTTTTCACAGACCACGCAGCTCTCCAATATTACAAATCATTTAAAGGAGCTTCCTCTAGACTCACCAGATTATCTAATCTTATATGCGACTATGACCTGGAAATAACGCACAAGGCAGGTCGATCCTTGGTCTTTCCCGACTTTCTTTCCAGAAATCCGGTTGATAAGACAATAGAAGAGGATTTCACTTTCAACCTTTCTTCAGTAAGCGCCCTTCATCAAGTGGACTTGAAGATCTTGCAAGCCCAGGATGATGACCTGAAACGCGTCTTACTTGCTCTCGAAGACCCTGATCTTGTGGAAGAAAAGTACAGGAAATTAGCCGCAAATTACAAAACAGAAAATGGAATTCTTTACAGAAGCTATAAAGATGGTGAGAAACACAGATATGTATTGGCTATTCCCCAAACATTAGTTAAAGACATACTAGAAGAATACCACAATTCGCCTTTATCTGGAGGACATCTCAACACATTCAAAACATTAGGAAAAATCAAGGAAAGATATCATTGGATGCGTATGTCCACGGATGTCGAAAACTATGTAAAAACCTGCGAAACGTGCCAGAAGAGAAAGAATACCCCAAAGAAAAAGTTTGGCTTCCTTAATCCTATCCCTCCCACAAACAAAATCTTTGAACGTATTCAGCTTGATATTATTGGCCCATTAACTCCCAGTAATAAATTTAAATACATTTTATCAGTTACGGAATCTTGTAGTAGATTCGCGTTTGCATTCCCGCTCGTAACTGCTGATGGAAAATCAATTGTTAAATGTCTATTAAAATTAATCTGTACTTATGGTGTGCCAACCATAATTCAAACAGACAGGGGTACTGAGTTCAATAATAATATGATTCATGATTTAACCACAGCAATAGGAACATGTCATATTTTAAGCAGTGCCTTTACACCTCAAATAAATGGTCAAGTAGAAAACTTTAACAACACCTTGATAAACATGCTATCTCACTATGTTGCTGAAAAACCAAACACTTGGTCACAGTATATTGATTATGTACTATTTGCTTATAATAATAGTATACACCATACCACAAAATATAAACCAGCTTACCTGTTCTTAGGATTTGAACCTCAGTTTCCAAGTGATACATTGTTTGTTAACCATAATGTTGAAAAAGACTTACTAGAGAAATTAAAAATTATAAATGAGATTAGGAATACTATTCCAGATGTAATAGCTAAGGAACAAAAGAAACAAAAAATGTATTTTGACAGGAATAGGAGAGATTTGACTTTAAACCCTGGCGATCAGGTACTAATCTGGTACCCAAAAAATCTCAGAGATAACCAATCAAAATTTTCATTCAGATACAAGGGCCCATACACTGTACTAAAGAAAGTTACGCCAGTATCATATTTAGTTGAAATCTTAAAAAATGGTAGATTAGTAAAAGAGGTAATTCATGTATCCAGAATGAAACTATTTCAAAGCAGAATTGTATAATATAATATAGATAGAAACATGCGATATTTAAAACAATCTTTGCATCAATAATGGTTAAAATAAATAAATACTTATTGCTTATATTCGTTTTACAGCTCTACTTTTTTATAAACAGATAACTTCAATAATAACTTATAACAACATTTGATTCATATGCTTATAATTATTTTAAATATATATGACAGGTTAATATGTTCAATTACGTAAGACTTCCTCTTTTGTTCTTATAAAATACAAAGGAGTTACCAACTCACCCACACACACACCCATATGTAAATAATGTATATAGTTGTGTAGCTACACACATTATTAATAAGTTTTATTCTTTATTCAACACATTTATGTCTCACAAATTGTGCAAAGACAATATGCGTGGCCACGCTCTAACAAAACTTAGACTGTAACTTGTGAAAGCATTGAACTAGGTAGGAAAGTGTTATGCCAAGTGACTTACAACAATTGTCTTCTTAAGACAGTTCATAGACGCTCATAGTTTAGGAGGAGTGCATACCTGTTACTAGATACGATGATACATTTAACGAGAGAAATTACTCTTTAGTTCGTGAGCCGGCCGGCATGTAACTGGGAGTATTTCATTGTACTCATCCTATCGAACATTAAATTTATTTGAATAGTTGTTTAGCACATTTGCCTTTGAACAATAGTGACGGACTGATCAACCTCATTGTTGTTTCAAATGCATATGAAGTTCCCATTATGTGATTTTTTTTTTCATGATTTCAGCCTAACTAACGCAATAAAAACAACCCATGACAAGTCATGACTAGATGAGTTTTTGTTCTCTTTAAATAAATGGACTCTCATATCTAAGAGACATGATATCTTCAATATGAACTTTGTGACAACAATGTAGATCCAGTAGGTTCTACAGGACTTTATTTGTCATATTGTGTAATATATTACAATGATAGCTTTTGCTTCAACAGGTACTTATGAACTATTAATTAATAACTAGTTTTTATATACATATTGAAAAATATTATATGTAACTGAAACAAAAAAAATAGTTGATAAATAAGCATATGAATCGCCATTTAAATATCGCATGTTACAAAATACAACAGGAAGCAGAGGAACAAAATTAAATATTAGATAATTTATAATAATAATTCCAGCACACTCTACAACCGCGGACTCATCGCAAAGCTCATCCACGCATCAGCCATGATGTCATCATCGCACCGGCCGCTGCTGCCTCGCCGCCGTTCCAACAACTCAGCGGTGTCAGCATCGTGTCTACTCGCCGCCCTCCTCATATGGCAATCTACTCCGTCAGTTGGGACGCAAATACCCTTTCATATTATATCGGGCGTAACCTTCAATAACGTATCTTCAATTTTAATTCCTTATCATTACGTCGCGCCTTTGTTTTACAAGATCAATTATCGCACCAAAATCACTCAGTCTATTCCAAAATCACAACTGTCCCCACGTCCACAGGATTGCAATAGCCTAATCCAAGTAGAATCTCAAAATTGCAAGCAAAAGATCATTCTATCGGAAATTCAAAACTACATCCACGAAATGCTGCTGGTAGAAAAAGTTAACTTTGACCCTTACACAATAATTAATCATAACACCTCCAATTATAGAACTAAAAGATCTATTGAATTTATTGGTAGAAGACTAGAATGGTGTTGCAATGTAGCGACAATGACTAATCTACATGATCTAGCCGAAAATGAAGAACAAGTTGATGATAAATTAAATTCCTTACTAGATTTTGTCAAAAATGAACACACAGAATTTACTTTAGCAGAAACTAAACTGAACAATTTCTCAGCAAATATAAACAGTGAACAGGATTGTGAAAAAAAAATTCCAGAATCTATCTTGTCCTCTGCAGCACTAAAACAAGACCTAACAAGGCTTCAAATTAAAATACAAGATCAAAACTTGTCTTTAGCAATTCCTTTAGCCAAAATTGAAACTTACTTCACACTTCCTATTTGCAAATGCCACTACGAAAACGAAAATATTATTCTACAAATCAGAATTCCTCTAAAACGACACCAACATTTGTTGTTAAAAATCTAGAACCAGTTAAATTATTTGATCATATTCAAGTAAAAAACTCCTGGACCGATATCGTAGACGACCGTAGATTAATCTTATATGTATTATTAGCATGGATAACAATTTTGACAGTTTTATTGTTAATTGCTGCATATTACATTCACATCCTTAATATTAAATTGAATGTTTTGAACGCTCAGTCACGAACCCCACCAAGAGATTACATGTAATTCTACACATACAATACTTTAACTCACTTACATATCACCGCAGTTCAAAACAAAATTACTATTTCAAAACTACATTTAGCCAAAATTTCAACTAAATTTACTTAAGGAGACCGAAAGGGCGAAAGAAGACGTGACCGCTCAATCAACAAGTCAGTTGATCTATTCTACCGCGTTCCGCTGGAAGGGTCGTGAGTAGGTAGGATGCGCCGGTTCAAGACCGCGGCGTGGCGCTGGAAGGGGGGATGAAGAGTCGGGCGAACATCAAGATTTCCGCTCGCTAAAGAAGATGTCCGTGTCATCCTGAGGACCGCGAAAGCTCCTTAAGTAACATTTTCGAATTGGTCAACCGGTGGTAGGTTGACGTTTAAGCCAGGGGGGTGTAACTACGTGACGAAAACTTAATAATTTTCCAAACTCAAAACTTAATAAATCATAGACTCGATAGTTCGCCTCATGAAACTATAACTTGTCCGTCTGTCCGTCTGACCGATCGTCTTTTATTCGTCCTTTCCCAGCTGACGCGAGCAAGATGTGCCCGGTAGGGAGTTCTTCTAAGAACTGTATCAACAACCTTTAAGACACTCCCTATCGGGGATGACAGCCAATGAGGAGGCAATTATCTGCTCGGCGGGAGGAGGAAAGAAGAGGAGTGGGAGGAGGAGACCTCTGGACGAGAGGGAAGACGCGGGTGTGTGATGGGAGTGAGCTAGGAGTGTGTGCTGTGGGTGATTTGGATTTCTTTGTTATTTTATAAGAAGGTACTGTAAATATTTCAATATCATGTAAACATATTTTATAAGAAGGTATTATCTAATTTTTTTTCCAATTTGAAGTTATCAAGTCATTCATTTATTATGTAATCAATGTATTAATAACTTACAAGTTAATTATTAATGTAAATTTTAACCATTGTTATTTTAAAACCAAGTTTGTCAGGGCAAACACTGTAAATTCAATTTTATTTTAATTTTGTTCCATTTGATTTTCCTGTTTCTTTTGAATTTTGGTTACCTTGATATTTTTTACTTTGTTTATTAAACCTTTTGTTTGAGCAGTCTTGTGACCTACTCTTTTCAGTTACCTCTCGCCAATGCATAATTCATTATTTAGCTTATGTAGGCCCAGGACTGGCAATACTTTCACAGTTCATAGCTTTTGAATATACATTTAAAAAAGAAAATTATCTGTAGAATTTAAAAACGTCTTCATCAAAAAATATACTGTATTTATGAATCATTTTATGTGGATAATCAATGCTACTAAATAATTGTACATTCAATAGAGAATTATAAGCTGCCAAAACAACATATCTAAAGGTTAATTATTAATTAGTTAGAACATTGAATTATCTTGTACGGTAATCTTTTTTATCAACCATGGTCAAGAAATGGCAATAATAACAAGTTATAACTATATAGGCAATAATAAAACATAAAAAAATATTCGTTCATTTTCCTCAAAATACAATTCAACTTTCTTCATTTATTTTGGAAGCCATTTAATACTTTCGTAGTTTGTCATGAAACACCTGCTATTTCCGAAACTTTTATTAAAATATTTGCTTGCTTATTGCTTTTGAGAACAATGAAAACTTCTCAGATAACTCATGATTATCGGTAAAAGTTTCGATAAAATGTTTTCTTGAGTTCCATTTTTGTTCCTTTAAATTTAAATAATTTTTAAGTAGTTATATTTTAAGTAGGAATAAATTATCCAGTTTTACATATTTTTAAGGTAATGTGTACATGTATGTTTCTTTGGGCCCACACATCCGGGAACTTACGAGTAAGAAAGATAATTCTCATTATTACAATCTTTATTAGTTGATTCTTCAGGTTCAATAGGCAGGATTATTATAGCCGATACAAGTTAATAGAATTTAACGTAGCTTTTTGAGGTGAAAAAATAATTATTATTTCAAATTTACTCAATAAAATTTCTGAAGCGTTTCTTTTTCGCAATGTACCATGACCTAATTTTAGGATAAAGGATTTTAGATGGTACATGAAGGCAAATACTAATATATATGCTGTATTTTAAGGAGGAAAGTAATAAATATATTACGTTCCTTGATATAGCACTATGTAATAACGCTGACAAGTGGCAAGACTGCACTGAGGGCTACCCTATAATAGGATTAACCCACGCGAAACCCCTCATCTACTCTTACACAGGACTATAGCATAGAATTGCTAAGGTGTTAATGTACATGGGGCTTACATGGTTTCCAACAATTTGATCATGGGATGTACTATGGTGCCGTGCTCATCCTGAAAGTGTTCACGGATTTTTATTGTTTATAGCTTATGTAAATACTTTTATTTTAGACTGTTTATGTTAGCAAGAATAATTCTCTTTCTCAATGTACAAATAAAAGTTAAATAAGATTTCGCTCTAGTTTTTATTTTATAGTAACCCCGTCGTCTCGCTTACATGTGGTGACCCCGTTTTAAAATAATATTTATCTTTCTGATTATTTTCATTTCATTATTCATTAAATATTTAAAATTGTTTTCTGCCATGGATGAAATTGAAAGACAATTTCAAGATCTTCGTGCAGCAAATGATGAGCCTGCCAGAAGACTCGAGAGAGAACAGACTGTAATGTCTCAAAATGAAACTCCTTCTGTACACCGAGTTGCTCTGAAGTTGCCACTTTTATGGACAGATAGGCCAAGCCTATGGATTTCCCAAGCCGACTCCTAATTTGCTATTTCCGGAATAACCTCAGAATAAACTAAATATCACTACATTGTGGCACAACTGGACACCCGATATGCTGCCGAGGTGGAGGATATCATTACAAACCCACCAGTAACAAACAAATATCAAGTGTTGAGGACACAGCTCATCCAACGTCTGTCAGCTTCAGAAGAGCAGCGAGTACGACAGCTCGTCAGCGAACTTGGCGACAGAAAACCGTCTCAATTCCTGCGGCATCTACGTTCTCTGGCTGGTTCTTCGATTCTTTAGGGCAACCTCCTTAGTTAGCAGTGGTTGCGTCGTCTTCCTCCACAAATCCAGGTCATCTTGACGACACAACTCGACCTTCCGCTGGATAAGTTGGCTGATTTGGATAAGATCGTTGAGGTAGCTCAACAACCCATTCCTCTGACAGCTGCCACTTCCACCACCACCACCTCGAGTCCAGACTCAGGCAACGCCTTATTAAATGCTATACAGTCTCTCTCTAAGACAATTGCAGAGCTCTCCACTAAATATAGGCGCAAAAATTGCTCCAGCAGTCGTTCTCGGAGTCGATCGACATCAAGGGCTAGATCCACTGATACGTCACCTGTCTGTTGGTATCACCGTAAATTTGGTAATAATGCAACGAAATGTACCCATCCCTGCAATTTTCAGGAAAACTCTAGAAGCAATCAGTGGTGGCGGCAACGGACTGCTTGACCTCGGGGGGCCGCTTTTATGTTACAGATCGTACTACCCGATACAAGGCGACACAACAAAAGCGTCCTACACCACCAACCGGTCGGTTCGTTTTCAATTTCTGAGACTTTCAGTTTCCGGGGGGGGCTACAGCTGATGTTAATATTTTTATTTTAGACTGTTTAAGTCAGCAAGATTAATTAATCCTCTTTCGATTTATACAATGAAAGTCCGTGAAGACTTTCAGGATGAGCACGGCACCACATAAACTATTGCCCGGCTTAGATCGAGTTTCTTGTCTAGAAGACCACGCCGGACGAGTTTTTATAAACGATCGGATGTTGCGCTCATCCTTCATAGGCACAAACCGTATTAACTTAACAATAACGCAATAAAATAGTGGTCTCCGGGAGGAACCTTCCCCAACGGGGTCATCGGAAACTTCCATATTATTGTCTACAGAAGAGTGGGTTGTCGGCTTTTTAGCACTTAAATAAACACTTACATTATACCTAACGTCATATTCCAATAGCCAATTTACAATTTTTGACAAATTTGTATGTTAGATAAATTTATTGAAATTAAGAATAATCTTTTCAAGGTCAGATTTGTATCAGTACACTATAGAAGGAGGAAATAAATAAACTGTAATATTGAATGAAATGATTTTTAAAATATCTTGAACATAAAATCTTTCTTATTGCAATATTAACGTTTACTCCTTTAATGTTTTTTCGTTTCGTCCTAATCACTAACGGTTCTTTGTCACACGGTTGCTGATTTAATGTGAGATAACCTTCTGCTGTTCCATTTGCCAGGTTTTACGTGACAAAGATAAATGCCTAATAAATTTCCACCGTTGCGTGGTCCTCGCTACACCGTAATTGGATCTCTATACATATCTTGATTTCAGTATTATGTTTAGATTTTTAATTTCTTAGAGTTAAAACGAAGTTTTAATAAAAATGCGAGTTTATAAAAGAGTGTGTCAATGTGATTGGCATACCTTCAATACCTCCAATTGGTGTAGCTATATACTATGCACTACACTACACTATTTACTTTACAGAAATTAACTACATTATAATATAACACGCCTATGAAAATGCAAAGATTTCTTGTGAATTACAGTCTGTAACTTTGGACTTCAGTTGAAAAATAAATCACCCACTAATACCAATCCCTCTTACTCTGTGATTTCCCTAGCTAGGACGGTTTAAGCATTAATAATTTCAGTTTTGAGGCTCACAGTTCATTCAACCCGTCTCAAACTTTTCAACGCAGGAAAACCCGTTGCTGACGTCATTATTTAAATAACGTTATTGCAAATAACAAGCTAGATTAGTCATACATAGCTATATTGGAAAATATTACTAATTAATTTGTATTTACCAAATTACTTTCTAATTTTTTCTGGGTCCAATTACCAACTGAATTACTATAAACAAACGTATTAATTTTCTGACGATTTCAAGTTGAAAACGGACAGATCTGTGTTGACAGCTGTTCATCGCTGTAAACAGATCAGTGTTTAACCGGCTGCATATCATCTTCCCGGCAAACACTGTCGCTGATTGACAAGTGTCCACAGACCTGAGCGCACTAACACACCGACAACAGCACCTATGGCAAACAAACCCTAGTCAGTTTGGTTTTAAAGATAGACAGTGAATTTAACGGCTCACATGAAAGTGTAATCATATAATCCTAAAGTATTAAATCCTTCTCGATTATTCGTACACCAAGCTAACCCAGTTTAATGTACAGTTTGCCTAAGAAAATAAGTGTCATTGTTTGTTAACTATTGCACTTTAAAATTTTCAGTTGATTTTACATTTTGTAAAGGTTCTGTTTCAAAGTAAGTTTTTTTCTCTTTTCCAAAATAAGCTCAAGCCAGCTCGTAACATACTTTTGAAATAGTATGTTACGTTTAGAGCCCGGTAAGCAACATTTAACCGGACGAGCATGATAGTTCCCACGCGAGCCGGAAGCGAGTGCGCGATTTTCATGCTACAGTAGTAGGATAAAACGCAACGGGAGTGTTACGTACGATTCTTTATATCATACTACTCAGAAAACATATTTTCTTATCGCAACGTATTTTTATGAATCACTACTTTTCTCGATTGTTAAACCTAATCGGGACAAACACAAACAAACATAAACATAAACAAACATTAACATTGGCAACTGCTACCAGTGCTGCTACTACATTGTTCTACTCCTCTATATTAACTTAGTAATATGCATTTTGTGTTTGTTTTACAATCATCTAATGGCTTACATCCGCTTCCTAGTAATTCTAAACAGGAAAGTTGTAGGCCTATTGACTAGTACTGCAAAGAGTGACTTACCTGCCAACAATAAGAAACAGAAATCAGATGTTCCACTGTCAGTATGATGTAAAAATGTTTTCATAAAGAGTGGTCTTCGGAATTCCAATTTCACACAGTCAGATCCCAAACTGATACATAACGGTGGACCAGAGGTATTCCATAATGAGACCGTAGCCGCAGAGTTGACCACTTCATTAGCGATTGCCACTCCACAAGGACTGGGCGTGGTCGCAAACAATTAACCCACCGATTTTTATTTCTGGCTCTTTTTCGGTCACACTAAAATAAATATTTTACAAATGTAATCATTTTGAAACTGCAGTAGTCTGTATTAAGATAGCAAAAATGCGTTTACTTTGTCTTAAATTCGTCTGAGCCAAGTACAGTATTCGTGAGTCAGCGTTGAGTGATTTTAGACCAAGACGACCTTTTTATTTAATCTATAATCTAAGACACACTATTTTAGTTATGAAAAAGTTAAGAAAATAAAACTTGATGTTGAATAAAGAATTTTAATGAAGAATGAGTTTTTCATAGTCTGATTAGAATTACCATTTTAAGAGATTGAAGCCACGGTTGTATTCGTCCACTATGAATTTGGCAAAAATCATAGTTGCTTGGTAGACAAAAATCTGCTGGTCATTTAGCAACCGTCAAACCAGAAATATTTTATAACGAACCCAGATCCTGATCAAAGAACTATACTACTGGAACGCGCGCTGCCCATAAGCCGCGTGTTGTAGATTCCGGGCGCATGCAGCGGTGTGTTTCGATTGCATCCAGGGACGCGCGGGCTGAAAAAGGGCACGAAGCTGGCGCGTCCATCGTAGATATGCTGGTTTGACTTCCCGCCTTCTCGCCTTAACTCGAAGTTTATACCACTTAGCACTGAGATAAAAGGTTGAAATTTTGCATGTGAGGAGTCCTTTAGTTTTGAAAGGTAATAGTATCAATTATATTTCAAAAATAATTTTTTGTCTAATTTAAAACATGAGAAAACGTCAGAAGTTTTTATTCAACTTTAAAACTTGACACGAAAAAAGTAGTCGGCTGCTACTTTTTGTGTTTTTTGGTCAGGTAAAATAAAAAACGGTGGATATTGTTGCTAAGGAATTGAATTTCTTAAATAATATTTTTTGAAAAAAAAATGATAGCCGTAGTTTGGTTATTAACTTAGTTTTTGTGAAAGAATTTATCCGTGCTGCGCCAGGATAAAAACAAAGTCAAATCTAAACTGATGTTTACAAAAACAATGTAAACTAAAAAAACACAATTATAGTATCAAATTAAAGGTATGAATCTCACAATTACAATGGTACCAAATATAAATATTATGTTTTAGAGACAGTTTGCACATTGTAGGAACGTTACAAGTTTATTCCGTGGTTGCAGTAACTAAGGAATGTTAGGACAAGCTTCTAGGTTATCGATTGTTACGATGTGAAAACTGCCTCTAAACCATTTATGATTGGTACCATAGTAATTGTGAGATTCAGACCTTTAATTTAATGCCTTATTTGGAATTTTTTACCTTATTTGTACCCGGGCGGGCGCTAAAACGGAGCAAGAAGATGGCGCGTCCGCGAATGTAGTTCATTACTCCATACAAGTGATGATGACCTTAGATCACACACGAGGTTTACAGATTTTAAATCAAAAGGCAAAGTAATTACGGCACATTATGGTGTTTTCAAAATCGTTGATATGCAAACGACTAACGACGTTTTATCGATTTACTCAAGCTAACTGAAAAAAGGCTACCACCAACGATTTAACCTTGAGAATATGTAACAATTTCACAGGCGTTATTTTTAAAAATCACTTAAGCAATGACGAATTCCATGGAAGCCACAAATTATTGTTGATCAAATCCGTAGCTAATTTTTTTAATTATATCACATCACATTGCCAAACGGGAAACCTTTGAAATCACAAACAAATCTAAGTTGAGTTTAAGGCAAAGGTTGACAGTGTTAATTTTTTTTCTAACTTGTAGATTAAGCAACTGATGCTTGTGAAATACGCTGTAAAACTTTTCTTAAAATAAAGTACATTTTATATTTAAAAATTGTTTTATCTTACCTAATACATATTTAGACATTTTAGTCCTAATTTTCAAGAAAATGTAAAATTTACCAGTAACATCTTATAATAAGTCATAATATTCTGCATTAAAATAATCAATATGAAATATAATTGGTTAAAACAATTATCAAACGTTAGCAACACATTCATTTTGAAATATGACAATACAGTATTTCAGAGTTTACAAGGCGTTTAAAGTGCTGTAATAGGCTGCAACAGCATTATCGTAATGCCTGAGCCTTGGCGCGGCCTGTGTACCTGCCCCGCCCTGGCGCCTGCAGGCCCCCGACGCAACCGCGGATTCCGGCTCGCTCTGTAGGCCCAGCGCGCGTTCCAGTAGTATAGTTCTTTGATCCTGATACATTCTAAAGTGTTATGGTGGGGGAGGGGTTGGTTGAAATTGGGCTAAAGGTTGAGGACTAAGAAAACTATTGCTCTTTCAATGTAAATATAGAAATTACGATCATGATGAAAATAAAGTCATTCTTAATAATGTTTATTGATTTGGATATTTCATTAGTTTCATGTTAATGTATTTCTTTAAATCATTTATTAATTTTCTCTTAACAGAGACGTTCTCAAATATAAGAACGCGAATACTTCATTAAAATGATAACACGTATCGGTGGTTTAATTATAGTAATGTATAACACGTATCGGTGGACGAGAATCTGCTGGTCATTGAGCAGCTGTCAAAGCTTAAATGTATTAAACAAACTCAGATCCGGGGTGGGTGGTTATTTGCGTAGTTGAATTACGAAAACCTTTTGTATAATAATAAATGTATTTGAAATAATCTCTCCCTGAAACTAAAAAACCGTAAGATTATCAAATAATTATTTTATTACTGAGACGAGATGAAGTAATACCGTTAAATGTTAAGGTTATTACGGTGGTCTTCGTCGCTTTTAAGAGCGCTTTGACGGTGATACAATTATCTTAACACCTTTGAATTTGTTTTTCGCGTGTTTGTTTTTCGTGTTTGTCGTGTGTTTTTTCGCGAATTTGTTTATCAGTGTTGTCACTTCTGTGAGTGTCAGTGCTATTACAATGTCAATTGTGAACTTCGAAAAGGTTTATTTAGTCGAACTGGAAGGAGTACTTAAAGTTTTGTAGTGGTTGAAGAACTAACAGTATAGTCATTAGGAAGTGCTCCTATTTATGAGCTGAAATAAGGTACATATACTAGCAGAAAACCTACACAACAGCTGGGCTAGTTAAAACTAAATAATAATAAAATAGGTATTAAATGATGTCTTTATTTTGGGACATTTTTTATACTTGCTTAGTTTTAGCGAATTTCCTTAAAGGAATAAGCTATTACCGTAGGTCTCATGGTAAGACCTAAGCCCGAGACCATGTTAACTTTTCATTTTGGGGCCCCCAGAGGCAAAAAACACTATTCGTTCGAATTTATATATATATATATATATATGTCTGTTAACACGATAGCAGCCGTAAATATGATCCGATCTTAATGAAATTTGGTACAGACGTGTAAAGTGGTAATCACTCGGACGAGTTCGTGAACCAGCCCGATCGGACCACCGGAAGGGGGGGTAAAGGGGGGTAAACCCCCCAAAAATGGGTTTTTTGAGTTTTTTACATAGAAAATTAAAAATTATCAAATTTTTGCTAGCATTTTTGAATTCAGCTCAAAAAAAAACAAACAATTTAGTATTTTTAATCACTGCTCTATGTCCATTGATTTCCGAGATATTGAAAGTGGTAAACACAGTACGTTGTCCCAATGTTAACCTTATGGGAAATAAAGAAAATTCTATATCTCGCGTATTTCTCAACATATCTTGATAAAACTTGGTAAATGGCTTCTTCTAGTTCAGATCAACTAAATATTGAATTAAAACCACCCAATTTTAATTTACCCGTAGCAGCAAACCTGCATACTCATTCCCCATGTTATTCTTATGGAGCTTACAAAAACATGTTGAATCTCGCTATGTTGGATTGAAATATGTTGTTTTTCATTTGAAATTCGCTGAGTATGCAGGTCTGCTGCAACGGGGGTATTTTTATGTTTATTTGTTGTTACGTCATAACACTATCGATAATATTAAATACTGCTACAGTTCATGGTAACAGAAATATCAGTTTCCAAGGATTTTCATTTTAACTAAAACCTCAAACTTTGAATTATATTTTGAATTAGAAACTACTTAAAATAACAACGAACTCCAAGAATATTTTTGAATCAAACGCAAAAGGATTGCTGTCAAATAAAAATAGTTTGCAGTAACTTATATTTCTTAATTCAAATAAAATATATTCATCTTCCAGTCATCCTCTCTTGGAGCCTGACGCCTAACTTTGATGTTAACTAGAAGAGATATGCTCTAGCACATGAGACGACAATACCTTGACACTAACACCACGAGGGAAGCCATGGTGAGGATGTATGGCCAACATAAACACCAGCGGGAGGTCCAGGTATTAGCCAGCAAAGTGAAATGTGAACGAATTGCTGCGTTAGTGGTATCAGCCCTTGTTCCTCGCTCTATATTTATCAGGGAAGAAGGGAAGTAACGGTGTTAAGGTATTTGCTGTTTATTATTTGTGACCCATAAATTAAATGTTGTGTTTTCAAGTCATAATTATCTACGTAACTGCAAATTTAAAGTGGTACTGGCATTTTCTAGACTCAATATAATTTAAGATTGTAACGAGAAGTTTATTTATTATATTAGTCATTATTTTACAGTTAAAAGGTGAAGCAAATGGAGTTTGCCCCATTCTCACTCATGGAGGAAAAATGTAAGAGAGTAATTATAAAAAATAGGGCCTATTTTGGCGACGCTATCTGTAAATTTTGTATCTTTTAAACAAAAAATACTGAATTAATTTAAAAGTGAATCAGAATTACAAAATAAACTGAATTAATATAAAAGTGAATCTATTGCCATTATTCCACTGCCGATAGTTGACACGTAGTAAGATCTTCACTCTGACCGAGTCAAATTTTTCGCCGCCATTTTAGATCCCCTATATTAGATGTAATACATGATTTCTGATGTAAACATATTTTAGTGCCACATAATTACAAAGTAGATTTTCCTGCTGATTGCAATGTCATAATCTGGTTTTAAAATATTGATTCGTTCTCAATATATATACATGTACCCAAATAAAGTGTTTTGCCCATACAATCCTTAAGGATTTTATAAGTATTTTTTAGATTTATTTAGTATACTAGCCTATAACCCAGGCTATGCTCGGGAGATTCTTTTCTTCTTACTGGTTTTATGGAATGTTACATTATTTGCAAGCCAATGTTACTATTTTAAATTATGACCATAGTTTTGATACAAACAAATCTTACCTAGATCAATTTCTAAACCCAGGTAAATTTCTAAATATAGGTCCCTTTAAAATCGCCGACGGCGAAAACCCTAAAAGATGTCGAAGCCACCACAGAGCACATAAAGATTAATTAAGTCTAAGCTTTAATTTTTACCAAGATCATGGGTCCATGACAAGTAGTTGTGGCTGTAGCACATGACTGACATATCTATCAATGTTAATTGATTTCCTCATATATCTCCGTTTCAATCTGGGCATGGAGAATTTATTTGTGGAACACCCGTAAATACAGATTTCCGTATATCTCGATCGTGTTGTTTATGGAACAACCGAGAAGTTGTATTGCTTAAATGCTTTGGCACTTGTATTGCTTCCTAGAGAAATTTTTGGAAATTCTCCTAAATATTGGTCTGGCGATATGACCGAGATATATTCCGGACGCGATAGAATCGAGATATTCATCTTGTGATACAACCGATATTTGGTACATGATTTTCTTGACCGCAATACAAACCGAGAAAAATACGTAAGCCCGAAATGTTTAAATGCCACGATATGGATAAGAAATTCACCGTTCGCGATAAAGCCTTGAGATATCCTAGCCACTAAATACAACCGAAATGGGCAGAAATCTGACGGCTACGACGTAAATAGAGATTTTTGCCACAAAACGACCAAGAGATAGAGATTATTGCCACAAAGAACAAGAGATTATTAATCAACGGTACATAAATTATTCCTGTTCGTAATAGTAATAATAATAATATTAACATAGTATTTCTCAACCAATAACTATCATATCTTGTCATTTGTGTTTATTAGAGATTTGAATAAAATCTTGTAATTTGTCTAGATTGTTGAGAACTTTTGAGGAGTTATATTAAACTAAAGCCACTAGCGTGTATACGTGGGTATGTCACACTACATTCTCAACGGCGATGTGACGTCACAGTTAGAGGTAATAAGACGCAACGTTCCAAAGTAAAAATTAAATCTTGAGAAAGTATTGATCAATGTTCGATTATTCTTCCGCGACAAGGTTTTACTTTTCTGAATCTTTAGTACCATTTTACAGCACAATATTTGACGTAGAAACTGCTGTCAGCACTAATACAGTTTTTTACATATCAACAACACAGCTGCACTTTGCCTGTTATTTTTGTTTTAATAACAAATGCATTTCGGAGCGAGAATATTTCTTGTTGAAATTTATTTGAGAGGTTTCACTTACAAATTATGGCTCTGTTTTTCAAGAATACTTGAAAAATAATGAGGTATCTTATCTTAAGACGATCTACTCTCTTCAAAGAAACTACAATTTGATTTTAATTTTCAATTAATCATTGAATAATTTCTAACTGTTTCGTTCACTATGTATTCCTAGTGCAGTTTTTTCTTCTTCTTAAAAAAATTCGTCTAATAAATATCCAGACTACCATACCATTAATGAATCACGATAGGGTTTGAAATATCATGGGAAACCAATAGACACAAACGTCATCCCAATCTTTAAAAAACTAGTATCTGAGAATAAAGGAACTAGGAATAAACCTTTTTTGCTATGAAAACTTTATTCATTTCTAATGAATTTCCTTTAGGTTAGTGCCAGGCTAATATTAGCAAACAATGTAAAGCAGGATTTTATTACATTTTTCAACGCATTTTACTGAGCTCATTACTTGCAAGACTTCCGTTTATCTGGCCGGAACATGTGATTTTATAAATGTCCTAGTCGGGCGATGCTGTATTTAAATATTTCTACAAGCTTTTATAAAATCTTGAGATAATTTCAATGTAATCAAACCATTTGAATCAAAAATTATGTCACAATTTTAATCGTTCATAGCTACTTTATTCGTGATCGTAGACCAATGAAACTTGTGCCATTTAAAAGGGCAGTTTATAAACATAATTTGAATATGTTTTAATTCGTTTTACCGTGGACTTTGTAACTAAAAGAAGACAGTTCATGCTGATGGGTGTTTTGAAGCCAGAAATTGAGCACTCGCGAGATTACTTCGGCACTCGTCACTAGAGATTGCGCCGCAGGAGTGAGATTTCACGCTAAAGGTTTGTATCCCTAAAATGGGACATTTTTCCTTCTACCAGGGTTAAATCTGGTAAATGTCACAACTAGGAGTGCAAAAGAGAGAAAAAAAAGGTATTTTCGATTTCTTTCATACCAATATTCTCTAGCAGAATGTGCTAATTTTCGGACCATGTGATCAAAAATTAGCAGGTAGCTTTTAACATATGTAAATTTTTAGCTACAAAATTTAACATTGCTCGGACTGTTCATTTCTTCTAATAATCAATGTTTTTACCTAGCAGATTTTAAAATAGTTACAAGGTGTCATGAATGTTGTAAAACATCAGGTATTTATTTTTGTTATATAAAAGTTATGTTATTTGCATGATATTAAATTGATTTGGCACCATAGTATCAGGTTTTTAAATATACTAGACTACTTCACGTTTCATCTCAAAATTAATGTAAAATACAATAATAGCACATCATTGTTTTGAGTAGGTCGTGCATTTTTAGTATACCATTTGTTAGTATATAATTGTGGAAGGACGACTATACAATAATCCATGGTGAGCTAATTATTTTACATGGGTAATTTTAAACTCTGAAGGAATTTTTCACCCTGAAATAAGCTGACGATGGATTCACGATGGTTGCCACAGGAGGGTACTTGTCGAAATTGGCCCTTTTCCATAAAGGATTGTTCAAGTAGTAAAAGCCTAACTTTTGTGCATGTAACCGATTTTAATAATATACTACTTTTAAATAGTCAAGAGACGCCCAATTAAATATATTTTCAATTTTTGGAGATTAGTTTTCTACAGGAATTAGATGTAAAGCTTGTATGTTCCTCCAACACAACTATGTACTTGATTTCAAATAGGAAGTTTATGATTACATTTTGTCACTTAATCATTCAAATCTAGTAAATACATGTTTTTAATTAGTAGAGAAAACTACTGAAAATAATATTGCGCTGAACTAAATTAGAAGCAGTAGAATTTACGAAAATAAAGAGTTGATGAAAGCGGGATTTGATTAATTGTTACTTTGACGAAGATTTATGCACTGTCAGGCTCTTGAGTGGACTTTGCTTTCATCGTTGTCGTAAATTACAATTTGCCGTACATCCGGCCTTTCACCCGGATTACATTTTCTTGGCTTTCTGTTATCAGCTGAAAGCACTGTAATTATGTTTAGCAATCAATCGTATGAATTGATTGTCAGATGCTGCATTTAATTGCGAAAAAACTATTTAAACGATATTAATTTAACAAATTCTGAAATAATATATCTTGATGAACTTCATTTAAAAAAGTAATATCTAAACAGTTTGCAGTTTTATGTTTAAAAATCAAAGATCTAAAAGGCTTTAGCGATACATTTATTGTTTTAGTCATTTACTCAATATTTACCCCCCACTCTTCTATCTAAGGGAAGATTTTGTAAATCGGAAAAGGGGAAAATTAGGTCAGTGCTTTTTGAATCATTCTAAAGCAGGTATTTTTACTCGCTTGGGAATTTAGTGAAGATCCCGGTGATTTGTTTATTTCAACAAATAAAAATATTTCAGTGGGGGACGGACTTTTTTCACACTGTAGATAACATTTATAGTATACTAGAAGAACCCTGGCTTCGCTCACGATTAAAATTAAACATACCCTATCACCCATTAATTATATAATTTTGCTTTCCCATTTACTTTTCTTGTTGTGAAATCTACTTCTTTGAACATATCAAAATGTACTTCCATAAAGCAAAAAATGTTTTTAGAAATTCGCTCTTAGTACGCAGGTCTGCTACGACGGGGGTATTCTATTCCTGCGTAAAGTGCATGTCTATATAAAAAATGTGACCATATCTAACGCCCCACCAACAAAGCCCCAAATGGTGTTGCTGCCCTGGGTAGACTCATGCCTAATATCGGCGGTTCTTCCTCTTGCAAATGCTGTTTGCTTGTATCGGCTGTCCAGTCGATCTTGCTATCAGGTGAAGAGGATTGTGCTCACACACTCAAGAAGCGAATTTACAGAGACAAACGCCGAGAAGCATTTATGGTCGTTTCTGCTTAACGCACGGTACCTGAGCTTTCCCTGATGATGATCATGGGGCACAATATAAGGAACGGCACCCTTACCTTTTTCGATGGCACTTTGAATCTGCTCGCATATGTTACCCTTAATTATAACTTTATTATGCACCCCCGTCGCAGCAGACCTGCGTATTAGAAATCATATTTCTTATGAAGGCATACGTGTTAGAGGAACCACAGAACATAGCTTGAAATTTTATTCACTGTAAAAGATAATTTTCTTAAGGTTTTAGGGCGAACCTTGAACAATAAATTACAATGCCACTCCAGCAATTATTAAAAAGTGCTGTCTTACGTTTTTAGACTCTATATTGAACAAAACGATTGAATGAGCCGTCCCGGCAATTTTTAAAGTGCTGTAGATAAAATTAATTCTTTGCAGTAGCACACTCTTCCTCTTTAAATAGCAGTTAGTTGTCATAAAAAAGAATTCCTTCAAGTATAAATGATCATTGAACACTGGAGTCCTTCAGTAATCAGTTATTTATTTTATGTTATACTACATACCAGCATTTTATATAGTGTATTGCACTTTGAAAAAATGCAAATGTCTAATTCATTAACCACCTGGCACCAAGTAACAAATGTTCATGTAAACAAATACAATTAAATAGCAGAAAGAAATACCATTAATTTACATCACCTGTTTAAAATTTTACTTTCATATGTTTTGTTAGTAAACAAATCTAACTCAAATTCTTTCAAAATCCCTGACATGGATTCCTTTAAGAGGGTCCCAGGTCTAAGCCGTGAAAGTTATCACGAAATTGATGGTGTATAAACGTACTCAATGAAATTCTACATGTATCTACCAAGTTTTGAGGCCATCGGTCCAGCGGTGTCTGAGTTTATCAATACTATATATATATATATATATATATATATATATATATATACCAACATCCTCTTTTATACTTATAGATTTATACATTAACATAGTTTAAACGAAATTTTATTTGTATTATTGAAAATTGATTAATTTAGTCATCTTAATTTGGGCCTGTTAAAAAACATAAATAAATAATAATAAATAAAACATAGTAGTAAAAACGTTCTTTACAATTATCCTTATCTTTATACTACTTTGTTTGTGAAGCAGTAAGATAGGTATCCGGTAGTTGTAGTTTTTCAGTTAAGATTTTGATAATTAAAGATTAAATATTTCATGTATATTTAGTTTATTCCCTATCAACTCACGGACTTATTTTAACATTTAATCTACCTATTTGTTAATAGATTATTAAAATAGTATATTTCACTATTAGTCACGAAAGTAGCCCATTTCGGGGCAAGATAGTGTTTTACTTGCGAGGCGTAAGCCGAGCAAGTAAAACATTATTGAGCCCTGAAATGGTACTTTTGTGACGAGTTGTGAACAGTACTTTTCATCACGATGCAAATAAGTGACCAAACTTATAAAAAATAATCCAACATTTCATAATTTAGTCACTTTTCTATAAGTAAACACAATACGGATGAACTGTCTAGTTTATAAAGTAAAGTCAGCTGGTTGAACTGTCAAATTAAGGAATTCGTTTGTTTGGGTACGGCAAAATTTTGTTTTGGTACGGAAATGGTTTGTTTGGGTACGGGAATGAAATGTTTGGGTACCGAAAAAGCAGCTGATCATTACTTTTTTTGACGTAAGGAAATCGAGAGTTTTCGTAGATCTCAGCTGTACGGTAACGGGCAATTTTCGTATACAGAGTGATGAAAACGTTTATTTCGTTTGGTTTGAAACATTGGAAATCAAAGTTTATCGATGTGAATCTACGTATAACATTCACAATTTTAAAACTTTAGAATTACAGTTTTACTCGTACAAATAGTTGTTCATTTGCTGTCATTTTTCAAAGGTTAATGGGTTGCAGGATCCGTGACAACGACAGCATTTAACATCGTATTGTCTAGACACAATGAATAAACTGGTGCCACGTAAAGGTCTTTGTTCTATATAAATCAACGCTCAAATTGCCGCTGCTGATTTTTCGGGAATACTACTGTCTCTATATACAAAGGCTACATTCTACATACTGCTGGGTAGCATTTCATTTGCTTTTATTGTGGTTATTACCTTCGTTCAATAGTTGTATATCTAAATTACTCTTAATGTTGTCAGTATCAAAAATTAAAAAGCACTCGAAATGTAGAAAATTAAGACTTTTCGTAAAGGCGTAATTTCAATTTTATCTGCAGGACTAACAGATTTCAATATATCTGTGAATCGTTTTTAAAAACCTTGTTTTCACAGCCATATTTCACAATGCAGTTTAATAAGAAATAAAATATAGGTACTCATTTATTCCAATTTCTGAAAATGAAATATCTTTGACGATAACCTATTTGGAAGACGATTAAATTCTATTAACGCTGATAACAAGAAATATAAAAAACATATTTATTGAATAAATATTAACATGTTGATAAAATAACAGTTGTATTCTATTTGTATAATTTATAATAAAAAGACATTAATGTGTTTTGATCGTTGCTGCTTAGAGCAACTTTTATTGTGTGTACCAGAACCAGTTGGTCATAGATAACCAAAAATATGTAAAAGGTTTTGTAAACGACATTTTGGATATAACATTATTGTATACGTTTAAAAAAAACTAAACATCATTCAAAAAGACAAAAAATTATGACATCAGTCGCCAGTACAAATAATTTGTTAGGGCATTGGAGGCCGATTTTTAATTCCGAGTCAAAACTAAAATGCTGGCATTAATTTAAGGGGCGCATAGCGGCTGTCTCATTATACAGTACAGTACGGTCGACATGGCTGCATTGCCGACCTCTGCGCTAAATACCGATAACAAACGATGCGTAAAAAATGTATTACTTTATATTCAATAATATTTAAATAAATAAATAGTGTGAACTATTTATCATGTATGGATTCAATCGTACATTAAAATAATTGAGATCAGGGGTTTAGAAAATATATTTTTTATTTATCTTTTAAGTGTTATTAAACTGTAATTTTGAATGTATCTTTAAACAATGCGATTCAAGAAGTCGATTAATTGAAGGTAAAATTAAATATGACCGCACGTTTGGAAAATTATAACCAACACAAGAGTTGAGGTGCAAGGATTAAAATGTCGGAAAATGTATCTAAGCTTTTCAGGTTGTTTGACCTGAATAGCTTGACCTGAAGATGCGTGACTTGCTATGTACAGATCAAACGAAGGGGTCCCCCGTAAAACGTTCTAAATGACAAAAACCAAGATTTGAGTAATCAAGGGTTGAAAGTTGAATTCTAAAAGTTACGTTTTTTTAAGGTTAGAACTTATAATCATGTATAATCTCTTAACACCCTATTTATAAAATCATAATGTGGCATTATATTGAATTTGTACCTGCCATCAAGCATTTTAAAACATTTTACGTGTTTTTTTAGGGGTTATAACGTTCTAAATGACTGGCGCTTGGAACGTTTTCTGACGGACTGCTCTTCTACTTTGGAAGAAATCATGAGAGAGAGTAGGAATACCAACAGAAACAAAAATAAAACTGAACATAAAACAATTTTATTGATGTATAAGTACAAAATGTAATGTTGTTAATAAAACGTGATACGTCATTTTGCTAAAAGTTATCCACATGTGGTGCTTAAAACGTTATTCTACCCACCTCTTTTGGGAGCAATTTCCAGGCCTTGGCTTCTTATTTTTTGAAATATAGGGTAATTCAACTTTTCTATATTCAATCCTGGGCTTATCCTTCCACTTTTCAATATTTACTTCACGTCTTTTTTATTTTTATTTACGCGATTTTGGTCCTTGAGTGATAGCGCAACGACCGGCGGGGATTCCATCTTTCGGCGAATAGAAGGTTATTACCCAGAAAGTCCATGCAGTCTCGCGAAGCACGCAAACTTTGACAGACGAAATCAGGGCTACCAACTCAAATATCTTCAAAACAAAATATACCACGGTGTAGCTCATGTCCTGGAGAATCTTTTTCACTGAATATCTCCGATTTTGAAATTTTGTCGCTTAGAACGTTTTGCGGTGGACCCCTTCAAATAACGTTTTAAGAAGGCACTTGGTTGAGAGGTAGAAGTCTGTATTCGCCTTTCATCAAACATCAGGCACTGACGCGACCCCTCATCGGGACTATAAATCGTGGCTAGCCCGTCCCATCCCCTTAGACAATCCTATAAGAACGTTTCCGTGAACGCCCTAGTTCAAAATTCATTATAACAAATTATAACAAAGGTTTAGTGATGATCAATTATATTGTGAACTTATGCTATTATAGTAGTTTATGCAACGATTGTATTATGAATGTCTTTAAGCCCCGAGTGATATCTCACTAGTGGCTTAAAGGCATAATTCAATCGTTGCATACACTACTTTATCTACGACCAACAATAGACGACAAAAATTTCCCCCAAGTTAAACAAAACTTATGACTTTTACTAACGATGGAATAGGTCAAATTTGAGGTTAGATACATAAGCAGACTTAACCTTGAATCGTTGTGGAACATAAGCTGATGGGATAAGTCAACTCAAACATGAATCGTAATGCAACAATCAGCTGATGTGCGAATTGCGTAATTGTCATTACGACACTACTTTCGTCAAATGCCGCGCTCCCATTAGTCTAGAACCTGTATCATAAAGTGACACCAGTCAAAGGGTTTGTATTTGGTTTAATAATTAGACCGGGAGCTGGGAGGTCAAAAATTACGTCATAAGGTGCCCACGTAAAAGCTGTGCCATTTTGAAGAGGCATCATGGGGGGTTACAAAAATGGGTTTGTGAGCCCTCGGTCTGGGGGCTTTGTGGACAAACTTGAATGTGACTTTTTTGTATTCTCCAAAAGAAAAAACATGGGAATTAAGTTTGCAGGTTTGTTGCAACAGGTATGTAAAGATTCAGTGGTTTTAAGTCAATATCCAATAATCCTCGACTGGAAGAAGCCTTATGCCAAGTTTTATCATTATATGTTAAAAAATAAGCATGATATAGACTTTTATTTTCTTCCCATAAGAATAACATGGGAAAAATGTGTGTAATTTTTCTGCCACGGAAACGCAAAAATGGGGGATTTAGGGCTAATATACAATAGGTCTTAACTAAATGAAGCCTCATATCAAGTTTCATTAAGATATGTTGAGACATAAGCGAGTTATACGATTTTATTTATTTCGCATAAGGTTAACATAGGACGACGCGCGATGTTTTGAGTTCATCACCCGCAGTATCTCGGTAACCAATGAACATAGAGCGATGATTCAACATACCAAATTGTTTGTTTTTTTAAAGCTGAATTCAATGGTGTGGACTAAAATGTGATAATTTAAATCGTTCTACATAAAAATTGCAAAAAACCATTTTATGGGTAATTTTTAAGTATGTCCACCTTGGAAAAAGCCCCCAGATTGAGGGCTCACAAACCCATTTTTGACACCCCCCAGGATGCCTCTTCAAAATGGTATAGCTTTAACACGTGCACCTTATGACGTAATTTTTGACCTCCCAGCTCCCGGTCTAAATGGACCTCATCATGATATTAGTTGTAACATCGTTATTGGTGATCATTGTAATGGTCCTAGATAAAATATGTTTACACGTCATGATAATTTCTGTTTTTGGCCCATTTTAGTCGATTTACTTCAATAATTTTAAAATACATTTTAGTTACTATATGCTAGTTCATGAAAGCACAGGCCCTACAAGAAAATTTCAGAATAAAAAAACGTGATGAAAATGTATATTTGTAATCTTAATTAATACTAAAAAAATTACTATACAATTTATTCGTTACAAAGTAATTATTTTTATACATTAAAGTTAACTGTTAAACCTCACTATAACACTGTTCGGCAGAACAACCATAAAACCAACCCTGCGAATACACCCAATAAACATACCCTATGAATCAGTGGACTTACTTAGGGAAGTCCAAAGGTCAATGTCTTTAGAAATATCCTATGCGAGCCCCTCCACTGTTCCACCCACCTCTCGCCATAGGTCTCTCGCCCGGCCCCGCAGCCCCCGCAAGTTTAAAACGTTTCATGGATTCAACATCAAAAATACCTTCCCGCCGCAGCAGACCTGCATACTCAGCGAATTTCAAATGCTTCAAACGGAGTCTTAAATTAAGTAAAATCTTAAATTCTAAAATGAGCATACAACAATTTTCTCCAGTAGAATATCATGAGTATGCAGGTTTGCTGCCATGGAAATGTGAAATTGAGATATTTTTTGTAATAATCCAGGAGATACTAACTAGATGAAGCTATATACCAAGTTTTATTCAAGTGTGTTAAAAATAAACGAGATGTATAATTTTATTTATTTCTCATAAGGTTAACGTTGAGACAACATACTCTGTTTATCCCTGGCGATATATCGGTAATGAGGTAGAGCAATACTTCAAAATATCAAATCATTTGTTTTTTTTAACTCAATTGTCTAAACCAGAATTTGATAATTCTTTTTTACATGGAAAAATCCCAAAACCCTACTTTTTGGGTTTTTTTAGGGCCTTACCCCTCTTCCGAAAGTCCGATTAGGCTGGTTTTTGAACTCGAAAAATCCTATAAAAATTACATTTAAATTAAGGCTATAATATGAACAATGTAAGAGTAACCTGCCTCTGAATTTACATCATTGAATTTGCCGTTTGGATTTGCCTGGTTAACAATCACTTTTAAATCGTCGACTGAACTTTAGGTGAGATTAATATTTTATTTTTCCTAGATTCGTGATAGCAAATGGAAATATTTTGTAGGATTTCTTCTCCTATTTAATTTGATGAATAACATTTTTATTTTCTATCGAAATTTTAGTCTTCCTTTAATATAGTTTAAAAATTTTAGTTTTAAAACTATTTTGACACTTCTATGAATGTGCGACGACATTGTATAAGCCTCCGAAGTTATATTTTGGTAACTAAAAGTGGAATCGGTTACTTTAAATGCTAACTAAGACCATGATTTTGGAAAACTGGCTATTTAATACATCGCACTACTTTCTTCCATTATCATCGCAGATTAATGTTAGTTCGTATCTCTCCCGCGAGGCCGACACCGAATAATTGCCTTTGGCCCCCTCTTATGTGCTTGGAACTTAAACCAGAAAAAACTAAGCATTTAACCAGACATAAAGCTGTGTACTATAGTTACAAAGTATTATTACGTGTTGTACACTTGAGCGACTATATTTTAATATTTTTGTAGTGGCAAATACAAAGTTAAGTCAATCTCGGGATTTATTTTTTCATTCCCGTAATCCTGGGATTAGAAATATCGGTTACCTAAACGCCTCCCACCTTTCAAAAAAGTAAACTTGGCTTAACTTTAGAAGTTAGTATGGTTAATCCTTTGAAAGCTAACAATAAAAAATCTTTTTTGAAATATTACATACCAACTTACTTTTTATCACCCAAAAATATATTTGAATTCACTTCATTTATTGAGGTAATTTGGCAAATACTTTTTTCTTTAGTTATTTATTTATATTTAGTTATGCTAGTAGCCATAGGCTTACTAGCATTTCTTAAACACTTTTGAAATTGACGATGATATTTACATGGAATTCATAACCTATTTAAACTATCGAAAAGGAGGATTTTCAACAGTAATTATATCGCTACGTGGGAGTAATACGATGAATAAATTACAATATTAAAACCAAGCCAGCGGCTGTCGACCACGCTTGCTTCCGGCCATGCTGAATATTTCCGCCCAGCTCGCTCGACAGCGCTGCGTTCTGTGTTCCTGTTTTTATTTTATGTAGCCTACAGGATATATCCTATTACGTACAATGGTTGGTTTTGCATTTATTGTACCAAAAATTACAATGTTGTATGATAAGAAAACCCCTTCTCTATAACAATTCTAATCTAAAAGGTTAAAAAACTAAACTAAAGGGATAAAAGGTTTGCCAATGTTATTCCTAGATCTTATGAATTTATGAAATTGTAGGGTTCAAACGGACATTCCACATTGAAGGTTTAATTACTTCAAATTCCTACTGCGTTGGATGAATTGGATTAGTTTTACTTTTCAAAAGTAATTAGAGTTTATGTATTCTTATACAAATATTTAATGTGTGCAATTTTTTTCAATACTGTATTAAGACCTCGTTAAAACAAATTGTGTTTCTCTTAAATATCTCGAAGGTATAGAAAGTAATGTTGGTAAAACAAAACCCACGTATGGAGGTATTTACCACGAGTTATTTGCTTAGCTTGGTAGATGATAGTTAGATACTCGAGTTAATTAAGTGGAAACACGTTTCCACCTAGCGAACATGTAGGCTATTTTTAATTGAATTAAGCGTAGAGACACGAACATTACATGATTAGTAGCTCAAAGAATAATAACGGATATATATTATTCTAAACTTAATCCGTATAATAGCTAGTCCAATAAGGCAAGGGTAACCCTTGCCTTGCTATTTAAATCGTTTATATTTTTAACGTTTGACATCAATTACCTCTAAATTCAATTTTTTGTTGTAAATAAAAAATATATAATTTTTTGTTATTCAAAAATATTAAATTTTACAATAAAAATATTAAGTATTATTCAATTTGTTAATACTGTGCTAATACTTAAAACCACACAATAGGACTATTTCACATAGTTCAGGCAACGAAAGGTTATAGAGGGAATCGCATGGATCACAACTTTTGACTTTTTAACTTTGTTTGGACTAGTTAGGAGTAAAACATATCAAAGTCCCCGCCCTTAGCCCTTGAGCCGGCTGTGCTGGAAGAGCCTAAAGGTACAATTCTTTGGTTTTTCGTAAATATCTTTAAAACTATCAACTTTTAGTATTCCCTATTAAATTTGAAAATTAAAGAAAATTAAATTTCCTGTAAGAAAAATACATAATATGTCTACTTTGGTCCAACAGTTTACAAGGTAACCACTAATTGTATTAATATTTTAATAAATATCCCTTCCGTAAGAAATACATGTAAATTTGTGGGTAACTTAGATGCCCAATTGGGAAACGCTTTTTTCACCTAAAGGAAAATGAATAGCATTCAGGAAATATTGACAAAATTTCAGTAATTTGACACCTCAATCATAAAAATTGGTCTAAAATTAAGACGTTGGCGAGCTCACAAAAAACGTTATTTTGCAAGAAATTATTACAATTTGTGATGATTCCTTGAAAAATAACGTATTTTGTGAGCTCGCCAACGCCTTAATTTTAGATCAATTTTTATGATTGAAGTGTCAAATTACTGGAAATCTTGTCAATATTTCCTGAATGCTGTTCATTTTCCTTTAGGTGAAAAAAGCGTTGCCCAATCGGGCATCTTTGTTACCCACAAATTTACATGTATTTCTTATGGAAGGGACATTTTTTTAATATTAATAAAATTAGTGCTTTCCTTGTAAATGGTTGCATCAAAGTAGACATATTATGTATTTTTCTTATAGGAAATTTAATTTTCTTTAATTTTCAAATTTAATAGAGAATACTAAAAGTTGATAGTTTTTAAGATATTTAGGAAAAACCAAAAAATTGTACCTTTAGGCCCTTCCAGCACAGCCGGCTCAAGGGCTAAGGGCGGGGACTTTTGATATGTTTTACTCCTAACTAGTCCAAACAAAGTTACAAAGTCAAAAATTGTGATCCATGCAATTCCCTCTATACCTCTTTTTGAGCATTCATTGCCTGGACTAACAGTTATTATAGGTGTCTTTATTTTTCATACTTGTTACTCTTTACACAGAACTATTTATACACTTAATTGGCTTAATAACAAATAACTAGACGGTTATTTGAGAACATCTTTTAAATCACCAGGTACACACATATCAAGATTATATTCCAACAAACCGAATGTAACAGTGGATATCTGGGTCGACAATATCAAAGGTATAATGAAGACTGTCTTGTGACTTGAATAATCAAATATACAGAGATATCACATTGCTTCTTCTAATTGATTTTCTTCTCACGAAAGTACCTCCACCCTACTCAAAAATAAAGTCCACTTAAAAATTATTAGATACCCTTTTTAAAAACTGATGTTTTGTGACACCACAGTCTTTATTTATTCTTTCATTAATATGTTAAAAAGCTGTTCCAATATTTGTGACATTCATATGGTGTGTTCATATGTAAATAAACAGGTTAAATATTAAATTTCTTAGCCCTCCTAGAGAGGTTATATTGGTTTTCAACTGCAAAAACTGTTAATTGAAATAACTGTTATTTTTCAATAACACAATTTATTAAGCACCCAAAATATAATCATTCTATATATAAAGTTTTTGAAAACTCAACGCTATTGCTCGGATCGTACTGATAATGATAGTGGACTTGTATTAATTTAACGGTTGCGGTTGGTTTCCTGAAAACTTTGATGTCCAATTAACTGATACCTTTGTGGTTTACAGTTGAAGCCTTATCAATTGAATCTAGTTTCCAAATCGCAACCGTGGAATCGCTTTTTAATCAAGTCCATGTGTTTTAGTGCGGATTTGGAGTCTAGTAAACAATGAAACTAAATTTTTTCTTTTCTTGCTTTAAATGTATTGATTAACGCATTGTACGTATGACCAGACGTTTATGTATCATTTCATGTAAAATGGTTCCATCATACAAAAAAGTCATAGTTAAAAACTGAATTAATTAACTTCCCGAGGGTTTGATTGATTTTGAACCTTGATGTAATTAGATCAAAATAGTTTAAGTTAGCCTTAACTGAATCCATTGTCGGTAAAGTAATTGTATACTGTGGTCTGCTTAACAATGGCGCTGTGACGTCATTGTTGGCTTAAATTGTGCGGTCTGGCGGACTATCGGCACCACGAGCGCGGCGAATGGCTCAAATCAGCCGCCGCTAATACCAATTTCTCTACCCCCATGAGAATTAACGCAGCAAAACAAAAATTGAGGAATAGCAATTGTGATACAGTAACTGTACTTTGATTAACTTTTCCAAAAATGGTTTTTAACCCGCAACAGGCTCATTTAAAAAATATTAGTCGCCGTCACCTCACCATTAAGACGACTGTTTATACATAAACTACCTGCTTTTACCCAAAGGTAAGAATTGCATAGAAACAAAATCACAGTGCACAGGACATTTCACGCCAAAATCTGATGGAATCCGTTAAACTTTTTATAGCAACATCCAACCGTAGTTTGGAATGTAGACCAAGCAAAAGTTTTACCAACAACGTGTAGCTTCTCGAAAGTGAAGTGCCTCTGCGGTTAGTCCTCATTATCACGGCAGGAGTGATTAATTATCCATCCCTCGGCAAGTCGCTAAGCCAACAGCCCCGTGACGTAACACAGACGCAGCTGTCTTTCCCGTGATTGATTTGTTACCTCGGTACAGGAGCTTGTACCGAGGAGCGCTGTCAGTCGATTCAACCTGATTGATTTCCCTTTTGAGGTCCAAGATACTCTAAAACTTTCCTATTTGTAGACTTAAATTACTATAATGTAGGACCAAAATAGATAACTATGTTGGGAAAAATCATTAATACTTACGTTACCCCGGAAGTCTTTAAATCCTTTTTAGTATTCGGAAGTAACTCATAATTGAATTTAATAATTTAATTATAACCAAAATTTTAATTTGATAAGTTTTTCGTTTATAATACACCCATCGAACAGCTAAAATCAAAAATTTGGAACTTCAATGCATCCGAAACACTACTATAAATGGCAAAGGTTAAACTCAACGTCCGATCTATTGTTGTTGAAATCGTTATCGGACTTTGGAGGAGCTTGCCAATCCAGGCGACGTGCAAAGAGTCTCACTTATAGGTGATGTGATCAGATAAGGCGATTTACCAGCCAGTTGCACTCTGCTGCCTCAGTGGTTCCAACAGCAGCTACGTGCCGAACATTTCACGGTAGTGCAGGGTGTAATACTGTAAAGCGGTCCAGGTTAGTCACTCGTTTATAATTCCCGGCTGAATGGGTGACTCATCGCTATTTCTATTGCTTATTACTTATCGGTAAGTGTATCACTTCACTTGACTAGAGTAAATTGCTAAAAAAAAGAGTTGATCGCAGGTATTAGATAGCTTCACAGCAGCGTAGATAATATATCGAGCTTAGACTATCTAGACCTACCTCTCATTCACAATAAATGGCTGCTGCTACTGCTATCGAGTTAGGCTGGTGATACCACTCAGGTATAGTACTGATCCACGTGTAGTGTGATGGTGTAGATGCGGCGATCTCCGGCGATCTAGCTGCCTGTCACGCCGGGCTAGTGAGTCACCGCCGCCGCTGCTGCTCTATAAGGGACTCAGCCTCATCTCGATCCTCACCTTTACTGTCCTAACCTGGCTACTTATATCCACTGCTTTCAATTAGCCACTTCGTCATTTATCTTACGATATTTAGCTGATAAAGGAAACTCTACTAAATTATACTTATTTCCAATAATGCATTTACTTAACGATACTATTTATTCCCGTAATACTGCATTTATTTCCATATTGTATATCTATTGTTCTACAAATTGCATTTTCGTGCTTTCCTCTAGCTTATGATCTTTTTTCTTAATTATACAAACTTTTTATGAAAAAGAGAATTTAGTTCGAATTTATTTTAAAATTGTTATTAACTTGACATACAACGGCTTTAGATTATGGTCTTAAACAGTACATTAAATACTCTTCAAACGCACCATGCTTTTTATTGATTCAGACTCACTGATTAAGTTTCACTACTGTATAAATTACGGCATAAGATTCCATATGCAGAACTAGTATGAATCATGGTGTTTCCTTACACCACTGTTGAATGGTCTTACACTGAAATGAAATTTAATAAATCAATGAGTTCACTACTTATTTAATCCTGCTTGGCAATTTAACGTTTTCTTTCTTCAAACTGCACTGTCAGTGAATACCAAGTGTTGTTGGAATTTTATCACTTTGAAGCTTTAAATTACATTTGGATGAACGATAAACTAGTTATTTTTGTTTGAAAAGTGTTTTGGATCTCTATACGAGCTTTGTTTACAGGTTTTAATTGGAGTTGGCAGGTTTGATGTGAGCTCCCGGTGAATACAGGATGCGTGATAACATATTGTCCATAAACTAAAATTAGTGTTAAACGTTTCCATTTTGCTCGAGACACATTTCGAAATTATCATCATAATTCACTAAAAATAACCAACAAATTAATTGTTTCATCTACGTTGTTAACAGAATACTGTACTAAGTTTATGAGTATGTCGTAGGACCTTCTGCATTAGCATTCCATTATATGTATAGCCAATGCGATGTAAAATGAAGGTTCATGCCTTCTTGAAGTCCAGGTTAAATGGATAATATTCTAAAGGTAAAGTTGGCGAAACATTAATCAGATAAGCCATTAGTAGATCCTATGTAAACGGCTGCTTCACAAGTTAGGTTTCATAGGGTATAGCTTAATGCTTAGGGCGTTAAAAATTCGTAAGATATCCATTTAAACTACCTCACACGTTATAAGCCAACAGGCAGGTGAGTGGTAGTTAAGGTGTGTTGTTTGTAAAAACAAACTGAACACAATCATTTGTGGAACCTATCACACTTTTGCTGAATTATTTATCCTGGATTCAATACTTAACTTACTTCAAAACATTCAATACCTCATAGGCTCACATCAGTCAAACTACTGCAGTCCATGTACCACCACTCCAACCAACACAGACCATCCAAAGCAGACCGTATCAGCTGCTGTTCTGCTGTATTGCCGCCGTGTTTACTCCAGTCCATGTACCACCACTCCTACCAACACACACCATCCACAGCAGACCGTATCAGCTGCTGTTCTGCTGTATTACCGCCGTGTTTACTCCAGTCCATGTACCACCACTCCTACCAACAAACACCATCCACAGCAGACCGTATCAGCTGCTGTTCTGCTGTATTACCGCCATGTTTACTCCAGTCCATGTACCACCACTCCTACCAACACACACCATCCACAGCAGACCGTATCAGCTGCTGTTCTGCTGTATTACCGCCGTGTTTACTCCAGTCCATGTACCACCACTCCTACCAACACACACCATCCAGAGCAGACCGTATCAGCTGCTGTTCTGCTGTATTACCGCCGTGTTTACTCCAGTCCATGTACCACCAATCCTACCAACACACACTATCCACAGCAGACCGTATCAGCTGCTGTTCTGCTGCATTACCGCCGTGTTTACTGCAGTCCATGTACCACCACTCCTACCAAAACACACCATCCACAGCAGACCGTATCAGCTGCTGTTCTGCTGTATTACCGCCGTGTTTACTCCAGTCCATGTACCACCACTCCTACCAACACACACCATCCACAGCAGACCGTATCAGCTGCTGTTCTGCTGTATTGCCGCCGTGTTTACTCCAGTCCATGTGCACTCCTCCTACCAACACACACCATCCACAGCAGACCGTATCAGCTGCTGTTCTGCTGTATTACCGCCGTGTTTACTCCAGTCCATGTACCACCACTCCTACCAACACACACCATCCACAGCAGACCGTATCAGCTGCTGTTCTGCTGTATTGCCGCCGTGTTTACTCCAGTCCATGTGCACTCCTCCTACCAACACACACCATCCACAGCAGACCGTATCAGCTGCTGTTGTGCTGTATTACCGCCGTGTTTACTCCAGTCCATGTACCACCACTCCTACCAACACACACCATCCACAGCAGACCGTATCAGCTGCTGTTCTGCTGTATTGCCGCCGTGTTTACTCCAGTCCATGTGCACTCCTCCTACCAACACACACCATCCACAGCAGACCGTATCAGCTGCTGTTGTGCTGTATTACCGCCATGTTTACTCCAGTCCATGTACCACCACTCCTACCAACACACACCATCCACAGCAGACCGTATCAGCTGCTGTTGTGCTGTATTGCCGCCGTGTTTACTCCAGTCCATGTGCACTCCTCCAACCAACACACACCATCCACAGCAGACCGTATCAGCTGCTGTTGTGCTGTATTACCGCCGTGTTTACTCCAGTCCATGTGCACTCCTCCTACCAACACACACCATCCAAAGCAGACCGTATCAGCTGATGTTGTGCTGTATTGCCGCCGTGTTTACTCCAGTCCATGTGCACTCCTCCTACCAACACACACCATCCACAGCAGACCGTATCAGCTGCTGTTGTGCTGTATTACCGCCATGTTTACTCCAGTCCATGTACCACCACTCCTACCAACACACACCATCCACAGCAGACCGTATCAGCTGCTGTTGTGCTGTATTCCCGCCGTGTTTACTCCAGTCCATGTACCACCACTCCTACCAACACACACCATCTACAGCAGACCGTATCAGCTGCTGTTGTGCTGTATTACCGCCGTGTTTACTCCAGTCCATGTGCACTCCTTCTACCAACACACACCATCCACAGCAGACCGTATCAGCTGCTGTTCTGCTGTATTGCCGCCGTGTTTACTCCAGTCCATGTACCACCACTCCTACCAACACACACCATCCACAGCAGACCGTATCAGCTGCTGTTCTGCTGTATTACCGCCGTGTTTACTCCAGTCCATGTACCACCACTCCTACCAACACACACCATCCACAGCAGACCGTATCAGCTGCTGTTCTGCTGTATTACCGCCGTGTTTACTCCAGTCCATATACCACCACTCCTACCAACACACACCATCCAGAGCAGACCGTATCAGCTGCTGTTCTGCTGTATTACCGCCGTGTTTACTCCAGTCCATGTACCACCACTCCTACCAACACACACTATCCACAGCAGACCGTATCAGCTGCTGTTCTGCTGTATTACCGCCGTGTTTACTCCAGTCCATGTACCACCACTCCTACCAACACACACCATCCACAGCAGACCATATCAGCTGCTGTTCTGCTGTATTACCGCCGTGTTTACTGTAGTCCATGTACCACCACTCCTACCAACACACACCATCCACAGCAGACCATATCAGCTGCTGTGGTCTGCTGTATTACCGCCGTGTTTACTCCAGTCCATGTACCACCACTCCTACCAGCACACACCATCCACAGCAGACCATATCAGCTGCTGTTCTGCTGTATTACCGCCGTGTTTACTGCAGTCCATGTACCACCACTCCTACCAACACACACCATCCACAGCAGACCATATCAGCTGCTGTGGTCTGCTGTATTACCGCCGTGTTTACTCCAGTCCATGTACCACCACTCCTACCAACATACACCATCCACAGCAGACCATATCAGCTGCTGTTCTGCTGTATTACCGCCGTGTATACTGCAGTCCATGTACACTCCTCCTACCAACACAGGCCATCCACAGCAGACCGTATCAGCTGCTGTTCTGCTGCATTACCGCCGTGTTTACTGCAGTCCATGTACCACCACTCCTACCAACACACACCATCCACAGCAGACCATATCAGCTGCTGTGGTCTGCTGTATTACCGCCGTGTTTACTCCAGTCCAAGTACCACCACTCCTACCAACATACACCATCCACAGCAGACCATATCAGCTGCTGTTCTGCTGTATTACCGCCGTGTTTACTGCAGTCCATGTACACTCCTCCTACCAACACAGGCCATCCACAGCAGACCGTATCAGCTGCTGTTCTGCTGCATTACCGCCGCGCCGTGTTTACATCAGTCCATGTACAGTTCACTCCTCAGCATGTGTCCCCAGCTCCCGGGAGTTATCAGCTGCTGTTCTGCTGCATTACCGCCGCGCCGTGTTTACATCAGTCCATGTACAGTCCACTCCTCAGCATATGTCCCCAGCTCCCGGGAGTAATCAGCTGCTGTTCTGCTGCATTACCGCCGCGCCGTGTTTACATCAGTCCATGTACAGTTCACTCCTCAGCATGTGTCCCCAGCTCCTGGGAGTTATCAGCTGCTGTTCTGCTGCATTACCGCCGCGCCGTGTTTACATCAGTCCATGTACAGTTCACTCCTCAGCATGTGTCCCCAGCTCCCGGGAGTTATCAGCTGCTGTTCTGCTGTATTACCGCCGCGCCGTGTTTACATCAGTCCATGTACAGTCCACTCCTCACCATGTGTCCCCAGCTCCTGGGAGTTGTCAGCTGCTGTTCTGCTGTATTACCGCCGCGCCGTGTTTACATCAGTCCATGTACAGTTCACTCCCCAGCATGTGTCCTCAGCTCCTGGGAGTTATCAGCTGCTGTTCTGCTGTATTACCGCCGCGCCGTGTTTACATCAGTCCATGTACAGTTCACTCCTCAGCATGTGTCCCCAGCTCCCGGGAGTTATCAGCTGCTGTTCTGCTGTATTACCGCCGCGCCGTGTTTACATCAGTCCATGTACAGTTCACTCCCCATGTGTCCCCAGCTCCGGGGAGTTATCAGCTGCTGTTCTGCTGTATTACCGCCGCGCCGTGTTTACATCAGTCCATGTACAGTTCACTCCTCAGCATGTGTCCCCAGCTCCCGGGAGTTATCAGCTGCTGTTCTGCTGTATTACCGCCGCGCCGTGTTTACATCAGTCCATGTACAGTTCACTCCCCAGCATGTGTCCCCAGCTCCTGGGAGTTATCAGCTGTTGTTCTGCTGTATTACCGCCGCGCCGTGTTTACATCAGTCCATGTACAGTTCACTCCTCAGCATGTGTCCCCAGCTCCTGGGAGTTATCAGCTGCTGTTCTGCTGTATTACCGCCGCGCCGTGTTTACATCAGTCCATGTACAGTTCACTCCTCAGCATGTGTCCCCAGCTCCTGGGAGTTATCAGCTGCTGTTCTGCTGTATTATCGCCGTGTTGCGGCCGGTGTTGTGACGTGGTGGACCGTAGGCCGCGGTCTGTAGGCGGCTGCCCCGACCTCGCCTTATGTAGTCCACCTCGCGGCGCAGGTTGTGTTGTGCAGGCCATCGTCGCTTTATACTGTAGTCTTCTCTCCTGCAACCGACAAATACGTAAGTAATAAACATATCTCATTGTAATGATAATAGTGTTTTTAAGTCATAAATATATTAAATTTATTTATTTAGGTCGTATATAATAGTTTTTGAGCTCACTTATTACCTTAATTCCTAGGATGCTACATTAGTTCAATAACGTGAAGACTATAAGGGCTAAATGAATCAAAGTAAAAGGTAACACCCTAATTGGAGGCATTGGTTTTAGTTTATTTTATTTTATTTTATTAGGCTTTTTATATTGCGTCATGTTCAAGTCATCTACTGTTACATAAATTATTATATTTGTCGATTGCTGTCTATATTTGTCTTGTCTATATTGCTGGAGATGTTTTTTTTAATATTTTTAACATCTTCGTTCCAAAATGTATATTTGAATAATGTCTAAACCGGCATCTTCCTCCTACAAGATTTGATTTACTGTATTTTATTCAGTGGCATAACAGAAAATACATATGAAAATACACCTAACTAAAATATTGTAGTAGTACAATTACTTGCAATTGTTATACCGGGTGTCCCATAATAGTCCCTCGGCACTTTTTCTATATTTATTAAAATATAAATTCCAGACCACCCCCAAATTGTTGGCCATTTATTACTTCTTTTTGATAGAGTTCTGAATTTCGGCCACCATCTTGGATCCGCCATATTGGTCAAAAATAATTTTTCATCACTCTGTATACGAAAACTGCCCGTTACCGTACAGCTGAGATCTACGAATACCCTCGATTTCTTTACATCAAAACATATAATGATCAGCTGATTTTTCAGTACCCAAACATTGCATTTCCGTACCCAAACGAACTTTTTCCGAATTCAAACAAAATTTTGCCGTACCCAAATAAACAAAGTCCCTATTTTGACAGTTCAACCAACTGACTAAACTGAAATAGACAGTTCAGCCGTATTGTCTTTACTTATAGAAAAATAACTATATTATGAAATGTTAGATGATTTTCTATAGGTTTGGTGACTTATTTGCATCGTGATGAAAAGTATTGTTCACAACTCATCACTAAAGTCCCACTCGGGGCTCGATAGTGTTTTCATGCTCGGCTTACGCCTTACGCCTCGCAAGTAAAACATTATCTTGCCCTGAAATGGGCTACTTTCGTGACTAGTAGTGAATTTTCAAATGTAAGAGTGGTGTTTTCACCCATCATGTCAAACTAGATTTTCCTGATTACTATGCCGTAATCTGTTTGTTTTTTCTATATATTGATTGTTCTTAAGACATGAGAACCTTTATTAATTTGTTTTAAATCAATTTTATCATTACAAATTAACAAAATAGGTCCAAAATCACAAAATAATGCTAGATAATGGTTTAACCACCACTAGTCATTGTTGAATAATTTTCACCTCAATTTTACCACCGCAAATTTTTTGGCCGCCATTTTGGATCCGCCATTTTGAAATGAGGTGAGTTACATCAAATATGGGGATGATATTGTGACCCATCATTTCAAATTAACTTTTTACACTGAAGTCAATGCCGCGACCCGTTTTTTATTTAGGTATTTAGTTTCCAAGATATTGACAGTTTTCTTTGAAAATCTCAAATACGCGAATTGAGAAAACTAAGTGTTATAATTAAAAACAGGTTGCGGCATTGAACTCAGCGTAAAAAGTTTGTTTGATGTGATGGGTCACAATATCATCTCGATATTTGAAGTAACTTGCCTAATTTCAAAATAGCGGATCCAAGGTGACGTCCGAAACATTTGCGGTGGTAAAAATGGTGTGTACATAACTCAACATTGTCTAGTGGTGGTTAATCATCATTATCTTAACATTATTTTATGATTATGGATCTATTTTATCAATTTGTAATGTTGAATGAATTTGGTTGAAAATAAATTAACAAAAAGTTCTCATATCTTGGTAACCAATCAAAATATTAAAATCAGATTGCGGCATTATGAAAAAATCTGGTTTTAAATAATGAGTCACAACACAACTTTTACTTTGAAAAAATATTTAGGGTCCAACATGGTGGTCGAAATTGAGTATCCACTCAAAATGAAGTTTTAACTACCCAATAATGTTTTGAGGCTGAGTAACATTTATATTATTATTATTTTATATATTCAAAAATATATAAAAAAAAGTAAGGGGGGAGACTATTATGGGACACCCGGTATGTTACGTGATCGCTAAAGCAAATAGCAATACAATAGATCCAAAGAAGAAAAACTCTCAGGATCATAAAAGTCGATCAGTAGGAAACTAATGTAGTACTAAGTAATTCGTCCTACACGGTTTCATTTTACTGAGAGTGTAAGAACACGTGTAACTTTTTGAGTGCGTATTTCTAGCCGCATATTAAATTTATATATTACAAGTAATATTCGTTTTGTTATATTCAATATTTTGATTAGTAATATTTTGACTTTTTTAACATAATTAGCGCTTTAAATGTTGTTAAAATTTTTAAGATAAAATAATACAGAATAATCGATGAAAATATAACAGATTTTTATATTAAATTATGGCAAGTGAAAAGATCGAGAAGACTTGGAGAAGAAAATATTTTCACGACTGTCAAATAAAAGATTTGCGAGAAAAATATCTGTCTCCAACTGAAATTACCTTGGAAGTTTTCTTTGGGATGAAAAGATTGGAAAACTTTCTTCCAAGTCAATAATTAGAGTTGAGCAGCCGCTGTAGCCTGTCATCCTAACACCTCCGATATTGCCGCGGCCCACGTCGTAATCACCTCACTTTTTGCGAAATTGCTGATATTTACATTTATGAATATGCATTTGCAATGGTCTTAAAACGTTTGATTTATATACTTCAATACCTCGTTTTGGTATAACATTAACAAGCCATTGCTGTTGATTGACTTGGATTAGCCTCGTTTGGTAAATTTCCACCGCTGAATCTCACGTAATATTGCGAATACTATTTTTGTTCCAAACTGATTTCTAAAAGAAATGATATATATGCAGAACCTTACGCTAGTTAGCAATGTCCATAATCGCATCATATGATGCAGCATACAGATGTAGACTTCACATAGATGACGTGGCAACCCCTCACATGGCCAGTACAGTACTACCATTGAGAATTTCAAACGAGGAATCTACAGTTAAATGTTTAGTTATGTTTTAAACGTTATGATGGACAATCGAAGGGCTCACAGCCAACCACTGCCGCTGTTGCAGACGCAGGCATGGACGGCGACGGCGGCGAGCAGCTCACGCCCCTGCGAGGGAGGAGGTTCAAGGAGGTTATCCTGACCGCCGAGTCCAAGTTCACGCCTTACCGCCTCTTCGACATCCCCCCAGGTAAAATAGAAGCTCGTTTTTTTTACTTAACAGATTTTTTATGTTTTGATGAATCAGTGATTGCAAATATCCACAAAAATCAAAATCAAAATATTGAAAGTGGTGTTTTACTAAATATTTGTTCTGATCACGGTTATTCTTATTTCAATCAATCGTCACTGCTCAGTTAAAGTGTTCTTAACAACTTACAGTTAGTGTAAAAACCTTTAATACCACAATACTTTCAATACATGTTTAAAACCGGGATGCAGCACTGGCTGCGTATTTTTAGCAAAATATGAGTGAAGGATGAGAGTAGGATAATTGAGGGTGATGTTGGACTAACTGTAGCATTACCATTATTATTTTTTGTTGTATGTTGAGTCGAGTGTAATCATGCAATAAATATGGATTAATTTTTTATGGTATAAATATAATTAATTTTGACATCAAATAATTAAATCTTATCCAGTATTGGGATTGAATGTTACGTGTCTGTGATATGTAGTCGCGATGTGAGCCTGCAGACGCACTGAGGCGGAACACTGTCGGGGGTGTAATGCGGACTAATGCCCGACCTCCGCAGGCGCTCTGCTCCTGACGTTTACCATGACAACTGATAGGTAACTGTGTACATACTCTATTACACACCATTACACCCGGTAGCGTCATAGTGCCATCGACGTTATCCCAAACGTACATAAAACACTTTCAATTAATATGAGTGATATGTATATTCAGTTAATAGTTAGGAATTCAACACATATCACGTAATATGTACCATAATGTTTCATCATGTGGCATTCCTTCTCTGTTTTTTGCAAGTGTATATTTCGTAACACAAAAATAAATATATAAGTAAACACATAGGCGTGACTTCCATTCTGGTTTGATTTTTAATTTGATTGATGATTTTGACATTTTGATTTAGAGTTTATTAATTAACTAGCAGCTGCCCGTGGTTTCGCTCACGATAAAAGTTATAGTCCGGCCATTGATATGTCGAATCTGAAGGGACTGAGTGGAAAAAGGTTTCATCAAAGAATATGTAATATAGGCCTAGAGGTCTGTTTATATAATAGCTGTTGTTAAAAAGAAATATAAAAAGCTGAAAATGAAATGCCCATACCTAATGAGTTTTAAAGATTATAGTTTCAGTTATTTATTTATTTGTTGTTTTATTTATTTATTTACTTATTTATTTATTTATTTATTTATTTATTTATTTATTTATTTATTTATTTATTTATTTATTTATTTATTTATTTATTTATTTATTTATTTATTCATTTATTTATTTGTTCATTTATTCGTTCATTTATTCGTTATTCATTCATTCGTTCGTTCGTTCGTTCGTTCGTTCGTTCTTTCTTTCGTTCGTTCGGTCGTTCGTTCGTTCGTTCGTTCGTTCGTTCGTTCGTTCGTTCGTTCGTTCGTTCGTTCGTTCGTTCGTTCGTTCATTCGTTCATTCGTTCATTCGTTCATTCGTTCATTCGTTCATTCGTTCATTCGTTCATTCGTTCATTCGTTCATTCGTTCATTCGTTCATTCGTTCATTCGTTCATTCGTTCATTCGTTCATTCGTTCATTCGTTCATTCGTTCATTCGTTCATTCGTTCATTCGTTCATTCGTTCATTCATTTATTTATAAGGCCGACAACAAATTTTACCAAGGTGGGAGTACACAGTAGTACTTCGGGTGGATCGTAGAGTGTGAGTAGCTTAAGTTGCATTCGACAAATACATAGTGGGTGGCCGTAATAAATTTGAACACTGTTCTTTTAGTAGATTGGATCTCCTACCTTTACTATTCCCTGAAAATATACTACAGGCCTCCCATCCATAGTTTTAAAAACTGAAATGGCCGCCATTTTGAATTTTATCATACATTCTATTTTAGCCGTCTGAGGGAAAATATCTTAAAAACCTTTCTTTGCTTGCATCCAGAGCCTAGAAAGAATATTTGTGCCAAGTTTCATGACCCAAAGTGTAGTAGTTTTTTGAGAAAGTAAGCTTTGAAAGCTAAAAATGGGCGCCATTTTGTTTTGAATCTCATAATATACCATATTCAAGCCTTATGAAAGAAAATATTGAAAAACCCTTTCTTAGTATACATTTAAAGCCTGTAGAGAATAATTGTGACCAGTTTCATGGCTCTAAGCCTTATAGTTTTTGAGAAACTGCGATCAGTCAGTCAGTCAATGGTTTTTGGATTTTATATACAGGGTGTCCGGAAATTATGGTAAAATATTTTATTATATGATAGTAGAGGTGAAAATAAGAAAAAAGTTTAATAAACATAGGTCCCAAAGTGCTTCGTTTTCCGTCTGTGTGTCTGTTTGTGATTTTTACATATTTAATCATATCTCACGAACCTCTTATCGTATAATGGTTACACATTCGTAATGGTGTTGGGATTTTAGGATCCATTTATAAACTTTGATTAAGGAACACTCGCTGTTTAGTACAGGAAGTGTTGCTCAGCACTGCAGTCGAGGGAGGGGTATCGAGGCGAGAACAAATTACTCGAGCCAGAAACTAGATAAGCTAGAGACACTGCACCGCATCTCCGTTGTTTAACATTGTAAATGCGTAGCCAGAAGTGGGTTTGCAACAATACCATTCAGCTAAGGGTCTTCCCGCTGGGAAACTCGGCTTGTCTGTTTAGCTAATAGTTTATCCAGTTCAATTGACAACAGTTTAACTTCCATATAAGTGACCTAGCCAAATTATACATTATACTGCTAGTTATTTAGCTGTCCTATGTATTTGTTTGTGTAAGATAAATTCTGCTTCCTCTAGTAATAATCTTACCCCCAAAGGGATCCAAAACACTAATATTTCCTCTAAGCTATTGATTAATGTTTACCGTTCTCAAGTCTCAAAACAATATTCTAAATCATCACATCACTTTACAAACCCATCAAACTTTGAAAAATTCATGCATTTAGTTTTATAAATTTAAAATTAGCTGGTTAATTTGCACGAACATGTTTGCATAAATAACAATCAGACTTCATGCATCCTGAGTCGTCAAAAATATTTTGCTCATCCAGATTTTTGTAATGAGAATAAATGATTATGAGAAATATAAGAATTCAAATAGCATTCAACCCGTCAACGTCGCCCTTGTTGTTTAACATCGCACATTCTCCGCGAAGAGAAGCAGAGAACAACATAGTTGTGACCTACTGTGCATGTAAATACTGTGAATACTTTCCTCTTGGTGTTGTGCAACATGTAGATGTTATGTTTAGGGGTTGCATTTTAAGCCTTACAGTCTAAAAGCGAGGCAACATTATATTAATGAACAATAGCATGCAGCCTAAATGTACGATGTTTATTTTTCGTTTTGGTTTGCTCTTATATTTGTTTGTTTAAAACATAATATGAATTTACACTGACCACAACTTATTAATTAAAACTCCCTAATCCGCACTAAAATGATTACGTAAATAATAAAAGTGAGATATTATTTATTACAAATCTTGACTAATTTATAATTGTTATAAGTATTTTTATATAATATAAATGTAAGGCCTGCATAGGTTAATATACCCATAATAATGAGCCCATCACTGTTTTACAATACTGAACAAAATAATTAAAACTAAATTCCGATGCTGGTTTTGTCTTGAATTTAAACTCAATGAATATTTATGCTTATGAATAGAGAAGTTTTGTTTTCATGGAATATTTGGTTTATGATTCTAAATGAATTAAATACATTCAATAAGTTTCTCTCGAAACGAAGTATGGTCCAACAAACGCGCGATTAACGTTCTCGAATAACCCTTCACTGAAAATACGGCTCTGTCCATTTTATTCAGAAAGTTTCAATTTATGAACACTCCAAACTTTCTAATTTATAGATGCCAAGGTTAACAGAACGGTTTTTATTAGAATATTGACGCACGGTGTATTGCGACATCAGTTAGGAGTTGTAAGCTTTTAATTAATCTTGTCATCAGGAAACATCATTCAGTCATAACCTTCTAATAATAGTTTTATTCGAAATAAAATATTATCATCAAGCTAAGGAAAACGCATAATACAGTAAATGTACTCCGTTATTATAATGTTATTTTAAAGTATTCGAGGTAAATTATGTTATATTTATTATTATTGTAATTTGTTAAAGACTTAAAAATGAGTATTTAAATAATGATAAAATATAAGAGAAATATCAGGAACAATATCATCATTTATAAACTACTATTTTAAGCTAACTTTTTACTCCTTCATCTGGACAGCTTAGGTTATAACTAGAGAAGCGTGACAAGCCTGAAATAGGACATCATTGACAAATACCATTAACATCTGAGCAGCAGAATCGCTGTAACTGCTTTAAACGACGTAACAATTAACCACTCATGCAGACAGCCTGTAACTTGGCGTCGCGTCAGTGTTGCTGATGACTCGGCCCATTGGCAAGGTAAAGCCTCCTTTCACGGCTAAAGTCTAATCTATAGAAATGGTTAATTTCATGCAAAAAAGATTTAAAAAAGAGTGCTTATACGCATTAGCTATTATGCGCACTAACAGATACTGTAAAACGTTATCATATTAAGATTCAGTCTTTACCAATCGAACTCAGCCAAAATACTTAAGTCAAGGAATGAAGTAAAATATCTAGAAACTATAGAGTGCATTACAGATCTGACTTGCCTCACGATACCATTAGCATCTCAATCGCGGTATTACAAAAAACATTGTATTTACATGGAGTAAACAGTAAAGAGATACTATTTTTTCAGAACAATGTTTAGTTCTCATGAATTACATGGAGTAAAACAATATATTGTACTGTTTTTTTTCATTACAATGTTTTGTTTTATGAACAAAGCACTGTTGAAACTAAGTTCAGCAAGAAAATTCTAACTGTAAATCGCTATTTTTCAATGATAAAATAATTATTTGATTTTTCGAAGAATAATTAGTATGTTATTAGCTCAATACAATATATTTCTACATTTAACGAGACATCTTATATAGCATTATGGCAAATTGTAGTCTTACCGCTTAGTTCCAGCCGGCAAATTGAGTCTTCCTGACTCAGGTAGGGTAGTTAGGTAGTTTATGTTCAACTTCCAGGCCATATTCAAGAGCAGAACTCCCTTGTTACTATTCCGTCCAGCCCGTCTCATGAATCATAAACCAACAGTGCATTACGACTAACTGGAACATCATTCTCATCATTAACCTTCGATTCTAACAATCATCTCGCCAAAACCAAACCAATGTAAGTAATGGGACTTCAAATTTTGAGATTTGATATCCACATTATCAGTTCAGTCCTATCAAATTCAGAGTATACATAACCTGGTTCAACACTGTTCAATAAGTATAAGTAGAATATTAATGCGTTATAGGCCTAGCTATTGAATACAAGAAGTTCCTTAATTCATAATAAACTTGACTAACTATAAATTGAGTAGCAGTATATTTCATCCTGAGGCCTAAAGCGACTCTCTTAGTACGAGCTCAAGTTCTTCGACCAAGAAGAAGAAAAAAATGAGGGAGGATCGAAAAGTCACTTTTGGTCCGTGTGATAAATTACACTTTTCGACGTACTCCCCTATTAAAAAACGTAAATAACATTATTTTAAGTATGTATTGATAACAGCCATTTCTGCAGCAGTATATGACGAAAAAAAATTATTGTCTTTCGTAATGAAAATTTTACGCCATACCATTTCTTGAGTAACAATAGTTGTGCTATACAAATTACTCTTTTTTACGTTTCAAAAAAAATTGTTTCTCAATATTTTACTTAATCGGTCAACATCTAATGAAAACAATTATTACTATAAAGTTGATCTTCTAGAAGGTTAACCAAACTCACAAACCATCTACCCACCTAGTCAATACTTTCAATAAACATGATAGCAGTGTGACAAAGTGGCCGACACGGATATGAGAGGTTCCAGTCTGGAGTCTTGTTGCCGCCTAATGGAGCAGTGTTTACCGGCGGCCGGTAGTTGATATTCCGTGCGGAAACCTCCGTCTCCATCCCCAGCCGTGCGAGGCTGCGGCTGTTGTTTCGGCTCGTTGTTTACTGTTTTAACCAAAGTAAACTCAATCTATATATATTCTAAGGTTATTGGCTTCTAAAGGTTGACTTGGGCAATAGCACATTTTCAGCTTAAGCTTTTCGTTATTCAGTTTTATTAGCCGAACGTTTCAGAAGGCCGAAGGGTTACTAAACCTTAAACACGCCTCCCACCAGTTTAGAGGGTTCCCTTCAAAGATTTTTTTTCTTTTAAAGAAATGCCTCCGTCAGAAAGTTACTGCCTTGTTTTATTCCGGTAGCTATTAAACCAACCTCTGGGTGTTGTTATATTTTGTATTTGGTAAATTCATTGTTCAACGAGGCTTTAACGACTCTATCTATGTAATGTAACGGTTCTATTGTTCATTTGAGTTTATTTCTAACTATGCTTATAAATTACAATTAATTATATTCGAAAAATATTTAAAATTTGTCTTAGTTTAAATATAAGCCTAAGCTTATAATAATTCTAAATAGCGTTTTAAAAGCCGCAACGTAATAAAGAAAATATCGTCAATTAACTGTTCGACATAATATAATATACCCTAATTCTTTAGGTGACGAATAACCCACACAAGCAATGAGCGATTTATTCCTCCCCAGGCGCACCGCCAACTCATTTTACACAAGGGAATTATCTTTGACCTTTCCGTTTTCATTGTGTGATAATCAAAGAAGAAGATAACTAACTGTACTTGTCAAAAAATAACATTTGAACACAAGATGTGAAGCATATTACACAAACTGTCAACATTAACAATACAAAAACTTGTTTTGAAATTCTACACTTTTAAATATAAAATAGTTTAACGTTAGAAGGCTATCTGTAAGTAGCAAAAACATGCTAACCTTCACCCAATAACATGTTTTAGACCAAATCTAAAATAATCAACCCCCTCTCTTATAAATAAATACCCTGCATTGTATTCTGTATTATTTTTATTATTTTATTCAAAGAAATAAGATCTCCCCACATATAGCGGTTTGTTGATCACATTTCCACAAACACTAAACACAAATTAGAAGCTTTTAAGCTACTCTCTCATTCCGGCGGTGTTTGCCAGTGACGTCATCAGCGGCGGGCAAGGTGTATCGCCGAGGCGCAGTCGCCGCTTAGCATGCTAATGTCCGGGCTGGCAACAGTGACCGGTTGAGCAACCGGCCGGCCTTCGCCCATCCTCAGGGTTTTCCAAATTTTGGATATTTATTTACTTGCAAAGAATAAACAAGTGGCTGAAAATTAAAACCCTTTCAAATAAAAATTTAACATCTTCAAATGTAATTAGCTTGTTTTGTATTAATACAAATTCCAGAATGGCCCTGAGTGACAATCTCTCGTTGGTCTGGACGATGGTTAGTTTTACCAGACTGAATCAATAATTAGTTGCACCATTATGCATATTTCGGCAAATTAATGACTTTATAACATTCATTAATGAAGTGAAAAAGGTGGGCACAAACATAGACATTTTTTATGAAGGCTATATGGAATTATTACGATATGTATGTATAATGGTAATCAAGAAGGGACTTAGGTATGTCTTGATAAAAGTGTTTTAATGCCATTGCTATGTTTACAAGAAAGTGAAGGTAACCCAATAACCTTAACCTTAACCTTAGATCTGTGTTATTACTGTTATGTAATAACTTTTTTATTTATTGACTGTACATGTTAGAATATAACAAATTAAACATTGGTTGAAGTACTTTTGTCGTTAGCTCGCCATTATATTGTCGAGACATCGTGAATATCCCTCCATAATTCATGTGATGAAGATGCCGGGCATATCTTGTTACCCCTGTTAAAATTCCAAACAAGCTTTACATAAACATCGACGGAGAAACGCATTCATCTTTAATCAGCTTTATTTACAGACCCAACTGGATTGAATTGAAATTATTTGAATTTCAACTGGATCATTATCGAAGATTTATTAAAATCATCGTTCTTTCTAAACTTGTTCCTTAGGGACTTACAACACTTTTCATTCTCCCAGATCTCAACAAACACTTAGATCTCATTCAATCAAACTTCATCTTTTTAAGCCTCTCCTATTTGAAAAGAAACCCAAAAAAACATTCATTAATCGTTTATTTTTTACTGGTACTATGGTATGGTTTAATTAATACTATGGTTTTAGTCTTTAAGTAAATCTTCCCTATTTTAATATTATTGCCCTGAACATTAGGCGGAGTACTCCGCTTATATGAAAAGTGAGCTAAATGCTGTTGCATTACTTTATGGCGTTTTTTTCTGAGTTTTGCATTATTTTATACACAATTTGCTCTAGCGTCATACCATTTAAAGTTAATGGTGATACATAAATAAACGGTATCAGCAAATTGACACTTTATGTCATTGCTTTATGTCATGTATGTCATACTTATTCCCTTATAGCCATTTAAAGCAAGAAAACCACTAGAAGGAAGTAAAATAAATTTATAATTACTCTACAAATACGTACCAAATTTTATCAAAATCGGTTAGTAATTAACAGAGATATCAGTGTTTAAATATTTGCCGTAAGAATAACATTAAACAACGTACTGCGTTTACCATCAAACGGAAATATCAATTATCTCCGCAACCAGTTAACGTAGGCAGCAGATAATTCAAGATACTGAATTATTTATTTTTTCAAGCCACATTTGATGGTCAAGTATATTTTGATTTATTGTTATAATTTTACGCAAATTTGAAAAATATGAATTAACACTGAAATCTCCATAACTTCTGAATCTGAATTTGTAAAGACATGCGAGTGATGGCATTTTGTTTTTCGTTTTAAGCAATAAAAACTGTGAACTTGTTATCGAAATAGTTAGAGCTGTTTTTGAGAAATTTGGATTTTAGTAATTTTTATGGGTTTTATGGGGTAAATACCCTTAAAAATAAAAATTTATAAAATGACAAAAATTTCTGGATAAACCTCGGTTTGATACCTACATGCCAAATTTCATGAAAATCGCACCACTGATGTCGACCACTATGTATAGGTGGGGAGAAAGTAAAAATGTGTATATGTACTGGTGAAGAAAGTATTTCTCTTACATAGCCTCCCAAAGTGTAGCAGACATTTTTATCAATTACGTGAACTGAAATGCACCCAAGCATTTAACCTGCGAGCGTATTTCAAACGTTTAACACCATTCTTTAATGTAGAAGAGACCTCTGGTTTGCGAATGGACCACTGTATAACGACGTATATGGATGTCGTCATTCAAGTATTATAGTGCACATATACGTCTTAAATGATTTTGTAACAGTTCGCTAAAACGTATTTTCGTATCACAATGTGCTGTGGATCATCAATTTTTATTGATTTAAGTATGTTGTAGCACCAATTTTACTGTGTAGATGAAAACATACTATTTTATTGGACGCGAGCTATTTGTTAATTGTGTTAGGGAAGAGAGAACCACGCACCAATTTCATGCAACAATAATACCACCCAGCCCCAGGCGAGGACTGCGTGCTTGCCAAAACATGTTAAACTTAGTTCAAATAAGCATAGGATGAATCTATATTAAGAATAAATAATAACATTGTCCAAATGTTATACTTAAGTACTAAACAAATTTTCTTAAACGTACATCATTTAATAAAATAAAACAGGCAATACAGTAGTTTTGTGACCATTAGAGGTGCTGCCTATTTTGTAACAGAAGTATTCTTCAGTAATGGATAGCTTTTATCTTGTTGCAATTAAAACAAATAATTATTTATTGGGAGGATATCAGTGATTAAATCAATCAACAGCTGCACAAGTTGAATGTGCAATAAGGCGTCATCAATAAAGTCTCGCTTCAAAATTAATTTTAAGATCCTTATATCATCTCAAGCTAGCTCATAAAGGTACAATATTGGACCCGGATGACTTTTCCCTTAGGCTATGTATTAATTACATCTTTATCAATGGCACTAAACCACATAACTTAAAAAATGTCAAATAAATGTTTTATATAATCGTAAAGGAATAGCAACTGAATTATTATGTAAGCTGAACATTCTTTTCCTTACCTTAATATGAAAAATTATGATACCTCGCGTTTCACGCTAGATTGTTCCATTCATTGACTTGCTCAACAGGGGTTTGTTATTCCGTTCAAATCAAATTAATTAATTAGAGTAGCGGTTAGCGGTGAGAAATTACGGACGTTTAGTCAGATCGACTTGAATGGAGCGAGAGATTGGCTTTAGACAAGACAAAGCAGAGGCCAACAAATGGTGAGCGGCTCAACAGCCGTTCAATGGCCGCCGTAATGGCCATGCACTGCTTATTGACGTATTCATTAAAACATATAGATTATTATTGTAAACCTCAAATTAAAACTCAGGAATTTTGTTATTATGGTTAAATTATTTGATGAAAAAACATTCAACAGTAGACTCCTGAACTTCTTGTTTTATATATTTAAGCATCATATTTTAGACAAGTAAAATAAGAAGAAAATGGCGATTCTTATGAGATTGTGAGAGTTAAGTAGTTACAGAAGCATATATTAGATTCACAAGTACATAATTAATATTCACCTATGACCCCAACGTAAATCTGTTGCTAACAAAACTCTATGTAATGTATTATAAGTTTGATATTCAAGGTTTTAATTAAAACTGTATTGAGTGTAAATCCCTCCCAAGAGTAAAAAAATCTTCAATGGTACATGATGAAATCACTCCCAATTCGATTGACAAGGATTTTGTTACTATACTAGGATCAATAATATATTAAGGCGAGAAAGGGCTTGTTATGGTAGAATGTGATTGGCGTAAAAAATATTGAGTTCCAAATTTTCCAAATTCAAATAATAAAAGTGAATAACTATATAAGTTTTAAATAACTTTTTCCGTCTTCAATCCAAAAGACCTTTGGAATTGGACTATTGGAAAACCCGTTGATTGAAGACGGTAAAGGTAATTTAAAACTAATATAGTTATCCTACCAATCCAATGCAAAAATGAATAAAGTGAATAAGAAATAACCCTGTAGTTACAAACGTGTACTGTCAGTGAATTCCAATTCCTTAAATACGTGAAGCCTCATATCAAGTAAAATCAGCGTGCGGCCATAAATAAGCATTAAAAGATATTCTCCTTAAGAATAGCATGGGAAGTGCAGTTTTGCTGTTATAGAAATATAAAAATAAGATATTTTCCCCCTTATACCTTAAAAAACTGTTAAAAACTGTTACAAGGGATTAATAAGATGAAGTCGGACGGCAACAAACCCGGACGGTTTTGTTTTTGAACCCTTCTGTAGCGGGCTTCTCCCCTTTGTTCTCATTGGTTCGCTATAAAGTAGGTAGGTAGCTGTGACGCAGTCCGTAGGCCCCGATTTCATTTTGCAAAGATACTACCTATTGAATATAAAATATATATAGAATTTTTTTCTCGAAATAGTTAAAATGGTCTGGAGATAATGTTATCAAATTAATTATATGTATATCACGATACAAAATACTGTTCTGTAAAACCACCAGTATGAGTTCAATTAAGTATTAAAGGACATGGCATTTAATTTGTTTCAAATTATGCGTGCTGGTTAAATATTAGCATATTTCTTATTTTGGGTTTAAGTTCTTTTGGTAAACAATACAAAATATAACCTGTAATATTGATAGGTCAAAAAATATATAATGAAATGATAATAGAGCTCGAAGTATATTATCATAGGAAATAGGAAAAAATTGTGCTTATTGGCATCTTAAAAAAATATTTGAAAATGAAACGTAGCAATAACAAAGTATTGTTTCTTCTTTAAACGGTTTATTTCATATATTGGTTATGATACGTTACTTAAGCATATGTTGCTGCATGCTAAATAATAAAACATGATTCATCAACAACCCAGCTTAGGCTGCTAAGTATAGTGTGTTTCAATAATGAGTACAGTAGTGTGCTGTGCAGAACCGGGTTCTACATAAAAGTGTTAAAGTGTAAAATTACATTTATTTTTTCACTTTGTTAAACAGATATATGAGCTTATCCGCATGTAAAGTAAAAGCACCTTAACCAGAAACTTTAAAAAATATTTCCCTTTCATAAATACATTGAACTACCAAAAAACATTGTACAGTATGGCAAAAGTTTTATGGGCAAACATTTTCTAAAATATATGTTAAGACCCATCAAAATGTATAAAAGGTTTAAGTGTATAGGAAAATATAATTGACATTTTTAAAATACCTTTACAAGGCACCTAAAACTGACACTCAAATTCGGCAAGGAACCTAAAGCTGGGGGTATACGGCGGAGAGTACAGTCAATGACATAAATCGGGGTGTGGCCAAAAGTGCTTGGTTCTGTTTGTACGCGAGGCGACGAACCCAGACGGTTTTGGAAGTGACCCGATTCGTCGGGAGCGTCAGGCGACAAACCCGGACGGTTTTATTTTTGCAAAAAAACGTCAACATCACATTTTCCGTCCTGAGTTTTCGCCGTCCGACTTTGTCGTCGTCTGAATTGATGTGTTCCCATGGTTTACGGGTGCGGGACAGTTAGCGAGTGGAGGCGGCTACGGCCAAGTATCGTGTTTGTGATTTACTTCTACTGATCTCGCTGGCTCTCACCGCAAGAGTACCGATGTACACTGACCTGCCCTTTGTGTTCTTATTATATTCTTATTGAACAGAGAAGTCTGATCTCTTTGTCTTCATGATTTATGACCTTTGAAGTTGATATAATTATTTTCTTTTTACGTTGAAGCAAAAGGAATCCGAAAAAGGGTCTCGTTAAACCTTTAGAACAGCTACAAAATGGGAGTATTAGATTACGTTTGAATAAAGCCAACTAACATTTAGTCTGTAATTTCTTTTAACAAACTATCTTGAATTATTATCTTTGAACCTTAATAATGTTGTTGATTTTCCCATAATATTACTATCTCGTACTCAGAGACCCTGCATGTCCCATCTTCCCATTTAGTGCACTTGAACCAAACGTCCTTGATAGATCCTCAATTCTTGTTAAATTAATTACACCCCGTGAAATGATTCTACAGAAATATATAAATTAAATTCGAATCAGGCTTTCTATTTAAATCTTCAAAGAGATATCTACGTTTATAAAGGCGTTAAAAACACTGTTTATCGACGCGGGAAGATGATCCCCGCCTCCGCAACAACAACCGCATTATCATCCTTCAAAGATGTAAATAAATGTGTCACCGGACACAACAATGTACGACATGTCCACTGCGGCCTGTGGATTATTATTACTATATTCGTTCTTCATTTATATTTTTAAGTCGCGGAGCTGTATAGTTATTGTTTTAAATGTACAGAACGTGTATCGAAGCGAAATTCAGGTTATATTTTATACATCGTTGAACGTATGGTGTTATTCATTTTCAAGATATTAGTGGTTTACGCTGCTATACACGGAAATTTTATAGCAAAACAAAGTAACTTTGGAAAATCAAACAAAGCGATTGACGTGCGGTCAAGTCACGGAGAGATTTCCATTCAACACAATTTGATCCTAAATCATCTTATTTGTTTCCCAAGAGTTGTTTTGTTTGTGTGCGGATTTAGGGGTTAATTGAGGCGAATGATGCAGTTGAGTGGGATGGCTTGATAACTTTATTCCTTCAAAGTCCTGATGGTTCTTTTCCTCAGGAATCCGTACATTAATACTCTAGCATTATTTTTGTTATACTTTTTCTTAGCTTGTTTGTATCGTAGGACAAATATAACCACACCGTTAAAGATGCATATTCCTGTAGTACACAGTCCCATCATAATTTACATAAGGTTTTGGGCAATGTAGAAAGGTCAATTTTTTTTATGAAACGGGCCTTAAGATTTGCTTTGTTGATTAAGGAATAGCATGGAAATGTAAAAATCGTCACACGCTTTATTGCAGCAACGAGTACTGGCTAAAAACAAGCCCTGAATATTTTCGGGTTACATTTGATCGATATCAAATAACGGTTCAACGTTAATCGTAACTGAGCCTCAAATTTAAACATTTGAAAAGTGGTTTTACAACCCTGTTCATTCTCAGAACCAAATCTACCTATACATTGCAAAGCGCGTGATAAAAGAAGTTTTAAAAAAAGTGAATGTCTGTTAAACAAATTTTAATGTTTGTGTATTTAAATACACAAACAAATAAGCTACAATATCAACTTTCTGAAGTGTCAGCACTAAAGTAAAGGGCTTAGGTCAAGTAAGTGAGGAGGCTGATTGGGTTTGGCAGATATGATGGACGGAATTGTTTACTTCCGAGACCAGTTATCCACTCAACCCGCTGCCGACGCCGACGAGGACATCAACTGCCACCTACGTCAACGGCCCATATCGACCTGGAAACTGCCAGTAAATAATTTGTTCAAATGTTTATAAACATTCATAACAAAGCAAATAACGCTCAATCTCATTTCCTCATTAACTATTTTTTACTTTAACCAAAGAATATATTACTATCAAAACTTGAGTTTCTAAAACGACAAAAAACAAGTTTGATATAACATACCTATTTTAAGATTAAATACCCCCGTCGTAGCAAACTTGCGTACTCAGCGAATTTTCAAATAGAAAATACAAAGTGATTAATCAATTATTACTAAAAAAAAGAAATGTAAACATGATACATTTAGATTTTTTTTAATTGATAAGTAAGTTGTATTGAAAAATATTTATTTTAAATAAGAAGGCTAGATTATTCTTTTACAACAATGACTTAAAAATGTGAAAAAGACAAACTCCTATTAGATATAAATTCAGGAAATAGTCCGCGGGATTCGTTGAAAACCTCAATCAGTGAGAAATTGGCAAAGACAACATTCTGCTGCCCAGATAAAATAGAGGAAAAAATGCGTAAAATGCAGAGGGAAAAAGCGAAGTGGAAATAACTTGGAGTCCAACGAACTTAGAGAAATGATTTGAAAAACCAAATTATTTTTATTTTGAGCCTAATCCAATAGTGGAAACAATATTTGGATAAATTTAATTTTTCAATTTGAAAAACTCAAAATCCCCATTTCTGGGGGGTAAAATGGAGCATTTATCCCACTTTGGATATATCAATCTGGCTGGTTTACGAACTCGTCCAAGAGAATCTAGTTTTACATTCTGTACCAGATTTCTTTATGATCGGACGATATTTACGAGAGATATCATGCTAACAGAGAAAAATTAAAATTCTATTTCCCATATAATCCCGTTGAATTTTTAAACAAATCGTGACTTGTGAAGGTGAAAATGCGTTTTCACAATAAACTCACTTCATATCCAGAAAGTACACATCGCTAGCTATTAATTAACATAAATATTAATATGATTACTGAGGTTACCCTGAACAGATTATTTTACCATTCTCTGAAAACGACGGTAATAACTCAATCCACAGGAAATTCGCTAAAAATACACAAAGCCGTTTTTTTTGTAGTAGGCACAATTTGATTTTCAGGCTTTTAAAAGCCAAAAATCTATTTAGATTATACAATCTGACCAACACATGTGTATGTTAAGAAAAAGTTTTTTCATCATACCATCGCGATAAACCACTGTTTCAAATACTCTCAGCTGTGATAGAAACTAACCGTTCCCAGGTGGGTTGTGTAAACTGTAATGGTAAAACTGGAAAAAGTACTAGTTATGTTAAGGAGTGTTTACAAACATACAAATATAAACATGGTTGATTCAAATATGCCTGAATCTATATATTAAAAAGAGAAAATGAATTATCATATGTTTTGTTAGGAAACAACATAAATGTAACCATTGATAACACTAATATAACCTCAAAATTTTTTAATGTACCAACAATTTTTTAAATATGAAATAAAAGGTGGTATGATGAAAAGAACCGTTCGTGACTCGTCCGAAAGTGCTCGGCTTCGCCTCGTAATTGAAACACTATCTCGTACCGATAAAAGCCACACTTTCCGGTCTAGAAACGAAATGTACTATTTCACTGTGCTGACTTTATTGAATCTTGTCCAGAACAATGCTCAGTGGAAAATAACTGAGTCGTAAGTGAACTGGAAAGCCGAGTGGATAAAGCGCTCATCTCTTAACCTGAGGTTCGCCAGTTCGAATCCTGACCAGGATTGTGGACCAGTTGTCATTTGTTATTGGGCTTTGAATAACGATGCAGTCTTACAAAAGGCCGTTAGATAGTAACAAGACCCGAGTTTGGACCGTTCCCGATCAACACGTTAAAAAATGCCTCTGGCGTAAATACACACAAAAAAATATAATAAAAACTAACTGGATGGGTTTAAAGAGAAGAAATGTATTGACAGGGAGTGGGAGGGCAATGAGTCATTGATATTAAAACGAAGGACGTGTTTTGAAGATCACTTATCGTCTTCATGGGTGAACTTAAACTGCTTGCCTTGAGGAATCGGTAGTAAAATTATATGGACCAGATCCGATTAGTCATGAGTGTTTTTAATCTGGAGCACTCGAACACTCACGTATACCCCATCGTAATCGAAATTCTCAATTTTTCCGCTCTATTCTCGAGTATTTTTTCTACTGTCTGTTGTTATACTTTCACGAACTCAGATGTTCTTTTTTGCTGTGCTCATACATTTAATCTCTCTTATTCGCACTACGAAACCAGTGCAACCGCCATCCGCTCTACTCATCGATGGCAACGAGTACTGTCAATGCACTTGTTTATTCCGCCACTAGGTCAGATAAACACTTCAATCACATATTAGTTTTGGCGGTATATGAGTAGCTTTAGTGGCAAGTGCTTACTGACTGTTGTTCTCACACGTATGTGTTCTCATACCTTGTGACTTTAGTGAGACAATGATGTCAGAATGCGAGTGTGCTATGTTTTAAATATTATCTTAGTTGAGCTCATTCTACTACGTCAAAGATAACCGAACTACTATCAGTTATCATAATCGAGCGGTGGGGAGTGGGCGTGCTAGTGGTGTGGTCTCCCACTATTGTGGGCCGTGCCTGTGATAGTGAAATAGTAGTGATGTCAGTGAGAGAGTATGCAAAGTGCCTTCGCCATGAACTTTGTCACCCAAGGATCGTCTTCCGTCGGCTCAGGTAACCAGCAATCACTTGTCGAGTAGTTGTGAATATCGTGGGTTACTGTACAGCTTGCATCCCTCTGTGGTTTGTGCGCAGTAGTAGTGTTGTCAATATGCGCAGTAAATTATATCAATAATCAAGAATCGTTTGAATAGCTTAGATAAGTGTATAATAGATGTATTGACAAGATGTCTTACGTCTAGCTTACTCGGCTAAGGACAATGGAAAAATATTTGAAGTCACATAAGTTGCAAGTTCAATTATACGCTCTTTGGATTATCAAAGCAAAATATTAAAAACTACAAAAACCACAAAAGTTTAACCAATTTTTGGAAGAAACAAATATAAATGACCAACGTTTAGACCTAACAGCCAAAATAAAAATTTAAAAGGCTTTTAAATAAGCATTAATCTTCGTTTCTCAAGGATAATCTTACAACGCCGCCGCCGCCGCGACGAGCCGGTAACTGGCGATGGATTGCCTGGTAGTTGTGAATGGTGGCCGCCCCCCCCCCCCCCCGCCACGGCGCCGTGTAGTAAGGTAGTGGTGATGTCAGTGTGCGGGTGTGCGATGTGTCTGAGACATGAACTCCGCCACGCAAGGATCGTCTTACTACGTCACTCTTGTCACAGGTAACAATGCTCTGATTTTTTTGACGTGAAATATTTTAAGCATTCGCCGTCAGTTTGTGGCTATTTTTCTAATAACTATTCGTGGTTTTTTCCAGGTACCCAAATTTAAATATACCTCTATATTATTATTAGGTTTACTTTTATACCCTTACCAAGGGTATGTATATAGACTATTTTTAATATCTGGTGTCAACATATTCAACATTTAAAAAAAAACGTCAGGGGCGTACTCGATAAATTTTAAGCGTAAAACAAATGTGACACAATAACAAATGCCAAAAAATATATAACTTGCAATTATAAGTGATGTTCAAGTGAAATATTCGGGTTTGTAAATTGATATACGTTAAGTCAAATATACGTTACGAAAAATATAGTTTCGCGTTATTTTATTAAATAAACCGTTCAGTTATTTGCTTCTGCACAGTATTTAATAGTTTAACTAATTATTGCAATGATTGTCACAAAAAGTAGTCCTCTATACCCACATAGAAATCGACACTGAACAGGAAATCCCTGGCCGAACTTGTATCGTGCAGAATATTTTCTTCTTATTTTTAAAATACTATAAATATAATTGACTACCAGGATTTCATATTTTGTAAGTATTTTTTTTCTTGAATTGTTTAGGCCTATAGCTATGCAATGCACATTTTCGTATTGTTTCTATATTTTGGTCCTCACAAATAATAAATAATAATCTTCATTTGGCTTGTAAAACACTGTAAATAAATATTTCATAAATATACTCCTCGGTGTTAATTTTATCAACTTAATATCTTATTTGAATTGCTGGTTACCTCTTTAGGAAATATTAATCACTGATTTCACAATCTTAGGCACGATCATCGCTATGTTATAGGCTATTTTCAGGCAAATATGAATAAATCACGACTGCGAGATGATAGCTTTGTTATCACGCAGAGCAGCAGATTCACTTTGTAAGCCCAGTAATCAATAGCCATTGGATCTAGATTCGAACCTTTGCCAATTGTTTTCAGGATTTGGCTTAGGATAGATCTAACGAACTTGCTTTCACAAAGTGAGCACTTTTTTGGTATTCCAGGCAACGAATGCTCAAAAAAAGTTATAGAGGGTATTGCATGGAACACAATTTTTGACTTTGCAGCTTTGTTTGGACTATAGTTAGGAGATCCGTAGCCCTTGAGCGGGGGGAGGGAGGTGGTACCATTTTTTGGATTTTCCTAAATATCTTGAAAACTATCAACTTTTAGTATTCCTTTTTAAATTTTAAAATTAAAGAAAATAAAATTTCCTGCAAGAAAAGTATATAATATGATGTCTACTTTGGTACAACAATTTACAAGGTAAGCACTAGTTTTATAATATTTAAAAAAATATCCTTTCCATAAGTAATACATGTAAATTTGTGGGTAACATACATGCTCAATGGGGCAACGCTTTTTTCATGTAAAGGAAAATGAGCATCATTCAGGAAATATTGACGATATTTCCAGTAATTTGACACCTCAATCATAAAAAAATTTATCTAAAATAAAGGTGTTGGCGAGCTCACAAAAAACGTTATTTTTCAAGGAGTTATTATAATCTGTAATGATTATATTCAAGACAAACCACCTATGAGATTTCCAGGAATTCAACGATTTTATTTTTGAAATTAGGTAAAATAATTAACAATTCTTAAATAAGTGATGCTCCAAAACTGAGATCTTAGTTAGTACACTTTATTTTCGTACTACCTAATAAACGTTATAGCAGAGTTAAAAAATAACTGAAAAATGAAAGCTAGAGTTACATTATAAATTCAAAATAAATTGTTTTATCGAAAGTAGGTAACTTTCTTAGGTACATTTGTAAAAGAATCACTCTTCAGAGTTTTGCTACTGTTATCAAATATATTTTGAACAATATTTAATTTCATAAATCATTTCAAAACAACAGTAGTTACAAAAGATTAGTTATAAAACAACTGTCGTCGGCCTCGCCCAACGTCGATAAGCTTGGACTCGGCGCGTACAATCCCCTGGCTGGGCCCGAATGTTTTGAATGGGTTTAAACTTTTATCTACTGTTAAATATATTTTGTCATCACACTATTGTTTTATACATGCGTTAGCCGATTTGAATCCAACAAATACGATTCCGGTTGTTTCAAAAACATTTTGATTTATTTTAACTGGTTATTAGTACTACAAGCCGATTACAATTACTAATCAATATTAATACGGTTCATTAATGTTATATGTTGTAAGAAAATAGTTGCCCGACAACTATTACGTTGCCATTTCCACCAGAAAAAGGAGATTTTTTAGAGAAGGATCATTACTTAGATTAGTATTAGATAAACCTTGTCTTAATTTTACAAGAATTAAATATATTTACCTAATGTTTCGCATAAAACTAATTAAGTTTGAAAATGTAGTTAACCTAACTATGCTGTTGTTTGAGGCCCCAAACTCGGTCCAGTCCCATGACAGATCAGTCGGCGCATCGGGTCGTAAACCAGTCCCACATCTGGGCAGTAAACTTGGGACTGGGACCGGCTCCAGTGGCGACACACTACTTTACTGGCGTGCTTTAATGATACCAGATCGTTCCTCAGTTTTATTGCTCCTGATAACAACTTAATTAGAACTTGAGTGGTATCTTCAAGACGTAGGTTATTGGTTCAGGTAATTTTTTTCTACCGTAGTTTTCATTGTAAAGGTTTCCAATGAAATCTTACATTTCTTTTATAATAAAAACTAAAGGAAATAAATTTTTCCAATTGTGAATACTTTAAATTAAGAGAGCTTCCTTGAAATAAGTTTTTGCTCCTAATGAACGTCGCCAAAGGACTTGGTTCTCACCAGTTCTCGTTATGATTCAGGAACAACTTTGATTATTCCTCCCAGACATTAGCAGCTGAATATCAAGGACTCGGCTGGAGAACTGTGGATCCTCTCTCAGGAGCGTCGGCGTCGTCCACCGAGTCGCACATTCCTCTGGTAATTACGTAGTCCGGAGAAATCACGTCTCTCGGGGCCTTACCGCAAGGATGATTACACGTTGTTTCCCGAATTTCCTATTTCTGACTGTCACATGTTTAAACCTCTAGACATTCTGATACATTGGTGAAACAAATTAGTGTAGATCATGTTATGATGTTTTCAAAATGCAGTATGCTAACCTTTATAAAAATTAATTAAGTACGATACCGTTATATATATATATGTATTCTGTTATCCACAATGACATTTTTAAGAAGGTAGTATATCTCAATTCACTCTATAAGGAAGTGTCACTATTTTAGACATACATATTCATATAAATAGCTTACTATAAAATGTAATTAATCTAAATTTACCTTACATTTTGATCTATTTTCTAATCAGAATGTAATCTATGCGTTTTACATGGTACGTTAAAACGATAAGTTACTCACAACACACTATGAGTTAAATTATATAATTTTTAATTTATCATAATACCGGTACTAATGTTTTTTTTAACAACGGAGGGAGCAAAAAATTAAATAATATACCAACTTGATATATTTATCTGATCAAATAATCATCAATGGAGGGTAATCGTTTTGTGCACGTCATATATGAGAACACAACAGAATGGCAAAGAGCACGTTCTCAGAGGCATGCGTGTCTACTGTCGCCTCTCTGGACTGTAACATAATTTTTTTATTCATTTTTCAAAACCCGTATTTGGCAATAACAATAGCTAAGACTTGCTTTTTATTAGTCGACAAATAGATGAACAATAAGTAATGGAAGTAACTTAGGTTTCTTTAAGTGGTTTTATATCACCTTTTCCGTCTCCAGTTCGTCAATCGTTGTTAAAAACTGCGACTTAAGTTTCAACGCTTATTTTGCGTCATTATCAAGTAAAAATAAGCGTTGAAACTTAAGTCGTAGTTTTTAACAACGATTGATGAACTGGAGACGGAAAAGGTAATATAAATCCACTTAATTAGTTCACCAGTTCAGGGGCAATACAATGAGTAAATTAGGTTTTTTCCCATTGCCGTATTGCCTTATTTTTAAGGAAACAATTTTAACCGAGTTCAGAACAGAACCGCAGCCATTAATTTGTTACTGGATATTTGGCTCTGATTATCTCATATTAATTTTGTCTACCAAAAATTATTTTTTATACATTTATGGAAATATTACGTATAAAATTTTACATCAGAAAATTTATTGATACCCATACAAAAATTATTTCATTAGGCGAATCTGTGACGTAATAACTTGTATCGAGGTCATTTCAATAACATGCCTCAACGGATTGCTGTGAATAAATTCCGAAATGTTTTAAGCTTTGACGACAAACCATATGCTGTTATCAATGTTTTATTAATTTGTAATCATATTTCAGATTGATAAAAAAAAGTTGACGATCTCTGGCAATGAATAATAAATTCTGTGGCAACCATCCCCCCAGACGTGCTGGCTAAGACATAATAGGAAGAGGTGGAGTATCGTTACGAAATTGTGACGTGCCACAATGGGGGCTCATATTGAAATTTATTAAATTGCTAAAAAACTTAAAAATACAACCTCTCCAATCATGTATTAAACTATTATACAAGTTGTTTACTTCTTTTGTTGTAGACACCGACTGAAACTTTTAAATTTTGCAGAACATTTTTAACCATGATGTAAGGGAATTATTAATTCATGGTGGCTTAGTTATTGCTTTGATAAAGAGAACAATATATTACGTGATCGGTGAGAATGTATCAAGTTTGAAGTTGATGTTATCTGAATAGGACTGAATAATACATTACATGTTACAAAAACAGGTAGAGTCAGACAGATGGAAAACCGGCCATAGAACGACCCTTATTCTTATTATGAAATATATTTGCCTTCACCCAAGGAAAAATGTTATCAACATTTTCGTATTACCGTAACCTCCGACCTGCCTTAATTTTAAAAATGCTGTTGTAAGAAAATACCGCAATGTAATTTCTAATCTGTAGCTACGGATTGGCCATTATTTATGATTAGGCCTACTGTAATAACCGTCACAAATGCTAACCATGAACTGTAACCGTTTAACTAATTTCGCTGGAAAAATGTATTCTACCGCAGAAATAAGCCTATCAGTAATAACGAACTCCGACTTAAATTTGTTAGCGATCATTTACTAACCGGTCTCTTAAGTAAATGTAAGTAATAGTAATTTTTTGTGTTTGGGAGCCGTAAGCGATGAATGTATTAACTGCTGTGTCTGATGAACGATGAACTGTAATAAAATTCAAGGCTTCAATTATAAAGTCTGATTATTATAAGGCTGGAAGTAAAATTATTCTGAAATAGGCTATATCTTGCTACACCTAGTTTTGCTTTAAATATTTTATTGTATGAAACAAAACAGCGAGAAAACCAGCATTCTCCAAACATTCACTATCGCTCTTGTGTCCTGCTGTTATCAGTAACACATGTTCGGATTGACACAGCGGTTTGTTGACAAGATAACCTCATAACGTGATGCTGACCACACGCCGACACCGCACACATGCTGTTTGCCTCAATCTATCGAAGTGTTGACATACTACTTGAGGCTCTGCACCCACAAGGATCCATCCGCCGACAGATAACAAACGAATAACATCGGATCGTCAAAGCGATTTGATAACAAGAAAAAGTTTCATTAATGCTGACCATAATGGTAAGGCTTATGATGTTCTCCAAAATCTATTGTCATGATTGGTCATGTTCGAATCGATGGTGTTATCCTTTTAAATAAATTCATAATGAGTTCGTGCTAAATGCAAGTAAAGGGACACAATTTAAGCTACGTAGACCGATTCTATGAATGGCATTAGTACACAAATAGCCATTGACCTCCGCTGATCGCTTGATCTCTGTGGACAGCGGTGGCGTTTGGGCGATCGGCGCCACCGCAACGGGAGCACTGAGGGCGCGGCGACGGCCCGGCCCAACAATGTCAGTGCTACTTTCACTAGGTAAAAGTGTTTGTTTATGTATCATAAGACAAAGAATTAGACCTGAGTTTGTTTTAATGGTTGTTAAGATAAGTACTCATTTTTAGAGAAGCTATCTTTTTGAACACAAGAGCAAAAATAAAAACCAACACAAGTTACTAACGATTCAAAATAATTTATAATCCGAAATAGATTTACGACACCAAAGTAGGTGTTAAGCGTGGTGTTTGATGATTACGTTTTTGGACGGAATGCAATTTGTGCTGTTTAATAATATATATTCATTGCTTAATAACCAAATGAAAGTAAAAACTTTCATTGAACAACAAAACATTGGATGTCTGTTGTTGTTGTGTGTTGGATGTTTGGTTGTTTTTCTTATTTTTACAGTAAAGCATTGGTTTGAAAATACGGAATGTCAGAATGTGTTTATACTAGCAAGTTAAGCTAGACATGTGGATTCATTAAACTGCTAATCTCTTTATTTTCATTTAGGGAAGTGGAAAGTTCAGTTTCAGAGTATTCCTTGCATGTCCGTTTGTTTTAACTTAACTGGGTCCGATTTTTTTTATTTTTTACTAAAAACAATTAATGGTTTTCATTTGATTATTTTGGAACACCAGCTTTTTTGTGACTCTGTCAATTCGTCTTTCATGAAATTGGCATCTGCATGATAACACTATTATAATGAAATTTCAGACCCACCTTAGCCAACGGGTTTGATAAATTTATAAGTAAATAAATTAATTATATTAATAAATTAAATTTAATTAATTGATTAATTTGATAAACTCTCAATTTAATTTAATGAGGTTAATTTTTAGCTATTTTAATAATTTACGAGCATTTTAGGTTGGTTTAGAGTCACCCTCAAACGCAAATAGGCTTTTCATAACCATCTGAGAACAAGGCATGATGCTAGCTGTTTCATTGTGTCAGGATTTAGATTCAATTGTTCAAGGAAATTGTTTATAAGATTAAATGATAAATTGAACACTTTTTAAAAATTGAGTATTTTAAAGTATTTTTTATCTATTTAATTTTACAATCCAAATATGATAAAACCTTTCCAATTAACACGCGCTGCTCAGCAGATTTTAAATAACAAGCTGATCTTGTTATTTCTATTCTCATTTTTAATTGTGGACAAATGTGCTTTTCAAATGTGTAACCCTCAAACCTTCATTTCCTGCAAAACTTCACGCCGAGCTCTTTCTAACAACGCTTTAATTATTGAAATCGGTTCAGATCTATTAGAGGAATCCTGATCATAAAAAACCAAAGTGTATTAAAAAATATGTATAATAGATTTTTTTATTTAATACAACCTCACTACTTAATTCAATTGTGGAGTTATTACATTTAATTTAATCGTTGCTTGAGGGTGTTTTGTATGTGCTAAAACTACCAAAAATATTTGTAATTCATTAAAACAGCGGCTGGATATTGGATACTTCCAATGTTTGCATTTTTAAAGTTCGTGGTCCACGCCCGCCGACCCCCGCCATGACCTTGGCCCCTCGCCTTGGTTCCTGATTGAATATGAAGTAAAAACATTCTTTGTTTGGTTTACTGATTTAGAGTGAAACGTAACAAATTGTAAACCACAAAAACGCCTGGATATTTTATTTTGTATTAAAGCGAAATATATTAACCGAAAGTACCAATTAAGATTTATAAATATAGCCTCTTTAAAGTTTAAACGTTCGTTAACATCAGCCACAAACAATTATCCTGTTGATTTTACGTTTGTTTTTGTTTGTTTCATCACTATTGGTATCAGGTTATTGAATATAAATCCTTATTTTTGTTAAAACGAATGAAAGATTCAACATTTTTGTGTTATAAAAAATTATATCATATTGTAAATCACAAAAACGCTTGAATGAATGAAAATGAATAAAATGAAAAATGAAAATTCTTTATTTAACCATGCAATGTTAGGGCCACTTACACTTAACACTTAAACTTTCTTACACTTCACATGGATGATATAATTATATACAAGATAACAACAGAAGGATGAGCTACTGAATAACTTGAACTATTTACATAAAAAAATTAACTAAAAAATAAACGTAACTGATATTTATATGAAATATATACAAAATCGGTAAAAATTAAAATAATTATTTTACAATCACACACTCAAGCACATATTATGCATCAGTAATCGCGCAAACACGGAAACCCTAAGACGCGCCAGCCGAGACCATCCGCTCAAGATAAAGTGCTTAAAAATCCCCTCTAATAATGTAATCCATTTCATTACAAGTATTAACAGAGATTTCAAAGAGATGGTTTGAAAATAGCTCGATTGAAATAATTGAACCTTAGACATTTTTGTTCTACCGGGTATTAAGTGTCAGGGTTTGGCATGGGAATTTGTCAGTTGGTGTATGTTTTCTTTATGAACTAAGAGTATTATTAACTTAACTAATTAAGTTTCCCTAAATAATTTATTTCAAATTTTTTGTTAGGATTTTATTGTACATAACACTCCTTTGTTGATTTTTAATTTTCTCAGTGTAAAAAATTAAATTGTGTTCTATTTTATTTTATTTTAAATTTCTTTTCTATTTTATTTTATTTTCACAAGTAACATTTTCAAATCATTTGAGGAGGCCAACGAAGGTAAAAAATCTACGAACCAGATTATTTAATTTTTAAGTTTATTTGGAGATTAAATAGAATGTATGCGTAATTGCTTACCGCACTTTATATAGTTAGGACACGTTTTATCAGTGTAACAGCATCGGTGAAAGGCGACCTTTTCACCGCAAGGATCAGGGCTGGAAGGTCGCCATAGTGCTTAGGCACTGACGTGATCAACGTTTCAATTTTGGCCTCGGGTTGAATATAAAGGATACGAACATTTTGTTTCTTAATCAAACAGAAAACAATTATTTTTGTACGGAACAAATGATAGAACTGAATTACGATTATTAAATTAGGAACCGAGCGAGAACAGTTTTACAACAAGTAAACCAGTCTCTTTACATTCTGTGCGGGAGAGTTAAACTGTTGTAATACGACACATGAGAGACCACTAAGTTCCGCCTCCGCAAATGCACGCTTTAATAATTGATCCAGCGCAGCGTTACAAGCAGATCTTCACTCAGATCTCGAGGAAAATCTAAACTGAAAACCCTATTTAAAGTTTCTAGTTTCTTGGCGGCGACCCTTTAATTCTCTGCCAAGTAGCTACACTTTTCCTGATTTTTTTCTTCAGTTACCATGTGTATCAACTTAGTCTATCAGTTAAGCTGACACGATATTTGATAAATCAGACCATTGTACATCTGAGCCATTTCCTTTACAGTTACTTTCTTTATAATTAAAGCCTTTCTATACTAAAAATTAGCTAATGATGCATTTAATGATGCCTTTAATGGTGAGAACCATAAGCTACTAGTTCTGGAGTGAACTCAAATTGACACATCGTACTTCATGCCAATAGCAATCACCATCCTGCAGTTACTGCTGCTAGCAGTAAACGTACAATACTCGACAGATAATCAAACCCTGGCCATTGTCATGCTGATTCACGTTACCTGCTCTTCCATAATTACTGTTCATTGTCTTATGTTCGATTATGTTTATTTTTTCTCTCATCGGAAGTTATAACTCTAAAAAAATTTATGTCATTTTAAATATGTTCTTTTGTCAAACAAATTTATCATTTGACTTCAACGCCGTAGTTAATTTTATTAATCTTTTTAGCCACGTCAATACGGAGTTAAGAAAGAATATTTCAGACCAAGGCACAGTAGTATTTTCTGAGTATTTTAACTTGAATTTCGATTATAGAAGTACAAAGTAAGAGGTATATTACTTCGGTACATTGGTTCATCGATTCGATTTTTAGTTATTGACAAAGACCGCATAGTTCTGGTTCATATCCTTAAAAACCTTAAAAATAATTTTAGTTAATAAACTAAAATAATTAAACCTGGTAATTTTGAATTTACGAAAAGGTTAAGACACACCTCAGCAACCAGCTCGTCTTCTGGTCGGGAGGAAGACCTTTATCCAGTAAATCTATTCAGTACGAGGAAAAATTCCATATTTTTATCCCCCTTCTGTATATGAAGAGTTGGATCTATGATTGATGTAACCGCAGTTTCACAAGAGATGATCGGCCAGTCACCACTGTGACGTCACGGCCGGCGCTTCTCTCGTTATGATATGCTAAACAGTCGTTTGTTCCTCTGACCACTCCCTTGTAACGACTCACTCCTACAAGGCTACATGATCGGCCGACCGAGCCCCCCGCGGCGCCGACTCTGAGTCCACCCTCCCTCAGGAAAATGTTGTGGCTATTTAATTCTTAAAACTCATCAGAATTTGTTCATTTTCTGAGTAAATAAACCTGTATATCAAGCTGGAGGATAAAGCACATTAAGCTCACTCTACTCACATTCAAAATGTATTTATTTCCTGGTTAAAATTTGCAAATAAGCAGCACTATGATATTAATTTAATAATTGGAGAGTAATAACAGACTATCCCATTCGTATCCTGTCAAGACTCGATATACCATACAACAGCTTGTTTATTTTAAATCTCTGATGATACAAGTCGCACAAAGAAAATCTGAAATGTTAAATCCTTTTCGGCAATGAAAAATGGCGTCTAGAAGGAAACTAAACCATCTCCAACACCACAGTTACTTCAAATATTCTTACAAATACAAGCAGTATATTCACCAAAATAAAACATTAAAATATTAATGTGTAGACAATCACAGTTAATGGATATAAATAAAATATTTGGTGTTAGGTACATAATTTAAACTAGTGTATAAAATTATTCAAATGTCACATTCGACAATCTTTAAAATTTTTGTTAGCAAAATGACAATAAGTATAAATATGCCAAATATATTTTGTTTGTAAAGGATGTAGAACTGTTGAAACCCGCGTGTCGGCGGGTTGTGCGCGGCGGTGAGGTAGGGCTGGGTGTGCCGGGCTGGCCACTCGCCACTACCGCCACCCGTCCATTACCGCGCCCCCAGCCACCCGATTGATCGTGCTTATTAGCGAATTTACTGCCAGGTTTAACTACCGGGAAAATTATCTCAAACTCATTCTACTTATACGGGATAATATGTATTTTTATTGCAGTTGTTGGATGGTTTGCAGTAGCGACCGGCATTTACACTTTATATAGTATTCATGAATATTGTAATACTGTGGTTATTCGACTTATTATGTGCGCAATTTACCATGAATAATTGTAATTTAAGAATATTTGTAAGAATAAAATACGTTCTGTTGAATAACAAGGTTGCTTTCTTTTGTAGTTTCGCATTCCTCAATTCTTACATGAACATAATGTGGTAGTATGCTGCAAAAAGTTTACATAACTATCATCAGACACATCCTCTAAAAATAAGTATGGTAGTTTTAAAGATATCCCCTCAAAGCAGGACAATTTCCTGTATTTCCAGGACAACAACCCTCTATATATAATAACATTGTTATAGATTTCTTTACCTACTTCACAACATCCAATGTTCTAAGATCAGAGTCGTATGAAAACAACAAAATGTCTACTAAAAACTCACTCCGCAAGTTTATGGGGCTGTGGAGGAAAACACATAAAATTGTTTGTATGCTATGATTAAGTAAAAAAGTACAATATAGTTTTCTTTATTCCTTACTCGGTTCAGTTATCATTATTCGTAACTCCACTTGTCGTGTAGGCCAGGACAGTGAGGCGCCCCTCGGGCCCCTGGCTCTACTGTCGTTCCTCGTCCCCACACCGGCCACCACGGACCCCCTGGGCTCCCGGGACACCTCCTGCCTCAGGAACACCCTCACAGCTCACTTCAACTCCGGTTTCTTCTTGCACACAAAAGAAAAAGGAGGTATGTGACAAACCATAGTTATATAAGAAAGAGATAGCCGGCAATAAAAGTACGGCACGTTTTCTGATTGGGTAAATTTATAAACATTTTAGAAACACATTTATTAACACCATTCAATTCTCCTGCCAAAACAGAATTTCTTTAGACAAATAGCCTGAAATTTTCATCGTGCTTAAGGAGATTCGTACTTCCAAAATTTAAGCTAACAAAAGGGTTTTTTTGTGTTTTATGATTGCGATCGAAGTTGAATGAAAAATATTCGTTTTAAGATAGTTTATACTGAAAGTCCAGAACACATTGATATATTCTTTTAGGTGTTGTTTGTTCTATTTCACTATAGGGGCTATTATAGTCACTATTTTTTAGTTAAGAATGATACTTAACAATAATTTTGTTAAAGCATTGTTTCCTGTGATCCACTTCACCGACGACCGTGATTCCCTCAAGAAGAGGCTGTCTGACGAGGACGTGCTCGACAATGAATACTTACTTTATCAGGGTAAGTTAATTTAATAATAATACAAGTCAAAAAATATATATAAATTATTTCAAGGAATAACTTAAATCTCGATTTATGACATAAATCAACCTAGGTCCTTCCTTGTTTATTTTACTTTATCTTTTATGAATCATCCATCTTCTAGTCAAAATACAAATTAGAAGTGCTTTTAATATTAAAAAGATTTTGGGCTGGGTAATAGTAGTTTATGCAACGATTGTATAATGCATGTCTTTAAGCCACGAGTGAGATGTAAGTTAGAACACGAGCGAAGCGAGTGTTCTAAATATCTCACGAGTGGCTTAAAGGCATAATACAATCGTTGCATACACTATTTTATCTACGACCAACAATATACGACAAAATTTCCCCCGAAGTTAAACAAAACTCATGACTTACTAATGATGGAATAGGTCAACTAACATTTGAGGTTAGGCAAATAAGCAAACTGAGCCATGAATCTTTGTGGAACAATCAGCTGATGGGATAAGTAAACTCAAACATGAATCGTAATGCAACAATCAGCTGATGTGCGAATTGCGTAATTGTTATTATGACACTACTTCCGTCAAATGCCGAGCTCTCATTGGTCTAGAACCAGTACTCTAAAGTGACTCCAGTACTCTAAAGTCGTCATTAGAGTACTGCTTGGTTTTTGGTGTTTTAATGTATATCATTATAATGTTTATTGTAGTACCATAATTGGTGCTTATTGCAATGGTCGTAGATAAAAACTATTTCCAACCATTAAATCGACTGCGCTGCTCAACATTGGAAGGAAAGCGAATGTTTTCCTCCCCTCTCATAGTCTAGGCTCATTTTAACAAAAACGCATCTCTAAAACTATGCAAGAAGCAAATTGTTATGATAAAACTTTAACGTATAATAGAATTAAATTTAGAGCGTTGCAATGTGTTTGGAATCCGAAAAAATCCTACGTAGCCATTTTGATCGTGGTTTTAAGCCAAAATGTTCAAGGAAGATGTATAACAGTGTTTTGGCTGCCATCTTGGGTAGGCCACTTCCGGTCCGAAATTCGGCTCGGCAATAGGCATATTCGTACTGTATTCGGAAGGGGTTGAAATAAATACCCTAGAAACTTTGTTTCCCCAACCGTAACATGCTTTGCTTCTAGCAAGATTTTTAAATTTAAATGTGCCTTCACTATGAATCATAATATTCGCAAATAAATATTACCAATAAAGATTTCCTACAAAGTAAAATACCCCCGTTGCAGCAGAGCTGCATACTCAGCGAATTTCAAATGCAAAACAACATATTTCAATCAAACATAGCAAGATTTGACATGTTTTGGTAAGCTCCATAAGAATAACATGGGGAATGAGTATGTAGGTTTGCTGCTACAGGTATATTAAAACTGGGTGGTTTTAATTCAATATTTAATAGATCTGAACTAGAAGAAGCTATTTACCAAGTTTTAACAAGATATGTTGAGAAATAACCGAGATTTAGAATTTTACTTATTTCCCATAAGGTTAACATTGGGACAACGTAATGTGTTTACCACTTTCAATATCTCGGTAACCAATGGACATAGAGCAGTGATTCAAAATACTAAATTGTTTGTTTTTTTTTGAGCTAAATTCAATGATGCCCACAAAAGTTCGAAAAATTTTATTTTTCTATGTAAAAACTCAAAAAACCCATTTCTGGGGGGGTTTTTCCCCTTTACCCCCCCCTTCCTGTGGTCCGATCGGGCTGGTTCACGAACTCGTCCAATTGATTACCACTTTACATGTCCGTACTAAATTTCATATAGATCGGACCATTTTTGCGGCCGCTATCGTGCTAACAGACACACACACACACACACACACACACACACACACATATATATATATATATATATACATATATATATAAATTCGAACGAATGGTGTTTTTTGCTTCTGGGGACCCCAAAATGAAAAGTTAACATGGTCTCGGACTTAGGTCTTACCATGAGTACTACCATAATAGCTTATTCCTTTAAGGAAATTCGCTGAAAGGGCGAACAAAAACGGAATGATAACAACACCGACTTGTTTGTGATGTGAATCATCCAATTAGGCTGCGATATGCCACGTGTGCTTTTGTTTCATGCTTCAGCGACACAATATCTACACAACTTTTTAAAACTACAATATTACATATTTGCACATATTGAGATACATTAATATCTCAATTTAATATCATAAAGGTTATGATACTACTTCCGTGATTTAAAATGTTTCAGTTGCATGTATTTTATATTATCTTCCAGGTGTATACAGAGAAGTCAGGAGTATCAGACCAGAAGGAATTGTTCTCAATGGACACGGGAACTGCCCAGAAAGTACGGCGTATATAGTGATGGGCTTCAAAAGCTTAGACAAAAACTTTAGTCAGGTTAGTAAAAATAGTTTTGATTACAATCAATGTTTAACGTAATAAAATATTAACGTACAACTTAAGTGATGCACTGGCATTATACGGTTTAAATTTGCCGTACGTTGAACGTTCACATGGTTTTGCGCAGCTTTCAGTTTTATTTAGCATCAGCGTCATATTAGACGATGGAGTCGTTTCTATCAAAGGTAAAAAAAGCGAAAACGAATACTGTATTTCAGCTACATCACCATTTCATCATACATTGTATGTAAATATATCAGATCCATGTTTGTTTATTTGGTTTATGACAATCAACAATCAACAAGTTATGTTACATCTCGTTTGTAACAATTGCAGCAACCGCTGTGCACTACTTTGCAGTTTTATAATGTGTGGCTGTGGAAGCTATAGTGGCTATGGTTAAACAGAAGTTGTTGGGTTCCGTTAGATTTGTTTGTTGGCAACCCACTTCACTGGGTAGTACCTGGTGGACCGAGCCTTACTCGGTGTTACTGTATTTCGTGATTACCAGTTTATCCAGTTACTATAAAATATTTCAATGTCATAAAATTGATTAATAGAAACCTTTTTTATTGCTCCATGGACTCTTCATCCCACTTGCTGTATTTTCCCTTGATGGCTGTAGATTCCAAACAGCTGTTATGATTACTTCATTTGTTTACATTTTCCTTGTTTATTTTCGTTGCTATCACAGCAACCCATAAGGCCAATGTTAAAATTTTACAACTTTAAATTTGATTTATTACGTTATTAGATTTTCTCTGGCCAAGTAATCTGCATATAAGACGTTTTTGAGTCATAAATTACTTATTTCCAGACTTTGAAGGAAATCCTCGGAGCCGTTTTCGAGATCGTTGTGCAAGCAAGCAAGCAAGCATACAAGCATACAAGCATACAAGCATACAAGATAACACTGCTCGTATAAGAGTATAGGATTTTCACGAAATAGCAGCTTTTGATATACTTCACGTAGCAGGCAACTGTCAAACTGCACAAAACATAAGCTCATTTTCTCGTATTAACATAAGCAATTTATCGTATAAAACACTCAAACCAACAATTTTTGTCACCCTTAAATCAATAATTCTCCTAAATCTGGATGCGGAGTCTGAAATCACAGTGTTTGCAAGAACAACATTTTACATCGAAATGGTTTATTTAACTAAAACATACGTTTGACCTGTTTTTTTATTTTTTTATTTTGCTTAGGATCATTATTATTGTATAGGATTTACGTTTTAATCGCTATAAACGGTATAATAGTTTTTTAGAGGTTGATGTTGATCTTTAGAGGACAAGGGTACACTGAGCATGTTCTTATAGGCCGTATACAGCTGTCCCAACATGATGATGTTTCTGTGTAGAACGTGATGGTCGACTCAGATTCTACCAGAAGGAGGCACTCCAGAGCCTCGACATGTTCTTGTAAAGCTGTCCCAACATGATGATGTTTCTGTGTAGAACGTGATGGTCGACTCGTGGAAGGACTGGACGGGTGCCCGCCACATCTACATGAACCTGCCAGACGAGCTGGGGCTGAACCAGCGAGCACAGAATAGAAATAGAGGGGCCAGCCGAGCGCGGCAGTGTAGCCAAGTTAGCAGCGCCCGTGTCCGCATGAGGAGTGGGGGGAACGGTGAGTCACCCTAGTCCCGAGCGTCTTGTGCGCTGCCAGGGGCCACCGCCTCGGATATCTCTGCTATTAGCAGCTGTCTGTTCAGTTGTTTACATTTAGCCTACTGACCTAAAAAGGTAACAACTTTAGTCAGGTGGTTCCTAACACGATTGGTGTGAAGTTTATCATTGTATTGTTTACTGAAATGATATAGTTTTATGTTCAAATACTTCCTACTTATTGATTTTAACAGTAGGATTAAATGCATTCACCCACTGTCGTCGTAGTTCTTCGTCAGCAGGGAAACTGTAAAACTTTATTTCTTAGTCGAATGAAATAAAAAGGATTTAACATTAGTTGAGTTGGTTAGGTAAATAGAGTATGTGTTAATAGAATAGTTACAGTAGTTATAGTTGGCACGTATTGTTAGAAAGTACAGTATAGAATACACGATCCCAACTTGGTACTGTATTCAGCTTTTAAAATACAATTAATTATAATTTCTACATAAAAGAGGTTATTGAGTTTGAACAAATTCCAAGGGAAAGCGCCACTTCTCCGTAAATTCAGCCCTTTAATGTACTTAGATGTTATTTCATAAGATTCTGAACTTACTGGCGAATCGACGTAAAACATCTTTAATCTGACACCTCATTAGTAAAATTCCATCCAGCCTTTGTAGAATTACAGCTTAGAATAACCCACAACAAACTTATTCTTATAATATACAAGTTTACATTTAAATCTTAATAATAGGGGTGTGCGAGTACTCAAGAATCAAGCTTTTTCCGAGCCGAGCATACACTACTGAACTCGACTCGACTTATTGCAAAATACTCTAAAGTTCCAGTTGAGTAGTTACTCCCGCCGTTTACCCAATATCGGTACGTGCGAAAGAATAATTCGGCCATTTTTCACAATGTCAATCCATCTTTAACGAATATAACTGAAACCTCGTTTGTTATACTTGAAGTAAAAAGTTCGTTTTAGTTATAAACGACATATAAGGCTTGAAAAATATATCAAATCAATAATTATGGTGAGTTTAAGTAAAAGGTTTTCTTTATTTTTTTGGTATCATATATTTGTATATCTGGCCTAGTCCAGTAACTCTTTTAAGTTTAATTACCTCAAAATTGTAATTTGTATTTGAGTGTAATAATATTTTTTTCCATTATATAGAAACATGATGACTATTATATTATAAACTTTAAAAAATCGACTCGAAAAAAGCTCGAGACTCGCGGGTATTTTTCAAAACTCTACTCGACTCGACTCGACTTCAAAAATCACTACTCGCACACCCCTACTTAATAGTATTATATACATTCAACCCATACTAATATTTTTCCTTACCTGTGATAAGTTACTCCTTCTATTTTCCCCCGGTTATTACAACCGTAAGCCACGCAACGTTGAGGCATGCTTTCATACGCTCCAGCTAAATGTAAACAACTGAACAGACAGCTGCTAATAGCAGAGATATCCGAGGCGGTGGCCCCTGGCAGCGCACAAGACGCTCGGGACTAGGGTGACTCACCGTTCCCCCCACTCCTCATGCGGACACGGGCGCTGCTAACTTGGCTACACTGCCGCGCTCGGCTGGCCCCTCTATTTCTATTCTGTGCTCGCTGGGCTGAACCGCATCAGCTTCTACCAGCGGGAAGCGCCCCAGAGCTTCAACATGTTCTTGTAAAGCTGACCCAACTTGTTGATGTTTCTGTGTAGAACGTGATGGTCGACTCGTGGAAGGACTGGACGGGTGCCCGCCACATCTACATGAACCTGCCAGACGAGCTGGGGCTGAACCGCATCAGCTTCTACCAGCGGGAAGCGCCCCAGAGCTTCAACATGTTCTTGTAAAGCTGACCCAACTTGTTGATGTTTCTGTGTAGAACGTGATGGTCGACTCGTGGAAGGACTGGACGGGTGCCCGTCACATCTATATGAACCTGCCAGACGAGCTGGGGCTGAGCCGCATCAGCTTCTACCAGCGGGAGGCGCCCCAGAGCCTCAACATGTTCTTGTACGTGATGCTGGTAGAATGCACGACTGTCAACACGTTTGAACAACAGGTATGATCAACCAAAATTTAAATCACAAGTTTGTTACTAGGGAACATAAGAATAAGAATAACTTATTTTCTCCGAAAAAATATTACATATTGATTTGTTTTCATTCGTTTTAATTCACATTTTTTTTACAAAATAACAATAACAACTACGAAGGCCATGCAGTCTTTCAGGAAAAAGTAAAAGTCCACAAGTGTTCACCCGTCAGACTGACTTGTAAAAAAAACCAATAAAACGTATTATATACATACTTAAATTACTAATAAACATAAAATTGTAAATTTTTGTACGTTTATATCTGAGGAAATGAAGGGCCTCCAAGGCATAGCCTAATTAGAGGTTCCTTCCTTAAAATAATCAAAATAGAATAAAAGGCGCGGGCGATCAGATAAAATCTTTAATTATTTGAAAAAAATAAATTGATCTCTTAAATTGTCGTGCTACAATGTAACTGTCCGAAAATAACTGGATAAAATTTACTACAAAAAATAAAACTGACCAAACTATGGTTTGATTATTTTAAACCGCCCACTGCACATTGCTAGTAGGCGGCTCGTGACACCTACCTAGGTGCCATCAAAGCTCATAGCATGCAATGTTTGGTCTCTGAGTAGCAAAGCTCGCCAAAGTTTGCCCTTATCACGTGATACCTTAATCTGCCTTGAATTCAAAATTAAAAACAAAAAATAATTTTCCAAACTAAATAGCTATATTTTTTATTTCTTTATCAAAATAGTGAAACACTTTAAATTTTTTAATTCCACCTGGCTACCTAATGAGAATTCTAAGTGGTATAACATTTTAAGTTTTTGTGATTAAATACACTTAATAATCATGTTTATGTTAAATTCCTTGGAAAAGTATATTTTTATGGAATTTTATTGATATGGGTCGTCTTGGTTTACAACACAATACACTCAAACCGGATCAAAATATTTCTTTAATCAGCGATTAATAACAAACATTATTTGCATCATGATTCACGGTATGAATCCAGACAAGGAGGCAAAATGTAAAGAGAGGTAGGATGCGAATTAACATGAAAGGATTTCTTTGTTTAAGCCCTTAAAACAACTTTCCTCCAGTTTGTGTGCAGAGTTTGGAAACTCGGCGAGTGCAACAACTATTGTGGTACATCTTTGTGTCTCGTTCCGGTGAGGTTTTCTTACTTCCCTTGTAAAGGAGACGTGTCATCATCACAATCACCGTTGTCTCTTTTATTAATTTATTTGCATATGATAACATAATTTCAACATAACAACCTGGTTGTGGTTTACTTTTAGGAAAATTGGAGTATATCCTTAATAACAAAATTGAAAACCGTATTCTTTGACTGCAATTTAGGAACTGTACCCAAAAGAGTTTTATCGGTTCAATAATGAAATAAACGGTATCAGGAAACTGACACATACTTTCTCCCTTAAAGTCATTTAAAACCAGAAAACATATATATAGTGAAATAAAAAAATTAACAATTACTTAACACACAAATATGTACCAAATTTTATCAAAATCGGTTAGTAAATAACGGATATATCGGTTTTTAAATATTTCCCATAAGAATAACATTGGACAACGTACTGCGTTTACCGCCGAACTAAAATATCAATTATCTCCGTAACCAGTTGACGTAAACTAATGATTCAAAATACTAGATTATTTAGTTTTTCAAGACAAATTTAATGGTTGCAAGCATATTTTCTTTAGAGGTTACAGATTTTGTGAAATTTGAAAAATATGAATTTTTTAACACTTAAACCCCTATAACTTCTGAACCTGAATTTTTACAGACATGCGGGTGGTGTCATTTTGTTTGTCATCTTAAGCACTAATAACCGCGAAATTTTTATCAAAATCGTTTGAGCCGTTTTTGAGAAATTTGGATTTTTGTCATTTTTTATGGGTTTTTATGGGGTAAATACCCTTAAAAATCGAAAATTCAAAAAATGAAAAATACGCAAAACGGTTCATTTCCGCTTTTATTTCATTCCCGCTCGCTAAATCAGAGTTACTTTATGTGTTGAATAGGTTAAGGTGGCACACAAGAGAGATAACTATGGCGTCAAACACCACAGACCAGTTTCTATTGGTCAGAAATCCCATGACACTCGCCGTATTCTAAATTCTAGTTGCCTTGTTCTAAATCAGCTGATTCCATTGTCACCGTTTCTATCTCAACTTCCGGTTCGTTCCAACAAAATAAGCAAACATAACCTCAATGAACTTTTGTGTACAGGTTAGCTAATAAGTTTAACTGTTTAAATACTGCTGGTAAAAATTTGTATGTATTACGAGCACAAATAGTCATTGCCGCTCTCGAAATGTTTGGGCGCACTCATCTAACGCTTCGTGCGGCCATCTACAATTCTCGAGCGGCAATGACATACTTTGCGCTCTTAATACACAAATAACTATTCTGTACAAATATGTTTCAGATGAAGCTGTTGGACTTCGCTCACAGACTGAGAGCCGAGCGCATGACTGGCTACGTGTCAGTGTACGGGGTGACTCCCGTTGATTGAACCAGGTAAAGAATACCGATATTTAGTGCCTCCCAGGTTCTCTACTTTAAAATCAAACTAACTATACCTAGTTATACCTATCCACCAGTTTAAACATTAAGTAGATGTATTAATAGAAATAGTATATTACGTTGGTAAAACTTACCGGGCGTGTGACGTACGTTACTTTACATCATTCGCAGAAAACAAATATTTAATCATAACGTACTTTTTGCATAATCCACTACGTTTCTCAATTCTTCAAACCTAGCCTGCAATAAACATACATTTGCTACTGTTACCAGAGTTGCCACTAGATTCCTCTGAAGTAATCTACTAAAAATGTCAGTTTGCTGCAATTAGATGATAGTTTTGATTGTTTGCTTCCGTTATTTCCGTTTTCTAGTGGAAGGTAAATTTACTGTGTACTGCACGGTAAATTGACCGAGCAGTTGTCGGCAAAGAGGAACTTTCCAGCCAAGAGTAACTAATAGAATACAGATGTTCCAGTGTAGTATGATGTAAAAGCCCTTTGAAATCGTACACAAATTGCTATAAAGGTAATCAACAATTGTGTATGTCTACACATCCATCTATACATACGATTGGTTAATGAAAAGATTCAATATATCTCTATTGTATACCTATTAATAAAGAAAGAAATGGGGTTTTTTGATAAAAACTCCTCCTTTAGTTCTAAGCAGATTGTAATAATTTAAGTCTCGTTGGAGAGTGCTCGGGAGGAGGAGACCTAGACACTAAACGTTCGTATTTGTCCGTTATATATTGAATTTGAATAGACATTTCAAGGCAAAAATTACCATTAAAAACATTTTTATAAATTCAGAGCACTAACATAAAAAATAACAAAAAATAAATGAACGACGAGTCGTTTAGTTATAAAATAGAGGTCGTTTCATTGTTAGCCTGTCTGTGTGTTTATAAGTATGTTTCGGCTATTTGAAGTCTTCTATACCGACGAGGCTGAAGTTTTACTCAATGGGAGATCATAAAACTTGCCAACACATAACCCTATTCACGGCTTATTTCATTTGCCTCTCCCTCAGGCTAAGCCCCACGGAGATCTACGTTCTAAACGACAAAGGTTGTTAATAAAACTCAATCTCTGTTTTCAAGAGCCTTTTTTCCTTTGAAAAATTGCAGATTAAAAAATTACTCAAGGTTGAATTTTGTTATATTCTAATATTTAGTTACGCAAATAAAAGCATCAGCCTATTTACTTTAGTTTTTTTTGCATTGAAACTTTTAAATTAAGATATAGAATTATAATTTTGATGAATATTTATAAAAATATACATAAAATATACAACTATATATAACTAACTGTTCATGTTTTTTTGTGTTTTTATAGCAGTGAGTAGAACTAGTATGGAACAATTTGTTTTTTGTTTTGTTTTTGATAGTAATTAATGTATAACTTTATTTTCTAGATGGAGGTGTTGAAGTTAGGAACCTGGAAGACGATGACGTCTGTTCGGTTACATCGTGTTGGAGAGCCCATATTAAAATTAATCTGAACTCTTTCTTATAACTTAATTTCGAAAAAGGAAAACTAATAATAACGTACATTGAAAAATAATAGGTTATAACATTTTTGCATAGAGGTTAATAGGTTTATTTTTTTAAATTAAATAAACCAATTGCTTAAACATTAATCTCATACCGTACTTATGAACAATTCAATCTAAAAGAGGGTTCCCCATAATCTTTGATTGTAAATATACGCGTATAATGAGTATTTAACTAGACCAAGCATTCGTGATACTGCTATTCGAGAATACTCATCAAGTGAACATAAACAACGAAGTACCTGTGAGACCAAAGCTCTTTCTGCACAGCTGCTGTGATCATGGAGCGGTCATTTATAATTCATTAGTCTGTGATTATCTCGACACAACAGATTAAAAGGGAATTTCAGTTGATCCACATAGACTATGATGAATATATTCATGTAATTATGTGTAAAAAATCTTCTTACTTGTTGAAAATAAAAATAAACTTTTTAAAATAACCTGTTGTTGTATTTCTATCTGTTGCTTAGTTAAGTCAGTTATTTTACTATAACAGTATTATAAAAACAAATTTAATATCTCAAGTTAAATTTTATTGATTCATTAGTTTTTTTGAGTAGTATAACTGTCTAAAACAACATACAGAGTTAGTTAATGGAAGAATAATTGGACACTTTTTAATTAACGTAGAAAAACGTACTGAGGCAAACAAATGATAAGTAGTACTTCACACAGGGGGAGACTTTCAAGTATTGTCGATATTTTAAATATTATTTTCTGTACGAGCCTCACACATTTTACGGCAAAAAATTATACAACAGTCATATCATTTAAAATATGTCATAATCGCATTCGCACGATACGCAACGTCCTCGATCACATCCGCACATGAGGATACGACTTCCAAAGTTGCGGGGAAAAGCGGATTAAATAAGTACCCCTGGCGTATTAATTAAGTATATAGATTACAGATAAATTTGATAAACATAAATGTATGTTTACATGTCTAATAAACAGGCGGACACGAGCGACGTAACGTGACGTGACGTGAGGTTGGTCCAGCGAGGCGCGAGGTGCGCGGGCAGGCGGCGAGGCGCACACAAGCGTCGTAATGTGACGTGACGTGACGTGAGGTTGGACCAGCGAGATGCGCGGACAGGCGGCGTGGCGGGCACGAGCGACGTGACGTGACGTGACGTGAGGTTGGTCCAGCGAGGCGCGAGGTGCGCGGGCAGGCGGCGAGGCGGACACAAGCGACGTAACGTGACGTGAGGTTGGTCCAGCGAGGTGCGCGGGCAGGCGGCGAGGCGGACACAAGCGACGTAACGTGACGTGAGGTTGGTCCAGCGAGGCGCGAGGTGCGCGGGCAGGCGGCGAGGCGGACACGAGCGACGTGATGTGACGTGAGGTTGGTCCAGCGAGGCGCGAGGTGCGCGGGCAGGCGGCGAGGCGGACACGAGCGACGTAACGTGACGTGAGGTTGGTCCAGCGAGGTGCGCGGGCAGGCGGCGAGGCGGACACAAGCGACGTAACGTGACGTGAGGTTGGTCCAGCGAGGCGCGAGGTGCGCGGGCAGGCGGCGAGGCGGACACAAGCAACGTAACGTGACGTGAGGTTGGTCCAGCGAGGCGCGAGGTGCGCGGGCAGGCGGCGAGGCGGACACAAGCAACGTAACGTGACGTGAGGTTGGTCCAGCGAGGCGCGAGGTGCGCGGGCAGGCGGCGAGGCGGACACGAGCGACGTAACGTGACGTGAGGTTGGTCCAGCGAGGCGCGAGGTGCGCGGGCAGGCGGCGAGGCGGACACGAGCGACGTAACGTGACGTGACGTGAGGTTGGTCCAGCGAGGCGCGAGGTGCGCGGGCAGGCAGCGAGGCGGACACGAGCTTCGGGCGTCACGACCAAGTAATGAGGTTTGTGATTTACTGCTATTGATGTCGCTGACTCTCGCCGCAAGAATACCAATGTACACCGCCCTCCCTGTTTTAAGCCCGGAAATTGAATTGCATTGATACCTGACCCTCTGTAGCCATAACTATTGTTTTTACTCGACTTCCTAGCAAACCGTTTAACATGTTATATCTACAGTCAACCAAGTGACAAGTGACAACCAAGTGACTTAACACTAAATAGTTTTTAGAAATGAAATCGCTTCTGAGATTTTTTAAATTTTAATGTAAACCTATTTGTACTTATATGTCTGTTCAAGATGTACAAAACGGAATTTCACTCATTGAAATAAATCACAGGATTGACTGTCATATTTACTTTTGTGACGGGTGGGAAAGCACACCGTATCCCCTACACGCACTTTAGGGACGTAGCTCCAAAAGAACCCTTGACTGGTGTATTGGCTACAATTTAGTTTAATTATAGCAGTCAATATTTCTCTGTTACAAATGAAAGCTCTACTTAAAACTGTAGCTTACGCCTGCCTTTATTTTATGACTTTACTCCCTATTTCTGTTCTTGTTATCCTGACTTTACAATTACAATGATTCAATAAATTCAAAACACCTTCAGCTACCATAAGCGACCTTCTGAAACTAGAACTTATAAACTTTCTTCGCCCCTATTTAGACTTTACTCCAAGACTTTACAGTTGACTCAAAAGACTAACTCCTCGACCAAATCACTCACCTCAAGGGATGTCCAGCCGAGGGCACCCCACTCCACCCCGGAGCCGAGCTCACCCCGAGGCCAGACCCAACCCCCTCAGTGGCCTTGAATCCAGCCAAGCCCAGCGAGGCTTTCCTCAAGGTAGCCAGGCGGCGTCGCTTGTGCTAGCTGTTTACTAACAGGAGGTGTGCCCAACCTACCAAGTCCTTCATCTAAATCAAATATACTACATTATATAAATATACCAATCATAACCCCCATCACATCCCCGGCCTTTCCCAGCGACGGCAAAAAAAACCTAAAACTAAACAGTATCTTCTCAAGCTCTCAACAGCATATTGTAACTTTAAAATGTTATATAAACAAAGCAACAATAAGATAGACTGTATTCCAATCACAAAATAGGTAAAAACATATTTTAATGATGCCCCATCCAAAACTTCCCCCCCCCCCCATGGATTAATGGATTCAATCAAAATAAAGTCAAATTATTGTGTATGAAAAAACTCTAATTAATTGTTTTTGGGACAAGAAAAGTCTTGCGGATCGTATATGAATATTTCGATTTTAGCAAATCCAAGTATCGATCAAAAATTCATTTCCGCAGTGTATATAAGTCTCCAGTTATTGAAACCTGGTTTCAATTTCTCCGAGAATAGTCTTATGCGCGTTTTAATAAGAAAGTATTTTCTTTCGTGAAATATTTTCATTCCAACATATTAAGAATTATTTTCCGTTATATTTCGCAGTTTCTCTTAAACTGTGAGGAAATATGAACGATTAATCGTCTCCATTCAAAACATTTCTAAGCAGTTCCTTAGTTAACTGGAACAGTCATTAGATATAGGAATAATCAATAATATCCAGATACCGTTAAAAAGTAATTAATAAAGGGGTTATTAACATCTTTTATATTCCTGATATCTACCGATGAACGAAATTCTCTTTGTTCTTTATACATATTTTTGTTGAAACCAGATTGTGGGAGGGCCCGCTTGATAGTTCTTAGCAGAGTTATGGTTCCTGGCACAACTGTATGTTTTAGAGGCCAGTTGACAGGTTTGTTTTGCGTCTGCTTGGTTACTGACCACCATGCCTGAGGAAACGTTTGTACAGTGGACGCTTATGCTTGTCAGAAACAATAATTGCTCCAACATTTACACATAACTAAACATTACAATACCAGCTTAAACATGGTTTTACATAAAATCTAATTTGTATTTCGTTTGTTTGCTGTTTACAAACACACTTTATTATACAAACACACTTTGTTATACAAGCATGTTGCAGACTACATTGTGTAAACAATCTCTATTAAAATGGCAAACCTGTGCATATAGTTTATTAATTACGCTTACAACTTCCTATAGTGGAAAGTCTAGAAGAAGTATATATTACAACAGCATCTCTCTCAGTAAATGAAATTTTGGTGTAAACATTATTCAAAGGTGTGTTTTTAATTAATACTGCTTCATTAAAATGTAATAATTTCAAATAGTTATTGATTTAGTGTAATGAATCCTTTTTTACAGTTTTCAGTCCACCAGTTTCCAATTTGAGCGATTTTTAATTCTGAAGTTCTGATGAAAATTATACTAGCAATTGAGCTTGAAGGTATATAATATTATTATTAATTGCATTTGCAAAATAAATCTCAGAAAGCACATTTACTATTTTTACTTTATTTTTAACTCACTTAAAAACTATGTAAGAAAACACAATGAAATCGCAGGAAAAATATTCGTTTACAAAGGCACAGTGAGTTGTTTTGTTCGGCCACAGCCACTCCTGGGAACACATTTACATCTGTGGAGATGGTAATGCAGTTGTTGTTGCGGTGACGAGGATCCTTGACACCCCTCCACGTCACTGCGATGTTTTGGAGGGGTCTTTTGATTTATATCCAGCGGTTATTGATATTGTTTCCTCTTAATATTATTATGAGGACGTTCATCAAACAAGGCTTGTTTGTTTGAGTACGCCCACTCATATATTAGCTTGTATTCACATAGGTAAGTATTAAATTAAAAAACAGAAACCACTCTGTGTAAGCAGGCTTAGGACAGATTAGTTAGTGATAGAATTGAAAAGTTATAAAGCTTGATCATATAGGGATATTTCCTGTTCTTATTAGCGCACATGCCCTCCAACTAATTTGTTTTAGTTCTCAAACTAATCATTTTTATTCTAGCTCTTACTGGTGCTGGCTAAAAATCAGCACTGGTGTTCACATTTCCCTATGAATGCCACTTTAACTAAGCATTGTTAGGTCAACGCCCGGAGGCACTTCTCAGGTTGGTCTAACTTACTTCTCTCGACAAACACAATTGCGGATTAACAAACGGCATTAGTTGTAATTATATTATTTTAAAATATCTGTTTAATATTTTTGTACTTGGCTCGGCGTTCTCATTTAACTATTAAATAGCCGTTTAACTCTTTTGAAAACTTTAGTCTGAAGTTATTTATTTTCCAAAAACTTCATAAGAATAAATGGCTTAGCAAATAAAATTTAAGTTAAGTTTAAGATTAATATGTTTAATATGAAAGTTGATATATTCTGGGCTGAATGTTTACATAAATTTTGAAATTGTTTCAACGAAATCCTTGGTTTATTTCCTCGATAAGAAAACCACTCAAAAGCAATATTTTGAATGTCGTGTATCAAATTGAAGCTATTTTTCTCCATATATCCCTTTTGCAGACTTGGAAAACATCCTGTCAACAGGCTTCGCCTTAGGCATTTAGGATTCTAGTGAAAGTGATATTATCTGTTGAGTAACTTCAAGACTACGCCAAAGAACATTTTTCACTAACAAAAACACATGATAATGATATTGAATAGTTTTAAAGTTCTAATAATTGAATGTAGCAGTTGCAATCTTCATATTATCTCAGAGAAATTCATGGCTATTCCCTAGTTTAGCCAGGTAATAAAGTAATTTGCTGTTCAGGTAATCTTTATTGCTCATGATATTTTAATATAAAAAGTACCAAGCGCTTTGTTTAAATCGAACTAATATTACGTTGACGTACACATACTTATTGTTGAGATAACCGACACCGAGGTGCCACAAACTCACAAACCTGCAAAGTAAATAACTATATTAAAGTAAATACTGGAAATCATACCAGACTTTATTAAATCTGTTAACTCAAAAATGGACTTTTGATATTCGCTATGGAATTGCTTAAGCCAATTGATACTTCGGAGCTGTCAAGGCATAGAATAGAATCCATTATTAAAATAAAAATAGGCACTTGGTTGAAGAGTAATATGCAACCACATGTTTAAAGTATTCTAGCTTAAAAACAAGACGATTCAGAGTATAGCGTTTACTGTAACTGATACAGTCAATAATGCAATGGATTCACACGAAAATATTTCTTTCAATGTAGAATGTTTCAAATTTGTTTCGCTCCCAAAATACACCCAACAGTTTTCCCCTTTCTGTACGGATGCATAAAAACACAATGCAAGATTAATTATTGTATCGACAGGACAACACGAATGTAAAAAATACAAGTGTATTGCATTGTATTGATTATCATAACTTCAAAACCTTAACTGTTGCCAAGCACCATCCGCTGCAGTTTGCTGTTTCCTGTCACTAATCAGCTGTTAGCACCTCTAATCCGTTTAGCTGCAACATTTTTTATTTGTCCGAGGACATTTAAAGCACTCAATTTTTATCACTAATTTATAAAATTTTCTTATGAGTTTACTTGGTCTCCACCTAAAACAAGAGAAACTGATTTGTTTTGACGCATAAGGTCACTCTAATAAAGGAACTTTCACTACAAATTTAAAGAAGAAACTAATTGATTTTATGTTCAAAGTAATCAATATATTTTTTCATCCCGGCCATCAACGAGAAGATGAAAATGAGCAATGCACAGACTGCTCAGCGCATGCCCATAGCAGGTGTGAAGCAGTGACCGCGGGCTTCAGCTTATACTGTATAACTGCTGTGATTATCGCCGCTGTGATGGGAGGGTTGGTGTAACACTTGCGGATATCATAGATTTCACATTTCCAAACTTGGGAGAAAACTCTCTTCTACCTGTTAATACCATAAGACACCAAACAACACTATATGTGCAACTCGATTACTCAAAAATTGTCTTATAGTAAATATAGTATCTTAATATAGTATTAAAGCGTCCTTGATATAGTAGAAGGTTTTCAATATCATTAGTATTTCATACTTTCATATGTATATTTTATAGTCTGGTATAACAGGTAAATATTGCAATAAGTAGTAATTAATAAATACCCACGTTGCAGCAGACCTGCATACCCAGCGAATTTCAAATGCAAAACAACATATTTCAATCAAACTTAGCAAGATTTGACATGTTTTGTTAAGCTCCTTAAGAATGGGGAATGAGTATGCAGGTTTGCTGCTACAGGTATATTAAAACTGGGGGTTTTTATTCAATATTTAGTAGATCTGAACTAGAAGAAGCTATTTACCAAGTTTTAACAAGATATGTTGAGAAATAACCGAAATATAGAATTTTACTTATTTCCCATAAGGTTAACATTGGGACAACGTACTGTGTTTATCACTTTCAATATCTCGGTAACCAATGGACATAAAGCAGTGATTCAAAATACTAAATTGTTTGTTTTTTTGAGCTGAATTCAATGGTGCCAGGGCTGGTTCACAAACTCGTCCAATTGATTACCACTTTACATGTCCGCACCAAATTTCATAAAGATCGGACCATTTTTGCGGCCGCTATCGTGCTAACAGACACATAGATGTATATATATATATATATATATATATATATATATATATAAATTCGAACGAATAGTGTTTTTTGCTTCTGGGGGCCCTAAAACGAAAAGTTATAGTGGTCCCGAGCTTAGGTCTTACCATGAGACTTCGGTAATAGCTTCTTCCCTATAGGGGAAATTCGCTAAAATAAATTAGTAATGACGTAACAATAAAACTGTTCTCGATTTATCTTTCGTGAAGTTCGAAAATGATTCTTCGATAATGAATAAAAATGATTATATCTAGATCGACTGCTCTGGGGTTTAGTTTTCTTTCGATTTATTAATTCAATTTTTGTATGCCCCATTATCTGTCATCGACTATAATCAACCTCAGAGATAGAAGCACCGCCCCCTTGATAGAGGAGTAGTAGGCCAACTTAGGGTAAAACCTTCCTCATCCACATTTATGCATTAAAAACGCAAAACCGGATCCTAGAAAACTAATTTGCAATTTCTTGTCTTTTTCTATAAGAACAAAAAATCCCTGCATGAATTACATCCCCACACTTTATTGTTAATTTTCAATGCAGGGTATCCGGGAATCATGGTAAAATATCTTTGAGGATTGTAGAGGTGAAAATAAGAAAAACGTTCGTATAAATATAGGTCCTAAAGTGCTTTGTTTTCCGTCTGAGCGTCTGTTTGTGTTGTTAACATATTTAATTACATCTCATGAACCTCTTAATGTACAAACTTTAAACTTGGTACATAAATGAACTACTTTTAAGACAATTTTTGTATCAAATCTTTTCTTTGTACCATTTCAAAATGGTAAATTTTTGTGTTTTTAAAACTAAGTATCTTAAAAACGTAATGTTTTGAAAAAAATATACAAGAGACAGAAAAGTTACAACATTTAATCCAATGAACGCTGGTATTAAGATTAATAACAGAGAAATCGTAAATGTTTCGAATAAAAACATACAGACAGAAGGCCTACATACTAAAGAACCATGTTTTTATTCAGAAAAGTTAGAATCTCTCCGTTATTGGAAGTCATCACAGTGGTTGATTGGATCAACACAGTGGTCTGTGATCATATTAGCGTTAATTAGATTAAACTTCGCAGCTTTTGAGAATCTTGTATACTTTTCCTAAAATTTATTGTTTTAAGATATTTAGCTTTAAAACATTAAAAACTATCATCATTCTGAAATAGTAGAAAGTAGAAGTTTTATACTTTTCACAAAATTAGTTTCAATTAGAAGTCATTTATGTACCAGGTTTGATGTTTATACGTTAAGAGGTTCGTGAGATACAATTAAACGTAAAAACACAAACAGACATTCAGACGGAAAACGAAGCACTTAAGGACCCATGATTACATAACCTTTTTCTCTTGTTTCCCTCTAAAATCATGTCAAGACATATTTTACCATAATTTCGGAATACCCTGTACATCATGAACTGTATAGGTTGTATAGCTATTGTACTGTACTTGGAGCTTATGTAGTATAGCTTATTTGTAAAATGAGTTGACACGAATTCACTAAATATAAATCATTTCTGGAACAATTCATGTTGAAACCGTTCCACGTAAGCTTTTCCAGGAACGACATGACACGGTAAGTACTGCTGAAGTGCCTACTGAGTCAGGATGGGATAACAGAGTCCAGGCTGGTCTGGTGACCTTGCAAGGTCTCGGTCAAGGCCGATAACGTAAGAACGACATTCCCTTCCGCGGAGTCACCTCCCCAGCCGGCCCGTGCAGGACTGGCATTCAGCACCAGGTTTGCAACTGAATTCTTTGCAGACCAGTATGCACATTTTGAGAGAAGGCTAGTTAACGCCAACATCTGCTCAATTATAAAAAAGTCAAGTCGACTTGTCCTAAGGGGATTTTTTTTAAGTTTTTACAGTCGTTACGACTGTGGGACTGCATCAAGACACTTTTTCCATCTCATTAAACGCTGAGCAGTAGGCCTAATATATGAATGTGTCATAGTAGTGCCTCATCGTCCCAGCCAGATCTGAGTCTATTGCTATGTCACTATCAAGTGAGAGTCTAGGACTATATTTGGATAAGAAATAATAGCTTCTTCGTATAATGTAACGAATATTTCACCATAAAGGGGAGATTACATTCAGCGCAGCGTTGTCTCATGTCACTGATTAATAATTATTCATCAACTTGTATTCGCATAGTTTGAAAGTTTTAAGGACAATAAAACTAATTCCTCAATACCAGCCCCAGGAAGCAGTGTGTCCTACATGTGTATATCTTGCAGATGTTCACGGTGGTTTTCAACGCAGATGTTTACGCCATGTGGGAAGGATTCCCCACATCATCACATCCCAGTCATCGACATTTCACAGCCCTGTCGACCTTCATAAACAACTAGGAACAGGATTAAAGCTTCATGATGTAGAAAGGCTGCTTCATTTCAAGAAAACTGGATATGTTTTAGACTAGCCCAATCAAAAGGTTTTCTAACATAGTGATTAATTTTATGCTTTGATAGACCATAATGAACCCCCACGAGTATCTCTAGTTTTTTGTATCTCAGGATTTTTTATTTTAGCTGTAAGTATTAAACTTTCTTATTGTCACCGATTATAATTTTACTTTTATATAAAAATAGTGTATTGTTTTACTGTGGTTTTACTGTAAATTCCTTACACTTGGTTCAGAATCTATATAATCTATATAATTAATACGCCAACACGAAATTTGTCTTATGAACTCCTCCGTCATTTCTTAACCGATTTTGATCATTGACGGCTCATTGGAAAGAGCGTGTCGCGTAGATTTGCAAACTGGCCTTACATTTTTGAAAAAGTCCCTTGGGCTCTGCCCCCTTGGCTTTTAAAGTTCCCATGTTATCCGTATGAAGAACATAATTGTTTACATTTTGATCAGCTGGATAATTTAATTGCTGTTATTTTTTAATTTGTGTAAACATAACCCTCAAGACGGATCGTGTTAGCATGATTGTGTTTTAAATTTGTCGCCATTTGAATTATCGCTCTGCTAGAGTAGCGCACGATTCCGTGCGCTCGGATCCACTAGTTAATATTAAAAGATTGTTAATGTAAAATTTGAAGAAAACCTGTCACAAATTAGTCGAACGGTTTTAGGTTTTTTTTCATGCAAACAGAAGGAAAGCTTCTTTTCTTTAAAATCCTAAGCAAAACCTACGATAAAAATATTTTTAAAAGACATATGGACAATATTTTAAAGTTACTTTTAAATTTTCTGCAACGTTTAATGAAAAGGATTTAAAGTTAATGAAGATTTAAGATAAGATAACTGAAAATTAAATGTGTAAGAAGCAGTCGTAACGACTAAGATGCAAGTTTAAATAGACCCCGAAAAACTCAGAAACAATAAAACTAAACGGAGGGTTTCATTAGAGAATTAAAGTGCAAAACACGCGATAAAATTTCCATTCTTATTTCGAATTTTTAAGTATGATTGGAGTATAAGTCCAAATAATTGCACTGATTCCCATTACTTTATTTATTTAGAAATAGAAGTGGTCTGTTTGCGGCAGTAAAGATAAGAATTAGCATAACGTCGTCGGGGATGGCCTCTTTGTAGGTAATGTTGAGCTCGCCCGAGATATTGACTTGGCGAACTACATAGCTGCCATTTAAACTCAGAGAACTGGTTGGAATCGTCTTTGGAGCGTAATTGCTATCGACTATTTTTAGAATTTATTCAGTACAAATGTAAAGGAAATATTACATTTTTATTTTACCATTCTGGCTCAAAAACTAAATGAATTAATTTTACTGACGTATTTGACCAGGCCGAAATTACTATATTAAATGTTTTTGTTGAACTGTAAAAACTTTGCTTACGTTTTCAGGGCTTTTAGATACATGAATTTGTGTTTACTTTAACATATGATCATCTAGTTGATTAATTGATGAGCGAACGAAGTGAAGTGATTAATTGTACATTTATTATTGTGTTTATAATTTGTCTGGGTATTCAATCAACTACATGGTCATATGTTAAAGAAAACACAAATTCATATCGTAAAAGGCCCTGAAACTACCCAAACAAATAGAAAAAAATTACGCTATCACTCTCGCTCACCGGCCCTATTCGGGGGTCGCGATAATATTTCAAGTTTTTACGATCAAGAAATCGCTGTGATAACTGTCTGCAATAATGTATATTATTATTTATTTACACAGAGATTAAATTTCGACGTTTTTTTATTGGTTTCCTATCACAAGTTTATCTCAATAAAAACAGCAGCACCCTAATAGTTGTTTTATTTGTACTTAAATTTAAAACAATCTAATTCAATAATTTATGCAGTGTGTTCTATTAGATAGGCGTTTTTTTATCAAATGAAGTATTTAAGAAAAGCAATATTGAACGAACAAACGCAGAATTAAACTCTATGTTCTTGTTTAAAAAGTAAAAAATTGTATACAGTAAAATAAATTTTCTTTTTTTTCTGTGGAGTTTAGCTATAAAACATTTTATTTGCGGAATATTACAGAACCAATCTTAAAACACTTTGAGTCAGGTATTGTATTGTAAGATTCATGAACCACCGTGATGATTTCCCAGCTTGTATGCAGTAATGAGAGCTGGTTGTGGAATGAGGACCATCAACAATCAGGTTAATGTTTATGTTTACTATTAAACTGTTCTGCATCAAACTACCACATTGCAAACATCCATCATTGATCTAATGTACCTACTAAGCTCTGTTCTGATGTACACAAACTTACTGTTGTCCCTCCATGTCCTTTATGGATAGCCATTCACTAATTAGTAATATATACTAATTAATGGCTTTTCCATTGTTGCTTGTACAATGCAACAATCAATTGTCACAACTAATGACTTTCTATTGAACTATAAACAAACTATTATAATAATATTTCAGATTTGGTATTGTTGTTTATAATGAGTCTGTAGTTGATCATCGTAGTTCAAAAAGTCTTACTATTTTTAATACATGAAATTTGCAACAATAAAACAATTTGAAATGGGTATTTTAATAAATATGTTCAATATTCCTTGAATAACGTTTCCGCTACTGTACTATGAAAATGATTTTTTAGATATTCTAAGGTAGAAAAATCTAATAAAAAAATCAAATACTCTCGATAAACCTAATATCTCTAGCTGTTATTTACAATTCTTTTATAGATTCCTGCATAGCCAATACTTTTTAAATTTAATAAAATTCGCTTATTGTCTTAAAATTGCTTATTATGATTACAACAAAACATATTGATTATGATACAACTACCATAAGTATCTAAATATTTTGCTTGATTTATAAACCAATAAGTCGCTAAGTTATGTAACAAGCAGTTAAAGTTTTTAATATAATTAGGTCTACTCTTTGCTGTGAGAAAAAGAGCAAATGGAGTTCAGTTAATTTACTTCAACATAATTCAACTGTCAAAAGGGTTGGCAAGGAATGTTAATATAATTTATCATCAGAAAATGTAAATCTCGAATACGATTTTTGTTTCTGTTCTGGCCCAGCATGATATATTGTGTACAATATATCATGTACTTTGAAAATGTTCTTGGTTTTTATTGAACCAAAATAAAGCTCTGAAAGGTCACTCCTATTCCGAGTTCAAATATGCAACCATAAAAAACAACCACCGTATCATTTTTATCAAACGGATTAACACAAATCTCAACTCGAGCACAGCAAAGCTGTGGCTGAAGTAGGTAACTAGACCAAGCTCGCAGCAATGCCAGATAACGTAAGTGCTGGTGACCCAACAGTAGGTAATATCGGAGCGATAACTGAGGGCCCACCGCGCCTCAACTCGCTTGTGAAGCAATCAGTAATCAAACACATTAAGAAAATAATAATTTCCTTTATCTACGACCATTGCAATAAGCACCAATTATGGTATTACAATAAACATTATAATGATATACATTAAAACACCAAAAACCAGGCAGTACTCTAATGACGACTTTAGAGTACTGGAGTCACTTTAGAGTACTGGTTCTAGACCAATGAGAGCTCGGCATTTGACGAAAGTAGTGTCATAATAACAATTACGCAATTCGCACATCAGCTAATTGTTGCATTACGATTCATGTTTGAGTTTACTTATCCCATCAGCTGATTGTTCCACAACGATTCATGGTTCAGTCTGCTTATTTGCCTAACCTCAAATTTTAGTTGACCTATTCCATCATTAGTAAAAGTCATGAGTTTTGTTTAACTTCGGGGAAAATTTTGTCGTATATTGTTAGTCGTAGATAAAATAGTGTATGCAACGATTGTATTATGCCTTTAAGCCACTCGTGAGATATTTAGAACACTCGCTTCGCTCGTGTTCTAACTTACATCTCACTCGTGGCTTAAAGGCATTCATTATACAATCGTTGCATAAACTACTATTATTTAATGTTTTAGTAAAAAATAGGATCTTTAAAATTGAAAATGTATATGTATGTATGATCGAACTGTTTATGTATTCTTCTTGAGCTATCTCCCGACCTTCAGAAATCGTAGTAAAAATAATTACTATGCACTCTCAGAGCCTTCAATATTCTTCTAATCATGACTGAAACTTGCCCATAAATCATTAAGGTTTTATCTTTTCCATTTTAGTATTGATACTGAAAGTAGTTATAGTTAAAAGTTTAAGGTGACTGTAAACCTATAGAGTATTAAGGGTAAAACGGTTGAACTTTAATCCAGATGTTATTAGTCGTGATTATAGCCTATTGAATATTGGTGCCTACCCAATTAGAACCAGACTGCTTTATTACGTAGGTTAGGCCTGGTTTGCACGACAACCAGTACAGTGGACAGTAACACCTGTTAACAAACAAGAACAAAAAAAAATTTTTCTACTGTCGTACTGTCTGGTCGTCGTGCAAACCAGGCCTTAGTAATTTGCACACTTTATCCAAACTGTTCTCTTCAACTTTCAATTATTTTGTAAAATCATGATAGTTTTTTATGTATACAGGCTGATCGGGACCTAGTGTTACACGTTCTATTGATTGAGCAACACAAATATGATTCGAAATCACAGTTTTTTACGATATTTCCTTCACCTATTGACAGAATATTTTTGTTAACTTGTAGATTTACACAATAAAATTTAATTGGCTGACCTACTTTGACACATTTCTTGAAATTAAACGCTACCATCGTGTTCTACGTTAAGTGTTTATTAAGAAGAGATAAGGTTGATAAATGTGGTGATTCTAAGTCACTACTAAAATGTACTTTAATTAGTTGGGACTCAAAATGTATTATTTTTATTAATAATGTAAAGGAACAAGCTTATATTTTTCAGAAATCCTAGGTGGTAGCAAGTGCTGCAAACCCCAGCTTCAAAAGATACGATCCACCTTTTTATTCGTTACCTTGAAGTACATTTATGCCAGATCAAAGAGTGTAAATCAAAAAGTGCTTTAATCAAAATTACAATAATACAAAACAGTTTTAAATAGATAAATCCTTGATGTATATACGAGATGCTGATGCAACTGTATGACAACTGTATACAGAGAATGCGCCACCCAAATTCACATTTTTACTTTCTCCCCCCTATACACAGTATATGGAGAAAGTATTGTTTTTGTCAAAATTTTTGAATTTTAGTTGTTAGTGGATATATTCGTTTAAGTGCTCCCTGAATCCAAAAAAGTGGTTTCCGGCATGGTGTCTGTCTATGTGTGTGTGTGTGTGTGTGTGTGTGTGTGTGTGTGTGTGTGTGTGTGTGTGTGTGCGTGCGTGCGTGCGTGCGTGCGTGCGTGCCGCCACCCGCATGTCTGTACAAATTCAGGTTTAGACGTTATAGGGGTTTAAGTGTAAAAAAATTCATATAAGTTCACAAAATCTGTAACTTTTAAAGAAAATATACTTGCAACCATAAAATTTGACTTGAAAAAATTAATAATCCAGTATTTTGAATCATTACTTTACGTCAACTGGTTGCGGAGATAATAAATATTTTAGTTTCGGTGGTAAACGCAGTACGTTGTCCAATGTTATTCTTATGGAAAATATTCAAAAACAGATATCTCCGTTATTTACAAACAGATTTTGATAAAATTTGGTATGTATTTGTGTGATAGTTAATTGTTAATTTGTTTTATTTTACTATATAGGTTTTCTGGTTTTAAATTACTTAAAGGGAGAAAGTATGTGTCAGTTTCCTCATAACGTTTATTTACCAAGACCGACACACGTTGCGTATCTGCAGATTAGTCATTTTAAAGGGTGTCATAAGATCACTTTGAACGAGTTAATCAGCCAAACCCTCTATTTGATTACCCATTAGCATGTTTAATTTTTGCTTATATAATGATAATGTAAGATATAATCAAGATTTGGGGAATCCCTTTAATATAAAATACCCCCGTTGCAGCAGACCTGCATACGCAGCGAATTTCAAATGCAAAAGAGCATATTTCAATCCAACATAGCGTGATTTGACATGTTTTGTAAGCTCCATAAGAATAACATGGGGAGTGAGTATGTAGGTTTGCTGCAACAGGTACGCTAAACCTGGGTAATTTTAATTCAATATTTAGTAGATCTGAGCTAGAAGAAGCCGTATACCAAGTTTTATTGAGATATGTTGAGAAATTAAATAAGTGAGATATAGAATTTTACTTATTTCCCATTAGGATAACATTAGGACAACGTACTGTCTTTACCACTAGCGATATCACGGTAACTAATGGTCATAGAGCAACGATTCAAAATAATGAATTATTTGTTTTTTAAGCTTAATTCAATAGTGTAAACCAAAATTACATTATTTTAATTTTTCTATGTAAAAAATCCAAAAAAACATATTTTTGGAGGGGTTTAACCCCCCTTTCTCCCCTTCCAATAGTCCGATCAGGCTGGTTTTCGAACTCGTCCGAATAATTACTACTTTACATGTCTGTGCCAAATTTAATTCAGATTGGACCATTTTTACGCGAGTTATCGTGCTTAAAGACACAATAGTGGCTTGAAGGGGCTAAAAGCCCCTAATGAGGGAAAATTCAAACAATCCTTATTTATTATAGTACAAAATATCTTCATAGCAAACTGAATCTACCTTATATTGATATCTAGCCTACCACATGGTTTTCAATCAAGTAAACAAAGCAGTCGTTTTTAAATGTCAATGCTTTTTAAATGGCAGATATTTTATGGTATAGCTGGCGCCAATTCTTGGGGCCCAGTCCGCGCATGAGGCGGGGAGTGGGTAGGCTGGGAGGAGAGGGGAGTAGTAGCGACAGCGGCGGCCGACATTGTACTAGCCTGGCTGCGTACGTTCGGCAGCTCGCACATGGTTACTGCTTCTCTGTCAAACGTTGTTCAGAGTAACAAGACGCTTCAATAAATACTAATGAAATATTTTATATTATTGAATAGAATTAAAACAGATCATTAATCGCCAGTAAGAGTCAATGTTCCGTCGGTCAATGTTTTTAGGACGACATGTAGTGACACGCTATTGTTGACGGCTGAGAGCAGAATGACAGTGCTGCGCTCTAGTGAGGCATTGTCGCGCATGCGCACTAGCCGTTTTTGCTACCGCGCAACCACCGCACTGGGCCCCAAGAATTGGCGTCAGTTATATTTCTCGTTTTCTGGTAAATTTCAAGCAAATTCATTATTTTTCCCACCATCACGGAATAGACACCTTTAATTTGAGCCCTCTCCCATCTTTCTACGACTTGCCAGACGCCCACAATTTTGACGCAAATAATCGCCTTACGAAATTAAATATATGATATGTTTATGAAAATGAACGAACCCCCAAAAACTATGACACTGGTTCCCACCACCTTGCACATAAAATGGACATAAATGCTATTATACTGTGTTAATGGTGATTTCAAATAGTTAGCCTCTTTGATATAACTATAGATGGCGAAAGAAAAAGATTAACCAATGAGAATTAAAAGATATTTATTTCCATTTTTTGTAGGTTGGGACTTGCTTTAAACTTAAGTATTCTCCGGTTAGCTAACGAGGCCGAATCCCTTGAGACTTGTTATGAAGTGAAGTAGAGAGAAACTTACTTGCTTTTCCAACAACATTCTCAGGCATTTAATTTCCTTGCTATATCCCAAGTAAATACAAATTTGGTAATTTATGTTAATTTTGTGATAGAAACTGTAGATTGTGCCGTGAAGCCTCTTAATTTAGAATACACAAACTAAATATTATTCACCAATGGAATCATAAGTCACCATGCTCTAACAGGGGAACATTAGTCACCATTCTCTAACAGGGGAAGATTAGCCACCATGCTCTAACGGGGGGAACATTAGTCACCATGCTCTAGCAGGGGAACATTAGTCACCATGCTCTAACAGGGGAACAGTAGCCATCATGTTCTAACGGGGGAACATTCGTCACCATGCTCTAAGAGGGGACCATTCGTCACCATGCTCTAACAGGGGAACATTAGCCATCATGCTCTAATGGGGGAACATTCGTCACCATGCTCTAACAGGGGAACATTAGTCACCATGCTCTAACAGGGGAACAGTAGCCATCATGTTCTAACGGGGAACATTAGCCACCATGCTCTAACGGGGGAATATTAGTCACTATGCTCTAACAGGGGAACATTAGTCACCATGCTCTAACGGGAGAACATTAGTCACCATGCTCTAACAGGGGAACATTAGTCACCATGCTCTAACGGGGGAACATTAGTCACCATGTTCTAACGGGGAACATTAGCCATCATGCTCTAACGGGAGAACATTAGTCACCATGCTCTAACAGGGGAACAGTAGCCATCATGTTCTAACGGGGAACATTAACCATCATGCTCTAACGGGAGAACATTAGTCACCATGCTCTAACAGGTGAACAGTAGCCATCATGTTCTAACGGGGAACATTAGCCATCATGCTCTAACTGGAGAACATTAGCCACCATGCTCTAACAGGGGAACATTAGTCACCATGCTCTAACGGGAGAACATTAGTCACCATGCTCTAACAGGGGAACATTAGTCACCATGCTCTAACGGGGGAACATTAGTCACCATGTTCTAACAGGGGAACATTAGCCATCATGCTCTAACGAACGAACATTAGTCACTATATGCTCTAGCAGGGAAACATTAGCCATCACACTGTAACAGGGGAACATTAGGTACCATGCTCTGATTAAAATTAAAAATTAACAATCAGCATCAAATGTAAAGAGTTAAGACTTAAAGCAATCTTAAATATTGTATGGTTTAAAAAAGGGCAAATTGATATATTGTATCAAGAGAGATTTCGCATTTTCATGGGCTCATCCGAATTTACCAAAACTTCAGTAAATGTTAATATAGATAATTCTCATAACCAAAGAGCATTTCTTATCTGTGTAACTTTTACACCAAGATTAATACACATGAACTTATTTTAAACATTTATGTGGTAAAATATGTTTCGAAATAGACCTAAAAAGCTTCGAAGTGTGGCATCGTCTTAAAAAACACTAGGCTTAGTTGACAATGTCAGAGCTTAAGAAATTGCTTATTCAGTTTTGTGTGAGGGAAGTTGGAAGAAACACCTATGTGATATTCGTCTATTTGTCAGGTAGGTAAATATATATATCAAAGTTGATTGTGTTTTATCCTTAATAGTTATACTTTACTGTATAATCATTATTTTTTCTAAAAAAAAACACCAAGATGACTACCTCCAATTAATCAGCCAAATCGGAATACGTGGAAATTTTTCAGGAGATTTTACCTGATTGATGCACTTAACAGTTGGCCTACAACAGAAATATGTAGATAAGAGAACACCCGTTAATAAAATGTAGTATAAATCTATTTACAACAATAAGACAATAAAACTCATTGTAAATAACTATTTTAAAGTGAAATAAATTCTTTCAAACGAAACAATAACCCTTAAAAATTAAATAAAAGCCGAGGTGAGATGCTTCAGTTAAGACGTGATATAATTATTGAACACGACTCACGTAGACAGAGACGTGTTTTGCAGTAATGGCGGTGATATTCGTGATGTCACGTGACATTCTGTCATTGTCGACCGTTGCTTTGTCTTTGCCACAGGTAAATCTCTCTACACGTCAGCTTTGCCGGATGAGTGGCATTTTCCAATTAAGTGCAGTCTATAACTACAGTCGCTTGGGCATGTTCTCCCAGTCAATTAAACCCGTCGATTCGATCAACAGGCAATTAAATATCAACTCCTCCTCTTTCCCGTAGTCCTCCAATGGCATGACGGCAATTTTGTTTGAACGTTTTTTATAACACAAACTGGTTGAAATGTTCGGTGTTTCTTAAAAGCAAGTTCTCAGTTACATCATTAGTTATTTATTATATGCGGCATTTAATGAGCCTCTCAGAAACTGCTCTTGTAATAGTCAAGTCGATCGATCGACCCCTTGGCATAAAGCCGCGTTTATCATCATCCGTATTTAGTAAACATATTTTTATTGTATGAATATATTTTATTTAAGTATTTATAAATAATATAAAATAAATATATTATTTTATATTTTATAAATACTGAAGGTCCCATATTTGCCATTGGCTGTTGGGCTATTAATTAACAGTCCTGTCTAAGGGACATGTCGGCCTTACTCAGTAACAAGACTACTATATACAAGATCGGGCCACAATCATCCTACACTCATCCTTCACTCATATTCGCCTTAAAATACCCCTTACTGGTAGTCAGCGTCTTAATATTACTGAAGCGACTTAAAAATATTTAGTTTTATTTTTGTGAAAACGTTCAATCTTTCTGCAAAATAAATAGCTCACTACTCAATGAAAGCCATTAAGACCATTAAGAGTCAGGTAACTCTGATGAGTCAGTTACGCTGGATTTTATTAAATATAACTCATTATAATAGTTCAAAAGAATTCAGGAATACTTTTTTGGCAGCCATCCAGTAATTTTGCCTTTAATCACATGCTTATACTGCACTTAAATCTATTGAACCCTTTAACTATCACATGAATTAATTCACATGTTATTGAATCATGACAAATGTAATGAAAGTCAGTGGCGAAATTTCAATGCTATTTTTTAGAAGCTAATATAAGCATATTCAACCCCAACAACTAAATAGTCTATGTGCTAGGGATATTTTACATCGAGCAGGCAGCTGGAGATCACTTCAGGAGGAATAAATAGAATAAATAGTAAACAATAAATAAAATCATAATTAATTGGTAACTCAAGTCTTACTCATAAACTCTGCATTATATTAACAAGACATTAAGATAAAATGTTTATAAACCAATTGAATGAAATGAAGTAGTGTTTATGAATTAAACTTAAAATGATTAGTTTGCTTGGATAAATCGTTTTATATCAAAACTTCGTAATGGATATGATAGTAATTTTGTACTCATCTGGCGTCAGACACAGCGGTACAACACGACCCCAAAACTAGTCCCTATAATTTACGCAGGGCCGCCGCAGGCGCGGGCTGCTTGGAACGCGGACATGCCAATACACGTGCACTGTGCACTGCGCGGCGGCGGGCGCGGCGTGGCGCTGAACGATCAGTCGGTGCGCTGCCATTGTTCAAAATAATGACTTGCTTGCCAATCATTGACTAATAATTACTTATTAACAGTCAAAATGATATATAATTGTTTCTGATCATACGTATCACATTGCATTAGAAAAGGACGAATAGTTTCTGAAAAATGTAACATCGAAGTAGAAACAGTGTAAATGGAAAGGAGTCCAGACCCGTGTTTCTACCCTCTGTCAATGAGTATTCATTGCCTCTGTTACAAAAAGTAGAGGACTGGTAGTAGATTTTTTTAAGTTGAGACGAGCTCAAATTTTGAACATTTTATAAGTAGTATATTTTGAACAGTTCATAGTATTCGTACTTCTTCATAATTATCGTAAAAATATTAACTATGCACAATGTAATATTTTAATTTTATTCAGCTTAGAGGTGAAACTTAACTTTTCAAGTCACAGGTATCTATTAGATACCTCTTACTAACATTGAACAGTTGAAAAGCAATACCAAGTTAAAGTAAAACATTTTAAATAAGTAATAGAAACGAAGTTAAGAGCGGGTAAAAATGGGATTAATGACCGCCAAAGTCGGTCAGCTCAAAAAACGTCATACTCGAGGACTCGCACGCCAAAAACAAAATGATGAGTGAAACGTTTTTAACCCATATTTTCTTTGAAAATAAACCATATCATATTAAACCATAATACTCCGATTTCATAAAGGCCAAATTTTGAGATAATACCAATAGAGATATTATTCATGAAAGCCAATTCAACATTGTTCAATTCAATTCAATTCAAAACGTTTTATTCATAAAAAAAATACAAAACAAGAAATACATGTCTCATGTGCACACGCACGTGCGAGACAAAATAAATTATTCAACTGGTAATATACAAGAGCATCATGTGGCTGAACAAATAGAAAAGGACTGTAAACAAAGTATTGCAGGTTGCAAGATAAATTAGACTATGAGCATATAACAAAAATACCCCCGTTGCAGCAGACCTGCATACTCAGCGAATTTCAAATGCAAAAGAACATATTTCAATCTAACATAGCAAGATTTGACATGTTTTGTTAAGCTCCATAAGAATAACATGGGGAATGGGTATGCAGGTTTGCTGCTACGGGTATATTAAAACTGGGTGGTTTTAATTTAATATTTAGTATATCTGAACTAGAAGAAGCTATTTACCAAGTTTTAACAAGATATGTTGAGAAATAACCGAGATATAGAATTTTACTTATTTCCCATAAGGTTAACATTGGGACAACGTACTGTGTTTACCACTTTCAATATCTCGGTATTTTTTGAGCTGAATTCAATGGTGCCCACAAAAATTCGATAACTTTTATTTTTCTATGTAAAAAACTCAAAAAACCCATTTTTGGGGGTTTTATTCCCCTTAACCCCCCCTTCCAGTGGTCCGATCGGGCCGGTTCACGAACTCGTCCAATTGATTACCACTTTACATGTCCGTACCAAATTTCATAAAGATCGGACCATTTTTGCGGCCGCTATCGTGCTAACAGACACATAGATATATATATATATATAAATTCGAACGAATAGTGTTTTTTGCTTCTGGGGGCCCCAAAACGAAAAGTTATAGTGGTCCCGAGCTTAGGTCTTACCATGAGACCTACGGTAATAGCTTCTTCCCTATAGGGGAAATTCGCTAATTCCCTATAGGGGAAATTCGCTAAAAGTAACAAGTTAATAATAAATAAATAACATAATAAATCTATGAAAATTAACAAAGAATCAAAAGTGCAAATAAGATCAACAGATAACAACAAACATACCAACAATTGATAAAACAGGACTAATTCACTGATTTAATTAATAATTTTACTTTCTTTTTAAAGCTCCCTAAATTTAATAATAATGCTGTTGTTCAATATATTTATTATATCATCAGCATATTTATTAAATATTTTAACTGAAGAATAACATAACTGATTTCTTGATATATTACGTTTATAAGGCGGAATAACAAGGGTATACGTTTGTGAAGCTCTTGTGTTTTTAATATATAATTTACTCTCATACAAGTCAAGATTTCTTACAACAAAATTAATTACTGCAAAAGTGTATATAGGCCAATAAAATTAAGATTGTGCCTGGACAAAATTCCCGGAAAGCTGGAAATCGTTTTAATCTTTCCGTTTTACATCCAAGTATATGAATTCGAAGTTTGTCCCATTTTTCCTGGTGTGCTTCCGACCTGGGACCACAAAAATATCAGAGTTTTGGGCCATTTTTTATTCTTTTGCAAATAAGTAAAAAACCGTTTATTCTACATAAAAAGTTTAAATACAAGAATTGTAGAGGACAAAATTCTGCGTTTATTGAGTACCTTCTGATAAAGATTTTTTGAATAGTAATTGATTAATGGTAAGTTAAATAAAGGGTTTTGGCGAATTCCTCTTTTAGGGAAAGAGCTATTACTGTAGGTCTCATGGTAAGACCTAAGCCCGAGACCATGATAACTTTTAGTTTTGGGGCCCTCAGAAGCTAAAAACACCATTCGTTCGAATTTTCATAAATATATATATACCTATATATACGTATATAAATATATATATCTATATATTTGTCAGCTCGATAACTCTCGTAAAAATGGTCCAATCTTCTTGAAATTCGGCACAGACTTGTAAAATAGTAATTATTTTGACGAGTTAAAAATTCAGCCGGATGGACTATCGGAAGGGGGGGTTATGGGTAATAATTCCCTAAAAATGGAGTTTTTCGGATTTTTCATGTAGAAAAATCGAAATAATCTGATTTTGGTTTACACCATTGGACTCAGCTCGAAAAAACAAATAAATTAGTATCTTGCATCATTGCTCTATGTCCATTGGTTCCCGAGATACTGAAAGTGGTAAACACAGTACGTTGTCCCAATGTTAACCTTATGGGAAATAAATAAAATTGTACATCTCGCTTATTCGTCAACATATCCTAATAAAACTTGGTATATGGCTTCATCTAGTTACGGTCTAATTGATTATGGCATAAAATCTACAAATTTATATAATCCTGAGGCAGCAAACCTACGTACTCACTTTCCCAATGTTAACCTTATGGGAAATCAATAAAATTGTATAGTCTGCTTATTTCCAATATATCTTAATAAAACTAGTTATGTGGCTTTATCTAGTTAAGGTCCACTTGATTATAGTCTAAAATCCCCAATTTTATAGATTCCTGAGGCAGCAAATCTGCGTACTCATCTCCACAATGTTGACCTTTAGAAGAAAAATAAACGTGTGTAGCTTGCTTGTTTCTCAGCATATCTCGTTGAAACTCAGTACCATGTGGCTCAATATAGTTTGGATATTTTGGATTATACTCTAAAATCTGCTATTTTTACATTTTTCTTGTCAGGAAACCTGCATACTCACTTATACCATGTTATTATGTTGAATACAGTGATGCCAATAATACCAGAAAACGAAATTAAAACATAAAAATCTTACAAGTTTTCACAATTAATGATAAAACATGAAAAATAACCCTGTTGCAGCAGACCTGCATACTCAATGGATTCAAAATGCTCAAATAAGTGTTTTAGATAAAGCCTCGTACCAAATATGTAAAATCAAATTATGTCCGTAAATAAGCATGCAAACATATTCTCCATAAAAATAACATGGTATAAGTGAGTATGCAGGTTTCCTGACAAGGAAAATGTAAAAATAGCAGATTTTAGAGTATAATCCAAAATATCCAAACTATATTGAGCCACATGATACTGAGTTTCAACGAGATATGCTGAGAAACAAGCAAGCTACACACGTTTATTTTTCTTCCAAAGGTCAACATTGTGGAGATGAGTACGCAGATTTGCTGCCTCAGGAATCTATAAAATTGGGGATTTTAGACTATAATCAAGTGGACCTTAACTAGATAAAGCCACATAACTAGTTTTATTAAGATATATTGGAAATAAGCAGACTATACAATTTTATTGATTTCCCATAAGGTTAACATTGGGAAAGTGAGTACGTAGGTTTGCTGCCTCAGGATTATATAAATTTGTAGATTTTATGCCATAATCAATTAGACCGTAACTAGATGAAGCCATATACCAAGTTTTATTAGGATATGTTGACGAATAAGCGAGATGTACAATTTTATTTATTTCCCATAAGGTTAACATTGGGACAACGTACTGTGTTTACCACTTTCAGTATCTCGGGAACCAATAGACATAGAGCAATGATGCAAGATACTAATTTATTTGTTTTTTCGAGCTGAGTCCAATGGTGTAAACCAAAATCAGATTATTTCGATTTTTCTACATGAAAAATCCGAAAAACTCCATTTTTAGGGAATTATTACCCATAACCCCCCCTTCCGATGGTCCGATCCGGCTGAATTTTTAACTCGTCAAAATAATTACTATTTTACAAGTCTGTGCCGAATTTCAAGAAGATTGGACCATTTTTACGAGAGTTATCGAGCTAACAAATATATAGATGTATATATTTATATACGTGTATATAGGTATATATATATTTATGAAAATTCGAACGAATGGTGTTTTTAGCTTCTGAGGGCCCCAAAACTAAAAGTTATCATGGTCTCGGGCTTAGGTCTTACCATGAGACCTACAGTAATAGCTCTTTCCCTAAAAGAGGAATTCGCCAAAACCCTTTATTTAACTTACCATAAATCAATTACTATTCAAAATATCTTTATCAGAAGGTACTCAATTAACGCAGAATTTTGTCCTCTACGATTCTTGTATTTAAACTTTTTATGTAGAATAAACGGTTTTTTACTTATTTGCAAAAGAATAAAAAATGGCCCAAAACTCTGATATTTTTGTGGTCCCAGGTCGGAAGCACACCAGGAAAAATGGGACAAACTTCGAATTCATATACTTGGATGTAAAACGGAAAGATTAAGGCGATTTCCAGCTTTCCGGGAATTTTGTCCTGGCATGACCAATTTTTGATCTAATTTTACTGGCCTAATAACTCTGAGACTGTAAATAAATCTAATTCCCTAAACATACTGGCAATACTCTCATACTTCTTCCTGTTACAAACGTTTCGCAGAGCAAATCTTTGTGACATTAACTGATAAACAGGTTGTGAGATAGGTCCCACCCCAGTGAATTAGGCCATATCGTAATGTTGACTCAAACCATGCAATGTACAAAGTTTTTAGATGTTCCAACTTAATATAACTTAATATTGTCTTTATGGTGGAACTGGAAGAAACAAAGGGTCTTACAAATCCCAGTTACAAACAGCAGAAAATGAAAAAAGTATGACATACATGTATTAAAACTCACTATCAAGTTTTCAAAAAACTCTATGGTGATGTGTAATATTATTATGATGTTTATAACTATAAATCGTAAAAAATATCGAATTGATTATGGTGTATGTTTATGTGATGGGCTATCCATCCAAGTCTAACCAGCCTTTCCGTGGCTCCCGTGTATACTGTTTGGTTGTGTGATGGGCTCAGCGGTGATGGTATACAAGCCTGCGGTGCCAGCTTTGCCGTGGCTCCCGTGTATACTGTGTGGGTGTATGATGAGCTCAGCGGTGATGGTATACAAGCCTGCGGTGCCAGCCTTGCCGTGGCTCCCGTGTATACTGTGTGGGTGTATGATGGGCTCAGCGGTGATGGTATACAAGCCTGCGGTGCCAGCCTTGCCGTGGCTCCCGTGTATACTGTTTGGTTGTGTGATGGGCTCAGCGGTGATGGTATACAAGCCTGCGGTGTCAGCCTTGCCGTGGCTCCCGTGTATACTGTGTGGGTGTATGATGGGCTCAGCGGTGATGGTATACAAGCCTGCGGTGCCAGCCTTGCCGTGGCTCCCGTGTATACTGTGTGGGTGTATGATGGGCTCAGCGGTGATGGTATACAGCCTGCGGTGTCAGCCTTGCCGTGGCTCCCGTGTATACTGTGTGGGTGTATGATGGGCTCAGCGGTGATGGTATACAAGCCTGCGGTGCCAGCCTTGCCGTGGCTCCCGTGTATACTGTGTGGGTGTATGATGAGCTCAGCGGTGATGGTATACAAGCCTGCGGTGCCAGCCTTGCCGTGGCTCCCGTGTATACTGTGTGAGTGTGTGATGGGCTCAGCGGTGATGGTATACAAGCCTGCGGTGCCAGCCTTGCCGTGGCTCCCGTGTATACTGTGTGGTTGTGTGATGGGCTCAGCGGTGATGGTATACAAGCCTGCGGTGCCAGCCTTGCCGTGGCTCCCGTGTATACTGTGTGGGTGTATGATGGGCTCAGCGGTGATGGTATACAAGCCTGCGGTGCCAGCCTTGCCGTGGCTCCCGTGTATACTGTGTGGGTGTGTGATGGGCTCAGCGGTGATGGTATACAAGCCTGCGGTGCCAGCCTTGCCGTGGCTCCCGTGTATACTGTGTGGGTGTATGATGAGCTCAGCGGTGATGGTATAGAAGCCTGCGGTGTCAGCCTTGCCGTGGCTCCCGTGTATACTGTGTGGGTGTATGATGGGCTCAGCGGTGATGGTATACAAGCCTGCGGTGTCAGCCTTGCCGTGGCTCCCGTGTATACTGTGTGGGTGTATGATGGGCTCAGCGGTGATGGTATACAAGCCTGCGGTGTCAGCCTTGCCGTGGCTCCCGTGTATACTGTGTGGGTGTATGATGGGCTCAGCGGTGATGGTATACAAGCCTGCGGTGTCAGCCTTGCCGTGGCTCCCGTGTATACTGTGTGGGTGTATGATGGGCTCAGCGGTGATGGTATACAAGCCTGCGGTGCCAGCCTTGCCGTGGCTCCCGTGTATACTGTGTGGGTGTATGATGGGCTCAGCGATGATGGTATACAAGCCTGCGGTGTCAGTCTTGCCGTGGCTCCCGTGTATACTGTGTGGGTGTATGATGGGCTCAGCGGTGATGGTATACAAGCCTGCGGTGTCAGCCTTGCCGTGGCTCCCGTGTATACTGTGTGGGTGTATGATGGGCTCAGCGGTGATGGTATACAAGCCTGCGGTGCCAGCCTTGCCGTGGCTCCCGTGTATACTGTGTGAGTGTGTGATGGGCTCAGCGGTGATGTTATACAGCCTGCGGTGCCAGCCTTGCCGTGGCTCCCGTGTATACTGTGTGGGTGTATGATGGGCTCAGCGGTGATGGTATACAAGCCTGCGGTGCCAGCCTTGCCGTGGCTCCCGTGTATACTGTTTGGTTGTGTGATGGGCTCAGCGGTGATGGTATACAAGCCTGCGGTGCCAGCCTTGCCGTGGCTCCCGTGTATACTGTGTGGTTGTGTGATGGGCTCAGCGGTGATGGTATACAAGCCTGCGGTGCCAGCCTTGCCGTGGCTCCCGTGTATACTGTGTTGGTGTATGATGGGCTCAGCGGTGATGGTATACAAGCCTGCGGTGCCAGCTTTGCCGTGGCTCCCGTGTATACTGTGTGGGTGTATGATGGGCTCAGCGGTGATGGTATACAAGCCTGCGGTGTCAGCCTTGCCGTGGCTCCCGTGTATACTGTGTGAGTGTGTGATGGACTCAGCGGTGATGGTATACAAGCCTGCGGTGTCAGCCTTGCCGTGGCTCCCGTGTATACTGTGTGGGTGTATGATGGGCTCAGCGGTGATGGTATACAAGCCTGCGGTGTCAGCCTTGCCGTGGCTCCCGTGTATACTGTGTGGGTGTATGATGGGCTCAGCGGTGATGGTATACAAGCCTGCGGTGCCAGCCTTGCCGTGGCTCCCGTGTATACTGTGTGGGTGTATGATGGGCTCAGCGGTGATGGTATACAAGCCTGCGGTGCCAGCCTTGCCGTGGCTCCCGTGTATACTGTGTGATTGTGTGATGGGCTCAGCGGTGATGGTATACAAGCCTGCGGTGTCAGCCTTGCCGTGGCTCCCGTGTATACTGTGTGGGTGTATGATGGGCTCAGCGGTGATGGTATACAAGCCTGCGGTGCCAGCCTTGCCGTGGCTCCCGTGTATACTGTGTGATTGTGTGATGGGCTCAGCGGTGATGGTATACAGCCTGCGGTGCCAGCCTTGCCGTGGCTCCCGTGTATACTGTGTGGGTGTGTGATGGGCTCAGCGGTGATGGTATACAAGCCTGCGGTGCCAGCCTTGCCGTTGCTCCCGTGTACCGTCTAATGAACGACCCGCCTGGCTGGTTAGGCTAATTATCACCCGCAAGCTGCTGTTCCCTCAGACTTTCGGATTAACACCGCGACGTGGCTGAAATAAATAAACGTTGACAATCCTGTAAGGTGGTATTCACATGTTTCTAAGTTTAATTCGAATTCCTTGCTTTGTGATATAACTTTCTATTAAGGGGCCTTTATTGATTCTGACTATAATTTGCTATGTTTACCAATCAAGTAGGATCCAGAGAAAAACTATTGTTACAGATGTCATGTTTTTTACCAAGGAAGCTTTACGTTATCAAAAAGTGTTTGACACTTTGCAATTAATTGACTGCAAATAACTTGTAATTGTATTGAACCACTTTCAAATGTAACCCAACGTACGGGAATTCTACCTAAAGGGGTTTATTATTATTTAATTTGTTGGACTTTTCCTTTCGTTTCTAGTGTTTTAACTACACTACGTTTCGAGAGGTATTGATACTCCTAGAGTGACCCTACCTAAAAGTTACATTAACCTACTTATTTTAATTTAACCAAAATGGTTTTGGTTTGTTTACATATAATTCACATTCATCCAACATTCAACAGCACAGAAATCTAGAGGCACGGTCGTGTCTCGTCGCCAAGTCCACCAGCAGACGACGAATGAACTAGAGTTCCGGCCAAATCATTAGGCGGGTGAGTGAGTGCGCTGCTGGCATTCAAAATATGTTTTTGGCCAATCATTTACCCATCTGAAGTTATAGACAGTTATGCTCTTTGTTTATGTTATCCAAATCAGCTGAGTAAGTTATCCAAACGTACCCAAGTAAATGTGCTTCCATCTGTTGGAAATATGTTCAACTAGTTAACTGTAGACTAGTTAATTATAGAATAATTAATTCAGATAACAAATCAAAAGAGAGCTGGAAAGTTATAAATGATCATAGATGTGATGGAAGCAAAAAACAAAAGAATATTGAGTTTATTGTAAATGGAAAAATAATCAGAAATCCTAGAGAAGTTAGTGAACAAATAAATAACTATTTTATTGAAGTAGCGACTAAATTAAATGACAATAATGGCTCCCTCAATGGATTCCAAAACCACAATGCTGATATGGGCCCAGAATTAGAACAATTCAGGCCTATAGATGAATCAACTCTGGAAAAATTGTTCTCGAAATTTAAACCCAAAACTTCTACGGGAATCGATGGTCTCAACATGAAAATTTTCAAGGCCTGCCAACAGGAAATAAAGAAACCACTTCTGCACCTAATAAATGTCTCAATCCTCACGGGGGTTTTTCCTGAGGGGTGCAAAATTGCTAAGGTCAGGCTTGTGTTCAAAAAGGGTAATGAGTGGGAGATGGGCAACTATCGACCGATATCGCTGCTGCCAACAGTTTCCAAATTTATAGAGAAAGCCATCTGTGACCAGCTTGTCACCTATTTAGAGAGTAACAAACTCCTGAATGGGAGGCAATATGGTCTCAGGAAATCAAAATCTACCAAATTGGCATTAATTGATTTTGTGAATGACTGCATCGATGCAATGGAGGCCGGTGAGACTGTAATTGGAACATTTGCAGATCTCAGCAAGGCTTTTGATTGTGTTGATGCGGCCATACTTTTCCAAAAACTATCAGCTCTTGGAATCAAAGGTACAGCTCTGGCGTGGATAGTATCCTACATGAGTGACAGATTCCAAGTGACTGAAATTGATTGGGAAACAGAAACTAAAGTAATGTTCGTCCAGTCATCAAAAAAATTGATCCTTAGCGGAGTTCCACAAGGATCAATTATGGGCCCAATTCTTTTCATAGCTTACATTAACGACATGACAAAGGCAATCCCAGAAAACAACATCTTCGTGTTTGCTGATGACACAGCCGTTGTCACCAAACACAACAATTATGACAGACTGGAGGAATCTACCTTCACCAAAGTAAATTGTCGGGCACAATATTTTGAACAAAACAAACTGAGATTGAATGCGGATAAAACAAATTTTTTCTGCATTCAGACTCATCAAAAAAAGAATTCAAAATCGTCAAGAGTCCCAAGCCTCTTCATTGGGGACGAGGAACTCGAAATTGCCAGCTCTGTTGATTTTCTGGGGGTGAGATTGCACGAGACCATGGACTGGAGTGAGCAGTTGGGAAAAATTGAAACCAAGCTAGCGAAAGGAATCTTCGTCCTTCGCAGCTTGCGAAATCTCCAAAATCTCCAACTTTCAAAAACAATCTACCACTGCTTGCTTGAGTCCTATATCTCCTACTCCATCGTTCTCTGGGGAGCATCAGAAACAAACTTGTCGTGAATTTTGATCAGGCAAAAAAAGGCGCTCAGATGCATCTTCAGGCTTCACCCTCGAACATCTTGTCGGGAATATTTCCAAACCCTGGGTGTTCTGACAGTGCCTAGTTTATATGTTTTTGAAATAGCTTGTTCTATTAAGTCGAACAGTCTTGAACCTCAAATTAAACTCCATAGATATGACACAAGATTTAAGGACACTTTTGCTATTCAACATAAGTTGAGACTTTTTGAGAAAAAACTATTGTACTCAGGTCAAAAAATGTTTCAGAGATTACCCGCTTATATTAGATTAGAGAATAAAATGTCAAAGTTTAAGAGTGAACTGAAAAAGTTTCTAATGCAACAATCTTTTTACAATTTAAATGAATTTTACGAGTTTTGTCAATGCTACCCCAAGACAACCCTAACCCAGAAAAGACAAACTTAACCTAACCTAACCATCACGAACCAACCAGCTGCATCCCCTGGAAGCAGCAATTTGACGGATCCAACGCTGCTTGCGGCCAATCTGGATGACCCTCTAAGTACCAAGTAAGTACAAGTGTGTAGAGGAGCAGAGGTGTCTTTAACATCAAGTCATTTATACAGCTGGAGTTTCCATTTTTCTCCACCCGCCTAATGACTTGGCCGGAACTTTACGTGAGTGCCTATATTAACAGCGCAGATTAGGAGCCGATTTTTCACTTTTCAAAAAAGAAAATTAGATCTAGAGGCACGGTCGTGTCTCGTCGCCAAGTCCACCAGCAGACGACGAATGAACTACGTGAGTGCCTATATTAACAGCGCAGATTAGGAGCCGATTTTTCACTTTTCAAAAAAGAAAATTAGAGCCTTGATTTAATATAACTTTGCTTTAACATAATAAACTGGCCAAAAAAACTTAAAAACACACAACAGTTTGTTTTAAATACTTCTAATAAGTTAAGAATAAACGCTAAAAGTCACCAAAAAAGTTACCGGTTTTGCACTTTTGAACGAATCCTCCACCTCGATTTGTTCAGAAAGCCTAGCGACTTTATTTCTCATCAGAATTGAATGAAACTTCACACTCACTCCTATTTTTTCTCGTAGTAGTGCCTTTTGATAGTCTGAACAAAGTCTGAAAGCACTATATATTAAAACTAGCAACTTTTTAAATTTTCATTTCAAATCTTCGTTGACATTTAAAATGTAAACAAGCTTAGTCCACGAAGAAACTATTTCGTCAGTAAAACTTTGATCAGCTGGTAAGTTATATGTTTATGGGGAGGACGGTAGGACAGGAGATTGTTTAATTTATTCAAGCTTGATTTGTTTAATTTATTCTTTATTTATATTGCGAATAGGCTTATTTTTTGTCGATTATTTCAGGGTTCTGTAACAATGAAACTTATTTATATAGTTTTACAAATACCTATATAAATTATAATGAATGTGTGTCTTTTATAATCTATTTTCGTTTTACCTAACCTAAACCTATGTTCAAGATTCGAATCGTTTTAAATTTATGTTAAAAGAATGGTATTTCATTACTAAATTACTAAAGCCTGTCAAAATGAAAGGGCCGGTTTTTATCAACAAAGTTATCGTCACAGTACCTCCAGTAAATACTCTAATCTCCTTGTTTGAACAGAAGCAATATCAGCTGTTTGCGGAGTCAGGTAAACAATACAGATATTTAATCACAAACTGAAAAAAAGTCAAAGATTGCAAAGCGCCGAATGTTTGATAAGGTTTATCATCAAAAAATTTAATTCAAGAATCATCTAAAGTTTGAGGGTTCACGATTTTGTCACAAAGCACGTCCATTGCTGGTAGAGCGAGTAACGTCGATCCCCAGGATCCTGGGTATCAATCTCGCCAATAAATAATAGGAATTTGTTTTGTGATAATACCGCAACATTTAGGGTTCATGCATATTAAGCTGAATATCTGCAATGCATGTCCATTGTAACTACTAATCCTGGTCCTAAGAATACCCGAACTGCCAAGGGTTAAGTACCGTTTGCATCTAGAGTTTCATTGAATATTGTACTTCTAGGTTAAACACGTGAAAAGCTGTTTCAAGTTAATTAATTTCAATTCCACTGGCTATATACTACAGTGTCTTATCAAGGCCACACAGGTGCGGCCTTCTTTATATCATATGCGATCCAGAATCTGGTAAATAATATTTATTTGGTTTTAAAATTCTGATAATGTATCGTGCTATGCAAATGCAACAATAGGCCTACAGTGTATTTTAAACTGCCAACTTATATCACAACCTCCATAAAAAACTACGCATTGATTCCCCTATGATTAAATTGGCCATATCCCACCAAAAAACGACCAAATTTTAGTTTCAGTAAATATCAGAAATCAGTTAGGACCTCCTTTTAACGCAATCAAACAACAAGATTGCGCTGAATGTTTCAATCAACTAATAACATTGAATTACATTTCAAATATATGCTAAAAATTATAGGACAAAATGTTCAAACTGCAACCACAATGCGGATGTAAAATGTGAGTAACTTTAGTTTTCCAATTTCAATTCCTCACAACACTAAAAAAGATAAATTTGAAAACTTATTCGACCGTCAGTGTGAAAAATGGCAACCTATTGTGGACTCAACGTGTACCTATTGTACCTGCTTACAAAAAACAATAATTTCAAGCACAAGTAACTATTTGATTTTTCAATTACAACTTTGGAATTCATTCAACATGAAAATTACAAATATTCTTATACCAGAGCTTCAAAATACAGAAATTCAAATAATTGGAAACACATTCAAAGTGAGAAATGCTAAATTTAATTTAGGAGAAACTACAAGATGTGGTTATTATATTTCACTAATAGCTTTAATCAAAGAAGATGGTTTTCAATCAAACATCAGCATCACATGTTTTATGTAAATAAAGCTGACATTTTTAGATCCCAGTGCAGATATTTTACGTTATTCCTCGTTTCCTGGTAAATTTCAAGCAATTTCAGTATTTTTCACGGCATCACGGAATAGGTACCTTTAATTTGAGCCCACTCCCATCTTTCTACGAGTTGCAAAATCTTCCTTCATCTTTACTATTTTTCATCTATATTTTACTATATTTATCTATTAAAAAACAGTGATATCATACCCAAAAACACAAAGTGTTGAAGGGTCGCCAAGCCCTAAAAATATGTGATATCAAAGAGCATACCAAGTCAATTTAATTTTTCTGTAGTTCAACAATGTTCATTAGAATACATAATTGAATTTGTTTGAATACTATTGTTCTGAATACAGATTATAATTCTTCTACATATGTACTTGGCCAGCAGCTTAACAGACGCTAATTAGTTATGTTTGTGTTTTCCAAAGTGACATACATAGAATAAGACTTTTAACATCAATATATAAAATCATAAGCTGCTGGCCAAGTACATGTAGGAGAATTATAATCTGTATTCAGAACAATAGTATTCAAACCAATTCAATTATGTATTCTAATGAACATTGTTGAACTACAGAAAAATTAAATTGACTTGGTATGCTCTTTGATATCGCATATTTTTAGGGCTTGGCGACCCTTCAACACTTTGTGTTGAAGGGTATGATCTCACTCACACAAAATATCATACAAAACAAATTGAACATAATACAGAACAACAAATATAAAATTAAAACACAAAAACATAATACCTTACTAACGACAATGCCACCAAGCTGGCGGCGGCACGACACGCACACACGACCACTTCCACTCATATATGCCAGGGGTTTCTACGATTTTTTGTTTCAAGATTGATATATTTTTTGTTCAAGGGCGGCTATATATATATATATATATATATATAGAAAATTTGTATTAAAGGTTGACATCTTTTTGCCACTGAAAATTGCTATAGAACAAAGAATACTGTTTACAAAAATTTGTTATTGTTCTTATATAAATGGTTTCTTAAAATACTTATTGCATATTTAACACTTATTAATGCAATTTCTTGTAATTTGATTTGAATGAGGTTTACCTTAGTCCAAAATCTAATAATTACCCATACATAATCCTTATGCTGTGGGTAACGCTTGATCGTTTAAAATAAGCCCTCTCGGGTAAGAATGCAGCATTTCCTTGAGTGTATGATGTAAACATCTACTGGGATCACTTGTACACTAGATCAAGGAACTGTTCCCTCCACTTTGAAAACCGCAAAAGTCTCACCGATTGTCAAAAAGGGCGACCCTTGTTCATCTCAAAATTACCGCCCAATCTTAATTCTCCCAAAGTTGAGCAAAATTTTTGAAAAGCTCTTTTTCACACGATTGGCAAGTTTTTTGGATAGGTACCATCTACTATCAGCAGACCAGATAGTATTTTGAAGTGGAAAAGCCACATCAGACGCAGTCTTACGTCTAGCTGAAATTACTGTAGAAGGAATCGAAAGTCGAAGACATACGCTAAGTGTATTCCTCGACTTATCAAAAGTTTTTTACTGTGTTGAACACAAAATCCTTTTTCACTCACTGGAGCACTACGGGATACGAGGAGTGCCACTCAGTTGGCTCAAATCGTAGGCCTATCTTGGAAATCGAAAACAATTTCTAGGAATCTCTGATGTCAGAACGAAGGAGATACGTCTAAGCTACGGGGTCCCCCAGGGCTCCATACTTAGACCATTGCTCTTCCTGATCTACGTCAATGATGTTGGTTCATCGGTGCATCAAGGGCGGTATGTCCAGTATGCCGATGATGCAACTCACTTCAAATTCAATCAAAGAACTGGAAAAAGTTATATTTATTGCGCTAAATAGCCCAATCCAACACTTCAATGAGCTCAACCTCATAAGAAATCGAGCAAATCCTCATTCAATCATTTCAGCTTGCGAGAAACAGATCAAAGTTGTAGTCCAACAGTCATGTTTGATGAAACCGAGATCGAAGAAGTCTACTCGACAAAGTTCCTCGGAATACACCTAGATCGAGGGTTCACGTGGGAGTGTCATTTAGACAGAGTCTGTTCAAAATTAGCTTCATGCATTTATATTTTGCGACAACTCTCAGCATATTGCCCAACTGGTACCGATAACGGCGTATTACGGACTGATCTACCCACTTTCCTACGGGTTAGCAATATGGGTAGGTTGCGCAAATACACACTTTTCCAGAATTTCCATTCTCCAGAAAAGGCCGTTCGAACAATCGCGTTCAACAGTTTTAAACTTTTGAAAGCTGGCCTGGACGGATCTCTTCTTTGTATTTTCGCAATTGTTCGAACGGCCTTTTTTGGAGAATGGAAATTCTGGAAAAGTGTGTATTTGCGCAACCTCCCCACATTGCTAACCCGTAGGAAAGTGGGTAGATCAGTCCGTAATACGCCGTTATCAGTATTAGTTGGGCAATATTCTGAGAGTTGTCGCAAAACATAAATTCCTGAAGCTAGTTTTGAACAGACTCTGTCTAAATGACACTACATTTTAGAAATGTGCCTTTTTAAAATCAAAATGCGACCCTATAACTACCGAACTGTGGGTCACAGAACGGTAGCTCATGAACGTTTACCTTCACAGGTAGGAGTTCAACTCGTCAACAAGTTGCCAAATTCGATTAAAAGTGCCTATAGGCTGCAGGCATTTAAATCTCTTCTAAAAAAATGTGTGGTCGCAGAAGCATTCTACAGTACAGACGAACAACTGGGAGATCGTAACTAACTGACTTACTTTAGGGCTAGAATTTTAAATGCGAATGAATGTGATTGGGGTTATTGAAAATTTGTTTGTTTGATTGGGACCTTGATGTCGGCATGAATGGAAAATTTTAGCTTAGCTATTATTGACGATTGCGATGCATGTCATGTACATGTTTTAAGTAATAAAGCATTTAAAAAAAGTATCATAGAAGAGGCCCAAGCCTGATCAAGCCGTTGTACAGGTGTACAGGGCGTTGCTGCCCAGTGTCAATCCACAACACGTTATGACGTCACAGTCGGTGCTTCTCTCGTTATGATATGCTAAACAGTAACCACTCCCTGGTAATGTCTTACTCGTCCAAAGCGACAAAAACCAGTTCGTCACAGTTAGTTAAGTCTAGATGCGTCTTGCTTTCCTAAAGTTGTTGTTTATTTCGTCTCAGTCGATAATCTCAGTAGTTGTGAATACTGTAGTAGCCCGAATGTGACGTCCCAAATTCATATTCATACAATTATTTGAGAAATGAAACGGTAGTCTACTAGGAGAAAGTTGCCAATATCGCACCACTTTTTGGTTTTTGTTTTTTAATTTCATAATGTTAACATTAAAATAGATAAGGCCTTGTTTTTTTTTTCTAAACAGGGACCATTTTGGAACATTAATATAGCAAAACTTGAGGCAAAAATTGAGTTTTATAATTACTGTGAATTTTTTTGTAAACCCTTGCAAGTGGTACAATTTAGGAAACCAGTTTCCCAAATCGTACCAACGAGTTCCTAAATCGTACCACTTATAAAAATAATGCATGCACCTTTAAAATGGTAGCAAAGAAAACAAAAAAGGTAATGAAAAATACGTTTATTTAGTGTGTATAGGTAATTATTAACTATAAGACGTATAATATAATGTATATAAGTAAATATATGAGGTAAATATAACGTAAAAAGTATATCGATATTTCATGAGGTACAATATTGTAAATATTGTATATTTTGTAATTAAATATAAAGTATGATTAAGTAAAATGTATATAATAAGCTAATGTATATAATATAAGCTATAATAGGTATAACGTACCGGTAAATTTTTATGAAAATTCTTTGTACGAAAATTTAATGGTACGATTTGAGAAACCATTGGAGGTACGATATGGGCAACTGGGACTTTTTTCAAACATTACCTTTCTATCCTCAAATAAAAGCTACCATGTGATCAACAAAACTAAAATAAAGTACTTTAGATGTACTTTTAAAATGTATATCGAAAATTAATCAGAACCTCCCTTGTAAATCACTATTAGCTTGCGTGTTACAACTGAAAACTAGATCAGTTTCTGACAAAACACAAAAACTAATTTAAAATTAAGAATACTGCAACTTACTTACTTTGAACTTACTTACTTGAACTTATTGGTCTTGATCCTTATTCCTGGAGAATAGGATGGGCGTCAATAGTGTTTCAGTCCAGTCTTTGTTTGGCCTATTCTACTACTCATTCCATTCGAAGAATTCTTCAATCGAGTAGAACTCTTTTTCCATCAGCCATTCCAACAGATTTTTCTTGAAGTTTTTTCCATTTTTTAGTGCTTTTAGATTAGCTGGTAGGTTGTTGAACAGCTTTGCTCCGATATATGTAGGTTTTTTCTCGTATGCCTTGAGATGGTGTGCAGGTAGGTTATAATTAGCTAAGCTTTATACCTGGTGTTGTAGGAATGGGTCTTCCTGGTGTTGTAGGAATGGGTCTCAGAAAACTGTAAGGGGCCCTTTTTTATTGCATGTATTATAACTTCACTTATGTATAGATTTGTTGATTTTATGATGTAATTGTAAGCTTTTAAATCTGCCACAATAAATTAAGTATAAACTAATGCCCACTATTCAGACTCATAGGATCGTTCCATATTAAGCCACGAGAGCTACCCTGTAGGCGGTACGATGATTGCAACTTTCCCCTAAATACTTCAAAATTGCTGTCCTAATACTGCTTTTAACATATTTATCGTTTGCGCATTGGTATTTTCAAGAAATATTGCTGTGATAGCGTCCTCATGTTGGATCGAAGGATATTCTCAACAAGTCACTCATTATAAAAGCGCTGATAAACCATCCACAAACCTAATGCTGCGTTATTATTTATTCCTGCCACATAAAATATTTTATTTTTGCATGAATCGTCTTCTATAAGTAGAATTCTAGTGTGAGTTGACACTGACGATGAGCAACCACACCAGCACGACGCAGATCCCACAGGCTGGGTGTAGCCAAGATGAGCCGGGACAGACAGGTGGCGCGACAGTGTGAGCTCTGCAGGGCGCAGTTCCACTGGCTGGGTGTAGCCGAGATGAGCCGGGACAGACAGGTGGCGCGACTGTGTGAGCTCTGCAGGGCGCAGTCCCACTGGCTGGGCTGGGTGTAGCCGAGATGAGCCGGGACAGACAGGTGGCGCGACCTTGTGAGTTCTGCAGGGTGCAGTTCCACTGGCTGGGCTGGGTGTAGCCGAGATGAGCCAGGACAGACAGGTGGCGCGACCGTGTGAGTTCTGCAGGGTGCAGTTCCACTGGCTGAGTGTAGCGAGATGAGCCGGGACAGACAGGTGGCGCGACCGTGTGAGTTCTGCAGGGTGCAGTTCCACTGGCTGGGCTGGGTGTAGCCGAGATGAGCCGGGACAGACAGGTGGCGCGACCGTGTGCGTTCTGCAGGGTGCAGTTCCACTGGCTGGGCTGGGTGTAGCCGAGATGAGCCGGGACAGACAGGTGGCGCGACCGTGTGAGCTCTGCAGGGCGCAGTTCCACTGGCTGGGCTGGGTGTAGCCGAGATGAGCCGGGACAGACAGGTGGCGCGGCCGTGTGAGCTCTGCAGGGCGCAGTCCCACTGGCTGGGCTGGCCGTAGCCGAGATGAGCCGGGACAGACAGGTGGCGCGGCCGTGTGAGCTCTGCAGGGCGCAGTCCCACTGGCTGGGCTGGGTGTAGCCGAGATGAGCCGGGACAGACAGGTGGCGCGACCGTGTGAGTTCTGCAGGGTGCAGTTCCACTGGCTGGGCTGGGTGTAGCCGAGATGGGCCGGGACAGACAGGTGGAGCGGCCGTGTGAGTTCTGCAGGGTGCAGTTCCACTGGCTGGGCTGGGTGTAGCCGAGATGAGCCGGGACAGACAGGTGGCGCGGCCGTGTGAGCTCTGCAGGGCGCAGTTCCACTGGCTGGGCTGGGTGTAGCCGAGATGAGCCGGGACAGACAGGTGGCGCGGCCGTGTGAGCTCTGCAGGGCGCAGTCCCACTGGCTGGGCTGGGTGTAGCCGAGATGAGCCGGGACAGACAGGTGGCGCGACCGTGTGAGTTCTGCAGGGTGCAGTTCCACTGGCTGGGCTGGGTGTAGCCGAGATGGGCCGGGACAGACAGGTGGAGCGGCCGTGTGAGTTCTGCAGGGTGCAGTTCCACTGGCTGGGCTGGGTGTAGCCGAGATGAGCCGGGACAGACAGGTGGCGCGACCTTGTGAGTTCTGCAGGGTGCAGTTCCACTGGCTGGGCTGGGTGTAGCCGAGATGAGCCAGGACAGACAGGTGGCGCGACCGTGTGAGTTCTGCAGGGTGCAGTTCCACTGGCTGAGTGTAGCGAGATGAGCCGGGACAGACAGGTGGCGCGACCGTGTGAGTTCTGCAGGGTGCAGTTCCACTGGCTGGGCTGGGTGTAGCCGAGATGAGCCGGGACAGACAGGTGGCGCGACTGTGTGAACTCTGCAGGGCGCAGTTCCACTGGCTGGGCTGGGTGTAGCCGAGATGAGCCGGGACAGACAGGTGGCGCGACCTTGTGAGTTCTGCAGGGTGCAGTTCCACTGGCTGGGCTGGGTGTAGCCGAGATGAGCCAGGACAGACAGGTGGCGCGACCGTGTGAGTTCTGCAGGGTGCAGTTCCACTGGCTGAGTGTAGCGAGATGAGCCGGGACAGACAGGTGGCGCGACCGTGTGAGTTCTGCAGGGTGCAGTTCCACTGGCTGGGCTGGGTGTAGCCGAGATGAGCCGGGACAGACAGGTGGCGCGACCGTGTGCGTTCTGCAGGGTGCAGTTCCACTGGCTGGGCTGGGTGTAGCCGAGATGAGCCGGGACAGACAGGTGGCGCGACCGTGTGAGCTCTGCAGGGCGCAGTTCCACTGGCTGGGCTGGGTGTAGCCGAGATGAGCCGGGACAGACAGGTGGCGCGGCCGTGTGAGCTCTGCAGGGCGCAGTCCCACTGGCTGGGCTGGCCGTAGCCGAGAGGAGCCGGGACAGACAGGTGGCGCGGCCGTGTGAGCTCTGCAGGGCGCAGTCCCACTGGCTGGGCTGGGTGTAGCCGAGATGAGCCGGGACAGACAGGTGGCGCGACCGTGTGAGTTCTGCAGGGTGCAGTTCCACTGGCTGGGCTGGGTGTAGCCGAGATGGGCCGGGACAGACAGGTGGAGCGGCCGTGTGAGTTCTGCAGGGTGCAGTTCCACTGGCTGGGCTGGGTGTAGCCGAGATGAGCCGGGACAGACAGGTGGCGCGGCCGTGTGAGCTCTGCAGGGCGCAGTTCCACTGGCTGGGCTGGGTGTAGCCGAGATGAGCCGGGACAGACAGGTGGCGCGGCCGTGTGAGCTCTGCAGGGTGCAGTTCCACTGGCTGGGCTGGGTGTAGCCGAGATGAGCCGGGACAGACAGGTGGCGCGGCCGTGTGAGCACTGCAGGGCGTGCCCATCAGTCACGATCATCGGTCAATTGAACGCTGCCTTGCAGGCCATTGATAGACCTTTTATTCTCAAATAAAGACGGTTTCTGTCCACAAGAAAACTTACAACTACTCCCTGAAAAACCTTTTAGCAATACTCTTCACTTATTTTGTGTATTAGCGTGTTAAGATATTTATAAGTTTGTACAAAACTTCCAAGGAGCGTTGTATAACGAATAACCAACATCATGTCTCAAGGGTAATATACCTAATTAAAGTTTGATATGTGGAATACTAATTGCATACGAAATTCCTAATATTTTACTGAACATTTTATTGCTTGTTATTTTGATTGGGTCCTTCTAAAATATTTCTCCAGAGATTTCAATAATCAAGCTACTCACACAGCTTTTGCTAATGTTTTAAAATTGAACATATTGAAATGCAATGTTTAATTTACATCTAAGGGCTGACTTATTAAGGGCTAATTTATCATACTAATACGTAAGATATACAACTCTTTCATTTAAAGACCAATTAATTCTACATGGAGCCCGTTGAAACATTATTTAAAAAATTGGTAAATGTGCATGTGTAGTAGAAATTTTCCCAAGATACGGTATCTTGATAAATTTATTGATATATTTACTTGACCATGATAAGACAAATTACAATCAAACATCCCTCCAAACTTTTGGATTTATATTTTTAATAATTTTACGTACGTAGACAATAACTAGGATTAATATGTTATGGTGTTGTAATGACTTTTTTGTCATACTGCTTTAAAAACAGCTGCTTTTGACACATGGGTTGGGGTTCAAAAGTTGTTCTTTTTAGTCCTTGGATAATATATGATTTGATGATTATTATTTTCCTCGAACCTAAAAGATCATTGTTGATGATGCTTTTGATTCGAGGTAAATAATCGAACAATCTTCATTCGATTACAAATCATCGAAATATTCATCGTTATTGTACGTCAGCGTCGATGGTGAGCTATCGATTGCATCGGGAGTGGTTATCGGTTATTATATTCAATTGCAATTCATTGTTGCATCAATGTCGGTTTAATCAATTTGTGAAACTCGCTTGTCGCTTATTTCACCAATCGATTATTGCGATTCGTCGATTGTTGTTCATTGCTGTCAGTCTCACCTAACACAAATGAAACAATCAGCTGATTGCTTCAAATAGAAAGAATAATATGGAAGCATCTTTGGGAGGTATCTTTAAAGGTAAACAAGCTTTAATATTTTGGTTTTCTTAAGTAGTTTGCGTGTTGTACTGAGAGATATAACGAAAAATATAGTTCATCTAACGGACCTAAAGCTGTTTTTCGTTACTCGGTCATTTTTCAACCTCGCTTACAGCCTCGGTCGCCTCGGTCGTAAAACTTGACCTTGTACGAAAAGCGTCACTTTAGGTCCTAGTAATGAAATATACTATTTTTTATAAAGGGTCCCTTGTAATTGATATATATATATATATATATATATATATATATATATAAGGTTTGAATTTTCCAACAGATTTAGGTCAAAAGATATTAAGCTGTTTCCAGACTTTTTTTCACCGTGTATAAACAGGGTGTTTTTTTTTTAAACTTGCCAAGAGTATTAACCAATAATAAGGCATGTGCAGGTATATTTCCGCAAGAACTTTGGACAGCCGCCATTTTGTAACGGATGAACCTTTTGAGACGCGGTTTCCAGCAATGATCTGCACTTGACCTGATCTTTAAAATGATGTGCATATCAACCTATGCTTGCATTAAGGATTATGTATCTACTCCTCACGAGTCGTCCCCTGGTGGAGGTCAAAAATGGTAATGCTAGCAAAAAGTAGTTTTCATACATATAAGTTGATGTGAAAGGTTTGAATTTTCTAACGGATTTAGTTAAAAAGATATTAAGCCGTTTCCAGACTTTTTTGTCACCCTTTATATATATAAACTTATAGGTAAGCACGATTTTCAATGTTTTTTTTTTCGAACGATGTATATCTAAATGCGAACCAACTTTTTTATACTTATTTAAAATAATTCTAGTACTGAATTCTCGCCGTAAATCTAACGTTCAAACTGAAATTAAGAACGCTGCCATGTTAGAGGACATTTGTGATTACAGAATAACCAAAACCGTTATTGGAAAATGATTCAGCAACTGCGTTTGTTGTTTATCGTGTTCAAACCATCAGCGAAACCGGTTAAATGTGGTATAATCTAGATGTGAAATTGATCTTCCACCTTTTGTCGCCCATCTATTTACGTACCAGTTTAAACTAAAGCGAAACGGTTGAAACATTTTTCGTGGATTATAAATGTCTCTTTTTATAGGCCTGTTTGAAAGCTTAAATAAATTTCCAGGCAGCCTCTAACTAGTCTGTTCCTAAAATTCTATATCACGATGAAGGTGACTTAAAAAAATGTTTCAATGATATTTCAATGTATATTGATTTTGAAAAAATCACCTTCATCTACAGTGAATTTCAAACAAAGGAGGGGATGAATTAACGGGATGCAACTATCCTTGGCTTCTTGGCTATATATAAAAATAAAAACTAAAGATACACTTCATAGTAGAGGCAAGTATAAATACTCAGTGTATATCGTATATATTGGTGGTAAAATACAGTACTGACATTAAGAACCCTAAGAAATTAAGAACGCTAGAGAAAATGAGAATACTTTAAAGCGTTGCTTAATAAATATTTTATCTTGTATACTGTTGATTGGAGGAAGTGTTTTTGTTTTATGACAGTACTAAGGAAACATAGGTGTCAAATATTAAACATCAAATCATTGAATATTGCCTTCTTGCGAAGCTTAGGCTTAGGAATGTGGACGCAGTACATCACGTAGTCACAGTCTTGCTTTTGGAGAGAGAGCCACACAGCACCGACCAGAGCCACACGAACTCCAGTAGTACGTAAGTTATCGTATTCACGAAATTTAGTCTGATCATTTCAATAAGAGCAAATTTACGAAATAATCAGGGATAAATCACTTATCTCGAAAGTGAATGAGTTTTACTACAAGTGAATTCAATACGATACATTATTGCAATTTCTGACTGTGATCTGAGGCCTAGTTTCCACGATGACCATTCAGTGGGACAGTAGAAAAATTGTTTTTTTATGTTTTGTTGAAAGCAGTTCATTCGCTGCACTGGCCGTCTCGTGGAAACCAGGTCTGCGTTCATTAAAGAAGCCAGAGGCCAAGTTTTCAATATAATATCGGTAATTAAGAACGCTGCCATGTTAGAGGTTAGAGGACATTTGTGATTACAGAATAACCAAAACCGTTATTGGAAATGATTCAGCAACTGCGTTTGTTGTTTATCGTGTTCAAACCATCAGCGAAACAGCGAAACCGTGATGGTGGTGATGGTGTGTGGTGTAACACATGAAGTTTGAATCAACTACAAATACTTCTCCAAATTATAAATTATTAATGTCATGACAAATAAGCTCATCCGTCGTCACCCGCAGTTTGGTTTTTATGTATATAGTATTTTTAATGAGGAGACATCGTTAAAATCAGAATCAGAATCAGAATATTTATTTCCATAAAAACATACAATCTTCGAGTCCCAACAAACCACATGATTTGTCGTTGGGTGCTCATAATTACATAGAGATTCAGAAACGTAAAACTAAAAATATAAAAAATTAACAAAGTGCTCAGGTGGCGGTGTACAAACGAACTATATATTTCTACCTACTGGTTAAACTCAAAACATTGCAACGTGTTTAAACTAGGAAGCGATTATCTCAAGGAGAACCAATAATTGAGATCAATATATGGTATATTAAAAACAAACGAAAATATATAATAATGAACTCAGCATGAGTTTACGTAAAAGGTCGTGTGATGCGCTAAGTTTGAAAATAAAAAGAACACAAAAGAAACCATACACAGCTACCCACAAATACAGATTACTACTTAGTAATTAAGAGGACAAGAGCGAAATCAAGACTGAAAACAGCCTAATAGCTTAACAATGGCAATCACTCACACATTCACTCACTGACTCACACATTATTTCCCTTTTTAATTATTTTATTGTGTACTTTTGGCTTTTGTTTAGTAACCAAGAAATCAAATCTAATTTTATAATATCAAAACGTCTTGCATTTTCTAAATTAAAAGGCAGTTCATTGAACAGTTTTTGAACCACGTGACTGAGCGAGTTCTTACCATAGGTGTTGCAATATCTCGGTAATTTGTATTTTTCTAGACTTCTAAAGGAATATTGCTCTTTTACATTTGGTTGTTTGAAAGTGTACTTATTATAAAAAAAGTTTAATAATTTTATACTTATAAAAATCCTCTGGGTAGAGGGTGTTATACATTTTGAAGATACTGACAAGTGAGTTAGTTTCTGGAAATTTTTGTTTGGAAATCATTATTAGCGTTTTGGTTTGCAAGGCTTCTATTCGTCTTAAAAAACATTTTGGTGCCGCACCCCAAATTTCTATCCCGTACCGAATTATTGTTTCAAACACTGATTTGTAAATTATGACAAGAGCTTCGTAAGGTAATGTTTTTCTCAAATAAAACAATTTAGCAGTAATTGGCTTATTTACAACATAATTTATATGGCGTTCCCATTTTAACTTCAGATCAATTATTAATCCTAAATATTTAGTTTCACTAACAGAGTTTAGCTTTGGACACTGATGGCAATTTATGAAATCCTGATTTAGGAGACATTGACAAAAATGACTTCGAATGTCTGGAGCGCGTGGTGGAATATTATGGGTGGAATGAAAATTCATTACAACGGTTTTTTTTAGCATTTATTACAAGTTTTTTATCATGAGCCCAACTATTTAGAACATCGAAGTCTTTTTGGAGTGTCTTTTCTGCAATATTGAAATCTTTGTGGGAAGTGATTACAACAGTGTCATCGGACACTGAATACGAAAGAAACTATAAGTATAGGCCAACCCATCGATAAATTGTGTTGCAGCTTCAAAATTATATTAATGTTTGTCACATTTTTTACGGTTTGCATCAGTACTGTCATGATGTTTTTAGAATGATTCTAATTATAAAAAAGTGTTGCCTTCTCTCTTCCTCATTGTAACGCAGCTAGGAACAATCAGAGGTGAGCATTTCAACTTTTGTCAAGAAATTCTTTATTATTTTCCTCAATTTGCTGATGTTAAAAAATATTGCAACAAAAAACTTTCAAATATTGTGATTATAATTACGAAAACAGACAAGGTGTGGAGTTATTTAACGATATCATAAAATTATACTTACAAGTATCCTATCGTACCGTATTCTATTTTTAATTTTTATACCTATTATATATATATATATATATATATATATATATATATATAATACACCGCTGACCTAAATAGAGTAAATTAAGCCCACAAGTTGTATTTTGTTATTTTGTATGAACTGGTTTACGTTTGCTATTAAAATATAATCCCCAATGTCATGCTTCTAATGATGAATGGAAATGATCTTGATTATATTTCTCACTGGTTCTAATGAATTAACGAATAGTGGAAAATCATTATCATGCAATATGTAACTGGAACTCTTTTCCCTCTTTTACTACGGTTTATTTCTTAAACTTACAACATTTGTAAGAGATGATAATATAGAAGAATCTTAAAAATCATTGAATTAATACTACGCAATAATACTTTTTTGCGAAGAAAACTTTAATAAACCTGATCAATACCACGATCTGTGGCCATTCAAATATTAAATTGCACCCTTAGAAAGTCGCGACTTGCCACACAACCCTACAACATTGTTCTTTGTTCAACTTTGTAAATACCGAGAGAGAAGTGGGTTTGCTGAACAAATATAACTCAGTTGTAGTTGTACCAACGACATTCCCATAGCTGGGTCCAACTTCTTGAATGTTAAATAATTAAAAACGCAAACCCTGTAAATCTGATTTTTTTATCTTTTGCGCATGATTATAATTTTAATCTAAACAAATTCTCACTACATGTAAACTATTGTTTGTAATATCTTAAATGTTTAAAAATATTACATAGTTCACGAGACAAACGTTTGGAATGATATAAACTATCCACTGACGCATGTTTGGACTAATTCAATAACTGCAAGCTAAAAAACTAATCTGAAGGATTTTGCTTTGCGCGTCAACTCGTTTCGGGGTTTTTGAATATTGCGCCTCCGGGAAATGTAAAATGGAATACATAATATTGTTTGCCGGCTTTTGTTGTGTAACGAGAGATCACGTTTGAAATAAAATCCGCTTGAACGGTGTCCAGTTAATTTACTAACGAGATATACGACTCTGCTGAACGTTTTGAACGTTAATTTTTAGATTTAGTTATTTATCTTAATGAATTAAATGTAATTATCTCGACTAAATTTATTTAGCAAATAATACAATGTTTCAAATGTGTCATTTATTTATGGGCATAAAACAGGCATATGTACATTTACAATCAAAATTAAATTGTCTAAAAAATTGTTTTTCTGATATAAAATTACCTTTTACCTATTTAAAAATTATAGTTGACATACTGGAATCGTGATAACAGTCTTAGGATATCAAATGGAATTCAAAAAAGTCCTCAATAAGTCCATACAATGTAATTGATGATGAGTTTTCTTTGTTTCTAATAACTTTCACCCGCTGATATCATCCACCTTAAAATATTAAGCAATATGTAAAACAGAAAAAAAATATTTTTGCCGCTTTTTACAATATATAAACTGAATACATAGCGAGGGAAATCTACAACAGTTTGACATTTCTCTACATCTGCAACATTGGGTTTTTTCCTAAATAACTTGATTAAATGCAAACTCATTTCCACTGTTTAAATATTGTTGTATATAAGCCCGGCAAGAATGTAATTATTTTAACTTTTTCTCCACGTTAATGTACGACAGGTTTTATTATTTCCATGCACTATGAAATACTAAACTAAAATTTTCGGTCGAAGCTTGGAGATTATTTCTGAACAATGGCTTAAATAATTTAATAAAGACAACATACAACCTTTTTTACTCCAAACTAGCAGCAAACTTGAAAAAAAACTTTTTTGATCAAGAACGTTTATTAAAACTTTGCATTTTTATTATTTTCAACAGATTTTCATCAAGGTAACAATAAAAGATAGAAATCTCAGTCATATCAGCCCTGCTGTGACAGCGAATTGTGAAACAATCAAGCAATTTCCTAAATGAATTTCTTACTTTGATTCTACCATCACCTTCAACACTCTGTTATTTGTATATGAAAGAATGTCAATAATGTTAATGTTTTTTCATTGCTTCTTAGACGTCAGTATTGGTAGTAGGCATTTGCTTCAAATCTATTAGACTAATTATACATTTGAGTATTTAATGTATAGCCAATTATATTCTTTTCGTAATAAAATATGCACGATTTTTTTCTTACTGCACGACTGTGGGAAACAAATAATTGTAAATCAAACAAATCCAACAGCTACATAGTATTGTTTGCCAGCTTTGTTATGTAACGAGGGATCACGTTTAAAATAAAATCCGCTTGAACGGTGGCTAGTTAATCTGCTAACGAGGTATACGACTCTGCCGAACGTTTTGGACGTTAATTCAACCATGTCTTTATATTTGTGCCCTTAAGGAAAATTTTATCGAAAAACAAATATTTTTATCTGGGATTCTTTCACCGTGACCTCTTATTCAATTACGGGGTCGATGAGAGTTAGATTTATAGTTTCCTCAAAAGTTACGGGTAGTTTGGGCTTCATATATAGATTTGTCAAGCTTTCAATACTGAATTATTTACACTTTTTTATCATGTTGTAAAAAAGTCATATTATATATCGTCTCTAAGAAGCGACTTCGAATCATTGTTTTGGTCGCCAATTTGATGTAACAAATATTACTATCAAGTTAAAAACTGTTAGTGGCAATCGAGCACTTCTAAAAATATGCCTTTCATCGAATTGTGCTATGTTAAGAACAAATTGGATTTTACTGTTATTGGAATCCATTAACGTAAGCCTGCATTACGGGGCACACTATGCTTTAATTACTTGAAACAGTTTCAATAGAAATGCTTTTAAATGTTATTTGAATCCTCATTTGATGCAAAATCGCCTAATTTTATTACTGCACTCTTACCCATTAGGAACAGAATGAATTTTTCACACTCTAACTCCAAAACTATATTATTACAGTGTACAGTTGTTTAAATAGTTAAATAGTTGCAGTGAAACTGGGTGTTATTTTTTTAATGTTTGAGTAGACCGACCCTCCACTCAAAGCTCTGTAAATTAGTTCTAAGATGACCAATGTCCCGAACAGGTTTTTAACCTAGGGACAAAGAGATATTGATCTAAATGTAGTTTTTAAAAAATATATCTAAGGAATATAATTTATTTTATGTTTTATTTTATGTTTTGTTCTACAAGTAAGAACTGTTTATGTAAAAAATTAGTAAGTTTAGTTAATGTAGTGTCCATTTATGTTTTCCTTTACTGTATGTGTTACAGATCAATAAAGATATATTTCATATTTCATTTTTCATATAAATCATATCTTTTTCTATATCGAAATCCCATACACTTGCATATTCAACAACGTAATTGTAATACTTACTAACTATTCACTCACTCGATATACTTATATTACTTAATAATACTGGTAAATCAATCGGTTTGGCTTAGGCATGAAAATTCCAACCTAATTAAGACGTAAGATATACAAAAGGGCTTACAACTGAAATGTTTTCGTCGTTTGTTCTTTTTCACATGAAGCGGACCTTTGTCAAACACGGCAACCGGCAACACTTCATCGCCAACCCGGGCGGTGGAATCAGAGGTAATGCTGCTCATTAGCCCGATGCATCCCGTGTTGATCAGTTCGACCGAGTTTAGTCTCCACTGGAAATTGGGTTACGTACTTCATTATGCACACAGCATTTGATGAAGCCTATTCACGTAGATGCTAGTTATCCAATTATTGCCAAGGATTTACTGAGATGATTTTACTACCTTTTTGACGAAATTAAAAGTTTGCCAATATAAAATAATATACGGTAATAGGCCTACAGGGTGTTTTTTTTTTAGCAACCCATTTTTGAGATTGAACAATGCCCATATAAATAAAATATGAGTATTGTTTTGTTAATCTTTATACTTTATACAACCTATTATTTAAGTCTGATCACGTTTAGTTTATGTGTTCAACGTTTGTTTGACTATGTGTTCAAACAATCCGCCATTGGCCCTCTCCAAAGAAAACGTTGTGCTCTCTCCATCAAATTCCCGAACACGTGTTGCAAGGCACCTCTTTGAATTTCTTGCATTAAATTTGTTATGTTTGTTTTGAGGTGCTGAATATCCTGTGAATTGTTTTCGTAGGCCTTACTTTTTATGTATCCCCAAAGAAAATAATCCTTCACTGATAAAATAAAGTTTTGGGTTGCGTTTGAAAAAAAAACACCCTGCGTACTTTTAGGTAACAGGACGGAAAGCACCTCGGATTATCCGGATTGTGAATGAGATTATTTTCGCTAAAGATAAGGGGCTTAGAGATTGTGATGTCTGCTTTTGACTTCCCCCACGCATTTGATCCGGTAAATTTTGACATTTTGCTGGCTACTCAGAGAAGAGTCCGACCAAACTACGGTTGTACAATATAATTTTCATCTTATTTTGGCGTAACTGGCAGTTATCGATTGTATTTCCTACATGTGTCGATATTTCTCCTGTAGTTGATGCGTGAAAGCGTGCGCAAACAGCTGAAGCTGCGTCGATCCGAAAACACTGATTTAGAGAGAGAAGTGGTCGGATGGCCACACAATCTATTACTAAAGCCAAATAAAATCACCGCAAATGTTATCATCTTAAAGAAAGAAAAATGAAAGATCAGCATTATTTTTCTTTATTTGTTTAAGATCTGACACGGATCCCAAAAATCACCACCGTCGACGTTGCCATCACCGTCTTCATGAGGATCGCGACAGACGACACTTGTTATCGTATCGTGTCATTTTTCTTACTATATGGTGTAAAAATCGTACTGTTATGTCAAGGTAAACAAATTGTCGTTTTCTCACGGTAGATCTACTCCTCCACTGTCTACGTTGCGCGAAAAAAATGAGTCACACTGTCAAGCGTCGCGTCAAATGTAGGCAGAGTTTATGTTTGGCTTGAATTCTAGAGTTCTACCGAAGGCATTGAAGTGTGCCTGTATTTTCACTGTGATTCTATTTCTCAACCTTGTTCTGATAATCCAAGGCGTATGCCTCTACTACTGTATCTTCTATGCATAAAAAGAGGTGTGTTCCAGAACACTCTGATTCTTATCTGAAATCTCATATAGCGCTAGAAAACACGATTTCATATTCAGAATGAGTGAAAAATTCAGCTTAACGCCAGCTAATTCTTCTTCATTTTGTGTCAAATAATTTAAGACAAACGATAATTTTCTAAAGTAAATCTAATTTTTATTCAGAAAGATGGGCTTAAACTGTATTTTTCATAAATTTGAATGTGGGCCTACCGTTTCAACGCTTTAACCCACAGGAAATCAAAATGATTGGCATTAAAACAACAACAAATATTAGAACAAAAAACGGAAAGGCTACTCGATCTAAAATCAGTATTGAACACGTAAATAATGATTGGCCTAAACTGTTTACTTTGTATCGTAAACTTTTGTTAGCGAGTAGCTCTAAAAATATAAATAACATTCATAATGTTAGATTATAAGTTCAAATAATATGTGTTGCTTCATAAACGGACTGTGCAGTGTTTTTGTGGTCATAGAAAATATACAATAACCCTTTTGCAGTTAAAAAGCAATCTCGTAAATGACTGAAACTGAGGGAAGACAAAGGGAACCACCAAAGAGCAGCGAGGTGCGTGATCAACATGACAACGGGCGAGCCGCGTCCAGCGAGTGGCTCGTCCGACACACGCTCCGACTCGGTTAGTTCTCATTTTTATAGCAATGTACCGTAAACCATTGGCCACGGTCAAAAACTTAACAAATAAACAACCAAGCTAAATTATTGTTATTATTTTACTGTTAAGCATAGTCGACATAGTTAACATCTAGGGGCCTCCTATACAACTAAAATAATGAATACAATACAGTATATCACATTTTTACTAACAAAATAACTTGAACCGATTCAATCTGTTCTCGGTTATTTGTTCACAAGGTTTGCTCTCTTACAACCCTCTTTCCCTCTTGACCCTCTTTTTTAAGTTTTAATCTTTTATACCTTCTGCAATATCTCTACATGGAAAAAACCTAAGAGTATATAATACTCTTTCCCTATGTTCGTATTCTTCTTATAGAGAACACAAAAAATGCCATACGTCACTCAAGATGGTTAAAAATATGACTTTGTAAGTTTTAAATTTAGCTGTGTATGCAGTTGTGCTGAATTAGGGTAGGGTATTTGTACCATAAAACATTTCAACAATTTTAAATTATATTTTTCGATTGGTTTATTCAACAAGTTGACCGGCCTGCAAAGGAGTGGAGTGAGAGCAGGAGATGAGGGTGGAGGCGAGACTGGAAGGGTGAGCGGCGATCACGGCTTGATAACGAGATTAGTGATTTACTGCTATTGATGCCGCGGATACTCATCTCGCGAATATCACGTTTTACTGTTTTTATCACGAACCGAAAAATTAATTTGGTCCCTAGTCCCAAACGATATGACTAAGGTTTTTTATTAATTTACTACAGCAACATGCAGGCCTAGAATTTTACAATTACTTGGTTTGTGAAACTCTTGATTCTCTAGAATTTTTTAGGAGTTTAAGGAGTCACTTGGGTTTTGTTACCTTCAAGCTGAGTGCTGAACTGTAGGCCTACTTCCTGTAATAATCGTTGATTTCATGTAATTAAACTTGTAGATGGATTTTTAAAATAAAAATCAGCACTATTATAAGATTAAAAATAGTAGTTATGTTGTGAAATATTATTTCAGCATGTTACATAATTGTTGAGCGCCTTCACAAAACAATGCTTATTGGATTAGAAATATAATTTGTCACATAGGCAAAACAATTCTCAAAATCTCTATCCCCAATGGTAATAAGTTGTATTAACAAAATTGGAGGCATCGTGTGAACAAAATGTCACATCATTTTTGAGTGACAAAGTGGTGACTGCTGAGGGAGTCACAGACTTGTTTTTCCCAACAACTTTATTGCTGATGAAAAGAATAATAAAATAATAAATAACTTTGCAGTTGATTATATTTTTGTAGGAGGAAAGTTTGTTTTTTGTCTCAGTTGCCAACAAAGAGATGCTAACCCCACAAACATATCCCCTAAAACTTTTACATTATTCCTGTATTTGTTACAAGGTTTTGGGTGTCAGCCTTCCTAAAGAACAGTTTTCCTGATGGTTATATGAAAACTTATTAATGTACTGACACATCCCATCAACTTCACAATCAATTCACGATATTGACCTCGTTATAAGGATATACTGTAAATATTAAAAACTATATACCGGTTGTCCCATAATAGTCCCCCCCTAACTTTTTCCTATATTTTTCAAATATCAATCCCACACCACCCTCAAACATTGTTGGGTAGGTATTAATTCATTTTGAGTGCATACCCAATTTTAGCCGCCATGTTGGATCCAAAATATTCTTTCCAAATTTAAAAGTGGTGTTGTGACCCATCATTTTAAGCTAGTTTTTTTCACTAATGCCGCAATTCGTTTTTAATATCTTGATTGGTTCTCAAGACATGAGTACTTTAAATTTATTTACTTTCAACCAATTTAAACATTACAAATTGACAATTTGATAAAATAGCCCCATAACCACAAAATAATGCTAGATAGTGACAAATAACCACCATCAGTCATTGTTGAGTTATTTCCACTTAACTTTCACCAATGTAAATTTTTTGGCCGCAATCTTGGATCCGCCATTTTGAAATGAGGTAAGTTATTTCAAATAAGATGGTATTGTGACCCATCATTTCAAACTAACTTTTTACTCAGAGTTCAATGCCGCAACTCGTTTTTAGTCATCATGTTTAGTTTTCAAGATATTTACAAATTTCTAATTTTCTAAATTTGAATTCTAAACATGAATTTTTAGAAAACTGAATTTTATAACGCATAACGCTATAAAAAGAAAGCATAACGCTAAGTTTAGTAAAGAATTAGATAAAAACATCACTACTGTAGCTAAAAAAAACCTTCAGCCACCTTTTTATTCTTAAACATTTCATATTGTTTTTAATTAAATCACAGGGCCCTGAATTGCATATAAAAGACTCGCTTCGCTCGCTGGGGGCTCCGCCCCCAGACCCCTTAGTTGGGTCCCCTTAATTTTAAATTTAAAAAAGGAGTTGAAATCGATTGAATGGGAAATAACGTTGAAGGTGATTTTAATTTAACCAAAACTAGAATATTTGTTTTTTGAAATTTTTATTATGTTGTCATTGCGTTTTATGAGTTTGATAAGAATTATTTAGAAGACAGCAATGTTTGAAGTAAAATTGGCATTGAAAGTTGACATTGATAAGTATATTTAATCTACAGTAGTTATAATAAAAACTACAGTAGTTATAATAAAAAATTGTAAGCATTAGTGGTATAAATATATATTCGTTAAAATAAAGTTGTATGAATTCGATGTAAGAAAGTAATAGTGTATATTAAATAAGTAATTACATTATTAAATGTTTCCCTGTCAGTTAGCCGGTACCATTACTTGGATCACGGCATATCCAGTTCCGCCAACGGGGAGGCCGGGAAACTTAGGAACCATATACTGTATTTACAACCCTAAAACCTAGAAACGGGGAGTTTGTTTAAAGGCAGGCCCCCTTGCCTCTGCCTCGATGCAATTAGGAAAAGAAACTAAGTTTAACACACCGGAGAGTTTTTTGAAGCAGTTCTCCTCGCCTCTGCTATAAACCCGCTAACTGAAACACAAAATGGGGAGTTTGATAAGGCAGGCCCCCTTGCCTCTGCCGAAAAACCTAATACTAACATTGAAAAGAACTATATACAACAACGGGGACTTTTTGTAAGGCAGACCCCCTGTCGTACTGCCCAAATAGTCCAATTAAAACGAGGAGTTTTGATTATAACGCAGGTCCTCTAGCCTACTGCAGACGTCTATATCGGGTTAAAGAAGGAGCTCGCTAAAGACAATATTTTTTACATATGCAACACCTTCGAATATTCTGTCGGGACGGACAAGAACGACGATGTCGGCAGGGTTTCTGACTCTGCTGAGTAGGACATACAACTGACCATGAGTAAAACAGTCAGTGCGGAGATCAACACCGACGCGATCAATAGTTTGACCCTGGCTTTTATGACCAGTCATCGCGTAAGCCAACGTAAGAGGGAACTGAAGACGGCGGACACGAAGAGGGGATCCCTCGACAAACGGAAACGTAAATGTTATCCGAGGAATACAAATAGGTGCTGTTTGTCCTGGGAGTCGAACTGTAACTAAGCGGGGGCTTATCGCCGTTACAATTACTTTAGTACCGTTCACTAGACCACTGTCGATGTTCAAATTTCTCATTACGAGGCAGACGGAGCCGATCTTGAGTCGTAGTATATGGTCGGGTACGCCCTTACCAGTAGCCTGGTTCAGCAAATGAACATCTACGTCCATTCCGTCGCTGTTCTCTTTGTCGACGGTGTCGGCACTCCTCAACTCATGAAGCAAACCGTCAACTGATCTCAACACTATGTCATTGATCTCTTTGACGTTCCCATTAAGAGTTGAGAGAACAGCCCGTTTCGCAATCACATCAGAGTCACACATGTCGTCTTTAGGGAATACAAAGCTAATAAGCTCACATAAAGATGTCACACATCTTAAGCCTGGCAGTGGAATGAGATTACACCTGACCTGTTCTTCGCAAAACGAAGTAGAACTAAGTGTTCCATTGCCTACTTCAAGGAGAAATTTTGAGTATTCCATGGAACCACTAGTTCTGTGCGGAGTTGACAATGGAAATACCTTAAAATGAGGCCAGAGATGCGACGCTCGCAGGGAAACGCAGGCAATGTCGCTTGGAGTGCGAGCTTTGACAACTACAGGTGCGATTTGACGGAAATCCCCCGAACAGAGGAATATTTTACCCCCGAATGGAATGTTGGAGTTCATAAGATCTCGCAGGGACCTGTCAAGAATCTCGAAGATATACCTATGCGTCATTGGGGCCTCATCGAAAACAATCAGCTCTGCAGCTCGAATTAGCTCTGCTCGTTGAGATCCATTAGTCATATTCCAAAAGCCTGTGCCGTCCCCAAGATCAAGAGGAAGCCGGAACATGCTGTGAGCTGTAGTGCCACCTGGTAAGTTTCCTGCAGCGATCCCAGAGCTGGCGACAGCGATAGCAACTTTACCACGACTACGAACAGACGCGAGAATGACACGTAAAAGAGCTGATTTTCCATAACCACCAGGACCATCCAGAAATATGAGTTTCGTTGACCGTACACCTCCATGACTATTCAAAAGAAAAAGGACATAATTTAAAACGACCCGTTGGTCATTGGAGAGCAATGGTTCCCACTCAGATACAAAAGATAGCTGATCGTTTTCACTGTAGGTCAGAAGTTCCCTTCTCAGCTCAGTACTACCATCTTGAACATCGGGGAGGCCATGGTCGGCCAAGCAAGATCCTTGACGACGAAGGCTTCGGTCGATTTCGATGAGAGCTAGTTTATAAGCTAGCTCAAGATCATTTGGATTCCTTTCAAAGAATTCTTCAGAGAGGAGGTCTCTAAAAGCGTCCCACAAGATAGCAGCAGGGGCTCCCGTGTTGCAGAGAAGTACAAAAAGTGAACGGAGCCTTGGCCCAGTCATAAATTGAGCAGCTTCTCGCAGTGCATAGTGGTATTCGTCTTGATCTTCCACCAAACCGAGTTTGCGGGCAGCCTCCTGGAATGAATGACAATCAGGACCACCACGTGAAAGAAGGTCCGCGTACCCACGACATGGCAGGATCATTAAGAGAAGACGAAGGAAGTACTGCTCAGTTCTGCTGGGCGAAACCCAAAAAAGACGGCACACTTTCTCGCCACGCTGTCGTGCGGTGATAAAATGTCTACCATCAGGATGATCATAAACCTCTGCACTACCGGTTGGTCGTTTAGTATGTATGATAAATTGTTCATAAAACGTTTGGTAGCACAGGTTATCGAATATGGGATGAACAGGTCGGTTGAAATACAATATAAGTTTAGAGCTTGCCCTACCCATTGCGTCTGCCAGCTCGTTTGGTCTGAAACGAACGCTTTGTTTCCCCTCGAGATGGACAGGGAGACATTCGACGGTAGGCTCTGATTCCGAGATGGGAAAGTCTAATAGTCGCCAGCATGCATCACTTGCACCAACCATTCTCTTAGTCGCATAGTGTTCCACCTCGTCGTCCTGTTCACTGAAGGGAGTTACTTTAACGTTTTGCTGGGAGCCTCCTTTCATAAGATACTTAAACAAGTATTTTATAACACGACGGGTAGACGCAAGCTCTAAATTTATATGGGCTTCATATTTCAAAAGCAAAGCAGAGTTGTACGGGACGACCCATCCGTCATGAACGGTAATTGTCTTGGTTCGAGAAGTAATAGTCCCCTGATTTCCATAACTCCGCTTATACTGAACGAATCCCCTCTCATCAAGATGGGTGGTTTCGCAGGAAGGTTTAGGGAAGAATTTGGTGCAGTATCCCTTATCAGAGTCCCAGCAAGGAAAGTCGGTTCTGTGGTCCGATCCACATGGGCCGTGGATCATATGCCTTAGCACTAACATCCGTAGTCTTCCCCCAGCCTCATCTTCCGAAGGGATATCTGCACGTATAATGGAGTCGATGTCATCCGCCTGAACGGGGCCGTCGCCTTCAATCTTAAATACAATATGGGCATGAGGCAGACCTCTTAACTGAAATTCTATGACATAAATTAAAAAGACAGCACGGCCGAACATCGCTCCTTTGCGCAGGTCTCGGAGAAGTTCTAAAAGTTTAATTTGGAAAACTCTGCATGCTGTGCTAGGATCACTGCGCCCACTCCCTCGGGGACAAGCCTTTTTGTTTTCCTCCCACGTTGCGCTGTGGGTGAAAGTCAGGAAAAAGGTAGGAAAGCCAAGACGAGAAACGAGGGCCATCGCGTTTTCGTAATGGACTTTCATGTACCTTGGTCCTCCAGTGAACGAACTTGGGAGGTAAACTTTTCCGGGCCGTACTGTACCCTCCCCTTGAATAGTTTCATCATTGTTAATGTCTTCACAAACTTGTCTCCCCACCCGCCCACCCTCTTGCACCGCCGCCTCGAGCTCGTCCTGTGGCCCTATCCGCATGGTATTATCAATAGATCTTTGCTGTGAAAACTTGATGAATCTTAGTTTCTCCTCCTCGTATCTGGCAAACATCTCCACCTGCCAGGCTTGGGAGAGACGGCCGTAGATAAAAAAACGAGGATCGGAGAGTAAGAGACATCGTGAATACCTGAACTGAGTCAATTTATTTCCACAGTTATCAACCATGCCGATATGCCACCCCAAAGTACCTTGCGGATACAGGAGGGGGTATTGGAAAGGTTCCATAAGGGGACTAAACAAATCCATGGATGTTGGTTTCGGAGACCCAATCTTCCATATTGTTAAACGTCGAGGTTCTGTGATTGCCTCAGAAGTGCTTAGCACAGCATGAACCTCAACGCCTGTTTGCCTGTCACCCAGAACAGGGCCATGGGTAGCTCTACTTGTCAACTCGAAATCCAAGTGGGCGTTAACGGCCGGCTCATTGCCCAATCGCCGGTAGTGCTCAACAAATGGATTTTCTTTGTTGAGAAAATCTGTGATATTTTCTAGTATTTCGCTGTCAAGAGATCTACCCATGGCAATGTTCCTCCGTTCTTCACCATCGTCGATGTAAAGGCGGGATCGGTTTAATAACTGCACGTCACCGGCCTTAGTCGTAAATTTTTGACCAGGAGCGTCCAAGTTGTAAACTTGATGGTACATTCTTCCTTCAATTTTGAAGAAAGAAAGACCACTCGGATGACGATAACCCCCCGAAATTTCAAGAGCACAGAAGGCAAACAGGTCATTGTAGTCACGAGCTCTTTCGAGGAAGCGTCGTTCGTTATAAAATGTTTCTCTCAGAGGCGGTAGGGATAGGACATTGTACGCCCCAGCTCCGCAGCACCATTTCTTTCTGTCCTTCTCTTCCTCGAAAAGCCGAGCACTACAGTGAGGGCATCTATAAACATTTTCTCCCCATAGGCTGATTTCCTTTAATTTTAGAGCATTTATTTGATCTAGTAAGTCACCTCTCCAGGACGCCATAGGGCCGTGATTAATAATGCTTCGAGCAATGGAAACCGGCAAGTGGCGAAGTTCAGACAGTTTAGGATTTTTTAGGCGAAAAAGTGTTACTCTCTGGCGTGATGCGTCAGGGTGCTGCTGAGAGTAACGCTCAACAGCTGCCCTATTTACTTCAGGGTGCTGCTGAGAATAACGCTCAACAGCCGCCCTATGGACCTCAGGGTGTTGCTGAGTGTAACGCTCAACAGCCGCCCTATTAACTTCAGGGAGACGGTCATTATACCGTCGAACATCTTCCCTATGTTTCTCAGGGTGGGTTTCATTATACTTCTTCTTCGCCTTTATCACTTGCTCTTCCCTCGTGGTTTCCTGCAATTTAGGCCTGCCACGTTTAACTTTTTTAGGTCTTCCCATGGTTTTTTTTGTTTGGGTAATATTAGGAAGTGAAACTGATTTTCGTAATGGTGAAATCACCACAACGGGTACTGAAGATGTTAATTTTAAATCAGAATTAATGGTTTTAACTTTAAATGGTCGAGGAGGTGAATTGGTTTCCATAGCTTGAGCGACAGGTTCAACAGGTATAGAATTATCAATGGGACTGGCGAATCGCAATTGTGTAATTGAAAACTGTCGCCCACGGCCGTCACAAACTGCGTTAGACAATAATAAATATGCCAGCGAATGATAATTGTCGCAACGAAAAAGCCTGGCAAAATTGTTGTCGTTGTTCATGTCAAAACGACGATCAGCGTTGACGGCATGGGGATCAAACATATACAAATCATTTGACAGACGCCAGAAACTAACACACACATTGAGACCAGTAAATAAAAACCCAGTCTCACGAGAGTCATCCGCCAGAAGCAATTCAAGAGTATCTGAGAGATTGTTTACAACGAGTCCACGTTCATCCTCAGTTGTAGGATATAATGCATCATGAACATATGCATTGTGTTCGATGACAATATGATGGTTTTCAAGTGTAAACTCCCTTGGAAGCTCATCAGGGAACAGAAACCTAGCTTCACCGACGCAATACTCATCACGGAGTGTTCTATACAAACGATCACCGCTCAAAAGAATCACGTCGATGGCGGACGATGAAAACTGGTATCCCAAGAACTTCCAACCGAGGCTGCACACAGAATTACTTACACACTGAGCATTTCTCGAATAAGAGAAACGCCCAGGATCACCCTGATGAAATGACCCGGCAGCCACACACGTGAAAGACATGGTTCGATATAACAAGTTGAATTTAGGCGCGGGGAAAATCGACTATTAACAGTCCAGGGCTAAGCATACTGTAACTAATTATATTAGGAAAGTACAGTGTTAAGTTATTGGCGAGAGCTTATTTCCTTATCATAAAATATTTGTACAGAGAAATGTAATTATGAATCTTTGACTTCAGCAACGTGTTTTGTATATGTCTGAGCTACTACTGACAAGATACGCCGAACAAATATATATATTTTTTAAACTTTACCTTAGTACAAAAGGCCAATTGTACTGCTTTACCGACACAAGATTTTACAGTACGTTGTCAACATATTACCGACATGTTTGTTTACAATTTTGTTAAGATTTTAATGAAATTTGCTTTGCAGAGCGGTAATCACTAGGACGAGGCCGTAAACCAGATCGAACGTACCATCGGAAGGGGGGTTAAGGAGGAAACCCCCCCCCCCCAAAAATGAGTTTTTTGAGGTTTTTTACATAGAAAAACAAAAATGATCCAATTATTATTAACACCATTGAATTCAGTTAAAAAAACAAACAATTTAGCATTTTGAATCTAAATAATTATACATCATTACTCTATGTTCATTGGTTACCGAGACATTGAAAGTGGTAAACGCAGTACGTTGTCCCAATGTTAACCTTATGGGAAAAATGTAAAATTCTATACCTGGCTTATTTCTCAATATAACTTAATAAGACTTGGTTTGTGGCCTCATCTACATGACATTTAATCTAAAATAAATCTAAAATCCCCGATATGTCAATTTTTATGGCAGCAAACCTGCATACTCTTTCCCCATGTTATACTTAAGGGAAATACAAAATCAAATGCTTCCTTTTTTATCAACACATCTAAATGAAACTTGGTATACGGATACTTCTGGTTCAGATAGATTTAATACTGAATTAAAACCACCTAGTTATACCATACCTTTTGCAGCAAACCTGCATACTCATTCCCTATGTTATCGTTATGGAGCTTACAGAAACAAGTCAAATCTCGTTATGTTGGATTTAAATGTTCTTTTCCACTTGAAATCAGCTGAAAGTCATACATATACTGTTTGCAAATTTTCAGGGGTCTACGAAGTATACCAATATCATACGGAATACACCACGGTATCATACGGATATCACCACGGAGTATCATACGGTTTTTTTGTGGGGTACCTCAACAAATTCGCTGGTATTTGACGAATTTCGAATATTTTAAAACTTTATATGCATTTCAATAATAATATCTGGTTAGATTATTTGTAATTTGTACCATATGTACAGTAGATATGATGTGTACCAGATTCCAGCCCTCTACGAATAATATTAAATCTATAAGTGTAGAAAGGACGAAATACGGCGGGCGGCAAAAACTGTAAACTCATAAAATTTTCTGCCAAACATCAGCTGAAATGATTGAATGAAATGTTTTTGTTGAACTGTCAAAGATTTATTTACGTTTTTCAAGGTCTTTTACGTGTAAATTTGTGTTTACTTTACCATATGATGTTATATTTGATGAAATAACCCAACAAATAGTAAACATTAATTTTTCCAACAGCGCACTCACTCACCAGCCGTATTTGCTGCTCGCGATTATAGAGCTAAGAAACCGCCGGGGAAACCTTAAAAAATTGAAAATTCTAGAGTTAGTTATCTAAGGGTCAAGGAGACGAGATAGGGCAAAATATCACAGGACTAAATTTGTAGATCATGAAAATCCGTGGTACATGGTGCAGTCCATTTTTGATATGACCACTAGAACTCAACATAACATTTTTTAAGATTTTTGAATTTTTTTACAATTTTCGATAATTTTTTTGCATGCCGAATTTTTAAGTTCCCAGCTTAACCAAAGGTCATTCGCATACTGTATGCAAATTCTAAGGGGTCTGGGTAGTGTATCAAGGTGACACGGAATAGAAAATATAAAAAAAAATCGCTGGAATTCGACGAATTTCGAAGTTTTCAACTTTATATGAGTTTAATTATTAAGATATAGCTACGTTATTGGTGATTTGTTACATATACGCTATATAGATGATGTGTGCCAAATTTCAGCCCTCTATGTATAATATTAAGTCAATTGGAACTAGAAAACCGAGGGAGGATCTTCGAAAATTGAAAGTTTTGGAGCTATCTAAGGGCGAAGGAGAAGAGATAGGGCAAAAAGTCATAGGACCAAAGTTGTAGATCGTGTAAAATCCGTGGCACATGGTGCAGTCTGTTTTTCAATAGGACCTCTAGTTTAGCGGCTACAGCCCTAAAACGAAAAGTACATTTTTATATTTAAATTTTCCCCCCTTTTAAGGGGTTGAGGGTGGAAATGTTTTGTTTTGAGACTTTTCCCTGGGTTTTGACCAACCAAAGAATATTCATGCCAAATTTCAAGTTTCTAGCTCATCGGGAAGTTAAATAGAATTCGTATACCTCAGTGAGTCAGTGAGTCAGTTACACATGCGGCTGTATAGTTATTTAGAAATGTACATGCATATTCGATTTTCATATTAATTTAAAGAGGTTCTAATATTATTCTTAAGGACACTGAATTGCTGTTACTCCCACCCTTACCCATTCAAACAAACCTTGTTTACTTACCTACCGTTACTCTATAAAATTGTTTAAATCGAATATACCTTCTGCAGTGGTTTAGTTCACTTTAATAACATTTTCCCCTATTTATTGCTGTAAACTGTAAATTGATTCGCCTTCAAAATACTCAACGAAAGGGGGTGTCTAATGTTTGAAAAACACAATGTTCATTTAAACTTTAGTTGTAAAAAAAACACTGTAATGTATTAATTTCACTGCAACTATTTCACAGTATGCTAATAATTTTTCTGTCTACCAAATGAAGAATTCAATCTATTATTTTCTATGTTATCTTAAAAAATAATTTTTTAGTTCCAGTTGCAATGTATTGGTGCTAACAACTCCATGATAGTTATTTGAAATTTTAAGGAATTAGAAAAGGGGGAACTACAGAACAAACCTAAGGATTCTCTCCTTGCAAGCTGCCAGCAATGAACTGCCACAGGGTTGTCCACAATTTAGTAATACCACTAGCTACTAATATGAATAAAACCAATTAAATTCCATTATTTGTTAAATGTAACTGGAAATAATTTTATTCAGATGTCACCAAATAACTATTATACAATATAATTAGCAATATGCTCAATGGATATAACTCTAACCAGGCTGCTACCTTTATCTCGAAGGTGTAACTTAGATTATAAATTATTTGGCTTTTTATAATTTTTTCTGATAACTGTATTTTTTTAGTTTGACCAAAATATGAAGGGTGATAAATATAAAATCACACTTTACTAAGAAACAAAATAATGTTACAATTAGAAAACTGGATTAAAAATCTTTTTACTGATATTAGTTTTGAAACAATTCAAATCCACCAGCATTTCTAGTACTGTGCAGAAATTCCCTCTATATGGACTCCCTGCCAGTACAGGTGTGCTAGTGTGGCAACGCAAGCGCAAGGTGTGAAGTGTTGGGTACCACAGGCCACCCGCCGATAATTGCCGAGATTGAGCTGATGGCAAGGTGGGTGCGCCCGTTTGCATAACACTTATGGATATTATCTCCTTCATATATGGGTAAAATACCCTGGTACCAGCTTTGCCCACGGAACCAATCAGTTTAACATGATTGTGCCTCACGGCTTTAGGTGTCGTTATCCGTTATAACATAAAATTTCAGGAATTTCCAGGATGGAAGATGCTATCTTGATCATCAAGTCTTATGGTTGTAAATGGAGTTTCTCTTTATACAAGTGAATATAGCCAATAACCACTTGTATTACAATCAAATATCGTAGTACTTCTTTCTTAAAAAAAGTCACACGATAATAGTTTATTCTCGTAATGACTACATGATAAGATAATACATGTAAGTTATATAATAGCAATAGGTATATGTTAAAATTTTATTCGTGTCCATAGTTTTGAAAAATTGCCATTTTCCATGTTTCTTTCCAGAATTTTCTATAGCTATCCAAAATAAACCCTGTTTAAAATTTTCAATACATCTGGATATAACAATATTAGGGTACATCAAACAATCTGCATATAACTATATATTTTCTTACATCTCATCTCATACAAATTGTTTTCTGAATGACGACGAAAATTATATAGGCTCTTTCAAAAATTTTTATCAGGCTTTGCAAAACTGGATTCCAAATCCAAAAATAAGTATGAAATTTAGAATAACTTTTTTAGTTTCCCTCAGCTAAGTAACCAAACAATCTGTGCACAATAAGTATTTTTTACATTACACAGCTTATAACTACTCGAAATATTCAAACTATATAAACTTCAAACTTACAAACATAAGCAATATATATTAGGGCCAATTTTGGCATGTAGTCCCAATTTTATAATTTGTATAAATTCAAAATTATGGCCATTTTAGTGGTTTAAGAAAAATACCTCAGAAACAAAAAATTACAAGAGACTAAAAAAATATGAAATTACAAAATTTGATTCCCTTTATGATACTGTATAACTTAATTAGGCTTGTAGAAGAATAACCAAAAAATGTAAACTACGTACCTGAAGATAAAGTGGCAAATTTAGGCCATTTTAAGCATTTTTGCACGTAGCAAATATGGGCGATTAAAAATATCTTAGTTACTTGTGCTACAACCTCAGTAATATCATACAGTATTATAAGAAGGATTACATTTTGCATCATCATGTCTCCTGATATACTTTTTGTGAAATTTATGGTTTTTATATGTCAACCTTTCAGAACTTAAAATAGCCAACATTTTTGTCAGCACAAGTAGGAAATTGATGCTGCCAGAATTAGTCCTAATAAACATTGCATACATGCTAAATTTGATGCTGATACTTCATACTATTCAAAAGTTATACAGGGATTATATAAAGTCCTGCACAGGTTTAATATTTTCTAAACGACAACAGATCAATCAATAAGATTTTGTACATCAACAACACACCTAAAAATCTACTTTTTTAAGGAACTGTCAATTTTCTGTCTTATCATGGGGACGTCCCGCAAGGAGTCAGAAGGAAATCTTAAATAGGAGCATAGGTCAATATGCACATCATTTTAAAGGGCTTAGCTAGCAAAGTTTAATGCCGCAAACCGCATTCAAAAAGGTTGAACCACTACAAAATGGCGGCTGCTAAAATGTTTACCAGATTTTCCCCGTTACCAATATGTTATTAGAACCAAATTTGTAACCCTTTTTGTAACTAACGTCATAATTAACTTCTCTATAGACACGCATAATGTAGTATTTAGTTGCAGTATTGATTTAGTTGCAGTTTTGCTTTAATGGGATTGTGGCTACTGTACTAGTAAAATGTAACAAAGTAAAACCTTCGAACAGCCGCCATTTTGTACTGGATCGACCTTTTTGAATGCGGTTCAGCATTAAACTCTGCTAGTTAAGCCCTTTAAAATGATGTGCATATTGACCTATGCTCCTATTTAAGATTTCCTTCTGACTCCTTGCGGGACGTCCCCATGATAAGACAGAAAATTGACAGTTCCTTAAAAAAGTAGATTTTTACGTGTGGTGTTGATGTACAAAATCTTATTGATTTATCTGTTGTCGTTTAGAAAATATTAAGCCCTTGCAGGTCTTTATGTACACCCACTTTAAATAGCCGCCATTTTGTAACGGGTGATCCTTTTGAGGCACGGTTTCCGGCATTGAACTCTGCTAGCTAAGCCCTTTAAAATGATGTGCATATTGACCTATGCTCCTATTTAAGATTTCCTTTTAGCGAATTTCCCCTATAGGGAAGAAGCTGTTACCGTAGGTCTCATGGTAAGACCTAAGCCCAAGACCATCATAATTTTTCTTTTTGAGGTCCTCAGATGCCAAAAACACCATTCGTTCACTTTCATAAATATATATATATATATATATCTATATATATATCTATATATATATATATATATATATATATATATATATGTGTGTGTCTTTAAGCACGATAACTTGCGCAAAAATGGTCCAATCGGAATGAAATTTGGTATAGACGTGTAAAGTAGTAATTATTCAGACGAGTTCGTAAACCAGCCCGATCGGACCACCGGAAGGGGGGGTAAAGGGGGGTAAACCCCCCCAAAAATGGGTTTTTTGAGATTTTTACATAGAAAAATAAAATTTTTCAAATTTTTATTGGCACCATTGAATTCAGCCCAAAAAAACAAACAATTTAGTATTTTGAATCATGGCTCTATGTCCATTGGTTGCCGAGATATTGAAAGTGGTAAACACAGTACGTTGTCCCAATGTTAACCTTATGGGAAATAAGTAAAATTCTATATGTCGCTTATTTCTCGACATATCTTGATAAAACTTGGTAAATGGCTTCTTCTAGTTCAGATCTACTAAATATTGAATTAAAACCACCCAGTTTTAATATACCTGTAGCAGCAAACCTCCATACTCATTCCCCATGTTATTCTTATGGAGCTTACAAAAACATGTCAAATCTCGATATGTTGGATCGAAATATGTTGTTTTGCACTTGAAATTCGCTGAGTATGCAGGTCTGCTGCAACGGGGGTATTGACTCCTTGCGGGACGTCCCCATGATATGACAGAAAATTGATAGTTTTTTAAAAAAGTAGATTTTTAGGTGTGGTGTTGATGTACCAAATCTTATTGATTTATCTGTTGTCGTTTAGAAAATATTAAGACCGTGCGCGACTTTATATACACCCTGTATGTAAGAAGATGCACATTGCACACGGACAGATCTGAGGCAGATCAGTTATTTTGCCTAAAACAGCCAAATTTTAAAAAAATCATTATTTTGATTTAATTTTTTAAATTTAGAACCCAGTTTTGCATAGCCCAACACACATTATTTGAATACCATGTATTTTGGCAAATTAACTTTTACAATTCTAAGGTCGTGTTTTAATTAAGGAGTGTGAAATAAAAAAAACTCATTAACAGTGAAGGTGAGTTTATGTGGCACAGAAGGGTAAATACAGGAATGTTACACCGACACCTCTTCTTCTTCTTCCTCCTCCTCACTGGTCTCATCTGGGTCCTCAGCCTGCTCCCGACAGCGGTCACAGCTGCAGACAAACAGGTAGTGCTCCCTGCAAGGTGAAAATCACAATCAATAAAATTATTTAAACCAAAAGGACTTCTTTTGAGGAATCAAATGAGTTAGAAAAACAGATGGAACAGCAGTTTTCCTTTGTGTGTGAATTTTTCATCTGCTCATTTTTCAATAACGACAACAACCCAATACCTGGACTTTATAAAAGGGTGGGGAGGATTTTTGTAGCCAGTGGCTCTGAAAACGTATACAGGGTGAGGCAGACCACCCGTGCACATACTTTTACGGGAGTACGGTTTAACCTGGTAACGCCAAATAAAATCATTCCCCCCTAAATCACTTATGAACAATTCATTTAAAATATTTACAACATGATCTGAGCACAGAGTGTTCCAGAAATGAAGGTTACGGGTTCAAATCTCGAAATTTTCTTATGTAAACCTATGACACATTGTACATTTTCAGAAAGGTGTTGTTTAGAGGAACATTTTGGTGAAAACAGAACCTAATTATCTCAATCCGTCTTAAGACGGCGGCCATTTCTTTCATTTCTTTGCCTATTGACGGAATACCCTGTGTTTTCGAAACCGCTAAACATTTTTCAGTTCTGATTGAAAATTCGTAATCCTGGTAAACTCAGCTTTACAATGATGTGTTACATGTCATAATTTTCAAAATTATAAATTTTTACCAGAATTTTATTTTTTGTAATGTTGATAGCCCTGTAAATCAAAAAGTCAAATGGCACCGCGACTGGTGGCAGCAGGGGCGGCAGCTGCGCGGGTGGCAGCTGCGCGGGTGGCAAATAGCATATCACTTTAAGCGTCTGTTAAAGACGAACAACTTTTCAATTTATACCTACTATCTATTTTTTGTAGTATTGTAGTAATAAGCCAAAAACTCAATTTTTCCATATAAAATGCATGTTAATTCCATTACGGAACAGCAGAAGATTTTCCCCCAGCTTATTATCACGCTATTCTTTAAGGGAATTGAGACAACTTCCGTTACTGTACCCAGTATTGGTACCTAAGCTGGCAAGCCAGTTAGGATCCCACTGGGGGTACAATGAGATTGGTAGTCTAATGAATTACAAACTGTAAAAAAGGTTGTGAAAACAATATTCCATGTTTCAAATGTATAAACAATTTTCTCTGTTTTAAAAGTTGTTTTAAAACAATGTACTTCCAATACCAAATACCTGACCTATAGACCATCTGTTGTGTTTCTTTGAAAGGAATGTTTCTTCATTCACACATTTCGAAGTATTTTTCAGTCCATGGTTGAAGAGGGGTTTGAAAAATTCCTTTTCATTAAATAGGATTGAAAGTTTACATGAAGAGTCCTTAGATCAGGAGAAAAGTCACTTAAATACAAACACCAATTAGCTGGTCTTAACCTCTGGTATGAAGTATTCTGGTGTAGACAGTAAAGCTCATTGTATTATAAAACAATTCTTTTTCATTATGAGAAAAATAATTTTTAATTCCTAGTATCACATAAAAGAAAAAATAACTATTAACTTTTGGAATACTGTAAATATAAGCAATCAAAAGATTTCAGTATAAGATTGATATTAAACTCAAAATATTATTCCACACATTACTACAAGTCAGTGATCTACCTCAAAACTTTGTGGCGAGTGTGTCGACTGTGGCTGAGCAAGCACTCGTCGAGGTAGCTGATGCAGATCTCCTCGTTGGGCTGGATCGGTCGCTCGGCCCGCAGTGCCAGCGTGTAGTCGCTGTGGGGGAAGTGGACGGAGGCGTTGGGCTGGCAGCTGTGGTTCGCCAGGCGCTGGAGGCCGTACAGTGCTGATCCTTCGCAGTTCAAGAATGTTCCCACCACTGCAATATAACAAAATATATTATCTACTTTTTATTTCGGAAAATAATCTATTAGCCTGCTTGTACAAACATCAGTGTAACTGAAGGGGCAATTCTTACAAAATAACTACCTGACCCAACAGATGCTGTTTAGTAATAATTTTAAATCTTGGAAACTTTTTACAAAAAAACATTTAATATCCTGCATTTCTTAAACTTATAATTCTGTTAATCAGTACCCTAAGTAAACTTAATTTGATAATGCTAAGCACACTAAATTTTCTAAAAAAAAAAATAATCTTGCCAATTAGATTTGATAGTAGTTCTTTATTTAATCTACTGCAAGATATCATTTTAAGGGCCAGTCACTTTCACAGAAAGACTGTTTTGATCTAAGAATGAGCCACTGAGACACACCTTCGTCCATCTCATCGTATATTTTGTCAATGAGAGAGTTGAACGTGGACGTCTCCTCCGGCGGCAGCGTGAGCTGCAGCACGTTCTTCTGCCAAGCGCTGAACACACTGGTGCCGACGCCCTGGCCGTTGGTGCCGATAAGTGCGAACAATGAGCGGAACCCGTCAGGCGTCAGCCACTGTGCAAACCGAGATCACATCTGGGTTAGGAGTAATGAGAATAACTTGTAGTGTATGAATTATAGTGTGCCCACTGCATGGATATTAAAGAATCACTGATGAAACTGGTGGATGTTAATATCGCTGAAGAAACTGAAATTCAAACTTTTTTTCTCAAATACATTTAAAATCAGACTGTGAGGATCACATTAACTAATCTTATGCCCAACATGCACAAGTTGGAGTTTCCTGAGTGTAGTAAAGAACTTTTTATCAATAACTAAGACTAAAGCTTACATACTTCATTATGTTTTCTCACAGAATCCTTAGCACTTTCACAAGTACCCCAAAACATGAACTACAAACAGTACCTAAAAGGAAATGTGATGGCCAAGTATGGAAGGTAATTTAAGGTATCACTGCAGAAACAATTTTATTGTGGGGCTAATGAAATTCACTTACAGAAATAATTTTATTGTGGGGCTGCTGAAATTCACTTACATGTTTAACATATTCACTTGGAAACAAAGAGGCCATCTGTTGTCGCAGAACCTCCCTCTGGTGGCTAAATTCAGAGCCCAACAGCTTGTGTGCGATCTCATCTTCCTCATTTACTGAGCGATGGCAAAACTGAAATAGTTTATAGTATTTTAGTATTTTTTTTTATAGAAAAATCACTGTTAATTCATTTGTGCTGAAATTATACGATCAGATTTCTGTTTTGGGGGAGAAAAATAAATTCTAAACTGAACGGAGCTACAAAAAAGGTGATAGGCAAAGGATTATAATTAGTCACTGTTAGCCTGAGCTTCATATATTCTGCTCTCTTCTCTACTTTTCTATACAATAACTCGCTGTTAAAGAATTTTTCATAATATTTACTCAAGATTTAAAACCCCTCTTTGTAGAAATCTTCCGCCACCTCTGATACATCTCGTGGCCAAATTCATAGACTATTATAAGTATCGTGTTTGTGAGTAGTATTTTTTGTGAATTGCTTTTCTAGTGCAAGAAGATGTGATAATCACTCAAGGTCTTGGCTGTATGAGAGATGACCAATAATGACCCATCAAAATTTTTTCTAATCGTTTAAAACCACCCCGCAAGATGTAATTAATGAGCAGCTAAATTTTGATTCCAATCGTCTTTTTAATAGTATAATTCACTTGAAACAAAATAGGAACATTATAGGTGCAGCAAGAGTTGGAGGCCAAAGTCCACCTGATAATGATACTACACCAGCAGTCATCGCTCATGCAGGCAGTGCACTGTCACCGTTCAACCAGACACATTCCGCCCTTTGCTAACTAGGCCTAGTTTTTTTTTATTGTTATTGTTTTGTATCTACATTAACATGTGTATTGTCAAGTGTTTTGTGAATTTATGTCATTGACGACATTGTTCAGATGAATCAACGTTTTATCTCTGAATTATGAATATAATTATGGCTGAGACAAGTCGAATCCCGGGTCATCCAGTAAGGACAAGATACAGCTGTGACAGAAAATTGGTATGTATTAACAAATATTACAATAAAAACAGTTGTGGTGGCTTCAAAAATGAATAATATAACACATCAAAATTATTCAGAATTCCTTGGAGAAATCTTTGGCAATGTTGCTTTGCACTGTCAGTTGCAAAAACCTTTGCATTGGCAGTTCCTTTCTTCACTATCACACATCTTTTGTTTTATATCTTCCTATTAAGCCTTTTTTAGAGTTAGTAAATAATAGCAAGGTGTTGATTGTTAACCTTGTGACATGATCTTGATGTACAAAACACTATGTCTGCCTAGAAACAGAGTTGCAGTGTTCTTGCTTTTTGACAGTGATTGTTTTGCTTTAAAGATGCTCCCTGACTGTTGCCTTGTATCAATGGTCACATCGGCCACTTCTTTTTTACCTCCTTCTTCTAGTAAAGTATGACTTTAAGAGCTACAAGCTATCTTGAAACCAACCACTTTATCCGTGGAATCGGTGACAGTAAAAAACATAATACAAGACGTTTGAGAGGTAGGGCGGATTCCTATGAAGGATTTTAAATCTTTATGGTGTGTTATGAAATATACTTAAGCAAGCATATTTGTTACTGTATTGAAAAATAGAGAAAGTTGAGGAGAATCTGAAAATAATAATTGATTGTAAAAATGTCTAGTGTATTTTATTTTACAAAGAAACGACTTATTTGAAAAAATAACTCTCATTAAAAATATAATATACTTACTTACCTACTCTTACTCCCATGGCCATACGTACCCCAAGCGGTACTTGGCCTCGCCAACACACTGCCTCCACGCCGTCCTGTCTCTTGCAGTGTCTTCATTGACACCCATCCTTGCCATATCTTCTTTAACTTCATCCTTCCATCGTTTCTTCGGTTTCCCTCGCAGTCTTCTCCCAGTCGGATCACTATTCCAAACTTTATATATTAAACTTGTTTCGTCTCTTCTAATGATGTGGCCCGTCCATCGAAGCCTCCTGCTTTTAGCCTCAGCGATTATATCAGGTTCCTTGAAAAGGTCTCTTAGTTCTCAGTTATGTTTAATTCTCCATTTATCTCCTTCTTTAGTAGGGCCAAAGATTTTGCGCAGGACTTTAATTTCAAAAGTAATTAGTTTTTTCTCTGTACTTTTATCTATAACCCAGGTTTCAGCTCCTTAAAGGAGAACAGGTCTTATTATTTTTTTTGTAGATTTTAATTTTAGTGTGATGAGATGATAATCTTGATGATGACAACTTGTTCAGAGCACACACACTTCTCCCGGCCAAGATTAATCTGTTCTTTAATTCTATGTGTTCCTCACTTTGTGAGCTTACAGTAACTCCTAAATATTAAAAGGAATCAACCTGTTCATATTGTTGTTCAATTTCTGTTAAGTTCTCTCTCTTCTGCTCCTCTTTCAAATCTAACAAGTTTGGTTTTGTTGTCATTGGTATAAATGACAACAACAAAATAATATAGGTACCAGTAATTAAAAATTATTGTTTACACACGATAGCCTCTAAAATTCAAATATTTATTTGACCTCTATTTTTTTTATTCTGTGCCTTGAATTTCAAATTATACTTCTCAAATTCAAAATCAACCTCTACAGTATCAACGGAGGCCACCATAAGGCTCCGAAATAAATTCATTTATTAATGATTTAGTTTTTCTCATAACCACTTGTTATAAACAATTGCAGTTATTTTAATTCGCCCAGTGGTCTAAAATATGAACAAATAGGGATATTATATTCTAGCAATTTGAAATAGTTGTGACTGGGTTGTTCACATCAAATGGCACCGAAATATAACTGAAAGACTGCAATTTTGATCTGTGACTAGCCCTTGGCTTTGTTATACTTCCTTGAATTTAATTTTAAAGAAAGCAGTTTTAACAGTTTAACCTTAACAATAGATAAAATTTAAAACTTTGTAGACCTAAATTTGTATAAATTTCCACCACTCAGATAAATTGAGGTTTTTCAGTTGTCCACAGACCCTGTCCCTCCATTAACCTAGATGCTCGAGGTTCTACTGTACTTTCATGTGTGGTAACATAATTTGAATTTCATTCACAATAACTTACTTCATACAAAACCTCAATATTTCAAACATAATACAGTATAAAAAAAGTTGGCTTTCTCCCTGTTTTTGAAAAAGTATAACTCATTCAAATCAGTATAACTATCAGTATAACTCATTTGAAAAAATGAGGTTGCACTGAGTGGAAAATCCTCTTTACACACTTAAGATGTATTTATTAAGTTATAAATTTGAGGTGTAAATGTTTTTCCTACATCAGGACGTAATCAGCTATTTTGTGAACGTCATGGAGGCCGAAAGTAGCATTTTTTAAGGCTGTAAAATCAGCTATTTGTTTATTTACTTGAAACTTTAATTTAAAAATCATGTAAACATATGCAGGCTTTTTAATGTTTCAAGTTCTCAAGCCTACAAAATGTCACGTTCGGCTCTCAGTAGAAAATATACTACTCAGCACTTAGTAATTTTCACTACTACTGATACCACATAGTATATGAGCTTATCAGTCAGAATGGTCCTTACCTTCATAAAACTAGCAACAGCCTCATCCTTATCTCGAGCTTGCTCCACAATAGCAAATATCCTTGCAATCAACATTATAGTTGCTGTTTCTGGTGGGTAGTGCATCGACCTGAAAAACCACAATACATTGAACAAATAAAACTTGCAAAGTAAAAAAATAACGTTAAAAAACTCAGAATTTAAAAAACTAGAAATAATTAAAGAATATTCAATTTCACAGATCATTTTCAGATGCCAAAATATCCTAGTTAACAAACTGAAGGTGTTGTTTTAGAGGGTAAAGAGTCCGAGTGTTCAAGAAACCGAGCTTTGCTTAGTGTTATTAGTTTTTAACTGAGTTCTAAGGTAAATTTTTAACAAGTAGTTTGCTAATTCCATATCAATGATACTCCCCTTGTAGCAGAACTGCATACTCAGCGAAGTTCATATGTGCAAAAACATATTTCACAATGCAGCATGGCGAGATATGACATGTTTTTGTAGGTTCCATAAGAATAACATGGGAAATTAGTGTGTGCTGGTCCTGCAAAAGGTATGTTAAAATTTGGTGGTTTTAATTCACTATTTAGTAGATTTGAACTAGAAGAAGCCATTTCCAACTTTTTAATCAAGATATATTAAAAAACCAGGGGAATGAGTATGCAGGTTTGCTGCCACAAAAATGTAAATATCTGCAAGTTTACACTACTATACAGGGTTGATAAAAAACCCTTACAGACTTCGGGGATATGGTTACTTACATCAAAACTAACTAAGAAAAAAGTTCCTATAAACATGGGTCCTAAAATGCTCGATTATCCGTCTGTCGGTCTGTATGTGTTTTTAACATGATTTTGCATAACTTTGGAACTGCTGAAGATATCAACTTCAAACTTGCTATGTATATGCTGACTATTAGACCAATTTTGGTGTGGAGTATCAAGTTTCTACTTTGTACCTTTTCAAAATGGCGACCATTTTTATATTTTAAAACTTAATATCTTAAAAACCGTAAATTTTACATAAATCTTACAAGAAACAAAAAAGCTGCGCAATTTTATTTCCTACAAAACCAAATAAAATTATTAAGATCGAACAACAGTTAATGGAGTTATTGCAATTTCTTCAACAGAATACATGCTTGTTTATGGTAGTTATAGCAAATGCTTGAATTCTGATGGAAAAATTGCAATAACTCCGTTAATTGTGGTTCGATCTTAATAATCTTTATATGGTTTTGTAGAAAATAAAATTGCGCAACTTTTTTGTTTCTTAAAAGATTTTGGTAAAATTTACGTTTTTTTTGTCAAAATAATATACATATCTCATAATCTTCGTAATATCTGAATAATAATAAATATTTATGGCCACTATTGTGTTAACAGACATATATATATATATAAATTTTAATGAATGGTGTTTTTGTCCTGGGGGCCCAAAACAAAAAGTTATAATAGTCTTGGGCTTAGGTCTTACCATGAGACCTTTGGTAATAGCTTATTCCTTTAAAATAGCATGAATAAACTAATAGCAGTAAACAAAGAATCACCCTTTTGGAATCAATGGAGAATAATTATATGTGGTATTCATTCTTAAAAAATTGATCAGAAACTACTACTGTCTGAATAAATGGATGAATCCTGTTGAGTCAGCTTCTAGCCTCAAGATGAATTGATGAAAATGAGGAGTTTTCGTCATAACTGGTTATTATAAATACACTCTTCCTTATAACCATAAATATCATAATTAATTTTAATTTTATTATGACCCTAAAATGTAAACGCTTCTAAAACCTTGCACAGTAATTAATATTTTGGTGTAAATTCAAACCTTTAATCACCCGCATGACATCCAATAATTTCAAACAGATGGAACATTTGCATGTCAGTTGCTAAGCCAATGACTAAACTAAGCTTAATGTTAAATGTGATAGAATTTCTATATTAAAATAATTTTACAATTGTTAATTGACTGCATAATTAATTCATAATTTTTTCCAATATTTTTCATTGACTGAAAATTTATAACTCTTGCAGAGGTTTATAAAGACTTAAAAAAACAGTTTATAACACTGTCTCTTTTAAAAATTTAGGTTACTAATGGACCTTTTCTTGGTGTAACAAGGATTACTTTGACAGACTAGCATATTTTCACTGTAACCTGGGACTAAATAGCGAGAATGCATTACCCTGACATGCGGGGGAGGGGGGGGATTTAATTTTTGAGGCTCAGACTGCCCATTGCTGGGCCGAAAACCCCACACGTTGGGCAATATGTCCCCCAAAAATGGGATAGGAGGATTGGGGGCTTTCTGATTTATTTCCCCAAATAATTTGACAATTAAATCATGAAAAATTTTGGGTTCTTTTTCAAGGAAGGGCTGTTTTTGATAACATTAAATACACTTAATATATTTAATATTTACCAACAATTTAAGTTTTTGCATTTTACATGATTTTCTGTACTTTTCTATAAAACAACTTACTTGCTTAAACTTACTTGTCTCACTTTTCTCATACTGTAAAACAATTTTAAAGTCCCTCTTTATTGAAATCCACCGCTGCCTCTGATACATCTTGTAAATAAATGTTCACTGCGGCCATTTGTTCACTTTATCTTATCTAGTAAAGCATTTTCGTCCAAAATGGATTTCTTAGTGCCAAAAGGTGTTAAAGTCACTAAGCATAAGATCCTGGCTGTACTGAGGATGGTCGATAACATCCAACCAAAACAAAAATCAAAGTGTTTCTCCTTGGCCTGATTTGTGAGAATAAGGCTTGACATTCTCATGCAGCAGAAGAAATTCCTTTTTCGACATCTTGATTCTTTGTTTTGTATCATTCTACTAAGCTTTTCTCGGGTTAAAAAATAAAGCGCTAATTTTTTTAAAAGCTTGTGACACGAACTTGGCGTACTAACAGCCAAACCTTGTCTGACCTAAAATACTGTCATGATCATGCAGTTTGAAAGTGACTGATTAGCTTTAATAAATATTCCGTCCACTGTCTGTTGCTTTAAGACAGGGGTAATGTTGGGCACTTGTTTCATCTCATTCATCCAGTGGAGAGTAATTTTAACTGCCACAACCCATTTTGTGTATAATTGCTTTATCCGAGGAAACGGTGGCGATAAACATCACATAACAAAATATATCAGAGGTGGCGGCAGAGTTCAATGAAGAAGGACTTTAAACTTACTTCACTCTAACAGTATTTCTAAAAAGTAAAAGTCCATAGACAATCCCTGTGAAAACAGAATTAACTTATAAGGTTGTTTCTTTTGGTTTCTTACCATTTGCAAATATTCTCCTGCCTGAAAATGCCTTTAACTTTAAAAGAGAAGGTAAGCACTTAGGGCCAGATAAAGGCTATACAAGATTTGCCAAAAAATGTCCCACTTTAGGAGGCAAAGTTCTTTGATTTAGGTACTGCTACTGCATTGAGGCGGGTGGCATCGTCATGATCAGGAAAACCTTATTTTCGCCGCCTGCATTGGGACATTTTTGGACCAATCCTGTGTAGCCCTAAACTGATCTTACATTACCTTATAAAATTTCAAGAAATTTATAAGCAGGAACGTGTTTTTAAGTGGTGAGAAACTGAAAGAAACTACCTACTCCATGTCCTCTTGCAGTATCTCAATTGGCGCCACTTTGAAACACTGTAAGAATGAAACATATTATGTGTTTGGTTAGCAGCAAGACTCGGCTCACATAGCTACCTACCAGAGTGAAGCTTTCAGTTGCACATTCAGTCTCTCAAGGCTCATTATGTTCTCAAGGCTATTTCCATCCTTGTTCAAACTTCTTGTCCTCAGAAAAGAACTAAACTTAGAGGTAGCTCTAGGGTAAAATGGGTAAATGAAGAGGTGTTTTTCAAGAAATCTGCCATGTTTGATCTTTTAGCGAATTTCCCCTATAGGGAAGAAGCTGTTACCGTAGGTCTCATGGTAAGACCTAAGCCTAAAACCATCATAACTTTTCTTTTTGAGGCCCTCAGATGCCAAAAACACCAATGTTCACTTTCATAAATATATATACTAGCAGGTGCCTGTGGCTTTGCTCACGATAAAAACTGTAACTCTCGCTGCCTAAATGAAGATAGGGCCACATACTGAGTTTATGATTAAACGGATTAGTTACAAAAACGAATGACGACTTTAATTTAACTAACTAAACTAAATTCAACTTTTATAAAGTACATATCACCTAAAAAATCAACAAAACAACCATAAAACCATTATAAAAGTAACCAAATTATAAATCAGCTGTAAAATCGTATCCATGTGTGAAGCTGAACCACCTGCTTGTTGAATGAACATTGAAAATTAAACAAAAGCTCATCCACTCCACTTGCGAAGGAAAATTTATAAACTTCGACCCCGCCAAAACCCCTTAAAACTTTGAATTAAAAAAACCGTTCTTAGCAGATGCTTTGATGCTTACGCCCTTAAGATCGTTCATGCAAAGGTCCAAGGTTCTAAGCAGGGGTGTGCGAGTATTCGACCGGTCGAGCTTTTTGGTCGAGCTTTTCAGTATTCGGCTTGGCTCGACTTTGTTCGAAAAAGCTCGACACTCGAGCCGAGCTTTTGATAAGAGAGTTCTTATCAGAAAGATAGTTATTGCGATCTATTTTTGGACACGTTAAGCCGGAAGAGCAAGCCGGAAGAGCGTTTCCCTCGCACGAAAAACAAACAAAAAATATTCCTTAGTGATAAGAAAAGGACATTGACAGGTAACAAGAAATATTATCTCCATTTAGACGGAAATCGGAGCTATATTTAGTTGACCTTGGAGAACACGAAACACGGCATTTAAGTCTATTGTTTTATCAAGGCTTATCTTTTAAATGGTATATCGTACAAGTTTCATTTTGGTCTCATTTCATTTATAGAAAATAAGACAAAAAATATGAGCCTTAATTTGTAATTGTATGACAAGTAGTTTGTATTTTTGCATTTTGTAATTAGGATTCCTTATCTAATAATAAACTCAACGCTCTCTGGCATACGCACGCACGCACTGAGTCCAATGACAAAAAACAGGGACAGGGGCTTGGAGTAAACAACCTCCACCCCCCCCCCCCTCCTGGCCACTGATAAGGAGAGTGAGAGAGATAGCTGTTTTTTTCTTTCTCTCTATTCCGTCCTTATTTTAGATCTTTCTTCTTCCTAATTTTATTAAACTGAGCATTATTTTCTTCACAAAAGTTTTGAAATGCAACTAATTTTTGGATTACAGTAAATTATTGTTGTTATTTCATTTGTATATTATACTCTGAAATAATAAGTTTAGCCATGAATATTATGCCACAATCTGGGACTGCAATTTAATTTTCAATCATCTTTACTTTGTGAACATAAAAAAAATCAATCTTGTGTTTGAATGAGTGTAAATATATAATTTTTTACAAGATATAACTATTTTAAAACCTTTCCATCTACTCCTTTCAACTCTTGAAATTAATGTTGTAGTACCTAACTAGTCTAATTATCAGATTCCAGATCCCGAAACGTCCGTGAAACTTGTTTTTTACTAATCAGTGATGGCAAATGTCCGCAAAAATCCTAATCAAAATATAGTCTAATTATGTAATTTTAACTATTTATTTTAAAATAAAGTATTGTGGGATTGGGGAATCAAATAATAAATGTAGATTTTACATTTGGTATTTTTCTTCATGAATTATTTTTTGAAACACTTTCATTAATTTTATGTGACATAATACAAAACATTGATGAACCTATCAGATCATTAACTTGTTTTGGAGATAAGCTTTTTAGTTTTGAGCTGGCGTTCACTTAAGGTATGCAAACATTAGTCTATTGTATCTTTTAAAGTTAAAATCAAGCTTCATAATTCCTTTTAATAATTTGGTTATTGTAAAAAAGCTCGGCTCAAAAAAGCTCGGCTCGGCTCGGCTCAAGTTCAAAAATCACTATTCGCACACCCCTAGTTCTAAGTCAAGTAGTTTGGGCTGTGCAGTGATCGGTCAGTGGTATAAAGAAGATGGGACTTTCATTAACCAGAAAGATGTGTCCAGGAATCCTCAAAGTCCGCAGGTCTGCTGCGACTGAGCTATTCTATTGCTGCCCCCCGCAGGAGGTATTTCTATTTGGCCTCCCTGCACTATACATGTGAGCAGATTCAGCGCCCCGCCGATAAAGGTCTCAAGGGTGCCACTGCCCTGGGAAGGCTTATGCCCAATATCGTTGAATCTGCTCGCATGCATGGTATAAAGTGGCCATTTAGCAGGAATATAAATATCTCTGTCGCAGCAGACCTTGCGTACTTAGAGAATCCTAAAGCTGTTTTCTGTTTCATGAAAGCATATGTACATAAAACGTAGGGATTGTCTTGATTTAATGCCAAAAAAATTCTAAGATTTTTAGGGTCTATCTTGAACATAAAAATACCCCCGTTTCAGCAGACCTCCAGACTATGCGCATGACCTTATTTTATTTCTTCCATAAGAATAACATGGGGAATGAGTATGCAGGTCTACTGCAACAGTCGTGCGAAAATTTTGTGGTTTTAAAACAATATCAGGTGAATCTGAACCGAAAAATCCACATACCAAGTTTTATCAAGATATGTTGAGCAATAACCGAGATATATAATTTTTCTACAGGGACATTGAACTGTGTTTTCAGCTTTAAATATAGTCTGAATAGTGTTTTTTGCTTCTGGGAGCTCCAAAATGAAAAGTTATCATAGTCTCGGGCTTAGGTCTTGCCGTGAGACCTATGGTAATAATTCCATCAATGAAATTTGCTAAAAGACGAAGGCGAAATATTTATTCTAATGATGTAGATAAATAAATGGTTTAAATTAGCTCTTTCAATAAGAGCTGTTACAGGGAAGAACGGTCATATAAGTATCTCTAGTCAGTGATTTATTTCATGTTCTGTTCCTGACAGCTGGTTTGACATTCTAATAAATTTCTTGCTTTTTCACACCTGTTTATTTAAATATAAACATTTCATCAATTTATATTCTGCCATAAGGATAATATGGGATCTTTACAAGGGTCTGTGGCGGAATCCGAGGGTCAGATCAGGATAAAAACTACTTAGTTTTCCTATTTAATGCCTAAAGAAACAGTGTACCAAATTTCAGCCTTCTGTGTTATAGGGAAGTTGGAGAATTAGTGATGAGTGAGTGAGTGAATGAGTGAGTGAGTGAATGAGTGAGTGAGTGAGGCTTTGCCTTTTATAGGTATAGATAGAAGATAGATATGTGTCTTTAAGCACGATAACTTGCGCAAAAATGGTCCAATCGGAATGAAATTTGGCATAGACGTGTAAAGTAGTAATTATTCGGACGAGTTCGTAAACCAGCCCGATCGGACCACCACAATGGGGGGTAAAGCGGGGTAAACCCCCCAAAAATGGGTTTTTTGAATTTACATAGAAAAATAAAATTTTTCTAATTTTTATTGGCACCATTGAATTTAGCCCAAGAAAACAAACAATTTAGTATTCTGAATCATAGCTCTATGTCCATTGGTTACCGAGATATTGAAAGTGGTAAACACAGTACGTTGTCCCAATGTTAACCTTATGGGAAATAAGTAAAATTCTATATATCGCTTATTTCTCAACATATCTTGTTAAAACTTGGTAAATGGCTTCTTCCAGTTCAGATCTACTAAATATTGAATTAAAACCACCCAGTTTTAATATACCTGTAGCAGCAATCCTCCATACTCATTCCCCATGTTATGCTTATGGAGCTTACAAAAACATGTCAAATCTCGCTATGTTGGATCGAAATAAGTCGTTTTGCACTTGAAATTCGCTGAGTATGCAGGTCTGCTGCAACGGGGGTATTTTCTAAATTTAAAGAATCAAAAAACCCACTTGATAAGTTAAATTATCTCAAGGCTAAAACCGAACATAGGGAAGCCATCCATCCTGTGTTTTTATATTACATGTTTTGTTGTATGCAAAAAGCCATTTTAATGAATTTAATTTAAGATCTGATATTCATAGTTATGACACAAGAAATAAGGAACTAATTGAATGTAAATACTTAAGGCTGGGAAAAACCCAAAAGAGCTTGATTTATATTGGGATTAGATATTTTAATCTTTTACATTACAGGGATATGACTCAAAATGTTTTTAAAAATAAAATAGAAGCTTATTTAAAAAGTAAAGCCTATTACTCTGTTGAAGAGTTTGAAAAAGACTGCCATAATGTAAATGTAGGCCTAATTTAATTTAATTTAAGTTGAAAAATTGTATCTTTGTAAACTCAACTTAGGCATACAGTGTGAATTGTCACCTTTAGGCTTTTGTAATATTGTAATATTTTTACTATGTCTATTACACTAATTATTGTGTTTAATGACAATAAAGATACTGATTACTGATTACTGATTACTAAAGCAAAAGTGGAGTGGATGGAGACTACACTCTCAAGACCTGGAAATAAATCCAAGCAGGCTTGGAGCGTTATAAACAATCTTAGAGGTAAAAAATCTTCTTTGTCCGACAATCTCAAACTAAATGTCAATGGCCTAGTGGTCTCTAATCCTAGTGGTCTGTGAAGAGATGAATACATTTTTTGTTAGTATAGCTGATATTATTAAGCAAAAGCTACCTTTGAACAACACGCTTAGCCCTTTGGCCGTGACCACTGATTGTAACCTGTTCAACTTCAAGCAATTTTCAAAAAAGAACTCGAAAACATCTTTTTAAAATTTCCGCCAAAAATGTCGGCAGGGGTTGATGGTCTCAGAATGATGGTACTCAAGCACTGTCAGGCTGAGAGTATTGATCCCCTGCTTGACATTGTCAACATGTCCCTTTGTGAGGGAGTCGTCCCACAAAATTGAAAGCTTGCCAAAATCAAACCGGTTTTCAAAAAAGGGGACCAAATGGAATTGGGCAACCACCGTCCAATCTCTCCTCCCAGCTCTTTCTAAAATCCTTGAGAGTGGTGTGTGAGCAGCTAATGCACTACCTCGAAAACAATAATCTTTTATGCGAAAAGCAATATGGATTTCGCAAAAATAAATCCACAAAATTGGCTCTTATTGACTTTGTAAATCAAAGCATAGATGCGTTGGACGACGGAGAGTCTGTGATTGGCTGCTTCGCCGACCTCTCAAAAGCGTTCGATTGTGTCGATGCTAAAATTCTCTCTTCCAAATTAAAGGCTCTTGGAATTCAAGGCCCAGCTCTCAAGTGACTGAATTCTTTCATGGAAAATCTAAAACAATGTGTTGAAATTCAACACCAAAGAAAATCTAAAATTGAAACCCACAGATCCTCTGAAAAAATCATCACCAGCGGAGTTCCGCAGGGCTCGATCCTCGGTCCGGTACTGTTCCTGATATATATAAATGATATGTCAGGGGCAGTGCCGGTCGAGGATTTGTTCCTATTTGCGGATGATACAACTCTCTTTACCAAGGCTTCAGATCTTCAAGATCTTGAAATCCAAACTTTTTCTAAAATCAATCAACTCGCCCAGTTTTTTTCTAACAATAAATTAAGCCTAAATGCTGGTAAGACAGGGTATCTCCGCATTCAAACCTTGCAAAGGAACATCCCAAATCCTGATTTGGAAATCAATGTCTGTATAGGCGAGGAAAGACTTGATTCTTCGGAATCAATCGACTTCCTAGGAGTGAGGTTGGACCAGTGCCTTACCTTGTCTGACCAGATTGATAAACTCAAAAAGAAACTATCCACTGGGCTCTTCGTGCTGCAAAGAACCAGTAGCTTTAACAACATTGACTTGTTTGTATAACTTGTTGTATGATAAATTTGACAAAACAAATTTGATTTTCTGTTCTTTGACACTATTCAATGTAATATTTAATTACTTAATTAATAAAGATATTTGAATTGAATTGAATTGAATTGTCAAAACTAGTTTACCATAGCCTAGTTGAGTCTCATATTGTGTATTCCATAGCATTATGGGGTTGCTCCAAAACCATGGGAACACTGTAGTGACTTTTTTAGGGAACTCGGGATACTCACAGTCCCTTGCCTATACTTTTTAGAGCTTGTCATCTAAATTAAGAATCAAAACTTAACATATTATGGTTTAAGATCTCACCATTATAACACTAGAGGTATAGAGATAGATATGCTGAAAGTCACAAGCTGTCTCTCTTTGAGAAAAAACCTCTGTTTGCTGGTTTAAAGTTTTTTCAAAATTTACTCCCCTTTATCAAGGGAATTCAAGAAAACAATAAATTTAAAACCACCCTGAGGAGCTATCTCCTAAACTATAATTTTTACGTCGTGGATAGTATCATTGAGCACACGAAGAGTTGTAGACCCGACTGCAACGCTATAAACTCACCTACCTTACCTGGTGGCTAATGTTAGAGTTGGCACCTATTGACCTGTTCACCGCTCTGCTGAGTCTATGAACGGAAACAACAAGTAATAAGTAAGTCACGGAGGGAGGGCAAGAACACTGGACGTGGCACAAAACATTCTTAACTTCTTTACTACCCTCTTAAGAGACTAGTCTGACACTTACTTCCAAGTTTCAATAAGACTGTTGATGGGGTGGTCTGGTCCATAGCAGAGCACCCTGTGATACTGCTGACTTGCCAAATTTTGACATTGGTCTGAACAATATTTTACCTGCAATCAGGTCCAAGACATTAATTCATTGGTGTGCACAGGGCCCATCCTTAGTGGGTGCCAGACTAGGAAAATGCACCCCTCCCCTAGCCAAAACATCATGTACTTTATTGGGTCACCATGCTAGGAAAGACCTTCAAAAAAATGGGTTCCTTACAATTACCAGGTCGTAAAAAAGGACTTTTAAAGGGCCCTTGGAGGATCCCAGAGCATTTTTAAGGAACCAAAGTCATGTCTTGGCATGGTGTTGTTTATAAAAAATATCGTTGTTAATCCTGATATATCCAGCTATATATTTTTTTAATCTGGTGAACCACAACTTACCCCACACGAGGGACAAGATGTATGCTTTGACTTGTCTGTCGGGTCACACTCAGGGTGAGGAAGCGCGATAGGTCTACTCGTTAGTCGACGGACGTTCTCTTCAACTGTTTCCAGGGGTCTAAAGTAACAAATACAAAGTGTTAATCAGACTAATAAACATTAATTTATAATAATAGGTAATAATAACTTTTTGTTGAGCTGAATGATTGTTGCATTTGAATGATGTTAGTAAAATATTAATGACCTAATAAGTATAACCTAGACCTAGGCCTATAATTTAATTTTTCTGCCCTTGATTCTCATAATTCTCTTCAATTTCATAATAACTTTTCAATCAAAAATTCCTTTAAATTTTTTACTACAGCTGGATTATACTTTTATTATTATTATATTATCTTCATTACATTAATTTTTAAATAACTTCTTGATTAGCATGATATGTTTTGTTGTATTCACTGGATGTACATAAAAAATGTCTTACAACACTTAAAAATATATTTACACTTATGCTGTACTAGTAGATATACCCGTGGCTTCGCTCGCTGAAAGGATAACAAACGTTTGGTTCAATTATCCGCTTTTTATAACGTGCATTTTTTACAAATTTCCTAATAGACTAGTAATGATTTCAATGATTTATCCAAACTATACGTTTTTAAGCGCTTCATTAGGTAGAAATAGTATATTTGTTTTAACTTTGCCTATAAATCGCTCTCGACCAGCATGCAAACCCTCCTAAAAATTGAAATTCAGAAAATCCCCGATTCTATAAAAATAACTGTATGATATGTCCCAGCAGAGTTTCAAGATTCTAGTTAAATTACTTTGGGTGATCCGTAAATCGCGAGTATGTGGAAACTGCTAAATACATAATATAAGAAAACCGTAAAAATTTTGTACAGTTTATTCTTTTAGTAAATGGAATTTATATTTTTTGCCTCTTCCTTCATTAGTATGCATCTGGAGCCTATAAAGAATATTTGAGCCATGATTCATCGCCCAAAGCCCTACACTGTTTTGGAAAATAAGCTTTGAAAACTAAAAATGGCCACCATCTTGAATTTTATAATATACCCTATTTTAGCCTTTTGAGAGAATATATTTTAAAATCCGTTCTTAGTACGCATCTAGAGCCTATAATGATTCATTGTGTCAAGTTTCATTGCCCAAATCCTTATGGTTTTTGAGAAACTGTGATCTGTGAGTCAGTCAGTCAGTCAACCGTTTTGGCTTTTATATATGTAGATTTACATTCAAGATGGTAAATATACAAAAATGGTGGAAAATGGCGATCGATTTTGGTTGGTCACACCAACCATCATCAGGCCCAATGAGAGACTGGCAGATCCATCATGGCATCCGTCCTTTTATCCTATTGGCTGCCGGAAGTTCCGTCGAAAACAGGTTTTTGAACATACCACCAGAGTAAAAGTTCACTTGTCCTTTAATCAGTTTGTCTCTATCTTTACATTTTTCTTTAAATATATATATATTTCTTCCCATGCGTTCATTACATTTCATTTTTTACAACATTTCATTATCTTGAGATTTTCTTCTATATTTCCTATGTTATGTCCACCTTCTAACAGGTGTTTGGCGATATTAGATCTTTCCGGTTTCTTGTTTTTCAAAGCTGATATATGGTTCTTGCATCTTTTAACAAAATTGACTGTTTGGCCTATATAAAATTTATCACAGTCATTGCAGCTAATTTTTTATATTCCAGCAGTATCAAATTTGTTGCATTTTTCAATTCTTGGGTGTAGAATTTTTCCGATTGTGTTCTGTGTCTTGAATGCTATAGAAACAGCATACTTATTAAATCTGTTTGCAATTTGTTGTGTCCTGTTTCCAGTGTAATTAAATACAGCATATTTCTTAGTTTCTTCTTTTCTTCCTTTAATGTTGTGGTTTCAGAGAGACGCTCTTGATTCTTGATTTTTCTCTTTATTTTCATTGCAATTTCTTCGATGGTTCTTGACTGGAAGCCATTACTTTTTGCTATTGCCTTTTAAAATTAATTTTTAAAAGAACGAAGCCAGGATTGAAACAATTATAGTCCAGTCAATCTGGGGTTTTTAGGTGAAAAAATTAGGAGAAGGCTGAATTTTTTCCCATCGACTACTACAATATAGAGAAGCTTCTAGCCAAAAGTCCCCACCCCTACCCCCCTTGCTTCCCCGCCTACAGCCCTCCCCCAATTTTTCTAAGTCTATTGATTGCAGTGTTTTTCTAAACTGCTTATAACTTAGAAACTATTTGAGATATCTCTCATATTTTGTTGTTTCCGGATTTCTCATAAAATAATATAAAAGTAATGTTATATAGTGTTTTACGATTAATTCACTCCTTCTACGTCTATTTTCCTGATTAATTTGGGAAAAAAACATTTTCCTTCATTTTTTATCAAATATATTTATATTTTGCCCAATAACAAGGCTCAAATCACTTCCGTTATGGCTCTGTTTTGTACTAAATATTTTCTCCTGTTAATGAGCTTTAAAATGATATAATACTTGACTTGATTTTCTCACTTATTGCCTTGCTAATACAAGTAAAACATGTTTTACAGCACCTGCCAGCACCGCGGCCGCGCGCTACGCCACCGAGGTTCATTAAACCTGGGGTTATAAGGGGAGGGGAAAATAGGAAAAAGCTGAATTTTTCACCATCGACTACTATTGTATAATCAAGCTTCTAGCCAAAAGACCCCATCCCTAACTCTCTTGCTTCCCCCCCTGCAGCCCCCCCCCCTAATTTTCCAAGTCTAATAAATGCAGTATTTTGCTAAGCTACTTATATCTTAGAAACCATTTGATATATCTTTTATATATTGTTGTTTCCGGATTTCTAATATGATAATCTAAAAGTAATGTTATATAGTGTTTTACGATTATTTCACTCCTTCTATGTCTATTTTCCTGTTTAATGTGGAAGAAAAGCATTTTCCTTCTTTTTTTATCAAATATATTTATATTTTGCCCAATAACAAGGCTCAAATCACTTCCTTTATGGCTCTGTTTTGTACTAAATATTTTCTCCTGTGTATGAGCTTTAAAATTATATCATACTTGGCTTGCTTTTCTCACTTATTGCCTTGCTAATACAAATAAAACATGTTTTACAGCGCCTGCCGCGGCCGCGCGCTACGTCACTGAAGTTTATTTAACCTGGGGTATTAAGGGGAGGCGAAAATGGGAAAAAGCTGAATTTTTCACCATCGTCTACTACCGTATAGACAAGCTTCTTGCCAAAAGAGTCCACCCCTACCCCCCTTGCTTCCCCCCCTGCAGCCCCCCCCTAATTTTCCAAGTCTAATAAATGCAGTATTTTGCTAAATAGTCCATCCAGGCAACAAAACAATCTAGAGGGAATTTTTTGGAACACAATTTTTGACGTTGCAGCTTTGTTTGGACTAGTTAGGAGGTAAACATATCAAAAGTACGCGTCCGTAGCCCTTGAGCGGGGGGAGGGAGGGGGGTCTCAAGGGACAATTTTTTCGTTTTTCCTGAATATCCTGAAAACTATCAACTTTTAGTATTCCCTATTAAATTTGAAAATTAAAGAAAATTTAATTTCCTGTCAGAAAAGTATACAATATGTCTATTTTGGTCCAACCGTTTACAAGGTAAGCAATAATTTTATTAATATTTAAACTAATACCCCTTCCATAAGAAATACATTTAAATTTGTGGGTAACATACGTGCCCAAAGGGGCAACGCTTTTTTCACCTACAGAAAAATGAACAGCATTAAGGAAATATTGACAAAATTTCCGTTCATTTGACACCTCAATCATAAATATTTTTCTAAGGTAAAAGTGTTGACGAGCTTACAAAAAAGGTTATTTTTCAAGGAATATGTTTGTAATAATCCCTTGAGAAATAACGCTTTTTGAGAGCTCACCAACACCTTTATTTTAGACCAATTTTTATGATTTAAGTATCAAATAAATGGGAATTTTGTCAATATATCCTGAATGCTGTTCATTTTCCTGTAGGTGAAATAAGCGTTGCCTAATTGGGCTCGTATGTTACCCACAAATTTACATGTATTTCTTATGGAAGGGAAATTTTTCTCTAATATTAATAAAATTAGTGCTTACCTTTTAAGTGGTTGGACGAAAATAGACATATTATTTACTTTTCTGAAAGGAAATTTAATTTTCTTTAATTTTCAAATTTAACAGGGATTACTAAAAGTTGATAGTTTTCAAGATATTTAGGAAAAACAAAAAATGGTACCTGGAGACCCCCTTCCCTCTCCCGATCAAGGGCTACAGACGGGGAAGTTTGATATGTTTACCTCCTAACTAGCCGAAACAAAGCTGCAAAGTCAAAAATTGTGTTCCAAAAAATTCCCTCTATACATTTTCGTTGCCTGGATGGACTATTTAGCAAAATACTGCATTTATTAGACTTGGAAAATATGGGGGGCTGTAGGGGGGAGCGAGGGGGGTAGGGGTGGGGACTTTTGGCAAGAAGCTTGTCTATAAGGTAGTAGACGATGGTGAAAAATTCAGCTTTTTCCTATTTTCGCCTCCCCTTAATACCCCAGGTTATAAATAAACTTCAGTGACGTAGCGCGCGGCCGCGGCAGGCGCTGTAAAACATGTTTTACTTGTATTAGCAAGGCAATATATGAGAAAAGCAACCCAAACATGATATAATTTTAAAGCTTATACACGGAAAAAAATATCAGTGCAAAACAGATTCATAAAGGAAGTGATTTGAGCCTTGTTATTAGACAAAAAGCATTTTCCAAATTAAACAGGAAAATAGCCGTAGAAGGAGTGAATTAATCGTAAAACACTATATAACATTACTTTTAGATTATCTTATGAGAAATCCGGAAACAACAAAATATAAGAGATATATCAAATGGTTTCTAAGATATAAGCAGCTTAGCAAAATACTGCATTTATTAGACTTGGAAAATTAGAGGGGCTGTAGGGGGGGGGGGGGGGAAGCAAGAATGGTAGGGATGGGGACTTTTGGCTAGAAGCTTGTCTATACAATAGTAGTTGATGGTGAAAAATTCAGCTTTTTCCTATTTTCCTCTCCCCTTATAACCCCAGGTTGAATGAACCTCGATGGCGTAACGCGTGGCCGCAGCAGGTGGTGTAAAACATGTTTTACTTGTATTAGCAAGGCAATAAGTGAGAAAAGCAAGCCAAGTATTATATCATTTTAAAGCTTATAAACAGGAGAAAATATTTATTACAAAACAGAGTCATAACGGAAGTGATTTGAGCCTTGTTATTGGGCAAAATAAAAATATATATGGTCAAAAATGAAGGAAAATGCATTTTTCCAAGTTAAACAGGAAAATAAACGTAGAAGGAGTAAATTAATCGTAAATCACCATATTACATAATTTTTAGAGCTTTTTATGAGGAATCGGAAAACAACAAAATGTAATGTATATATCAAATAATATCTGAGGTATTGTCATTTTTACAAAATACCGCATTTTCTAAACTTAAAGAGCAACAAGGGGCTCTAGGGGGGGAAGCAAGAGGGGTAGGGGTGGGGACTTTTGGCTAGAAACTTGTCTATACGGTAGTAGTCGATGGTGAAAAATTCAGCCTTCTCCTAATTTTTTCCTCTATCGCCTCTTTTTAGGAACAGATTGACTGGACTATTAGGGAAATACCATTGTCATTATAATGATAAAGAACAATGAATGAGATTTTAATGTGTAGGCTAAATTAGTACAGCCACCATACATGAAAATGGTGACAGTAACAAAAAGTGTTGAGTTATGATCTTGCTTCTATCTACTAAAAATGTTCAGTAGGCCCTAAACTAATGCAAGAAATATATTTTATTTCACTGTTTGACTTCAATTATCTTAACTTTAAAGAAAAAATTCCTTGAAAAAAATTTAAATGAGGGTAATTCAAAGGAATACATCTAATCATGGAGTAATAATGATCAGGTAATATCAGGTCAACAGGTAAAAACCTGTCAATGATCAATATTGATACAGTTTTTTTATTGGACTTGTGATAAAGGTACCCTTAACCTCTTTATAATAAACTTAACCTGGAAATAAAGGATAAGTCCATGGTCGGTCGCGTATACGTGACGCTGTCCAAGCCCCGATGCCGGGCTACGGTCGCATATACGTGAGGGCATGGTCATGATTTAAACCTGGCGCTCTTTCCGCCTTTGGGAAGACAGAATGCTTTGTTTTACTTTGGTTACATTTGGGAATTGTCAGGCTGTCTCGGGGATATTTCGTTTTTGCATCTTAGCAGACTGCATCACTGAAATTATATGAGTTACTTTGTTGACAGCTGGCCCTTGTTAGTAAACATTGCACAAAAACCCGGCCGGGGGGGCTTACAGAGGTTCCCAATTACTCGGACTTTAGGAGGTAAAGAAGGGTTTTAAGTAGCCTACAGCATGGTTTTGACTGGGCTAGAAAGTAGCCACTGCTGTATAATCCATGTCAGTGGTGAATTTTGTAATGATAGTGATAACTTGGCTCATAACAGCTGATCGTCAATGCTAGAAACCACCCTAGTCGAACGGTGGTTTGGGGTTACCAGCATGTGATCCCCAAAAAAAAAACCTTGGACATAACAACATAACGAACGTAACAATGGTTCATCATCTCACTGAACACGGAACAACCTCTAGAAATATATAGGAACTGTGAATTTTTTTACTATGGAGGTTTTAAACTAATGTAGCAAGCAAACCAAATTGTTTAAAATTACAACAAAATTTCTATTTAACAGTCTAAGGCTCAAAATCTGAAAAGGGTACAATCACTGTCCCTTCATTAAAAAATAATGTAGCCTACTGTAATTATTGTTGAAAATGTTTTATTTTGGAAGTTTAGGTCTTAATCTTATTGTCTATACTGTTTAAATCATGAATTAAGAGGAGGTTGGGGCAAAATACTGAGAAAAAACTGGCCAAAGTAGTGACGGTCACGTGTCCCCAATCCCAGTTTTACCGCTAAAGATACGTTTCAAACAAGTTCACCAATCAAATAAGTGAATATAAAACCCACGTTTATATTGTCGGATACAGGGAGATAATCAAATAGCGCTTATTACGGATGAAACTATATTATTACGACGCCGAGCTCAGTTAAAAGTCATGTCCCCACCTTAAGCAGTAGCGTCGGTAGTGTAGTCTGTTTCTCATCGTACAGCGACACTAGCGCTTGTAGCAGCCGACAACAAGTTTAATTCAGGAGTATCATGGCGGCGAGCAACGACGGATGTGGGAGTTCGTCGTGTGAAATGAATTTGGACGTGGAGGAAAATAGTTTTGTTCATTAAAATTGCCGTGTCTCATTTTTTGATGTAGCATCGGTACATGATTTATTCTTAATCAAAAGTAAATCGCTATCCATCGTAATAGTTTAATTTGTGCGTAATACGGCCCGGTTTCAAATGCCGATTCGTCACTAGCGATAGTGTTCGCCATTTTGAGGTTAGCAGACACAACAAGCGAAATTGTAGCGTCGGTCTGGGAAGCGACGGTCGCGAATTTTGGTTAATTTAACGTGAGATCTGCTACATTTTGTGACCGGTTTTTCCATTTGACTGATATACCTTATATTCTTAATGGTGATGTATTTTTAGCGAATTTCCCCTATAGGGAAGAAGCTATTACTGAGGTCTCATGGTAAGACCTAAGCCCAAGACCATGATAACTTTTCGTTTTGGGGCCACCAGAAGCAAAAAACACCATTTGTTCGAATTTTTATATATATATATCTATATATCTATCTATCTATATATATATATATATATATATATATATATATATATATATATATGTGTCTGTCAGCACGATAGCGGCCGTAAATATGGTCCGATCTTAATGAAATTTGGAACAGACATGTAAAGTGGTGATCGAATGGACGAGTTCGTGAACCAGCCCGATCGGACCACCGGAAGGGGGGGTAAAGGGGGATAAACACCCCCAAAAATGGGTTTTTTGAGTTTTTTACATATAAAAATAAAATTTATCGAATCTTTGTTGGCATCATTGAATTCAGCTCAAAAAAACAAACAATTTAGTGTTTTGAATCATTGCTCTATGTCCATTGGTTACCGAGATATTGAAAGTGGTAAACACAGTACGTTGTCCCAATGTTAACCTTATGGGGAATAAGTAAAATTCTATATCTCGCTTATTTCTCAACATATCTGGATAAAACTTGGTTCGTGGCTTCATGTAGATGAGATCTAATGTATTTTAGTCTAAAATCCCCGAAATTTCAATTTTTGTGGCAGCAAACCTGCATAATCATTCCCCATGTTATCCTTATGGGAAATAAAAAAATTCTATATCTTACTTATTTTTTAACATTTCTTGACAAAACTTGGTATATGGCTTCTTCTAGTTAAGATCTACTGAACAATGAATTAAAACCAACCAGTTTTAACATACCTGTTGCAGCAAACCTGCGTAATCATTCCCCATGTTATTCTTATGGAGATTACAAAACATGTAAAATCTCACTAAGTTGGATTGTAATACCGTTTGTCGTTTTGCATTTGAAATTCGCTGAGTATGCAGGTCTGCTGCAACGGGGGTATTTTGTATTACGGCCGATTTTAGCGAATTTCCCCTATAGAGAAGAAGCTATTACCGTAGGCCTAGGTCTCATGGTAAGACCTAAGCCCAAGACCATGATAACTTTTCGTTTTGGGGCCACCAGAAGCAAAAAACACCATTCGTTCGAATTTTTATATATATATCTAAATATCTATCTATCTATCTATATATATATATATATATATATATATATATATATATATATATATATATATATAGGCTATGTGTGTGTCTGTCAGCACGACAGCGGCCGTAAATATGGTCCAATCTTAATGAAATTTGGTACAGACATGTAAAGTGGTAATCCCTCGGACGAGTTCGTAAACCAGCCCGATCGGACAACTGGGAGGGGGGGTTAAGGGGGATAAACCACCCCAAAAATGGGTTTTATGAGTTTTTTACATAGAAAAATAAAATTTAGCGAATTTTTATTGGCACCATTGAATTCAGCTCAAAAAAACAAACAATTTAGTATTTTGAATCACCCCTCTATGTCCATTCGTTACCAAGATATTGAAAGTGGTAAACACAGTACGTTGTCCCAATGTTTAACCTTATGGGAAATAAGTAAATTTCCATATCTCGGTTATTTCCCAACAAATCGTAATGAAACTTGGTAAATAGCTTCTTCTAGTTCAGATCTACTAATTATTAAATGAAAACCACTCAGTTTTAATATACCTGTAGCAGCAAACCTGCATACTCATTCCCCATGTTATACTTATGGAGCTTACCAAAACATGTCAAATCTCGCTATGTTGGATTGAAATATGTTGTTTTGCATTTGAAATTCGCTGAGTATGCAGGTCTGCTGCAATGGGGGTATTAATACTTAATAGAGTAAATTAATTTAATTCAATTAAATGAATTAGTAAACAATGTGTTATTATGAAAATAATGATGCAGGGTTGCCACCAACAGGGAAAATCGAATTGTACGGGCTTTTTTAGTTCCAGAAGCAATTTTTTACAACTGTTATACATTCTTTTATTTAATCTGAAAATGAAATTAGCTGATAGAAATACTTTATTTTCTTTTCATGGCTTATTCTTTTTAGGAGTACTTGCCCTTGTTTCTGTTTCTACAATTCTAAATTCTAAATTTTTAAAATAATTATAAAGGTATTTTAATGTATACTAGTGGATCCGAGCGCACGGAATCGTGCGCTACTCTAGCAGAGCGATAATTCAAATGGCCACAAATTTAAAACACAATCATGCTAACACGATCCGTCTTGAGGGTGATGTTTACACAAATTAAAAAATAACAGCAATTAAATTATCCAGCTGATCAAAATGTAAACAATTATGTTCTTCATAAGGATAACATGGGAACTTTAAAAGCCAATGGGGCAGAGCCCAAGGGACTTTTTCAAAAATGTAAGGCCAGTTTGCAAATCTACGCGACACGCTCTTTCCAATGAGCTGTCAATGATCAAAATCGGTTAAGAAATGACGGAGGAGTTCATAAGACAAATTTCGTGTTTGCGTATTAATTATATAGATTAGCCTATATAGATTTAAAATCAAATTTGGGTGAAAGTTTTTGATTGATTGTTTTTAAGTTTGTATTAGGCCTAAAACTTAAGATTAATTTATTAAGTCCATAGCTTTTTTGTCGTTTGTCACCTAACCTTTGATTAAAATGTTTTACATAAAAAATGTAACACGTCCAACATTGAAACAAAATTTTTTTTTAATGCTTCTGAACATTTTTAATTAAGTTACTTAATTAATTAAAATACAGCATGTCTTAATAATATTTTTTTCAAATTTAACTTGTGAGTAGCATTTTTTAATTATGTCAAATAATTTTTTAATGAAAAGATTTTAAATTCCGTCTGGTCATCTGTTTTTGCTGCAGTTTAAAAAGCAATTTAATACATTTTGAAAAATATAATGATTTTAACGTGTTTGAACTTACTCTTAGAATAGCTAAACAGGTTTTCTTTTTCTTCTAATTTTATTTTTATGCTCTAAACTATAACTTATTCAGGCCTAAGCCTATTTTTAGAAATTTGTAATGAAGCCTTCATTTAATCGTTGAAACGTTTTGATACACAACCACATTAAACATACCGTGATCATTTAAATGTAATTTTGAAGAATTTCAAAATAATTTTTCATGACTAAGTAATAACAATGAATGATTTTGGAAATAGAACATCCTATACATCATAAGTCATTAAAAATTTTGTATTATGCACCTAATGATTCAGTTAAGGTTATTTTAACACTATTGTATTGTCTTGTAATTACTGAAAAAGGCCTATATTAGAAATCAAATCCCTCCTATTTCAGACTATGAAAGGAACAGATGAAGATTTAATATTTTAAAAAAATTAAACAACAAACATGTAATGGAAGTCATATCCATGTAACTGAGGTCACGGGTTGTATCAGAATGTCACATTTAAAATTTTTTATTTAAAAATATGTATGGTCAAAAAATATATAAATGGTTATATTTTTTCAATTAAGTACAGTTTCAAGTTGGTACACAATAATTTTCATGACAATGGAATGGAGTAAACACATTGTGAGGTTAAAAAACCTGACCAAAACTTGTATTTGTAGAGGTGAATTACATCTTTTCTAAGCTATTATTAAGATATAGGTCAATCAAAAGTAAGAGGGCTGTAATATATTTAAAAACAGTATATGTGAGCAACAAAAAATATGAAATACAATGGGTTTTCCCTTTTATTTCATTATGTAATATTGATTTATCTGGGTGTGACCTCTATTACGAAAAATGGGAGTTTCCAATATAAAACTGCCTCTCTCATTGCCATACATGGGTAATGGTGCTTTCTTTATATTTTCTCATATTCTATAGGGTTCAAAGTATTAAAAAATGTAACTGTCATTTAGATACCAAGTAATAACTTTTTAGTTTTTTCCTACTTTGCAATTGGACCCTTTTCAGATTTTGACCCCTAAATAGGCTACTTTAGGGCTACAGCCAAAAAGACAAATAAGTCAAGCTTACCTCATGCAATGGTCACAGGCTAAATAACCATAATCTTTATTCCAAGCATACTGACAGCATACTAGTGGAACTTCTTCGAAAATTGTATCACCAGGTTTGAAACTTTTGGTTGCAAACAATCCTTTTCCCTGATAAACGAAACGAAAATGAGCTATTAATTAAATTATTATTATTTAACACGCAGAAAAATTATCACAGTAAAAGAGCTGAAGTCAATTCGTTGCTTAGGCCTACTTTAAGTTGATTATGAAAAGGAGGAGTCTGCTATTATCAATTAGCCAACATCTTTAGGCTAAACTATGGAACCAATTCTCCTTGTATTTCACTTCTCAGTCTGGGGTTCATGGAGAAGTAAAAAGCAATAGAAGAAAATATATAGGCTACATAGATGTTTACATAAAAGCACTTAATACAAATTAGGCTAATTTAGTAATTTTTATTAGCCTAAGTGCTTTTATGTAGGCCTAAACATCTACGTATTTATTTTCTCTCAATCACTTTAAACACAATATGAATCACGCAGTACAGTATTACGCGAAACAACTTGCACTAGAGGCAAACGTACTTAAGTTTATTGCAGTTGTTTCCACCCAATAGGCCTATTGTCAATAGTTCAATCCTTTAGTTTTAATGAGAATCAGAATTTATTAGGGTGAGGTGGGGTAAGTGCATAAACGGGGTAAGAGCATAACCTGGCTGTAACTCGGTTATTATTGGTGCTATGACAGTGGGAGACTCACCAAAAGCTTCCTTTTTTATTCTATTTTATGTGTACGATAAAATAAAACTACCATTTATTTAAATTTTATTGTGGTGTACATTTTTTTAAGGTAACGTCATTTCTCCTCCAAGCGCGAGCTCGCAAGGGTTTTTTAAAACTTTTTTTCCAAAGTGTGTCAATATTTTTTAGTTTTTTTTTTCAAGCTCATTTATTACATTTTGAAGTGTACTAATCATTCATATTTTTGTTATGTTTACACCTGTTATTATTTTTTTAATGGGGGGGGGTGTGCACTTGCCCCCTGTTTTTGTTGGTAAGGGGCAAGTGCATACTCCAAGTATGCACTTGCCCCACAATGCAAAGTTTATGTTAAAAATCATGCTTCAGCACGTCAGTTCATTTTAATCTTGTTTTCCATTAGCTTTGCATACCAACTAGTTAGTTTGCTTAGTCAAGTTTGCAACAAAGAAAACAGTAAAACATTTTGTAGGTATAATTCAGTCAATTAACTCTGATCGGAACCCAGTAGTGTGATTTGTACGAAAATGCCTAACAAGAAGATTAGTATCTTCCAATTCCCTGAAAATGAGGACATTAGTGAGGTGACAGAGGAAGATATTGTTAAAGTTTTGCTAGAACATTCACTGGGGCGCAGAGGAGAGGTGGTAATTAACATACAGTTCTCCTCGTATAACATTCAGTAAAAAACAAACTGGATACCCAGGTGTAAATATATTAGATATAAGAAGTAGTTTACAGATTAAAAATTAGAAAAAAGTGTTTAAAAACTCAAATTTAACAGTATATATTGAAAAACATTAATTGCAGTTGAATTAAACCCTAATTGATAAATAAAATCAAAATTTTATTCTTAAGCATTTTTCCGAAGAATTTTTCTTGCCACGTAAAAAAGTTTGTATCTCAAAAAAACTAGGCCTACTGGAGATAATTATAATCTGTAAAAAGTGTTAGAAAGCCCTAAAACAGTTCTGTATGCTCATGCCCCACCATTGCCCTACTGCTCCTCTTAAATAAATTAGAGGCAGGATATGCACTTACCCCACTAGCAGGGGCAAGTGCGTACCCTTGGTAGGAAAAACTTAGAAGAATTTTTTTCAAATGAAAAATTAATTTGGTTTCCATGAAATTTTTAGGGCTAATAAAGAACATTCTTGAAATAGCAAGGTAAAAATCTGAAGTTTTTATCATTAAATATAAAATTCTCAGACTTGGTCAAAGTTGCACTAATGATTTTAGGGGGTGCACTTACCCCATCTCACCCTAGCCATTAAGTACAAATATACAATGAGCATCGTCAAAGCATATAGGCCTACAGGTTACAGCAGTCATATGGGTTACAGTTACAAGTTTCAAAAACGTTACATAGAAATTGCAAGTTACAAATTAAAGTACCAAAGTAACAAGTTAAAAGTTACAAATTGAAGAATTGATTAGGCTAGTAGCATTTTTAAAACTTTCAACTGAAAATTCGGAAGGCCTAACGTAGGCCTAGTTTGGAGTTTATGGTACTCCATCCGAAATTGAATTGTTTTTATCAAAATGTAGGAAATAACGTGCTGATTCGTGGAAAACGTCGGAAAAACGGAAAAATAATTTTTGGCTCGAAAGTAGGTCATGTGAGTAGGACTACTCAAATTAATCCGGAGATTGAGATAAAGAAGATTATGCAAGAATTTTCAAGATCAGATGCGGATTAAAGGAGTTATGGCCGGAACAGCGCCGGAAAGTCATAGATTTGCACAAAATAGGTTAGTTTTAGGTGAGTTACGCTAAACTATGGGATCAAAGGTTAAGTTTGGTTAGGTTAGGTTAGTTTACTATGTTAGGTCTAGTTAGTTTGTTAGTCTATGTTAAGTTTGGTTTGATTAGGTTTGGTAAGGTTATATTGGATTCGGTTAGGTTATCTTAGGTTCGGTTAAGTTAAATTAGGTTTAGTAATCTTAGACTGGGAGTATAATATTACATTTAATTACTTTACCAACCTTATCCTTACCTAACTTAACATTTTAAACCAATCCTGATGTAAACTAAAATAATACTACTTATCACAACCTAACTAACCTAACCTAACCAAACCAAACTAACATAACCAATCCATAGGCCTATCTAATTTATTCCAGCCAAATCCATCTTCATATAACTTAGGCTAACTTAAACAAAAGTCGGTTTATCAAGTGTTTATGTTTTTTGGCTTTATCTCGGGTAAGTTATAGAACGTCATATCATGAAAAGTGCAGAATGTTGTTCAGCGTGCAATTTCCTTTAATTCATCTTTTCTGACGCTTTTTCAGCCGTATCTCCATTAGGCCTAATATCCATCGGATCTAGCCACATGACGTTTTCCATAAAAAGAAGTCCTTCCGATTTTCCAACGTTTTCTACAGAAAATGACTGTCATTTCCAGAATCAGCGCTAAATTTTCTACATTAAAAAAAATTTTAATTTCGGATGGAGTAGCCTACCGTAAACCCCACAATTAATTACCAAAAAATCTGTAGGACTGTAGCCTATGAGGTGGGTGAACTCTTTGAAACTTAAATTCAATCAATTCATTTTGATAAAAGCTTAAATTAAGCAGAATTATTTATCCTCATAAATCCCATGCCCGTCAACGGGACGAAGAGGAGCATATAATCATGTAAATAACATGTCATAAACTCTAACCTTATGAGAGTCAACTTCTCTGACTTCAAATCCAACTCCATCCATCTTCCTTCAAAATATGTAACAAATTTTCATGAAAATAAAGAAAAGTGATAACGATTACTTTTTATGTAGACTGGCCACGAGGATGCACTTTATACCGCACTTACATTTTGACACTCTGCACTGCACAAACAAACAAGTATTGTTGATGATAAAATGTTAATGCATAATGAACCTTATGGGGAGCCCACCAATTGACCGAATTGATATTTGCTCGCCGTGACACTTGCCCACTGTTTAAAAATTAAATTAAATTAATAAATAAAAGCTTGAATCCACTTGGTCGAATTGATAATTGGTCGTCGTGCCATTTCCCCAACTTTTTAAAGATTAATATAAATAATGAAATAAAATACTGAAACCACATGTTCGAATTGATATTTGTTCGCTGTGACAGTTGTCCGACTTTATAGAAATATTAGGTATTAAATAATTGACGATTGAGCGAATTGATAGCTGCTCGCCGTGTCTCTTGCCCACTTTTTAAAATTAAATTAAAATAAATGAATAAAGGCCTGAATCCACTTGGTCGAATTGATAGTTGGTCGATGTGACAGTTGCTCGAATTTATAAAATTAAATAATAATAATTAAAAATTGGTGTCATTTGACCGAACTGATACTTGCTCGCAGTGACAGTTGGCAGAAGAGTGGTGGGGGCAGGAAGGAGAGGGAGTGGGCGGGGCGCCCAGCCCGTATTCGCCGTTAGGGTACGTTCATTCCGGAGCCGGGAGGTAAGCCTGGTGGGTAGCCGGGAGGGAAGTTTTGACCCTGGCGCTGAGCATTGCTCTGAGCGAGTAAGCGGAGATAGCGCCACGATATCCTAATTAGATGTCATATGATCTAAATCCAAATATACGATAATGAAATGAAACGTCATATGAACATCTATTTGAGAGCGTAATAGGTTAGCAGGCGTACTAACGTAAGCTAGTTGTATTAATAAATTTACCTGCATATTGGAACTAGCAATTAATGAGAAATAACGAAAACCCAGTTTTCGGCATTAATCACAGCAGTGATTTCGTAAGTAGAAACACAAATATCTATGAGAAAAATCTATAATGAAATAAATAACTGGTCCCTAGCGTCATCTCCCGATGTTAGAAAGTTAAGTTATGATATATATTATGTAAAATGTGAAAAAACACAGTAAGGTCAGATTATCCGTTCACTATTCCTAGTAGATATATTCGTTTTAGTGCTTCCTGAATCCAAAAAAGTGGTTTTCGGCGTGGTGTCTGTCTGTGTGTGTGTGTGTGTGTGTGTGTGTGTGTGTGTGTGTGTGCGCGCGCGCGCGCGCGCGCGCGTGCGTGTGTGGATGTATGTGTGTCTGTATAATGCTGTATAATCAAATAATGCCCACATGGGCCGTCCAATAGCAGAGAATACGTCGTTACGCCCCGCCCTCTCCCTCACCGCGCTGCCCCCTCCTCTCTTCTAACAACTGTCACTGCGAGCAAGTATCAATTCGGTCAAATGACACAAATTCAAAATATTTATCATTTTTTTACCATTTGATATTTTTGACTGTTTTAATGAATTTATGCTATAGTTGAAGCATTGAATCCACTCCTCTGTGTAATTAGAATGCTGTTAGAAATATATTAGGCTAGTTTTTCCCAATTTGCCAAAATTGAAGATTTTGATCCTCCTCATTATGGATTACTAAGATTATCTTACTATTATGGCTTTATTAAGATAATTATGGAAAGCCATGTGATTACGCTACTAGTCTGGTAGATTTAAAATACTAAACCAAAACAATACCCCCGTTGCAGCAGACCTGCATACTCAGCGAATTGCAAATGCAAAACAACATATTTCAATCCAACATAGCGAGATTTGACATGTTTTGGTAAGCTCCATAAGAATAACATGGGGAATGAGTATGCAGGTTTGCTGCTATGAGTATATTAAAACTGGGTGGTTTTAATTCAATATGTAGTATATCTGAACAAGAAGAAACCATTTACCAAGTTTTATCAGGTTATGTTGAGAAATAAGCGAGATATAGAATTTTACCTTTTTCCCATTGGGACAATGTACTGCGTTTACCACTTTCAATATCTCGGTAACCAATGGACATAGAGCTATGATTCAAAATACTAAATTGTTTGTTTTTTAAAGCTAAATTCAATGGTGGAATCCAAAATTGGATCTCTTTAATTTTTCCATGTGAAAAACGCAATAAGCCCACTTTTGGGGGGTTGATCCCCCTTAACCCCCCCTTCTGGTGGTCCGATCAGGCTGGTTTACGAACTCGTTCAATTGATTACCACTTTACACGTCTGTACCAAATTTCATAAAGATCGGATCATTTTTACGGCCGCTATCGTGCTAACAGACACATAGACATATAGATATGCAGTATATATGTAGAAATATATATATATATACCTAAAAATTCAAACGAATGTTTTTTTTGTTTGCTTCTGGGGGCCACAAAACGAAAAGTTATCATGGTCTCGGGCTTAGGTCTTACTATGAGACCTACGGTAATAGCTTCTTCCCTATAGGAGAAATTCGCTAAAATGTGGGTTGATATTAGAAACAATGTTTTGCTCTTTGAATAACAATCAATAAACAGGTGACATGTTTTTTGTTCAGCAAGTAACACATGACTGACACAAGAAATTCGCTGTTGAATCAATTGATCATCTGTTAATATTTATTTTCCCCCTCCAAAAATCCAAATTCATCTGGGTTTGTTTGTAAACACCCAAGCTTCTTCTTAGACCTCACTACCTCTAACCATCTTCCTCTCCAGCTGAAACTAGAGACCGACTACAAAAAATTTAGGTAGAACCTGAAATCTATAAATTAATTGATAAAGCACACTACAGCGTCCGAGAATTTTTGGCTGACGGAAAAAGTTAAGTTTCATTGTATATTGATACAATTAAGTGTTTTTAGTTATTCGACCATTAGTTTTTAAGGTTTTGTAAATAAACATTATGACATTGCCAATACAAATTGTATTAATTTTTGTTAATTATTCTGGCAAATGAATGACTTATTACTTATTTTAAAAGTAGTTTCCCCAGCATTGCCTAACATTACCTATTCCATCCTAACCTGGACGTTCTATACGCGTCTGCACCCGGAGGTTTAAATAATATTCTCCATAACGGTAGGATAACTTTTCAGGCAGAGAAGTGGGATGAAATGGTTGCACCGGTCTGACACTTAAATGGAGCCAAGTGGTAAGCTTATTGGAGTGGGTTAGTTCGAAGCACTTTAGTTAGATGTCGTTGTAAAAACACGGATTTCTTTTTCTTCGCTGACTCAGCCAATCAAAACCACGATAACGATCTGCTAACATCCTATTCCGTTTCCCCTGATTTTCTGTCACGACGCGACGTGTACACAACCAAAACGAGCTGGAATTAATTTGAGTGTGAGAAAATACCTAAAGTACGTTTGCCACTAGTGCAAGATGTTTCGCGAAATACTGTACTGCGTGATTCATTTGTTCTTAAAGCTATTGATAGAAAATAAATACGTATGTTTACATAAAAGCACTTAATAAAAATTAACTAAATTAATTTTATTAAGTGCTTTTATGTAAACATCTACGTATTTATTTTCTATCACTCGCTTTAAGCACAATTTGAATCACACAGTACAGTAGGGTATTTCGCGAAACAACTTGCACTAGCGGCAAACGTACTTAATCAATTTAATCTAAACAAATCGGTAAAGTCATTAAAATTGAAAGTCTAGCAAACAAAACAAGAAAACGAAAATATAAACAAAACAGACGACGACGATCGATATGTCGCATCGACGACGATCGATATATCGCATTGACGGCCATCGATATATCGCATCGATCTTTTTAGTTCATAGCACTTATATCAGATAGCGCTACTGTTCCCTTACCACCTAGTTTACATGGGTGTGCCAACTCTTTACGAAGTTCATCATTACTCTTTGATGGTTGCTTGGTGGGAATGGGATATTATTTTTCGTAAAGTGGAAATGCTCAGCAGTCAACACTGCAAGCTGTCGCCGGTTTCAGCTGTCTGCTCTAGAAGATTTGATATATTTTGAGTGTTTACAAATGTTTTTAAGTTTTACGAATCTCGAAAGAACACTTTACTTAGATAAAATACTTTGATTTAAGCTAAACTGATATTTCAGTCCTAGTCAACTTCTTATTAACTACCGAGTTCGTGTAGAAATTTTTCGTGTTATTATGGTTATGTTTTCGTTGTGGTTACAGAATTAGTTTAACGTTTCATGATCACGTTCTATTAATATTTTTCCCCTTAGAAGGATGATATGTTTTTTTACATATTTCTTACGTAATAATTGCAATGGTTTTTAGAAATTTAGCCCGTAAATTTACGCTTAACCATAGGTTCATCAAAACGTTAACCTCAAATGTAGAAGTTCTTTCAGAACTACCGATTGAAAATGAAGTTACCATATCTAATGTTGAAACAAAAATCCTGGATAACAACCAACAAATAAAAAATCTTACTAAACTCAAAAAGATTATTAATCACTTTAACCGTGAAACGAGTTTACAAGTCTTGAAAGATATCATCCCAGCATCATTGTTATTGAAGAATAATGCTGTAAACCGTAAATGCCGATTGTTTCTGGTTAACGAAGATGTTGCATGTAAGTATCTGAGGGAAATATATTTTATCTAGGACTAGGAGCGGCTGTACCCGTTCTTCTCACTGGATAGGTAGGCCTGTGCCCAAGTAATAATAGGCCTAGTTGTCATTGAGGCAAAATTAAAATTAGGCTTTCAAATCTTTGTAAATCACACTATGCTCTGATAGAAGGCTTAGAAGCCCACAGCATGTAACCTGAGGAAATTGTATGTAACACAGGAATATGCTATGTTAAGTAGCTATCTTAAGTGTTACCACTCATACTTACAGCTTACTCAAAACGGCTCAGCGTACGGAAATAATCAGGGCAATAAAAATCAAGGTTTTAATCACAGATATTCATCTTCAGACCACCTAATTCACAATAGTTAACATTCCTGCTCTAAACATTTAGGTAACTAAGAACTGATTCTTAGTTTTGTATGTGTCACTACAACTGTTTGGCCTGTCTACTTTGAATCTGATCCATACTGTTCCTCTTATTCCAACTAAACTTTATCCTGGAAGCCCTGTCACATGTCTAACTTTGCATTGTATTATTTATAACAATCCTATTCTTAAGCTATGACAACCCATGGTGTAAAATAAAAAGAAAAGATGTGTGCCTGGTGAGATGGTGTGAAATAGTTGGGCTTACACCACTAGCAGTCGATGCCAGTATCAAGACTGTATACATATTTTGATGTGTTACTGATGACTGATTGTGTTATATTATATGATATATTGTATTGTAGTCGTCGTCTTAAGCATTATGTGCATGAGCCCAGCTACGTCACACCAGCTAGCTAAATAAACTTTTGCAAACAATTTTCTTTTTTCCGTACACCATGATGAGAACCATCAATTTTATGCTGATGTCACACTAAGTTAATGCATGAGATGTGTTTTTACAAATCAATAAAGAATTTTTAATGTTGCAACTAGAATATATATGTTTTTTACTTGTTGCTTATTGCTTCAGACAAAAGACAGTACGACAGCAATGTAGGCCAATACTAACTCTCTAATTAGGGACGCCCCCTGGGAGAATGAGTAAGGTGCCGAAAAAGAAATGGTGCCATTTAGTTTTTCAGTTCGATTGGAATTGTTATTGCAGAATATGGAGCTGACTTTCCAAAGTCAAGCAGCCGGTTGTAATATTTTGAGAGTTCAAATCAATTCAATTCAAAAAATCTTTATTCGTCAATTAGCATACAACATAATGTACAAAAAATAGCGTCTCAAAAATAACACAGTGATGCAATATCGTGTATATAAAACTATGACTTTGTACGAAACCCCTCTTCTGGCTGTTAACTAAAAGGAGTCCTGTAAACGACTACATTGGGAACGTAGCTCTAATAAATAAAGAGACATGCTTGACAATGAAAACACGTTTAATCCCAGGCTAACAAAGTGCTCAAACAAACTGAAATACTTTACAAAAACTAAGATTCTAGTACGGTACAATTAAAACTAAAAACCAAACAAACATTACTTATTACTTTCATTGTTACTAAAAAGATTAAATTTCAATCAAAGATAACACAAAGGGTGAGCAGCCTGGAATCTGTATGAATAATAAGACCTACACTTTAAAGTATAAAGAACTAAAAAAAAAACTAAGATTACTTACGTGGGCCCTGGCCTAATGGGCCACGAGCCCTGAGGCCCCTTGGTCCTCCAACACACTCCCAAAACCCAAAACTCCCTCCTAAGCAAGTGACCCCCAACCTCCTGTTACCTGGTCAGGTAACACCAGGTAGGTCTACCTGGTAGACCTGGTAGGTCTACTTAAAGCCATGGAACTGTCAGTTAGTCAGCATAACAAGAGCCTGTTTAATAATAATTCCAGTCTACTCACACAACATGCTCAAATACTTCCTCTTTACAAAGGTCAAACCACCCAACCATCACATCCCCCCACCTACGTGAGACGATGTCCTCAGCGTCTTTGAAAAAGTACATAGGCCTATAAACCTGCCCCCCTAAAAAACCTGCAACTTATTTGACAAAACAAATGAACCCCCCAAGTTATTTCAGCAAACAAAAAAAACTTTTAGGTGACCAAAACAAGGGAAAGAGAAAATAAAGGTTGATTTGAATTGTATGGACAGTGAGGACCGGACTGACCAATTGTTGCTGATGAAACTTCTACGTCGGCATGCCGTGAAGTAGCGGAGAACCATGATGCGATGCAGCCAAGGGTCTGATGAGTGGGTCCCCCAAAATCTTTTGGCAGTCCATTCGAATTGAAGCGGCACAACTGGCAGAGTAGGGTGGCAATCCTCCATCGACGAAACTGAGAGTGTAGTCGTTGGAAGCAACCAGATGCTGGAACTCCATCTCACTGTCATGCCATCATGATTGTGGCCCCTCAAAGCGTGATGACCTGTGCGCGGTATGATGAAGTCCCGTTTCACCATTGTAGGCACCCATCCAGCCGAGTTCCATAGACAAGGTCCAGACCACGCTGCAGACTGGATCCCAGAAAAGCCAGATTCTATGGGCCAGTCTATAGGGTAGAAGAAAGGATGGGAAAGGTGGTACAGCTACAAAAATACCAAACTCATTTCAATAGCATCAGTTAACAAAATTTGTATTAAACCCCTTTCTAAATTTGTCACCAAATTTTCTAAAAACCCACTTAATAAAATTCCCCAAATTACAAAAACATTTCTTGCTATGAGAAGATAAGTATTTGGCTGTGGACTTTCCTTTGAGTGTAATTTATCAAAAAAAAAAAAAAAAACAATGTAAAAATTAACATCAGATGTACTTCATACATAATAATTTCTCAATCAATCTTAAATCTCAAACCTCATACTTTCAGAAATTTCTTTCAAAAACAGCATATATTAAAAATTATGAAGTTTTACATTAATACCGTAACCAAAATGTATAAACCTCCAAAATACTCATAACGTTGTTCCAATCCACTTTTATCTAAAAAAAGTCTACTAAAAGTACACTTAGGCTAGATTATTCAATTTAGCTTCCAAAGACATAAACATTTGCAATACATTTTGTGAATAGTAACTTTTTCCTCCTGCCCAAATATACAAAAAGTAAAATTATTTAACTGTCCAGAGAACAATTTAAAATATTAAAAATTAATATCATTACTAACATGAACTTTCAAATCATTGTGACCAAAATTTGAAATTTAACCTCAATCACATCAATCTCATTTTTTAAACAACTTTCAAAGTTACACTACCAGTTTTTTATGCAAAATATCCATACTACTGCATTTAAGCAAATCCATCAACAGTAATCATTATAAACCTTAAGGAAATCACTCTTTTAATCCAACTTTTGAACTATCCCTTATGAAAAAGTTTATTTATGGCCATATAAAAAAAATTATATATGGCCATATTTGGTTTTGGCCCAAATATAGCCAGATATGACCATATATGGAATTATATTTGGCGCTCAGATATGGAATCATATATGGGCATATAAAAAAATTATATATGGCCATATTTGGTTTTGGCCCAAATATACCCAGATATGACCATATATGGAATCATATTTGGCGCTCAAATATGGAACCATATATGGTTCATATATGGGCATATAAAAAATTATATATAGCCATATTTGGTTTTGACCCAAATATAGCCAGATATGACCATATATGGAATCATATTTGGCGCTCAGATATGGAACCATATATGGTTCATATATGGGCATATAAAAAATTATATATAGCCATATTTGGTTTTGACCCAAATATAGCCAGATATGACCATATATGGAATCATATTTGGCGCTCAGATATGGAACCATATATGGTTCATATATGGGCATATAAAAAAATATAAATGGCCATATTTGGTTTTGGCCCAAATATAGCCAGATATGACCATATATGGAATCATATTTGGCGCTCAGATATGGAACCATATATGGGCATATAAAAAAATTATATATGGCCATATTTGGTTTTGGCCCAAATATAGCCAGATGTGACCATTGTTCCATATCAGTTTGGCGTTCCATATCTGAGCGCCAAATATGATTCCATATATATGGAATCATATTTGGCTATATTTGGGCATATATATTGGCAAATATGATTCCATATATATAGTCACATTTGGCTATATTTGGGCCAAAACCAAATATGGCCATATATAATTTTTATATGCCCATATATGAACCATATATGGTTCCATATCTGAGCGCCAAATATGATTCCATATATGGTCATATCTGGCTATATTTGGGCCAATACCAAATATGGCCATATATAATTTTTTTATATGCCCATATATGGTTCCATATCTGAGCGCCAAATATGATTCCATATATGGTCATATCTGGCTATATTTGTGTCAAAACCAAATATGGCCATATATAATTTTATATGAAATATATATGTATGGTTCATATATGGGCATATAAAAAATTATATATGGCCATAGATGGAATGTGTCTGGATTTATATGGACAGATATAGCCATGAATTGAAATACATTGGACCAGATATGGACTCATAAATCACATGTTATGGTATTTATGGGACCGTATGTATGACGAAGCCGTAAACCAAAATGCAATGATATAGACTAGTGAGCAACCCAAAAATTAATGTTGTCATGATTATATGAAATAGGTACCGTAGTTAAAAAATGCATTATCATATTAATAACATAATTTGTTATAAAAACAATTTAATGAGTTGCAATTAAACAAGTCAACACAAATAGCAACTTTAAAACATATTTGCAAAACAATTATTATTTTTTAAATACTTTACAAAAAGTGCTTTAAGAATGTGATTACTTAATATTAAAATACACCCGTTGCAGCAGACTTGCATACTCAGCGAATTTCAAATGCGAAACAACATATAACAATCCAACATAGCAAGATTTTACATGTTTTTGTAAGCTCCATAAGAATAACATGAGGAATGAGTATGCAGGTTTGCTGCTGAAGGTATATTAAAACTGGGTGGTTTTAACTCAATATTAAGTAGATCTGAACTAGAAGAAGCCAAGTTTTATCAAGATATGTTGAGAAATAAGGGAGATTTAGAATTTTACTTATTTCTCATAAGGTTAACATTGAGACAACGAGACAACGTACTGTGTTTACCACTTTCAAAATCTCGATAACTGATGGACATAGAGCAGTGATTCAATATACTAAATTGTTTTTTTTTAACTAGATTCAATGGCGCAAACAAAAAATGAATTATTTTTATTTTTCTATGTACAAAACTCAAAAAACCATTTGTTGTGGCAAGGTAATTAAGGTGTTGAAATAAATTGATATAACGGAGGACCACTCTGATAGAGAATACGGATGAAAATAAAATATTATGCATGGTAATTGAACGTTTATTTAATTAACATGAAAAAATTCAAAAATTGGTTATAATTAATTTCAATGAAAATGAATTAATGATTTGTCACTCACTTAAGTTGATACCAGTTAACTGATGTCCATAGTTCCTTGTCTTTTCTTCCACACTTCCACATGTCACTGACTTGTCTTTGATTTCCTTTTCTTCATTTTTTATATTTGTGATTCGTAAAATTGGTTGAAGTGATGAATGAATGATGATGGAATTATTATTATTTGAACAAAGAAAAAATATCATGTGTATAAAAAATGTAAATACAATTAATGACATATGAAATAAACAGACTGGAAGGAAAAAAATCTATACTTACTGTATACTTAAATACAATAAGGGTTTTTTCTGTTAGATCCCTTTTTCAGGCGTCCTACTGAACCGATTTTTACGATTGAGGTGTCATTTTAAAGCTTATAATGTAGCGCACCTGCGACAGATAGTTAAAATAGGCATTTCTTTTTCGGCTTCGACCCCCGGGCCTTTGATTTATTTCTAGAGGGTGCTTTCAACAGTCCAGTGCTGACCAACTTGCTAAAAATGTAAAATCGTAATTTAACAGCTGATTACCTTCAGACGAATTGTCAACCATTGACATTGTAAACAGAAATAGATACTCTGAAAATGTAAATAAGAGACAAAACAAGCTATGAACAGTGAACAGCCATTTTCAGATATGATACTTTTATTGATTCGGTAGGTAAATCGCTCTTTAATGTGTATATGGACATGTTTCAAATATTGTAAATTATTAATTTTATTCATGTACAAACTTCCAAACAAATATTCACATTATTTTTATCTTCATATGACGATGTTTTTCTTGAATGTTCAAAGTTTTTTTCCAGCTAGGAAGTAATTTATAACTGTAAAAGGAAATCGGTACATTATTCGTTAGGCCTGGATGACGATGCATAAATCCCGAAATAGAAAAGAGAAGAATCAAAAAAGAAAATACAGAAGACAACATTAAAGAGGTCAGGGAAAACATGCGTAACGTTCGGCAAGAACAGATAACTGCTAGAAGACAAAGATTGAACAGCAGAGCGACATTGTACAACCTATATACTTCCAGCGACTTAAAGGTTATGTAAGGGCAAACGTGAAAAACACTTGCGGTATCCTACTGTTGAGCGAAGTTATTTCCAGAAGACAATCAAATTCAAATACTAATGTTGGGACGATAGACAAAGTGTGTGTTTTTCAGCTAAGCTTCTTACAAAATTTAACATTTCAATTTAAATTTTAAACAGGTTAACTTTTTAATAAATGTGAATTTAAAGAAGGTAAATAACTTTTTCAAATTATAGGTTATAGTTTCTCACAACAAACCCAATATTAAAATCCGCAATTTGCGCATGGGACCCCTGGTATATATATATATTATATACATATTTACTTTGAAATAATTAAAACATTTTCACTTAGCAATATTTTGGTTTGACCTTTTTCTATATATATATAAACAAATAGTGTTTTTTTTTTGCTTCTGCTGGGTGCTCCAAAACAAAAAGTTTTTCATGGTCTTGGGCTTAGGTCTTACCATGAGTACTACGATAAAAGCTTCTTCCCTAAAGGGAAAATACGCTAAAAAAACAAATTTCTATCTTAAATAAATATTTATAATATAATATTTTATATAAATTTCACAGGTAAAAGCAAATTTTGTCTATTTTTATTCACACAACCGTTACAAGCTCTTCTGATCATTATAGAGTCTGTTTGTCATTTTATTTTATATCAAATATCTATTTCAATTTTCGTTGTTGTTCACTTGAAAAATTTGTAAATAAATTGATAATTCACCCAAATTATACTTTATTTTTTTGAATCACCATTAATTACTTATTGCATCAAGAAGATTATTTTAAACCATATAATTTGTTTTGGTATTACTGTATTACATCTTAATATTGGTCTACCAAAGTATAGTAATAAAGAACTCAGTCAATAGAGTACGAGAAAACATTTTTTAGAAAACTTTAAGGACTATATCTATATAGTCATATATGGCCATATCTGGACTAAATGTGCCCTTATATGAAAATTTAATATGGATATAATTTTCATATATGGACAGAATTTCCATATAAGGAACCCAGATATGGCCATATATGGGCAGAATGTTATATATGATGTCATATATGGTACCGCATCTGGCCATCTATGGGCGGGTCATCCATATATGGCTACCATATATGGGCATAATTTCCATATATAAATGATATATATGGCCATATATGGACCCAATTTCCATATATGGCTGTCATATGTGGCCATATATGCAACAGATTTTCATATATGGATGTCATATATGGTACCATATATGGCCATACATAGACAGACTTCCCATATATGGGTGTCATATATGGCCATGTATGGTTGTATCAAGTCATATATGAAATGTTTATATGGCCAAATATGGCCAGAAAATATTTTTTCATAAGGGATGTTAATAAAATTAACTAATATTACTCTGAGTAATTTAAACAAAAACCCACAATCCATTTCCCTAATTCAAATTTCTTGCAAACCTATACATAATGAACAAAAACAATACCCCCTAAAATAACAGTTTGGGCCCTAACCACTTTAAAACTAAATTTTCATCATACTGCCCCAAAAACAGCCGTTTTTAGTTCTCTAAGTCGTACGCAAAATGATCGTTTTTGGATCACTTCGAACAGGAGTACTGAAAAAACATATGGTAAATTTTGCCGTACTCTAATGTCAAAATTTGTTTATGTTACGTTTGAAAGGTTGAACGATTTCTTAACTTGTGTTTGTAAAGAACTAACAGATGTGTAAATGACAATGAATATTTTGGATAACCTCAAAATTATGTAGTCTATTTTCTTAACGATTAAATGGTTGTTTGTACATAATGATGAATATAGTTGTTCATCAGACGGAGCAAAAGTGTCTCCTTGGTACTTGATCGCATTTCCAAGCTCGGCTGCGCCTCGCCTGTAAATTACGATCTCGTACCAAAAAGAGCCACTTTCGCTCCTAGTAATGAAAACTACTATTTTGTTAAAAAAAAAAACCCCAACTAACCCAAATTACAATCAAAGAAACATTTCCCAAATCTCTCATTCATGCACCACACCCATATTTACAAACCCAAACATTACATGCAATGACCCAAGCAATTTCAGACAGTCAGCTAGGTCAGGTGGTCAGTCTCTGGTGGCAGCACTCTACAACCTGCGAACTGTAAACAGCTGACTGCTTTCAAAACACTCATTGCAACTTTCCTCGCACGAACCACCTGTATCATAACTAAATAGTCTTATTCTAAACTACCTTCCAAAATATTACCACTAAGAAATCTTAAATATACAAGTTATAAACCACTAACACCTGTAAACTAAAAACTGCTAAACAAAACCCAGTAATCTATCCCCTTAACTAACTTATCAATTATGCCTCTGCAACAATGCATCTGCACTTCCCATTTGCAGTATGTCTGAAACAAACACTGTCTCTAAACACCCACCTAGGCTCATAAATTGACAGGGCTACCAGTTACATCACACTGCATCCATTAGTACGCCACAACCGTTGGAGTGGCGTATCCCATGTATATCCTAAATTAAAACTCACCTGAAAAACACACAAAATTATACTGTAGTCATACAATACCACTGCAGCACTCCACCAGGGGACCGGCATCCTTGATAAATCTTACCTCCATAAATACCATAAACATGAAACATAAAGACCAACTGAGTACCTCATAGTCCCAACTTGAAAAACATCAATCATAGGCGTATATCCCACCATGGGAATACAACTCAGTGCCCGTCACGTCCCGCTCAACCATCGACAAACTCGACTGCTCGTCGAAACTCAAAAAAACACTCCCGAAAACTCATCGAAAGCACCAGAATCATATACCCAACATCGTGTCGAAAAAACACAATTCACACTCTCAAACTCAAGTCTAAAAAACACAAATCGCATAGCTACTGGACCTCGAGTCCAAAACTCACAATTCACACTCGGCCTCGAGCCAAAAAACCACAATTCATAAACACGACCTCGAGTCGATAAATTTACTGGAACAAAGGTACTGGACCTCGAGTCCAAAGAGCACAAGAAACACCTATCCAACCTCGAGTTGAAAATCCACAATTCACACTCTAGACCTCGAGTCGAGAAAAAAACACAATTCGCCAAACTCGACGACACGTCGAACACGATTCCCAATCTCGACCACAAGTTGAAAAAAACACAAGAATACATGGCTCAATACTCGTCAAACATAATAAAAGCCAACTCGACACTCGTCGAACCCAACAACTCGACACTCGTCGAACACAATAACTCGACACCCGTCGAACTCAATAACCCGACACTCGTCGAACACAACATAGTCCCACTGCAGTAGATGAATCACAAATCTTGTCGCACAACGAGACTTCAAATTAACGCACACGCGTCACTCAAACATTGCGTGAACAAAAAACACACTCGCATGCCACTCACTACGCGTATGTCACTCCTCAAAAAAGATAAACATACATCATAATTCCTAAACCTTCTAGCCTAACCAGAACATCCTAGCCCGTAGGGGGAGCTGACCGAAGGGCCCTCATAAAAAACGGTTCAAGAAAAAATAGTCAAAACTACAAAAAGTAAATTTTAAAACAAACATGCCTCTTTAACTTAACCCAACAACACTTTCGAAACCAGCAACTAATCTTAGAAAAGAAACCCAAGATTTAAACCAATTAAAGAAAACAAAATTTTATAAAAATAACTATACCCAGTTTTGAGAGTTACCAGGATCGAAACTTTGTAAAGCTTTAAAAAGCCCCAGCGCCCCACCACCCACATATGACGTGTACGAAACCCCTCTGCTGGCTGTTAACTAAGGAGTCCCGTAAATAGCTCTATGAAACAAAGAGACATGCTTGACAATGAAAGTACGTTTAATCCCAGGCTAAAAACAAAGTGCTCAAACATACTGAAATACTTTACAAAAACTAAGATTCTAGTACAATTAAAACTCAAAACCAAACAAACATTTCTTATTACTTTTATTGTTATTAAAAAGATTAAATTTCAGTCAAAGATAACTCAAAGGGGAAGCAGGCTGGAATCTGTATGAATAATAAGACCTACACTTTAAATTTTAAAGAACTAAAAAACAGATTACTCATGTGGGCCCTGGCCTGATGTGCCACGAGCCCTGAGGCCCCTTGGTCCTCCAACACACACACCCATAACTCCCTCCTAAGCAAATGACCCCCAATCTCCTGTTACTTGACCTACTTAAAGCCTGAGCTGTCAGTCAGTCAGCATAACAAGAGTCTGTTTAATAATAATTCCAGTCTACTCACACAACATGCTCAAATACTTCCTCTTTAAAAGGTCAAACCACACAACCATCACAATACTTCAAACAAGAATATGTTAAACAAGTTTACCCTTACCAGCTACGAGGGTCGTCCAGAAAGTAAAGCACGTTTTGTTACTAAATCTAGCCCTGTTGCCCCAACACCGCGACTGAGTGTGCGGTCTTCTCCTGGTCCCAATCTGAGCCAAGTCTCGTTGCCGACCGACCAAGTATTTCATTCTCACAGCGTTTCAAAATGGCGTCCTTTGAATATCCCGCCAAATGTATTTGACCTAAGAATGTTGCTTCTTTCAGTTCCTTACTTCTTTCAAACACTTTCTAGCCTAAAAATTCCCTTAACTACGAAAAAAATTTATTCACGTAAGGACAGGTAAGGGTTACACAGGGATTGTCCAAAAATGTCTCACTTGAGGCAGCAAAGTTTTGTGAAGTTTGGATCAGCATAGAGCACAAGAATTAGCAAGTTCTTGTGGCATGGATCAGCAACACTCTAGCCTGCGATTGGATTTATCCAAATCGCATGTTTTTTATGGCATGTGAAGTTATCGTAGGGCGTCATAATCGACTCAGGATCACCTTTTTCTCCTCTACGAATAAATTTAACAGTGAATAAACGTTTTAGGCCGCAAAACTCTATTTAAATCATCTCACTCACATTCGGCGGGATTTTCATTAGACACTGCCATTTTGAAAAGCTGTAAAAATTAAATGCGTGATCGGTCGGCAACGAGACTTGGCTGAAATTGAGACCGGGAATGGACCTTTAGACCGCACACTCAGTCGCGGTGTTGGGGCAACAGGGGGATTTAGTAACAGAACGTGCTTTACTTTCTGGACGACCCTCGTATTTTAAAAGCCATATTTATACTGCAAATTCTTCGAAAGAATACATTGCTTTGTTGATGAGAAATTGTTTAAGCTCCAATTGGAATTTATTGTAAGATACTTCTGCACGAATTTCTACAGGAAATTTGTTATAAAATTTTGACCCAGCATATTTAGGTTTCTTTTCAAAAAGATGTAAATTGCGAAAAGTAATTGCTAAATTGTCCCAATTTCTAGTAAAGTAATCTTGGTTATCTCCCATGAGCTCTAATCCTTCAATCTATGTTTGACTGATAGAATCGTCTCAAAAATATACATGCCGTAAACTGTCATAATTTTTTCGGTCTTGAAATACTCTTTGACCGAGGTTCTGGGGTGGATATCAAAAGTTATTCTTATTGCTTTTTTTGCATTTTTAAAATTGAATTTAAACAAGTGGCTTGAAGGGGCTAAAAGCCCCTAATGAGGGAAAATTCAAACAATTCTTATTTATTATAGTACAAAATACCTTCATAGCAAACTAAATCTACCTTATATTGATATCTAGCCTACCACATGGTTTTCAATCAAGTATCAGCATCACATGTTTTATGTAAACAAAGCAGACGTTTTTAGATCCCAATGCTTTTTAAATGGCAGATATTTTACGTTATTTCTCATTTTCTGGTGATTTTCAAGGAATTTCATTATTTTTCCCGCCATCACGGTATAGAGACCTTTAATTTGAGCCCTTTCCATATTTCTACGACTTGCCAGACGCCCACAATTTTGACGCAAAGAATCGCCTTACAGAATTAAATATATGATTTTATTCAGCTATATGTTATTGTTTTGTATTGTTGTATCTTTAACCATGTTTAATCTGTTTTTGATTACAAACTTTGTCATTTTGACATTGGATAGTGAGTGGAAGCGTGGCCGTCGGAGCCAGCTTGAACTATGTAATACATCATTGCTGATTTTTCCTCTGCTTTTGGGTAGTGGAACTAAAAAAAATTAACACTGGATGTCCCCTTAATTAGAGGGTTTAATAATACACATCTATGACAGTCAGAGTTAGGTTGAATCAGTTAAGTAGGCTATTAAGAATCTCTTTGAGTTTCTACAACAATTGCTTTAAGGCTCATTACCCTCAAAGTTTTTGCTGTAAGTCTCGCCTCACAAAATATTTTGGACACATAATAAAGTTTAAAATGGAAAAAATAACTCAGGGTGCATCAGAGCAATTTCTCATGCATGTTGTTGTAGGGAACCCACGTTTCACCTCCCCTTCTGCGAATATTGCCAACATTGCACACCTCCATAATGTAAATATTGAAAAGAGTTTTAAAATGTTCTCCATGGGGCCTCACCATAGTCAGTTTCAGTTTCAACCTTAATGTCTTCAAGATACGGTAAGTTAGCTGAACAGATCTGGAAATGAAAAATCTTTTCCTCTGTATATTTATTAAAGTAATTCTAGTTACCATGTTGTATATGATGTTTTAGCTAATATTTTTAAAATATTGCGGCCACATTTGGAAACATACTATGGACATGTTATGGAAATCAGTGCAGGAGCTGGTGTTCTAACAGAAGAATTTTTAAAAGCCAAACTGAGAAATGTACGGATTTATGAACCAGATCCTGTTCTGTGCAATCATCTTTTGGTAAGTAATTTTAATCACATAAGTTATTAAGAAAAATATTGCTATGAATGACATCAAAAAATTTCCTGTTAGACAAGCCAAAAATACATTTTTTTCTTATTAATATTTATTTTGTGACCCTTAAATATGAAGGTTACAAAATAGCCTACAACCAACATTAGTCACAAAAAATTTAATAAAAACTTATCAGGGGAAAAATCAACAAATGATGGCGCACCAATTGGAAAATTTCAGTTGAAACTATTTCTTATCTAGCATAAAAAAATTTTGTGTTTAGGAATTTACACATGAATCTAAAATGATTAACTCCCTCACTCACTCACTGATCACAGTTTCTAAAAAACTATAAGGCCTTGGGCCACGAAACTTGACACAAACATTCTTTATAAGCTCTAGATATCCATCAAAGAAAATATGTAAAAAATTATCTAGATTAATCAACCTATCATAGTTCTGGACTGCTGTAATGGCGAGTGAGTGAGTGTGCTGTATTCAGAATGAGCGTTATACATCTGTATTGTGAAAACAATCAATCTTATGATTATATGTTTAAGTAAAGACACATTTAGAATATGAAACTTTGTGCTGCAAGCGCAAATGCAATAAATATTCAATTTAAACAAGGTCACACTACACAGTCTATGTTAAACGTACACAAAATATGACAAGAAAATATCCCGCAGAGCTTACCGCAGTCTAAGAACATGTTGTATGATTATTAGTAGAGGTAATACTCAATATTACGTTTCGTATTGCGCAAGACAACTTTCGGTTCAATATTGCAGTAAGTAGTTCAACACAATCATGAGTTTTTTAGCAGGCAATTTGTAGAGTTTCAGCAGAATTATAGCATTGATGATATATCTTTATGAACTGATTATAAATTTTAGTAATTGTTCCAAGAGTTGAATTGTTTTTAATTGATGTTTAAAAAACCCTGGTAGGTAGTTAATTACTAAATTACCAGATTACTCCCTCTCAAATTGCCAATCAGATAAAATCAAAGGGCAGCTTTTTTATCAACAAAAACATTGCAGCAGGACCTCCAGTATACACTCTAACTTTCTTGGTACCAGATCCTCTTAAGATAATGTACCAAATTTAGAGTATATTCACATTTTCATTAACTAATCGGTGATTTATTGTGGTATATTTTTAAGAGAGTCTTGACCTGTTTCAGTAATAACTAACAATTGGGGGCTATATAATTCATTTAGATTCCAAGAACCCTAAAGACAGTTCACCTCAAAAGTGGAGCCAGAGGTGCTCTGATATTTAGACCCAGAGAAACAAACATGTCCAAGATATCATAAAAAATTCCCCTGCCTTTGATGAAAATTGGACAAAAATTGCTCTGTGTACCGTAATGATCCATAACTCTGTCCATGTTCTGATCTGAGCTTGGCAGCAAGGGGTGTTCTAGTGCCTTTCATAGTGCAATAACTGAATATAATTCAAACTAAAAAACTGACATATAATAAAACTAGCAGAACCCGTGGCTTCGCTCTTGATAAAAATTCCATACAGTATCACCCTTTTCCATTTATTCCTCTTGTTGTAAAATATATTTCTTTAAACATGTCAAATGTACTGTCATAAAAGAGAGAAATGTTTTTAGAAATTTCCTTCGTACGCAGGTCTGCTACGATGGGGTCTATTCCTGAGGACCTATGTCAAAGGGTGTTGCTGGCCTGGGTAGGCCCGTGCCCAATATCGGCGGTACTCCCTCTTGCAATTGCCGTTTGCTTGTGTCGGCTGCCCAGTCAATCTTGCTGTTAGGTGAAGAGGATTGCACTCACACACTCGAGAAGTACCCAGACTGGCTTACCCAAGTCAAATGCCGAGAAGCATTTATGATAGTTTCTGCTTACCTGAGATTGTCCTGATGACGATCATGGGGCATGACACCTGAAAAGGAGTGGCACCCTTGGCTTTTTCGGGGGCGCGTTGAATCTGCTTGCATACATAGAAAGAGTGGCCCTAAGGCAGGAATATATGTATCCCCGTCGCAGCAGACCTCCGCACTCAGCGAATTCTGAAAACTTTTTTCTGGGGATATTTTTTTCTATTAACTTACAGCACATTTATTTCAGAAACTAATTAAGCTTTACAAAAGTGATGCAAGATTGTTCATGGCAAACTTGTTGGCGTTAGGAAGTATATTGAAAGCGGATACAGAAGACAATACAGGGAGGATTGAGACATTATTTGATGGTATTTTACACTCAAGCTGGGAAAGCGGTAAGTTAATTTAATCATTTTATGTGTCTCCATTTCAATTTAATATTCAATATAACTAATTGTTTTATTGTTAGTCATTGGCAATGATAAGTCCTGCTCAGCTTAGCTTCAGTTTTAATAAGTTCAAACATTTCAGCGAATTTCTCCTATAGGGAAGAAGCTATTACGGTAGGTCTCATGGTAAGGCCTAAGCCCAAGACCATAATATCTTTTTGATTTGGGGCCCCCAGAAGCAAAAAATACCATTCGTTCAAATTTCTAGATATATATATATATATATCATTAATTTCGTAAGGATTTTCTTTGCGTCAAAATTGTGAGCGTCCGGCAAGCCGTAGAAAGATGGGAGAGGGCTTAAATTAAAGGTCTCTATTCCGTGATGGCGGGAAAAATACTAAAATTGCTTGAAATACACCAGAAAATTTGATATAACATAAAATATCTGCCATTTAAAAAGCATTAAAATCAAAAAACGTCTGCTTTGTTTACATTAAAACATGTGTTGCTTATACTTGGTTTTAAACCACATGACAGATGTTGGTAAATAATATGGTTGGTTTAAAATTTAGCTTTAAATGTATGTTGAACCTACTATAAGAAATAACTGCTTTTTTTGTTACTTTTGAATTTTCTTATTTTATAATTTAAGGGCTTTAACATACTCACCATTTTAAAAAAATTAGGAATTTCATAAGTTTGTTTTGTTTAAATTAGCAGTAGTTGATGTTGATTTAAAGTCAAGTGATTTGTAATATTAGCACAATCGATCAGCGCAGACTATAGATTTAGAGAAACTTATATATAGAGCCCTATAGCTCTGCCAGTTTTAAGTGTGGTCGGAAATGGTCATACTTTTGGCCAGCGATCGAGTGCAACATCAACTTTAAATTTGGGCAATAAAAGTACATTGAATCTTGAATCTACAAACACAAAGCAGCATTTACTCCCGGGCAACCATAAACACGCGTGGGACGTAAGGTAAAATCCTCAATAACTATTAACTATTCACTGAGCTGGTGGTGTCCAAACCTAACTCCTCTATGGGATGGAGCCAGAGGCTTTAACATAGAGCGTGGAATCGTCAATGAGAGACCATTTTTTTATTTCATCCTTACCTATTTACCTATTTAGTAAAAAATGTAGCTTCAAGCGGAAGTTTCCATAATAAGTACCCTCTAACCGTCCAATGTATACTTTTGAAAAGCTACAGGCTACATACAATTTATACAGGTTCTGAGAAGCAATGTGTACATATGAGCATGACGTCACAATTTGTTTGTATTTTTGTATTAAATCTCATGACTTCCTGGGTATATAAATTAAGAGCTACAATCTGTGGTTAATCTTTAAAAGTTCTTCAAACCATCTTCATATGTTTGATTAAAAAGTGAACTAGGTTTGTTTTGAGGTCGATGGGTAGTGCCACCGTTCCAGGAATTCAGCCCTTTACTATAAATAAATAAATAAATAAAATAAATAAGATTTTATTGTCATTAGGCTTACAAAAAAGCAATAGACAAAGTAAAAGGTCACAATTATGTACAATAAGTATTTACATGAGTTTTATAACAATTCACTAAACAACTATTTTGTAATTGACAAATCATAAGACTCCATGTAGTTTACAAAGCAATTATAAAAAATACAATTTGATTATTACTTAATTCAAAGAATTCTTCTATAGAATAAAAGGGATTATCAATCAACCAATTATGCAACTTTTTCTTGAAATCTTCCAAAGAACAGTTTGATAAGCAGGATACAAATTTGTTATAGCATTTAGTTCCAATTATATCATAGCTTTTTAATGTCTTGGTTAATCTTTGAAAAGGTACATTAATGTTTTTTCGGTTCCTTGTATTATATGAATGTATTTCCTCTCTAAGTTGCTGACTTGGTAGATTGTTTATGGTATGCATAACATCAGTGTATATGTAAAGATTAACAACGGTCATAACTTTAAGTTTCTTAAACAGTGGCTTGCAATGGTCAAGTCTGTGTGAATCGGTGATAATTCTAACAACCTTTTTTTGAAGTAAAAGTATATTATGGACATGGCTACTGTTACCCCAGAGTAATAAACCATAAGAAATGATGCTCTGGAAAAAAGCAAAATATGCAGATCTAATGTACTTATCTGAAACATAACTTTTTAAATTTCTTAGCAAATAAATTACTCTAGATAACCTACCAGATATGTAATTAATGTGGTGTTTCCATGAAAGTTTATTGTCTAGATAAATTCCCAAAAACTTTACATTATCTGAGCTAATAGGCAAAAAAGTGTCTCTTAAGCTAAAAAACATGAAATTAGTTTTATTTTCATTCAGTAAGAAACCATTAGCTCTAAACCACTTGGATACTTCGGTAAGAGTATTCTCAGTTATTTGTTTTAGAGAGTCAATACTCGGGCTTTTGCTAATAAAAGTTTATCATCAGCGTACAGGACTGTGTGAGAATTTACATTAAATGGTAAATCATTTATCATGATCACAAAAAGTAAGGGGCCAAGTACCGAACCTTGGGGCACACCACAAAATACATCTGATTCTTTAGATTTACTATCACTGATACAAATAATCTGTTTACGATGCTCTAGGAAAGACTTAATAATGCTTAAACTATTGGGTTCAAAACCCAAAAAACCTAACTTATATACAAGTAACTAATGATCTACACAATCAAAAGCTTTACTCAGGTCACAAAAGGTGACCTGAGCAAACTGCTTCTCAGGTTTGCTATACTAAAGTTGCGTCCTTTCTTAAAAGTCTGAAACATACTAACAAATGTCAAAATACCTTTAAGTATCAAATGTTCAATAAACACTAGATTATTAAATATCTTACATTAGCATTGATGTTTTATTTTTAGGGGCTTTTTGCCCTTACAATCCACTAGTATATATACATATATATACTGTATATGTGTCTGTAAGCATGATAGCGTTCGCAAAAATGGTCCGATCGGAATGAAATTTGGCACAGACATGTAAATTATTAATTATTCGGACGAGTTCGTGAACCAGCCCGATCAAATCACCGGAAAGGGGGGTAAAGGGGGATAAACCCCTCCCCAAAAATGGGGTTTTTGAGTTTTTTACATAGAAAAATAAAATTTATCGAATTTTGGTCAGCACCATTGAATTCAGCTCGAAAAAACAAACTATTTAGTACCCTGAACCCATTGCATTTTCTTGCCAAGTATAGACTATTATTTTTTTATAGCCTTTTGCTCCTAAAAGCCACTATTAGGAGAGTATTTTTACACGCTTCCTTTTGAACGTATATTGACTTTACTTGATGCGAGACTTCATTTAAAATAATTTATTTAGGCACTTGAAATTCGCTGAGTATGCAGGACTGCCGCAACGGGGGTATTTTTTATTCATTATGACAACCTTTACTTATTTTGGCACTTCACTGAATGGTTGACTTGCTTCATTGAGAGTACAGTACACCTCGGATTATCCGCATTAATGTGGCGGAACACCGATCCGGATAACAAAAAATCCGGATAGTCCGAGTTCATTCAAAACCCCTAAATAGCGATCGCGTACCTTAGCCCCGGCTAAATGGATGTTGCAATCGGCATGTCCAGACTCTACAACATGTTAGTCTCTCAAATTTTAGGAGGGTTCAATTTTGAAACAAATTTAAGAACTAAATTTAATCATATGAACTATTAATCATATGAACTATTAATATATTAACTAATATATTAACTATTAATCATATGAATATGATGTGAACTTCTACCGTACCTACGGTATCGGCTTGGAATAAAACGCCAGATTAAAATATTTAATTTATTAAGATTAAATAATCATAACTCAAAATATCTCAAACTTGAAATAGTCATGACTTAAAGTAACTCAAGACTTATTACAGTAACTCTTCTTAGGAAACAACACATCAACACGTTAAACGACAGCAGTAAACAAACTCACAAAATTGCCATACGCTACACCTTTATTGATTATTACTAGCACTCCAAGAAAACTACTTTCACAAAAATGCTGTAACGATCTGTTCATGCAAGCGATTCCTTCAATAATTATTGTGATTCCAAATGCATACAGTAATGCATACATTTGCCTTTTACTTTAAGAAGGCGCATTTCACCCGTATACTCGCTAAAATCATGATTTTGCCGTGATTTTAATTTTTTAATTTTTTGGATGGACCAGTCCGGATAATCTTGGATCCGGATAATGTGGGGTATGGATAATCTGAGGTGTACTGTAATACCAAACGAGTCTGCACCCACACTCAACTCTACCTCACCAACCAACCGCATGCATACAAATTAAATTCAGAAAAGTTCAGAGGTATTCAAAGTGAAAAAAATAAACTTTATATACAAATTATGTCTATATGAACTGTAGCCTAATAAAAAATATGTTTTTAGTGTGGATTAACCCAACATTTTTCTAAAATAACATTCCTTCTTTTTCTGAAATTAACCTTTCACAAACTAAATTATCAACTTCAAAATCAGATAATTTATCAGATGAATGAATAATCTCACGTAAAACACTAATGAGTTTTTGATAGTTAACAGAGTTTTGTTCAAGACATATGAGACAAGCATAGAAACACATACAAATAGTATGATCCCTGCCAAGTTTGTTCTGAGGAACTCATATGCGCAAGCGGATTCCTGGCGACAAGATATCCCAGGAGCTGTCAGAACCAATTGATGTCTGGTTTGCCCGATTCCAAACAAAAGTGAGTCTTCTGCAGTTTCTACAGGTAAAACAATCGGTGGTTTACCTGTACAAATATTTTAAATCCAACCCACATGTTCAGTTGTAAACACAGTAATTGAGCTTGGTCAAATGTCGAAGGATAGCGCGACTGTTCCAAAAATTCAGCCCTTAACTGTTCTTTATTGACACCCTATTTTAAAATTCTGAGACTTATTGACAAATCTATATAAAAATCTTCCTCAAACATTAAAATCCCTCCAGCCGTCATTGAGGTTTGACTGTGAAAAGAAAACCGCTTGCGCACTAATATATAGATTTCCTTAATACCAATATTAAATGTAATAGGCCAAGTGATATATACAGTATAAAACTTAATATGGTTGGTGAAAACATTAGAAAACATTGACACAAAACTCCTTTTATTATTGTGCATGAGTCCTCTGCAAGAGATCTTTTTTACTACATGATATATTAAGGTCAGAAAATTGTTCAGAATAAGTTTGTTACGATATTGTAACAACCTTATTCTTAAAAGGTTTCTATTCTTAGTATAAAAAAACGGAGGTGGTTATAGGTGTTTGGTACGTTGGAAGAGATGATGTGTTTGGATTCTTACTACAGTTTGTTGGTATGCTTTATCTTGAGCTATGCTGTACATGTTGCCGGAACTGTCAAGTGTTGTTTATTCTCAATTATGAGAAACAATAAACAATAAAAAATTAATTTCAACAAGCATCGACTGTGTTTGTTTACAAATTACAATAAAGATATAAATGGAGAGCTGTTTGAAAATGTTCACATGTCTGGCTTGTACGACTTCAGAGATCAACCATGATATGCTGTAGCAAACTTTCACTCCACTCCAACTGCTTCAGCTGTAAACGATTCCCATAGCTCAAGATAAAAAGCACAAACTGTAATTAATTATTTCACTATCGTTCTGTCCCTAAACACTTTTTTTGTCATTAATAGAGCCTGTTGTGAAACTAATTGGAGTGTTGCCAAATGAAAAGTTTATTCTACATATCATGTTTTCCATTACTCTTCAGAGCGGCTTATGTAAATATGGAAGACCCGAGCTGTTTTTAATACTCCCTCCAGAGGGACTCAAGGTATGTTAATCTTGATTGGTGTATTTTAACTTTTCAATAAAGTATAACCTTAGTCACTGATGGCCACATTTGTTTAGTTAATTATGCAAAGGTTACATGTCGCCCTCAGGATAAGTAATTGTCCTGAATTTCAGCAAATTTACTCAACAAACTGTTAACCAAGATCCAATCCCTTTAGCTGTACAGGGGTTCTTTAAATATCTCCCCTAAAACAATACTGTTCATTTCATATTGTGTAAAGTTTTAAATTAAGATCACCTACTCAGTTGCTAAAGATTTTAAAGAAGCATTGGGGGAGGGGTTGTAAGGGCCAAGGGGGGTGTGACCATGGGGTAGGGGTACCAACCGCGGGTTCACTCTTGATTACGCCTCGGATATCTCAATGCCAGGGATTTAAATGTACGTTTTATTCTAATCTTTATTTGTCCCGTGTACGCTCAGTGGCCCTTTTATGGCACAGCTGCCTCAACACAGTGGGAATCCACATCACACACACGGGTATCGGAGACAAAGGGGCTCGCAATTACATTTAAAATCAATTTCAGTTTTCCAGAAATAAATCACATATTGATTTTGAAGTGTGATGAGGTGAGCGAGAGGTGGTAGTGGGCTCCATGAGAAGAAAATACCCCCGTTGCAGCAGACATACATACTCAGCGAATTTCAAATGCTTCAATCATTTAGACGGAGCCTGAAATCAAGTACAATCAACTTAAATCCTGAAATAAGGATTTTAAGGATTCCTTATTTCCTGAAATAAGGAAACAAACTTACAGCTGGTGCAGTAGCAAACAAATTAACAGCTGATTTGCAGGTCATTGTTGCATTATTCGTCAGTACGTGTGCACTGTGCATTAGGGTGGTGAGAAAAAACTAAATTTTGGAGTTTTGTATTGCTATAGGTCTCAAAAGTTGCGAAATAGCATGTAGAATACTGAAATATTAACTTAAAAAAAAAATCATTTAAGATCTTCTGATCTCGCGATGACCTTGAATTTTAACATGTAATTTTAACATGTAAAACTCCAAAATTCCAAAATTTTGTTTTTTCGCACCATCCTACTGTGCACCTTGTGCATTGTTCGTCCTCAACAGTGTTTAATCTGGCAGAACTGACTTCGATTTGGAAACGTGATTACTGACTCACGGTCTTTTGGACCAGGTCTTATATAAAAGTTAGTATATTGAAAAATGATGAGCTTATTTGCATAAAAACTCCACTAAAGTCTTTTCCATTAGTTTTGTGATTACTTTATATAGGATATATGTGCATACAAAATATTTATGTAATATAAATAAAATATATTTTGAATTGCAGTAGGTGCTTCAATAAATTATTGTTATTGCCTTCAAAACGTCCGTATGTTGTAAAAAGATGTGTTTATACTGACAAAAACTCCACAAACGTATTGTACACTAGTGTTTTGAATATTTTATATAAGAAATATGTGCACACAAAATATTTATATGTAACATGAAGCCTTACGTGACTCACGGTCAAAAACACCAGAACTCTAATGAAACTTTCATTGAACTGACTGTAAGGGTTAGAGAATGACGGGAAGTGAGTCATGATGTTTCTAGAAATACGTACAAGAGGTATAGTGACGGCCAGCCCTGCCGACAACCAAAAAATATAATTTTTATTGAAAAAACTTCTAACCCGGTCTTTTAGACAGGTATGTCAGTACTCGCGGGTTATTAGCTTAATTTAATTGGTTTCTAAATGTTATTTCATTACAATAGTTATTTTATTTACTATCTCATTACATTTATCTTGAGCGCCAGTTTGTTTTTTTGAATAGAACCGCTTTACGTGGCAGAAATCGGAGATGAATTTTTTCTATGGATTAGCTAATGGAAATTCTAGGTTCTCCTAGTGAGTTCATCCACAGAAAAAATGCATCTCCGTGGATTCTCTCCACGTAAAGTGGTTTATTTCACAGAAAAAACAAACTGGTGCTCAAGATAAATGTAATGAAATAGTAAATAAAATAACTATTGAAATGAAACATAATTTTCAAACCAATTAAATTAAGTTATTAAACACTGTTAATAATGGACAACGCACAATATGCACAGTGCACACGTACTGACGAATAATGCAACAATGATCTGTAAATCAGCTGTTAATTTGTTTACTACTGCACCAGCTGTAAGTTCGTTTAATTCTAAATCAGCTGATTGTTGATTAACTCTGTATGACTATTTCGTAAATAAGGTAAACCCTCTACTTTCATACACGAATAATGAAAAATCTAATGTTTTAAGTTATTTGTGTTACAAACTCAGTAAAAGTGCACATTTTTGAATAGGAAATTAAATTTCGCAACTCTTCTCTCTCATCATATTTTTGTAAAACCTGTAGTTTTTTAGTTATTAAATATAGAAAAATAAAAATGGCCGCCATTTTGAAATGGTACAAAGCAGAAATTTGATACTCCATACAAAGATAGGTCCTGTTAGTCATCATACATTTACTAATTTTGATATCGGTACGTCAAGTCGTTCAAAAGTTATAGTCAGTTATGTAAAAATCACGTACAGGCGGACAGGCGGAAAACGAAGCGAGATAGACCATATTATGTTCATATGACATTTTTTGTTTATTTTGACCTGCTCAGTAATTTGGTAAAGTTTGGCACAGTACTTGCTGGACACCCTGTATACTGTATATTTGTCTGTTAGCATGATAGCGGCCGTAAAAATGGCCTAATCTTAATGAAAATTGGTACAGACGTGTAATGTGGTAATCACTCAGACGAGCTCGTGAACCAGCCCGATTGGACCACCAGAAGGGGAGGTAAAGGGGGATGAATCCCCCAAAAAATGGGTTTCTCAAGCTTTTTACATATAAAAATAAAATTTATCGAATTTTTGTTCACACCATTGAATTTAGCTCAAAAAAACAAACAGTTCAAAAAAAAGCAAAAAAAAACAAAATTTTGAATCACTGCTCTATGTCCATTGGTTACCGAGATATTGAAAGTGGTAAACACAGAACGTTTTCCCAATGTTAACCGAATCTACTATATAAATTTGTCAAATACCACTCACGTATAATCAACGCACAGCCCAAACTATTTGACCTAGAACTTTGAAAATTTGCATGAATGTTCCTTTTAGGGCGTAGGCATCCGCTAAGAACGGATTTTACAAAATTCGTAGTATAAAGGGTTTTTGGCGAGGCCGAAGTTTTCAAATTTTCCCATATAAAAGTGTGTTGGACAATTTTTGTTTACATTTTTAATGTTCATGAAACAATCAGCTGGTAGTTAGCTTCGGAAATGTATACGTTGATGCAGATGATAATAATAATTGATTTCTGTCTTGATGGCTTCATTGTTTTTTGTTGATTTATTTCAAGGACATAACTATGTACTATATAAAAGTTACATTTAGTTTAGATAAAATCCACCATTAATTAGTTAGGTGGCATCATCTTTTTTATTTTGGTAGCGGTAGTTATCGGTTTTCCTGGAGGCCTTCCTAATAGTTTTTTAACTACATCCATGTCTGTCCGATGACTTGGCGTTTCATATAATTGTACGCACATAGTTTTATATGTGAAGAGCGTACTGCCTTTTGTGGCTAAGTTTTGAGACTAAATCCCGGCAAGATTGAAAGAGAAAAGTACAGTGGTTTGTTAATCACAAACAGAATGTGCTCTAATGATATGATTCTTTGATCTATTTATGTAAACATTTATAAATTATACAAATACCTGATTGTAAGTTATAATTATACTATCTTCTCTACTATATTTTTTTCAAATACCACTGACTTATCATTGTACAGCCAAAACTACTTGACGTAGAACCATGAAAATGTGCATGAACGTTCCTTACAGAGTGTTGGCATTCACCAAGAACGGATTTTTCAAATTTCGAGGTTATAAGAGAATTTTGGTGGGGTTGAAGCTTTGGAAGCCATGCTAATGTTATGGATGATCTTTTTTTTTAAATTTCCCATTTTATTCAATCAAGCAGATGGTAATTAGCTTTACAAACGGTTACATTGTTACAGCTGATTTATAATTTGATTCCTTTCACACGGTTTTATGGTTGTTTTGATTATTTTGTTAGGTCATTCGTACTATTTAAAAGTTGCATTTGGTTTAATTTTGTACCTGATATGTTTAAATAAGCCCATTATATGGTACCATCTATTTAGGCACCGGGAGCTACAGTTATTTCCTTAGGGCGGCTCTTATGTTTTTTATTACAATCATGCCAGTTACTATAATTTGGAAACTCTTTTTTCATCTAATTCATCGGTGTCCCAGCTTTTGACGGAAAAATAAATGCTGCAATCAGTGGTTGATTTTTAAAACTATCACTAACTGCCCATATGTTAAGTTAAAAACTAAGTGAATTGAGTTTGAAACACTGCCGACGGATAGCACCATAACTGCTCCGAACTTTCAGCCCTTTACTTTGCTTAATTGATGTCCTACTAGACAATTCAGAGACGTAATGGTAAATTGGTAAATCTACAAAGAAGTACCTTAAAATCGACTCATTTGATGGTAAAATCGATCCGGCCGGTTTTTAAGAAAACCTTCACTGTCTACTGTGGTATAGTCTATATTTTTTAACCTACTCTCCGCCATAAAACATAAACATCTCTACATGACATATTCCATGATATAAATATTTTTTATTCAGTCCTCTAGATTTTTCATTTCAAGGCTAGACCATAATTTTTATCGTGAGCGAAGCCATGGCTTTTGCTAGTGGGAAATAAGTAAAATTCTATATCTTGGTTATTTCTCATCATATCTTGATAAAACTTAGTAAATGGCTTCTTCTAGTTCAGATCTATTTGATATAGAATTAAAACCACCCAGTTTTAATATACCTGTAGCAGCAACCCTGCATACTCATTATCCATGTTATTCATATGGGGCTTACCAAAACATGTCAAATCTCGCTATGTTGGATTGAAATATGTTGTTTTGTATTTGACATTCGCTGAGTATGCAGGTCTACTGCAACGGGGTTTTTTATTTATTTATGAAAATGAACTAATGGTGTTTTTGGAATTACCCTGTAAGGGAAATTTGCTCAAAGTAATAATAAAACAAATCTAGTTAAAATATCGCTGCAGACGAATCTTCAAATGCAGATGAAATTTAAATGCATTAAATTTTAAATAAACTTGTCAACTGGCACATTTAAGCTCAGCAGATTTGAAATTTTTGGAGATTGCATGTTTTTCTTAGGCTAGGGTTGGATACCAAACTACTATGTGACAATATTATGTTAATTCACGAGCACATTAAGGTATTTGGGTTAAAATTGAGGTTTTGAAATTACTATAGCCAAGAGAACAACTGCATTTTCACCTTAATTCTATTTCTCAACCTTATTCGGATAGTCCAAAATCGGATCGGATGATTCGGGTCTGATAATCCGAGGTGATCTGTACTGAGTTCATTAAAATATGTTGAGAAATAAGCAAAATATAGAATTTGATTATTTACTTTTATATAGGGTCAACTGTATCGGCACAAGTCTACTATTGGTACTGTGTTTACAAAAACCAAGAGCAATCTCTTTTTAAGTAATGGACGTAGACTAATGATTTAAAATGCTAAATGATTTAGCTTTTTGAACTGATTTCAATGGTAAAGATTTTTTTTTAGTTTGTTTATGTCAAAATAATAACAAATTGGTATAAAAATTCCCTCTTTAACAACCACTCCCCCTCCCCATGCAGTTCCAATGGACCAAGTAGGATGGTTTACGAACTCGTCTGAGACCTATGTGTACCTAATTTCACCAAGATTGAATAGAATTTAGTTTTTAATAGAGTTGTTGTAAATATGGTTTAAAATTACCTTTTCATCTCCAGTTCAATTGTTGAATTTTTATCCTACAACCAGGTTTCAATGCTGAATTGTGCCATTCTGGGTTGAGGCGACATCGTCACACATCAAACAACGACTGCAATTTCAACTTGATGTGGGATTGACAACATTCTTGAGAATGGTGCAATTCAACGTTGAAATCTGGTTATAGTATAAAAATTCAACCATTGAACTGGAGACAAAAAGGTAATTTAAAACCATATTTACAACAACTCTATTAAAAACTATCCAATCTTGGTTAAATTAGGTACATATAGGTCTCAGACGAGTTTGTAAACCATCCTACTTGGTCCATTGGAACTGCATGGGGAGGGGGGTTGGTTGTTAAAGAGGGAATTTTCATACCAATTTATATTCACGGCTTCTAACTTAATTTATACATAAACAGTGTTACCTGAGAATTAAATGCACACTGTTTTCAATTATTATTTTGTGATCTTAAGTTAAAATACGGGAGTTCGGTTAAGTAATCTGTCAAATAAATGAATACAGGAAGTACCTGTTTTGTAATGCATAACAAGTGTGAACATCCACCTTGTCAGGACCAAATAGGAAAATTTCATATTAATACGTGAGGGGTTTTCTTTTCACGGCCACAGTTCAAGAATGGCTGGACGGATCACAAGGTTTAAGGTGCCAAAATAAAGGTATTTTGGCATAGATTTTCCAATACTTCCCAGAGTTTTAAGGAACGGGGATCGATTAAGTACAGTAAAGGGTTGAATTTTTGAAACAGTACGGCAATACACACTACACCAAACTCTTAAGTTCTGAAGGCTAATCATAGATTGCAGCACTTGTTATTCCCATGCAAAGCCAAGACACCAGCTAGTATTATTCAGTTGGTCTTATTAAGTTTAAATTATTTAGTGTTATTTATATTGCTGCTTGTGTCTTTTTTTCAGAAACTAACATCCAAGCCAAGTGAAGAGAGACAGTATAAAAGCAAATCAGTGGTATTTCAAGTCTTGTTTGACTTTGAAGAACTGGCAAAAGTACCTGAAAATGCTTTAATACCCTGTTTGAAAACCCCAAGATTAAAGAATAGCCAGAAACAGGTTGGATATTATTCATTTCGTAGGCAATTTTTAATACCTATATTTTTATAGTCGGCAGCACACCAGGTCTTATTAGTCCCTTTTTTATGGTCAATATTTAAGTATTCAAAGACCTGGATGAAGATTTAAAACTTGTTAAGATCTTTCCATTTTATTCTGAACCAGATCAGTATCATCATCAAGAATATTATATATTTATTTATCAAACTCAAAACTTTCAATCAAATAATGAACTAAATTTATATCAAGGAATAAAAGTAAAATTTAACTAAGTCAATCAAGACAATTTTGAAATAAATATATCAATTACCAATAGAAGCAAATTTCACAGTTTAAAGTGAACTAAGACCATTTTTGAAGAAGCCATATTTGTACAGATTTTATTTAAAATTATAATAAGAGATCTATATTGGCATTATTTTATTATTATTCAAAAATTTCCCATCAAATTTCAATGAAATTTAATAACGTTACTAAATTGATTTTCCAATGATTGCCTCGCACGATACTAACGCCCTATCATAAGAGTTTTTGTGTTCTATTTTCAGAGACTAGCCCGGAGCCATATTGAATTGTGAATTATAGGCTATTAAATTTTTATCCATCCCCATCCTTTGTAACAACCATTGTATGCCCCTCAAAGTCAAAGTTTTAATACCGGTAATTAAAGATATTGTAATTTTTGCATAAATATTAATTTTAGCGAATTTCCCCTATAGGGAAGTATTAGCGAATTTCCCCTATAGGGAAGTAGCTATTACCGTAGGCGGCATGGTGAGACTTAAGCCCGGGACCATGTTATTTTTTCATTTTGAGGTCCCTAGACCCCAAAAACACCGTTCGTTCATTTTCATATATATGTATATATATATATATATACCTGTCCGTAGGCGCGATAACTTTTGTAAAAAAGGTCCGATCTTGATGAAATTTGGAACAAACGTGTAAAGCGTCATTCATGACTTCGAGTTCGCAAACCAGCAAGATTGATTTACTCTAAGAAGGTTTTTTTCACAAAATAAAATTTATTTTCAAGATTTAACACCTTTTTACTAATTATTTTTAAACTTAATTGTCAAAAATGAATTCAGCTTAAAAAAACAAACAATTTAGCATTTTGAATTATTATTCTATGTCAATCCGTTGCTTAGATATTTGATAATATTGGATGTGCTAAACACAGTACGTTGTCCAATATTGTTTTTAATTTTTCCCTCCAAAAAGTATAGTCACCCTGATTTGAGATGTTTTTTAAAAATACAATTCTGAACATATGATTAAATTTGCAGGTGTTGAATATTTTATTTGTGTTTATTTTGAATAGTTAGAGTTAATTGATCAAGATTTTGCAGAAAATATATACTATATCAAAAAATACAAATTATTTTTAAATTTAATAAAGAAAGTAAGAGCATTTGGAGGGGGGGGGGGGATGTCTCGGTCTAAACTGCCTGAAAATGTAGCATAATATATGATATGTTTAATAATGAGGATTGATAATATGTTTTATTGAAATTGGCTGGAGATGTAGGTCTGTTGCAACAGGGATGTTTTAATTACTATAAAACTGACCATATGATTGAATTTAATTTTTTCATGAGATTGAATTATTTGTTTGTTTTGAGTGTTATGAGTTCATTGGTTATATGTTTGTTGACATTTATATTCTATAACAAGATTACAGTTATTAAAAATTAAAAGCCTAAGAATTATATAAAATACAAAAGTGTATGTATTACTAATGAAAACTAATATGGTCTCTTTGTTAATTTTCCTCATGTTTAAAGCTCATGAATGATTAAATATGCGTTTTTAGTATATTATTTACTTAACGTATTCAAATGATACTTTCCTTCAAACAAGTTGAATGCTCACATATACAAAATAAATCCTATGGAAATTCGCTGAGTACGCAGGTCTGCTGCGACAGGGGTATTTGTATCTCAAATCAATCTTTTCTTTTGTTTAACTTATATAAACTAGACCTTTGTAGCGTTAGGAACCAGCGGACGCCACCTTGGATCCAGTGAAGAAGAAAGAATATTTAGGCTATTATTAAATTACATGAGTGTAAATAAACCACTTACCTGAGTCACATTTATTGATTATTTATTTATTTATAAATAATAGAGAGAGAGCGTGTATTTCCTTATTTTAATTGAGAACTAACATTGAAAAATATTCTACAGTGTAATGCAGGCCTTTGTCAATAGTCTTTTGTTAGAAGTTTTTATAGAAGGCCATTTTGAAAAGTAAAATGCAGTCTGAAACAGGGACTGGCTAATAAAAATATGTTTGAATATTTTTGTTCTATTCTATGCAACTTAGTTTTTTACTGTCTTATTTTTTAAGTATTTAATGTAAACTCATGCTTTAATACACCATCCTTTTCAGAGTAATGAAGTTTCTGAACATTTATGTTTGGTAAAACTATCACCCAAGAAAGACCTACTTCAAACAATTCCTCCAGATTTACTCAAGTCATTTTGGATTTTTGTGAATTTAATGATGTACAAAAAGTCGTCCTTAGTAATTAACAAAATGGAGTAAGTATGTACAATTACTTCACTGTTAAATAATGAATATGTTTTTAGTTGATTATTTCTGAATGAGACGCTCTTACAAAATTTCATTAGAGCAAAAAAGCTACATTTAAACCTGTGTTACAAAGACATTCCTATTCCTCGCCTATACCAATGTCATCATCCCAAGAACCGATATCATCATGCCCTTTTTCATTGGAGCAAGGGGCTAAGGTCCCTTTCACACAATGCAGTTTTTATGCAGCTGCTGCTGTGTGATTCGGCATTGTTTGTGACCTTTTAAGTGCTTTTACACGACGTGGCAGCATGCTGCACAGTGATTTCGTATCATATACATTTCCTAAAATGAGACATCAGCGGGTCACACTGCTCCTCACTGCATGGCAGCAGCCGTATAAAAACTGCTATATGTGAAAGGGGCCCTAGTTGTCTATTTTAGCTTCGCACAGAATGTTTATCCTCCCTTGCTTATTAGCTTATTAGACCGGGAGCTGGGAGGTCAAAAATTACGTCATAAGGTGCACATGTAAAAGCTATGCCATTTTGAAGAGGCATCCTGGGGGGTATCAAAATTGGGTTTGTGAGCCCTTAATCTGGGGGCTTTCTCCAAGGTGACAAACTTAAAAAAACCAAAAAAGGGTTTTTTGCAGTTAAAAAAAAGATCAAATTTTAGTTTACACCATGGAATTCAGCTTATAAAAGCAATACAGTATGCTGTATCAATGCTATAATTGACTGGATAGCCGAGTGGATATAGCACTCACCTCATAACCTGAGGGTCGCCGGTTCGATTCCTGACAGGATCGAAACTGGGTCCAGTTGCCATTAGTCATTGGGGTATGAATTAATGATGCTATTTAACAAAAGGTCGCTGTTAGATAGTAACAGAACCTGGGTTTGGACCGTTCCCGATCAAAACGTTAAAAAATGCCACTGGCGTTGAAATACACAAAGTAAAATGCTCTGTGTACATAGGTTACCGAGATAGTGAGGGTGACATGCTCAGTACATTGTCCAGTATGAACCTTTTGGAAAATAAATAAAATTTTATCACTTATTTCTCAATACATATTAATGAAACTTGATATGTGGCTTCATTTAATTAAGATCTGTCATATATTAGCCTGAAGTCCACCATTTTGGCATTTCCTTAGAAGCAAACCTGCATACATTTTCCCCATTTTATTATTATGGGGAGAAGATAAAAGTCTATGTCATCCTTATTTTAGTGAATTTCTCCTTTAGGAAAGAAGCTTACTGTAGTATTCATGGTAAGACCTAAGCCGAGACCACGGTAACTTTTTGTTTTAGGGCCCCCAGAAGCTAAAAACATTATTCGTTCATTTTCATACACATTTATATATTCTAGCAGTCGCCCGTGGCTTCGCTCACGATAAAAATTAACTTTGATATGACGAAGGGACTGAATAAAACTGTTGTATCACAGTAGATAGTGTAGGTTTTCTTTTCATAGTGATAACTCAAAAACGGCTGGACCGATTTTTTTTCTACGCCTATGGCATTTTTGCAGAAGAGATACTAAATGCTTTTAAGGGAAAGCGGTCCAAACCCCACAAATTTGTGTGGGCACACTGGGAATTGAACCTGCGACCTCATGAACTGAAGTCCAAGACGCTAATCGTTTGGCTAGCAACACGCCCCTTATTTATTTATAGACTAGCTTCAATGCCCGTTGTGGTTAAATACAACGGTCTCTAGAAAAATAGTACATAGTACATGGGGGTTTCTTGTGAAATGCCAGAAAGATAATTTGATTTTTTCAAAAATAAAATCGTTTTGAAAAAGACATGATCAGATGTTCAGCTGTTTATGTATTTCCTATAGAAAACATGTTTTCAAAACTTTTCCACCATAAATCTTAAAAAAGTTAAATTATAACAATTATTTGTAAATCTACAGGGAGAAAGCTTTCCAATGACTGCTTATTAAAATCTCTCTGGTAGAACTGTAGATTCAGTTGTACAAAGTTTTCAAAAAATCTCTAGCTCAGTACAGGGGTGCCCATCCCCCCCATGGTCCATGTCGCGAAATCCCCCCCAAAAATTAATTGGCATCGATACCTCGGCTTACTTAAATTCTTGGATAGTATGAGGTTTGAGAGATATTGTTACCCTCGTATCCAAGTGGAACAATAAAGCATTTCTAATTTTAGATGCTGTATACTTATAGAATGGTTGGGTGAGGCAAAAAGCTAACCCCACTAGTAATTTGCACATGAAGACTATATAATAAAATAATATCCTAGAGATTAAACCAACTCAGATGACATAGATGTGGTGATTTTCATCCACACTTTGAGTAACGAAATGGCCAAAAATAATGTCATAGTCTCGTTCCAAACCAATAATAAATTAGGCTCAATTTTAAAGGAACGAAAAAAAATAATAAAGTTGAGAACGAAGACAAAACCGGAGTCTACAAAACTATAAATGTGAAAAACTGCCCAAAATATTATATAGGTCAAACCGTCCGTTCATTCAAGAAAAGGTTTAATGAACATATCCCGTCCTGCTCTAATTCCAAATCTTCCTTTGCAAACCACCTATTGAATAAAAATCACAGTTATTCTAGCTTTGACAAAAATTTGGAAATTTTACACTTTCATAACAAAAGGGACAGTTACTTAAATTGCTTACAAGAATTTGAAATGTACAGCTCTATGAAAACGGACCACAGCAATGTTTTAAACGAGCAAACATCATTATTCCAATCAAATAGTATTTATGATGCGGCGATAGGGTGGCAAGTAAACAAAAGAAAAAGAACAGGACCACGGCCGGCGTTCCAGTTATAACAACGAGGGGATCAAGTCCACCTGCGGCCCCCAGTCATGACATCGCTTCCGCCCGCGCCGGATCGTAAATTCTGTTTTAAGTTTGGCCAAACAGTTTTATGTTTTGTATTCGTGTCGTTTTTGTGCCACATAAATATAGAAATGTGTTTATAAAAAATTTGACGACCACCCAGGAGTGACAACGTTTTTGTATGTTTTTTTAATAGGATATTCAAAGATATGTAGAAAATTGATTCTCCATCTTCTACCGAACAATCCAGCAAAAATCAGGGGGTGCCGGGCACCCCCTGGCACCCCCAGAAGTCCGCCCATGACTTCGTCGCCGGCAGGCGACAAACGACATACATTTCGAATTAGGCCTAAGTATCGTTACATCGATTTCTCAAGTACAGGGGAAAATTTCAACTTTTACTGTGGTATTTGCGTAGATTACAAATGGTTGTTGTTAAATAAAATAAGTACCTACTTGGAATAGGCCTTAAACGGACCATTTAAGGAGGAGTTTGATGTTTGAATTTTTGCATACAACACTTCAAACGTTAAGTGAGCTGGCACCCCCAAATGTTGTGACTTAAATCCGCCTGTGTTTCGGTTGTGTCTTTGGTGGTATACTTTTCCGTATCATCGCATCAGCTTTCCTGATGTCATCACAAAGGTCCAACAGTTCATCAAATGAGGTTTTACACATTCTAAAGTAGTTAAAATTTTACATTTATCGGCACACAACTCATCAAGCGGGGTATAATAAGGTCCTTTATCTGCTTTTTTGGTTGACATCGGGTGATCGTGAATATTTCGCGCTCCCCTTTTCTCTTGACAACATCTTTCTTAATTGGCGCGGAAGAGTGTTTGGGACAAAGTGCCCGCTGCGGTTGCCCGAGCAGACACAGTTGCTGGAAACAGTGTCCGGGCACAGTTACGGGCAACTGTGTCCTAGTCTAAAAGGAGCCTTACGGCTTAAATAAAGTCTAGGTAGTTTACAATAAATAACTAGCGACACACGAGCCTTCTCAAAATAAAAACACATCGACTCGACTGTGTATGCAACGCAACTGTGCACTTGGCTATAAAGATCATATCCCGTTTTATAACCCGTTTATAAGTTTTATAAAGACAAGTAGGTATTGGTGTTGGCGTTGACAAGCGGGAGCCGGGAGTTGAGCGGCAGCGGCGCGGCGCCGGCGTGACGTAGCGGCGAAACGGCAAACTACGATCACTGCACCACGCGACCACAGGATATTTTACCAGTGTAACAGTGTCAGTGTGAGCACAGCCCGACCCGACCGATTACCTAGTACGGTAACAACAGTCGTGTCGTCTAACTTTTGACAATTGAACCTGAACTCATTGTTGCTATTAGACCATTACAAATTTTCCATTCAGATAAAAACTGAGCATATATTAAAAAATCCCCCCCATTTTCCCTAGTTTTTTTAAATCCCCTCCAAAATTTAGTCTGATGTCGCAACTTGCGACATCAAAACATGCTGTGGGCACCCCTGGCTCAGTATTTTCTCCCTACTATAAATTCGGAGGTTGTTTAGCTTTTTTGCAAATAACTTTAAAATGCTGAAGAAATCAACCAAAGTGGAATGTGATATTCTGAAAGAGAATAACATTTCCCAAAAGACATTTAAATTCATTTCTTGAAAATACTGATAACTGGCAGCCAAAACTTTGCTACAAAGGAACTTAAAACCCCTGTCTTTAGGTATTTTTTTTATAGGAAGTATGTGGGTATTTAAAATTTTTCTCCATAAATCTTGAAAAATTCAAGTTTTTTATTATTTGCAAATCTATACGGAGAACCGTATAGATTTGTATAGAACTGTAGATTTAGTTGTGCAAAGTTAAAAAATATCTTTAGCTCAATATTTTCTCACTACCTATTAATTCTGAGGTTGCTTAGCTTTTTTGCAAATAACTTTTAAACGGTGCAGAAATCGGCTTAAGTGGAAGGTAATATTCTGAAAGAGAATAACATTTCCTACAATTTGGTACTATGCATTTCTTGAAAATACTGATAATGGACAGCCGAAACCTGGCTACAAAAAGAAACTTTTAAAAAAGCTGTTTTTTATCTATTTCTCATAGAAAATATAAGTTGTTACGTTTTCACGATAAATCTCTAAAAAATGTTACTTTCATAATTATTTGCAAATCTACATGGATGGAGCTTTCCAACGACCTGTTAATTATCAAAATCTGTTCGGTAGAACTCTAGATTTAGTTGTACAAAGTTTAACAAAACTATCTCTAATTCAGTATTTTCTCACCACTATAAATTCGGGGGTTGCTTAGGTTTTTTGCAAATAACTTTTAAATGGTGCAGAAATCGGTTAAAGTGGAAAGTAATATTCTGAAAGAGAATAAAATTTCCTACAATTTGGTGCTATGCATTTCTTGAAAATACTGATAATACACAGCCAAAACCTGGCTACAAAAAGAAACTTTAAAAAAGCTGTTTTTTATCTATTTCTTATAGCAAATTTGTGTTGTTACGTTTCCACCATAAATCTTTAAAAAAATCTAACTTTCATAATTATTTGCAAATCTACATGGATGGAGCTTTCCAACTACCTGTTAATTATTAAAATCTGTCCGGTAGAACTCTAGATTTAGTTGTACAAAGTTTAACAAAAATTACTCATTTCAGTACTTTCTCACCTCTATAAATTTGGAGGTTGCTTAGGTTTTTTTGCTAATAACTTTTAAATGGTGCAGAAATCGGCTAAAGTGGAAGGTGATATTCTGAAAGAGAATTAAATTTCCTACACATGATTGATATGCATTTCTTGAAAATACTCAATAAAGCCAACCAAAATTTGCCTCGAAATAAAAAATGTGAAAAAACCCGTTTTCAATGTATTTCTTATGGAAAACATGTGTTTTTTACTTGTTCACCATAAATCTCAACAAAAACAAACTTTCATAATTATTTGACAATTTACAGGGAGAGGGCTTTCCAATGACCCATTAATTAATGAAATCGGCCCGGTAGAACTGGAGATTCAGTTGTCTGAAGATTCGACTAAACTGAATTATTATAAGAGTAGATTTTAACATTAAATGTGTAAATTTGAAGTTGTTTCCCCACAGATTTTGTAATATGTCTCAGAATTGTCAAATAGGGTATCAATTAAGTACAGTAAAGGTCTTAATGTTCGGAACAGTGGCTCTATCCGTCGTCAGTGTTTCAAACTCGATTCACTTACTTTACAACTTAACATATGGGCGGTTATTAATAGTTTTAAAGGTCAACTACAGATTGCAGCACTTATTTTTCTATACAAAGCGGGGACACCGGCGAATTAGATGAAAAACAATTGGCCAGACTATTAGCAGAGCATGATTGCAATACATCAAGGGGTGTCCTAAGGGAAAACTATAATTCCCGCAGCCTAAACAAAGTTTGCCCCACATTTTATGATTAAACAGATAAGACACAGAAACTAATAATGGATTAAACCTAAACTAATTGAAACTTTGATATATTACGTATGACCTAAAAAATTGACAAAGTAACCACAAAACCATGATGAAAGGAATCAAATTATAAATCAGCTGTGACAACATATCCATTTGTGAAGGCTTGATTGAATGAAATTAGAATTTTAATCGAAAGATCGCCCATTAAAGTCAAAGTCAAAGTCAAACAAACTTTATTCAAAATTGCATATACAAACTTGTACATGGAATGGCGTCAATGAAAGTTACAAATTATAACTAATACAACAGTTTCCTTAGCCAGAATCAATTATCATCTGTACATTTATGCATACAACAACATACCAGTCGAGCTTCTACTATTCATTGAAAAATTCCCTTATTGAATAGTATGTTTTCTGTGTAAGGTAATTTTTTAATTCTTTTTTAAATTTGGATGGGTTTAAATTAAGATTTATGATAGGCGAAATTTTGTTTAAAAATTTTGATCCAGAATAACTAGGTTTTTTTTCAAACATTGCCAATCTGTGGTTGCTGAGTCTAATTTTCCCACTACTTCTGGTGTTATGATGGTGGATTGTATTTCCAGTTTCAGGAATGTTCCCATTTAGTTTTACATATAAGATTGTTTCATAAATATAAAGACTAATTACTGTCATGATCTCTAATTCTTTGAATTTGTCTTTAACGTGTTCATCTTTTTTTAGGTTAAGCATTACTCTAATTGATTTTTTCTGTAAATTCAAAATTTTATCTAAGTTGTTTGCAGTTGTCCCTCCATAAATAGAAATATTATGAGCTAAATGGGAATTAATCATACCATAATATACCATTACATTTATATGGGAACATTTCATAACTTTGACTCCACCAAAAAACCAACCAATTTGTAAACCCCTGTTGCAACAAATCTGCATACTTCATCCCCATGTTATTCTTATGGAGGATACAAAAAAGTCACATTCAAGTTTGTCCACCGTGGAGAAAGCCCCAGATTGAGGCCTCACAAACCCATTTTTGAAACCCCCGAGGATGCCTCCTCAAAATGGTACAGCTTTTACATGTGCACCTTATAACATAATTTTTGACCTCCCAGCTCCCGGTCTATTACGTTATAACGTCATAACGGTTATACAGTAGAGCGCCGATTATCCGAACGTCGGTCATCCGAACCGTCGGTTAACCAAACGCCGTAATAATTCATATTTTGAATTCAATTCAAATTCGCGTGCCAAAAAAAGTGTCAGGGCTAAAGCAAAAACAAATTTTGAACTTTTTCTCTAAATAAAAAGTATACAGTGTACTGTATCTATGTATGATAAATTGTTCTTTAAAAATTTATACCTATGTATTCAGATCGGTTTCATGATAAAATTACGTGAATGAATTTTGTTTGATTTTTTTTAGCCTTTTTACTAGTAAGAATTAAGTTACATATATAATTTTTTAAATTTTGTCTTTTCATGTTCGATTATCCGAATATTCAGTTGTCCGAACACCCCTTGTCCCCAATTAGTTCGGATATTCGGCGCTCTACTGTAACGTAATTTTTGGACTACCCCTTCATTGATATTTGAAGGGGTCCCCCATAAAACGTTCTAAGCGACAAAATTTCAAAATCTGAGATATTCAGTGAAAAAGGTTCTCTAAGACATGAGCTACACCGTGGTATATTTTGTTTTTAAGATATTTGAGTTGGTAGTCCTGAATTCGTCTGTCAAAGTTTGGGTGCTTCGCGGGACTGCACGGACCTGCTGGGGAATAACGTTCTGTTCGCCGAAAGATGGAATCCCCGCCGATCGTTGTGCCATCACCCAAGGACCAAAATTGCGATGATAAAAATAAAAGACGTAAATTAAATATTGGAAATTGGAAGGTTAAGACCAGGAATGAAAATAGAAAAGTTGGATTATCCTATATTTCTAAAACTAAGAAGCCAAGGTCTATGGAAACTGCCCCCAAAAGAAGTGGGTAGACTAACGTTTTCAGCACCACATATGGATAACTTATAGCAAAATTACTTATCAGTTTTAGTATTAATATTTCGTTTTTGTACTTTTACATGAATAAAATTGTTTTATATTCAGTTTTATTTTTGTTTCTGTTGGTATTCCTACACTGCCTGATGTTTTCTTCCTAAGTAGAAGCTAGAGCAGTCCGTCAGAGAACGTTTCAAGCGCCAGTCATTTTTAGAACGTTATAACCCGTACAAAACATGTAAAATGTTTTTAAATGCTTACTGGCAAGTAAAAAATCAATATAAGGCTACATTATGATGTTATAAAAATGGTGTTAAAAAAGTATACATAATTATAAATTCTGATCTTAAAAAAAACGTAAATTTTAGAATTCAATTTTTAACACTTGATTACTCAAAACTAGGTTTTTGTCGTTTATAATGTTTTACGGGGGACCCCTTCATTTGTTACCACTCCTCAGACATTTCATAACTTTGATCTCAAACCTAGTAGTGATCTCTTAGAGGCTTAGAGGTGGCAGCGAATATCTATAAAATGGAAAGTCAGACCTTAGTTGGGTAATATTAAAAATACTTAATCATTTAAGTTTAATATGTAAAAAACAATAAATTATGTAGAATTACTAGTCAATGATCTGCCCAAAAATGTGTATAAAAATCAAATGCCTAACTCAATGTTTCAGAGAATGGGTTCCAGGAAGTGGTGTCCGCCTTATTTCAAAAGGTTACACCATCTTCTCTGACTGCGGTTCTCTTACGCCAGAGCAGTATCTGGAACTCTACTTGGAATTCACATCTTGGCCTGAATTTCATTCATCATCATTTATCCCCTCTGTGGAAGGATTTCATGAAAAGGTGTTACAAAACAGTCTGGCTGAAGAAGTAGTATCGGATGAAAAATTTCGGAGACTCTTAAAAAAAGAAAGTAACACTCCTGAAGAGGTTGTAGATTTGGACGACAGTAAAACCTTAGAACATAGTGATAAAATTCCTAGTGTTACTAAAAGGAGAATCTGATTAATATTTGTTGGAAAAGAATTTACTCCTGTTAGTTTTCAAAAATTAAAACCTTTTATGCTCCCTACAAGCTAGAGCTGCAACTTCATAAAGTATCTAATTAGAGCTGTAACAATAACTCCAAGGTAATCTTAAAGGTGGGCCCAGTTTAGAAGGTCTACTTTGTTAAAGTACAAATAAATCATAAGCAATATTCCTCATGGTATATTACTTATAATTTGTGAAATTTGTTTTTCAGATTTTATTGTGAATAAAATCTGTAATCTTAACTATTCCCAGAATTGACAACCTTATACAAATTTATTGTTTATTTCATTTGCGTTCAAAGACTTTTATTATTATTATAATGTTTTATTACTGTCTCACATCTTTAACTAAATACTCCTGTTTATTTTGTCAAAAAATACTTCTACTTCTTTTACTTTAACAAAGACATAATATTAGTTTATTTTGTAGCCCATGTACAGTTCGCGCATTATATCTCCAGCTATGGCAGGATCAGCTAGATGCAAAGCGCAGGGGGGAGAGGGGCTACTTCTCTGAAAACATTCAGAAAAACATCCCAACTGCTTGTTAAACGTTGTGTTTACCAATATCATATGTTTAAAATATCATATGAAACAGTTAGCATAGTAGCCATAGCCGGAGATATAATGTGCAAACTAGTTAAAGATTTAATAAAAAGTTAAATATATGTCTTAGTTGAAGAGTATCTTGTTATGTTAGGTTTTTAACGGAAATAATAAAACTAACTTAACAAAATAGTGGGCATGTACAGTGTTTTCTTGTGGATATAAACACTTTAATGATGAAAAACATCATTACCATGCAAGCAGACAAAATCTTTAACACCAAAGCCTGTTGCAAAAGCTGTGTCAGTCATCATAAATATTGGTGTTTTTTTTATGAAGATCAACCTGCCTGTAAATATTAAAAGTAAACAGGGATCCAAATTTTGTAGTTGTCTGCTACAGTAATAAAAACGTTAAAATAAATTAAACAATAATCGGTTATTCTTTTAACTCATTGTTTGATTGATTCATTAGTCTCATGAAACAAGGTCTGGATATTTTTCTTGATGAATTTAAAAGACCACCCTAATTGTTCTTTCCATAAACAAAGTCATTGTACCTTACTATATTAATCTCATGATGTTTTCAAAATTGATAAAATATCCCTACCAAAATGAAATAAGTATAAACCATGCAGAAAATGGAATTTTGTCTAAAGTTTGTGAATTTAAATATTTCAAAAATGAAGTTTAATTAATGTTTTTATATTCTGTCAGTTGCCCCAGCAGCAGTAGCATTATAGCTAATAGCCCAGTCAATTTATGAGATAACATAGACATGAAAGATGTAAGCCTGATTTTTGGTATAGTGATAGAGTAGTGTAAGAAGAGTGTTTTCTAAAAGTTCCCCGAATTTCCCCCCCTTGCTTCCCCCATTTCCCCCATCGCAACCGAATCAAGGCTTGAAAATGCAGTGTTTTCCTAAATCGCCTTCATCTTTTGACCTAAACAAGTTATCAGGATATGATGGTTTTCTTTAGATTCCTCATAAAATTTCCTATCAGAAAATGACCTTATATGTATTATTATCTCATTCGGTTTCGTTCATCATAATGATAGATTCAACATATTATTTAACTTTTAGCATTAAAATTTAAATAACGTCACCCCTTATGGTTTAGGTTGGCTTGACGGCATAACGTTTGAAACAAAACTTTTTATTTATTTCATAAGCTTAACAATCATATATAAAAACCTTTATTTGCATTTAAGCTGTTATCGGAAAAGCCATCTAAATGCAGGCTCTACAGTAGTCGTGGCACTAATTCGGCGTATCATCCCACATTGGCAAAAAATATTGTAGTATAAAAATAAATGATTTTAGGATAATTGTTTTGAGGTTGTTTCTGCATATTTCTGTCAAACTTTACGTGCTTAACAACGTACTAAAAGTTAGCCACAGTTTGACCACCGGAAGTGCCTAGTTTTCAAGATGGTGTCAAATATATTAAAGATTTAGTAAATTAATTGATATCAAAGTATGCAAGTAAATATGGTGCTAATATATCACCACCTATAATTAAAATGTGGTAAGAACTTTACTTTTGACTGGGTGGAAATGTTTCGCCGCCATCTTGGATCCGCCATATTGGGTGAGGTGTTTTTTCAAATGCAACCACAGTGCTGTGACACATCATTACAAACTAGATTTTCACACTGATTGCAATGCTAAAATCCTTTTTTGAAAATATCAGTTTGTTTTCAAGATATATCCAATCAAATTAATATTATTTCCTACATCGTTATGAATAATGTTTTGCCCATTAACAGTTATGGGATTATATTTTCTATAGCTCCTGCCCTAATCAAAGCATGAAGTTATGTAAGGAAACTTACTTACAATAATATGAATACAATTCATCTTCTTGTGCATTACAAGCTACTGAAAACAAAGAATAATTCATAATTTTGATTCTGTTTGCTATAAAGGTGAATTTTCTTATTTGAATATAACTTCTTACGGTAAAAATTGAAATTGCATTAAGATTTTTCTTGTTGAATTTAAGTTTGTTCCAAAGTCATAAAAAAATTTAGGGATCGTTCCTTTTGGTTTAATATACAGTCCAAATATTTCTATGTTTTTTTTTTTGTATTTTTCTTTAGGGAACGCGCCAAAGTCGGACAATGCCAACTCTGGACTGTTTTTCCGTCCTGAGTTGGCGCCGTCCGACTTTGACGTATATGTGCAAAAATGAAACAGTCTGGGTTTGGCACCTGACGTTCCGACGAATCGGGACTGTTTCAAAGCAGTCCTGAGTTGGCGCCGTCAGACTGACGTTTCTGTGCAAAAATGAAACAGTCCGGTTTTGACACCTGACGCTCCCGTCGAATCGGGACTGTTTCAAAACAGTCCGGGTTTGGCGCTGTCCGACTTCGTTGCTGTCCGACTTTGGCGTTTTGGGAATTTTAAACAGTCCGGATTTGGCATTGTCCGAATTTGGTAGCGTCCCTTTCTTGAAAACTTTATTTGGTTGGCGAGTAAATAGCTTTCTTTTCTTTGTTTACCTTTTCTAGTTGTTCTTGACTGAACTCAAACCTAACCATTGGATCTATTATATATCCTATTAACTATTTCCGGTCAATTGCAATTATTTCAATGCTTCTTATACAGGGCCGGCGACAGAGGGGGCAGGGGGGATAGTTCATAAGGGCCCGGGCTTGCAGGGAGCCCGGAAACACCAAAAAAGGGACCAAAATGGCTGAAAAGTGGCCCAAAAGCACAGGAAACAAGTAAAAAAAGTCACCAGGTCTCAGGGCCCGAGGATGTAGATTTCACAGGGGCCCGAAAATCCTGTCGCCGGGCCGGTTCTTATAGATTCGTTATCAGCAACAGAATGTATCTCTTCATACATTCAAAAATATTTACACTCTTTTGTAAATAAATACATCCTTTAAAATATTAAACAATTTTATTTAGGGGCATACACCTTCCGTTATAAAAGAGACTAACTTTTAATATGGTCTAAAATCATTTATATGAGAGTTCAAAATGTAGTAAATATTCCTCCGCGGGGTCGGCGATCAGCGCGTGTAAACGTTCACGCGGTCGCATTTTCCGGCGATATATTTGAATTTAGAGAAAATAATTTTATTGCACCTTGAAAACAAATAAATTTAACACTAGGTTCGTGAAGTACATTTTTCATTTTCTTTTTACATTCCGAGTTATTTTAGCTCAAAATATCAACTAGCTAAAACCTACTATTTGAACTCTAACGCCAATTACTCTTGTATTTGTTATGATAACGGAAAATTAAAAAATGCTTATTGTGATGAATTTATTTCTTTTCATTTTGGTACGTAGGCTATTGTCATACGATGAAAAATAACGTCAGGATATGGTTTCGAGCGATGTTATAACCTGCGGAAATCATGAAAACACCCTTGTGTTCGGGTACGCAGTCCGACTAAGGTTTTCGATCGAAAATATAAACATTATATTTCAAATTAAAGAGGAGGAAAACCCCTACAAAATATTACCATTTGGTTCCACGATTTCAAGAAAGGTAAATGAGTAATTACACCTAAAGTTCAGCTGATGATTTTTAAGTGATTGTTAACTAGGTAAATTCGACTAAGCAAATTCAGAGGCTGATTACTCCTATATTTTTCGTATGATCGTAACTAAATTGGTACTGTTTTTTTATAATTTGTTCTACACTTTAATTTTATATATTTCGTTTTGATTTTCGATCTAAAATTATAGTCGAAAGTCTAAAATTATAGTTCCCAAACACAAGGCTGTTCTCATAATTTCCGTGCGCACGAAACCACATCCTGACGTTATTTTTCAACGTATAATAATAAACTACGTATCAAAATGAAATGAAATAAATTCCTCACAATGAGTTTTTTTTATTTTTCCGATATCATAACAAATACCAGAGTAATTGGCGTTAGAGTTCAAATAGTGGGTTTTAGCTAGTTGATATTTTGAGCTAAATTAACTCGGAATGTAAAAAGAAAATGAAAAATGTACTTCACGAACCTAGTGTTGAATTTATTTGTCTTAAAGGTTCAATAAAATTATTTTCTCTAAATTCAAATATATCGCCGGAAAATGCGACCGCGTGAACGTTTACACGCGCTGATCGCCGACCACGCAGAGGAATATTTACTACATTCATTACTGTTTAAACACTTACATAAATGAGCGACGACATTATATCAGCCTCTGTGGCTATATTTTGGACTTTAAAGTGGAAAAGAGTACTTGATATGCTCGTTAAGACCATAATTTTAGAATAAATGGTTATTTAATACGTCACACTACTTTTTCCGATTATTATTGCGGAGTAATTCTAGTAAATATCTCGACCGCGAGGGCGACACCGAATTGCCTTTAGCCTCCTCTTAACCTCAAGAATTTTATCACGTCAAACAAAAATTAAAATCTACCATACAATTATCCGACCATTATTGCTGTATGGAGCAGAAACATGGATATTAAATAAAAAAGAACAAAGAAAACTCATTGTATTTGAAAATAAAATATTGAGAAAAATTGTTGGACCTGTGAATGAAAATGGAGAGTGGAGAATTAGGCACAATGAGGAGATACGGAATTTACACAAAGATTATGACATTATAGCACATGCTAGAGCTAGACGGTTAAGGTGGGCAGGACATGTCATAAGGAGGGATAGAGGATCGCTACTGAAGGAAATAGGAGAAGAACAGCCAGAAGGAAGAAGACCCCCTGGAAGGCCAAAGAGAAGATGGTAGAACTGCATAGAGTCGGATATCACAAGAATGGGAGCAGAAGTAGATGAGGCACATGACCGGGAGTGGTGGCGAGCAATTGTTGGCGAGGCCAAAACCCTACTAGGGTATCGATGGCCATGGGAGTAAGTAAGTAAGGAAAGAGCAACAGATTATGCTAGAATAGAAGAAATTTTAATAGAATATTTTTATGATCTGAAACTCTTATCTAGTTGTATTATGTACTCTGTATTGATGTACTCTGTTTATTTATGTAAATATCTATATTATTAAAAGAATTTCTGGAATTTGGTACAGAGCAAATTGACCCCTAGAAATGAACTTTTCTCCACATATTTGTATCAAAATTAAAGCTATCTCTAGATGTTCCTTTTGCGGGTTTGGAAAATACTCCATGAAAAGCCTTCACACAGGAGAATATGTGTACAGAATGTACACAGAACCCTCTAAGTAGGGACATCCAATGTTAATTTGTTTAGTTCCGCCGCCGAAAAGCAGAGCAGAAATTAACACTGATGCATGGAATAGTTCAAGCTGGCCCCGCATAGTCGGCGCTTCTCTTCACTATCCAAAATGTCAAAATGAGAATGTTTGGAAACAAAAACAGGTAAACATTATGGTAAAAGACACAACAATACAAAACAATAACATACAACTGTCAACATATCACAACCAGCTGCTTGACTTTGGAAAGTCAGCTTGATCCGTAAACTCCTACAACAATTCCATTCTGACTAAGAAGCGCCATCTCTTTTTCAGCGGCGGGAACTACATTTTTCCATAAGGTGTCCCTACTTAAAGGGTTCTGTATACATTGGTGCTACTGTCTGTGGTAGAACCTGTGAACGTTTTCTAATTCATATTTTACTTGAGATTATTGGGCAACACCCACCTTAATTTAATGATGTGCTGATCCTCGTCAAGTTGTAAAAACAATGGTCACACAAGCACACAACTGTCCCGACGTTTCGCGTGAAAACAAACTAATTAGTTTCATATTTATTCTCATATTTATTTTCATATTTATTTTAATGTAATTCATACTTATTTGTAACAAAACAGATGATCAAGTTTTGAAACAGTTCCAGAAATATACCACAGAATGCTGGGCTAGCAAAAGTCAAGTGAACATTCATGATTAATTATGATTTTAATTTCTTAAATATTGACATTTTTTAAGACAACAGAAAATAAGGAAGAGTATTTGACCTAATGAAACTAAGACCAAGAGTCTGTAATCATCTTAATTAACTGTATTTATTTTCTTAAAAGGAAACTTAAAAAGGAAGTAACTCAGGAAGTACTCTGGAGATGGGATTTTCTAACTGACTGTTGACAGTGAATACACATTGATACATGTTTCAACACATTGTTCAATACATGTGTTCTAAAGTATCAATAATAGTTGAATATTTAATAAGAGGATCGATTCAAGTTTTGGAATGCAATATAAATTTGAAAGTTGTATTTTTTAAATGTACTTGGAATGCGATGGATGTTGTTGTCAACGGTTAGCATGCCAATTTTTCTCTATTTAAAATGTACCAATAACTATATGCCTATTTAAGAAGGCATTTCATAGAAAGTTATAATATTTGCTTAGGTAAAAATTTGCCAAACGTGTATTCAAGATGTAAAACAAAAATGCGGGTCAATTTGAAAATTTAAATTTTCAGCCGTTATGAGCATTGATAGTTAGTTTTCACGGAGTATGGCTATTATATATATGTATTTAGAAATTAGTTCTTCAGTAGATCAGTGGTTTGACCATCTTCTTATCGTTTGCTGTTAAGGCCTAACAAAGATGAATGTAAAGGAACTGACATGTAGATAATATGTAGAATTATAAAATAAATTTCATTCACTTGTTAGGGCTACTATAATTATTAGAGAGATTATCATTTTGAATAACAGAGTACCCTTTCTTGTTCATAATTAAATATTTTTTTAATTAAAATTGACGACATGTTTTGGCTCTTGGCCATTTTCATTGTCAAAACAAAAACCTAACCTAATATTATAAAGTTAAAAATTATAATGTTTATGTGAACAGATGTTTCTTATTTGTAGTATAGTATAGAAATATTGAAATGCTTGACGTTTTCTTCTTATATATGTCTTAGTTTTTCATATATTGGTTTGTTTGCTTCAATATGGGTATTTAATAAGTTTTGGGGTTCTTTTTTGTAACTTAAATATATATAATAATTTTCTTTTGAATTCATTTAGTCCCCCTTTTTTAAATATTCCACTATTTTAACATTGTCTTTCATGCTTTTGTATTCGTGATTGGTGTTTAGTAAGTGTTCTGCGAATGCACTTATGTAAATAATGATAGTAACCCAAAACTTATTAAATACCCATATTGAAACAAACAACCCAATATATGAAAAACTGAGACATATATAAGAAGGCAACGTCAAGCATTTTAATATTTCTATACTATACTACAAATAAGAAACATCTGTTCACATAAACATTATAATTTTTAACTTTATAATGTTAGGTTAGGTTTTTGTTTTGACTATGAAAGTGGCCAAGAGCCGAAACATGTCGTCAATTTTAATTAAATAAATATTTAATTATGAACAAGAAAGGGTACTCTGTTATTAAAAATGATAATCTCTCTAATATGTAGAATTAATATAAATATTCAATACTTTTGAAAGAAAACTCTAAAACAGAGGTATGGAGATGCGCCAAGCAATGAAAACTAACCGTCATTTTATGCGAAATGAACTTTGTTGCACTGTCGAAATTTCAAAGTGTAGAATGTATACATACATAGACACTTTTAAAGCAGATTAAATAATAAATGAACTTCTCAAATTTTGTAACAAATTTCTCACCCACATTGAAGTTTCAAGCCTAAAGTAATGAATTATTTTTAAACGTTTGCCCCGATGAGAAGTTCAATTATTGGCAATTTTATTCCAGTGCTATGACACAAAGAATTAGTCTAGAAAATTTTAAAAAATCACAAAAATTCATATACTTTCTCATTGAAAGGTATTTTAGGTTGGAAAACTCCATAGGTACATGAAACTTAAGCCTATTTTACCATTGTTTTTAAGTTATGAAGTGACGCGGGCTGCTAGATTATGTAAACTAATTTTATGTAGAGTTCAGTTTTATATACCGTATATATATATATATATATATATAAGCCAAAAACAGTTGACTGACTGACTGACTCACTAACCCACTGATTACAGTTTCTAAAAAACTATAAGGCTTTGGGCCATGAAACTTGGCACAATTAATTATTGTAGGCTCTAGATGCGTACTAAGAACGTATTTTAAAATATATTATCTCAAAAGGCTAATATAGGGTATATCATAAAATTCGAAATGGCGGCCATGTTTAGTTTTCAAAGCTTATAGACTAAAAACATTTAGGGCTTTGGGCAATGAATCTTGGCTCAAATATTCTTCATAGGCTCTAGATGCACACTAATGAGGGATTTTAAAATGTTTTCTCTGGAAAGGCTAAAATAAGGTAAATTCAAAAATTCAAAATGGCGCCCTTTTCAGTTTTTATAGCTATGATTACAAAATATCAGTAGAAGGCCTCTAGAATATATTAAAGAGACAAAAAATATGAGTTCCATTTACTAACTGTACAAAACTAAAACACTTATCATATATATTTGTCAGATACCACATACAAAGGCTACTCGCGTTTCACGGATCACCCAAAGTAGTCAAACTATAATCTTGAAACTCTGCATGTACATACTTTTTTTGGTGTATTAATAAACATAATAAATTCAAATGTTAGGTCTACAGAGTCCGCCCTTTGCGATATTTACATCAGTTATGCATGCCTCTTTTTCTTTTATGTCACATTAGCAGACAGGTTTTAGTGCACAGCGCGATGCAATGAAAGCCCCTGAAGTGGATTACTTTTATTTAAACTATTAAAAACCCAATTTTATAGGTTAAATAATAGATTAACTAGGAGATTACAGTATTCTTAAGACTTAACTGAAAAATTAGAATATGTTAGCACATGGTAGCCAATTCATACCATTTGAGGGGAAAAGGAAAATTCATCGGGGAAACGTTTCACCTTCTCATGTCAACCTGGGATGGAGATGCAACCTTGAGTTTGTAATTAAGCGCTTAAAAACGTGTAGTTCAGATAAATTATTGAAATCATCAGTCGATTTGGAAATTTCTGAAAATTGCACATTACAAATTATGTATAATTGAACCAAACATTTGTCTTTCTTTTAGCGAGCGAAGCCGCGGGTATATCTTCTAGTTATGTCTAAGGGCGAAATCAGGGGGAAAATAATACGTTGCATTGCTTATTAAAATCATAGACCTAATTATCACAGTTAACCACTAAAACCATACATTGGTTAACGGACCAGTTAATGGTACCATATTTTAAGGTTGAGTTTATTTAGTAGTTATTATGTAGTAGTTTGAGTTTTGCATAGACTCAAATTATTTCTTTCTCGTCAAAATTGGAAATCTAACCAACAAAAAAATGAAGAAATAACTCAAAAATCATTTCCAAGCAGATCATATTTCTACTCAAATTTAATACAAGATACTTGTTAATAAACTGAATTATTTTGATAGTGTACAGCAGTATTCAAACAAAATAATACAAATTTTTTCATACTTTGGTTGAGAAATTTACATAATAAAATTCTGTATACACAATACAGACCAATTTTAAAACTAGGATTACAAACTGCAGTTTTTATGTAATCCTAGCAATATCCTTTGCCTTTACTGTGTCTCCCGAAAGTTCGGACCAGTTGAAAGCTATCATGTTAAACATGATGAATCAGTAAAAAATCACTTCAAACAATTAAAAATTCTCACATTTTATTGTCACTATGTTATTGTGACTGTTCTTGTAGCAAAAAAGAAAAAAATAAAATATATAAATTTTAAAGAACAAACTCATTCTTTTAACACTAGGAGGAAAAATGAGGTCCCCGAGAAGCACAGACTGAAATTCTTTGAAAAGGAACCTTCCCATATTGGCAATAAATTCTTAAAACATTAACCAAAAGAAATTAAAAATGAAAAAGGTGTAAAATTCAACGAATCGTTGAAAGAATATTTCATAAATTAAGTAAGCTCTTTATTCATTGGATGAGCTATCCATTTCTCTCTGAAGTAACTTAATTTTTATTCTTGTTTTTTTGCAGTAACTGAATTGATTTTTGTTTTTTGTACCTTGTATTATAACAGAAGCGGATTAATTACATGTAAATAACCAAGTTACTTAACTGTCAATGTAGCTGTTAAGTGTTGACACTATTTATTGTACCACATGTACACAGAAACAAATAAAGATGAATGAATGAATGAAATCTAGATTTATTCCTCCAATAGTGATACATGAAGGATACTTATATGCTATTTATTCATACTTACTGTATATATAACCTAAACATACCAAATATGGAAACAGCCCACATGGGCATCAAAGCCTGTGCGTGGGCTCCAAGTGGGAGTCCAGATATTTGACTATTGACTATTTGACCATTGACTATTTAAAATCTGCATTTACCATCAGGGGTGCCCAGCCCCCCCAAGGGCAATGGCGCATGCCCCCCCCAAACCAAGCCTATTGCCCCCCCCCCACACCAAGCCTATTGCCCCCCCTCCCCCCAAGCATGACACAATTACCACTATCGATGAGATATTTCCAACATTAGCTAATAAACAATTTTATAGCATCTTAGATATAAAAGATGGCTTTTATCAAATTAAACTAGATGAAAAATCTAGTCAACTTTGTAATTTCAGCACACCTATGGAACTTATCGATTTTTGCATTGCCCATTTGGTTTAAGTAATTTGCCTGAACTATTTCATAAGTGTGTAGCAAGATGTTTTGAGGATATTCCGGGGGTAACAGTTTACTTTGATGACTTATGCATAGCTTCTAACTCTAAAGAAGAAAATTATGAAATACTCAAGAAAGTCCTAGAGCGGGTGCGGACGCTATTCTTCACCACACTAAACAAATTGAAATTTAGCCGATATAACATTAAAATCTTATTATTTAATTGACACAATTGAAAACAAAACTTTGAGGTTATGAGCGACGATAAAACTTCTTTGTCATGGTTTGTTTAAATAAACACAGTTATGAAAATCATATGATCGTAACTATCATGTCTTTGGAGCCTGAGTCTATTGAATCTATACTTACTAGAGATCGCCAGTGGTCGAAAATTCGACCAATTTTCAAAGTGAAAAATAGGGATAGCTAATTTTATAAATAATCCCGACATAAACCAATGTGTTTCTAAATACGTTTCATATAGCACATATTTTCCATGTAAACACATAATATAACCAAACTGGGGACCCAAAAACAAAAGAGAAAGACTCAGTCCTTGACGAATAGAGTGGCATTAGTGTTGTTACAAATAAGTAAAATAAAAACTGTAACATTACATATAAAAATGTGATATTGTTAAATTAAGTTTATGGGACATCATTACTACAACCACAGAACATCACTAAATGCAAAATATTGTTTCATGTTTACATCATTCATGGTAAGTACTTCACACTTAAACAAAATTAAAATAATTTCATGTAAAAATTACATTTTCATTTTTAGATCATTACCCACAAACACTTCACATTAACATTCACCATCACGCCCAAGTAAATTGTATAAAATAATTGTTCTTGGAATAATAGTAAAATAAATAAACCAAAACAAATAGTTATTTGAAAATAAATTTGTTTATGAAACACACATGATTTCAAAAAGGTTGTTTTAAATAGGTACTGGTAATGAAAAATTAATGTTTCCAAAAAAATAAGCTTTGTTTTGTAGGTTTTACATTATTATAATAAAACTTTCTGTAATTCAGTATCTAGGACTAAATATATCCCGTCTTAATCTTGAACCGAACTGAAATGGTTTTTAAAATCTACTCATAAATACAGTCGACTCTCGCTAACTCGAAATTCCATGGGACTGCGATTTTTCTTCGTGTTACGTATAGTTCGTCGTAGGAATAGTTCGAGTTAATGAGGTAAGCCAAATGAAAATTCGTGATATAGAGGTAAAGAAAAATGTAGTTTATACCCTCCATCTTCGACAAATCTAAGCTTTTAACTTATTTAAATATTATATATCAATGAAAAATACAGTATTTGTAATCTACTTACCTGCAAAACACAAAAACACATAAGATCATATTGATTCTGATTAAAAAGTCCATAATCTTACTCTGCTTAAACATGTAAAACAATTACAGTATCTATCATAATTTTTATTAAACCAATAATATAGAGAAACTTTACCGTATCCCCTTCAGCTACAAAAATAAACTTTTAATTTTTATTTATTCCACTGATCAAAAAGTCCGTAATCTTCCTCTTTGTACAAACAATTACAGTATCAATTATATTTTTTATTAAAACATGCAACTGACCCCGGATATGATTCACCGACAGGTTGCATCCTGAACACTGGGATTTCGTACTACAGAGGTCCATTCTGAAAACTTTGTGGTATGGAGGTAAATTTCGAGCCATGGAGGTAAAGCGGGAATCGAATTCGTCTTATCTACGGAAATTCGTGTTATAGAGGTAATTTTTGTGTCACTTAGAGTTATAGAGGTAAAATATAACCAACAAATTAGTCCGTGTTATTTATAGTAATTTCTTCGTGTTAGACAGGTTTTTCCAAGGGGATTAAAAATAATTCGTGATATCGAGGGTTTCGTAATATCAAGGTTCGTGTTAGCGAGAGTCGATTGTAAATGTTTAAAGTTTGCTTCAATATAGGATGTATTCTTTGTTTTCAATTCCATTAATAACACATGGCTTTGCTGAAAGACTTTGTTTATTCCACTCAGCTGCTTTGTTTGAAATTTATATTTCCATGTTAAATCTTATAGACAAATATGAAACTTTAAGGGCGTCTAGGGCTTTTCCCTTTAGTCTGACCTCCATAAATTTTATTTCCTGCAAAACTTCACGCCAAGCTCTTTCAAATGACACCTAAATTATTTAAATCGGCCCAGAACTTTAGGAGGAGTAATGATCACAAAAAACCCCTAGCGTATTAAATCTTTATATTAATAGACAAGCATTTTTATCCATAAGGTTTTTGTACTCCTATTTTCTCAGCTTGTCTGCAACGTAGCAAAAATCTAAACACACCGATAGAATTGTATTTTCCTGAATATGTGCAGAATCCCATTGAAATTTACATTAGTCTTTTAGAAATGTAGAAAATTGAATTTAAAATTTCAAAAAATTAACATTAGCCTTATGAGTTGCTGTTTTAACAACCAGTACCTGGTGGACCGAGCCTTGCTCGGTGTTATTTCATGTTTACCAGTTCATCCAGTTACTATAAAATATCTCAATGTCATAAAATGTATCAATATAAACCTTTTTTATTGCTCCATGGACTCTTCATCCCACCTGCTGTATTTTCCCTTGATAGCTGTAGATTCCAAACAGCTGTTATTATTACTTCATTTGTTTACACTTTCCTTGTTTATTTTCGTTGCTATCACGGCAACCCATAAGGCCAATGTTAAAATTTTACAACTTTAAAATTCGATTTATTACGTTATTAGATTTTCTCTGGCCAAGTAATCTGCGTAAAAGACGTTTTTGAGTCATAAATTACTTATTTCCAGACTTTGAAAGAAATCCTCGGAGCCGTTTTTGAGATAAATGTGCAAGCATACAAGCAAGCATACAAGCAAGCATACAAGCAAGCATACAAGCAAGCACGCACGGCCGGACGATAACATTGCTCATATAAGAGTATATAATATAGGAGTTAACAACCAAATGTAAACAAAGTTAGCATCATATGTAGCTGTTATCACATGTTATTTTTCGTAGAGTAAAGATTTGATGTAAAACATTAAGCCACAGTTAATTGGGGCATGGAATGAAAATAGAGAATTTGATTGAAATCAGGACTACTTAGAGAAGATTAGGGATATCATACTCAAATGTTTTCCGTTTTACATATATATGGAAAAATAAAGTTTACTTAATTAAATAAGATTAAGAGATAAAAAATTTCTGATAAAAAGGGAAGAAAAAAGTACATTAAGTTAAGTCTCTACCATCCAATGTACTAACTGACATGCAATCGGCAGGGCCGGAGACGGGGGGGGGGGGGCAAATGCACAGGGGCCTGGACTCTCAGGGGGCCCGGACCCACGCGAGATAAGTAAAAATGGGGCCCAGAATCGAGATGAGTAAAAAAAGGCAGGTTTCTCAATTGCACAGGGGCCCGAAATCCTGCCACCGGCAGGGGTGGATTTACATATGGGCTTAAAGGGCTATAGCCCAGGGCGGCAGAATTTGGGGGGGGCGGCAAATTAGAGAGAGAAGTCATAACCCCCTCCTGAAATCGTAGAAATAACCTTGCTTAGGGCCCGGAACAGGTAAAAACGGTCCAAAAGGACCACAACGGGGTCAAAAAGCACACGTGCGAGTAAAAAAAAGGCCACCACTTTTTGGCGAGCCGGGAATCCTGCCCTACTCCCCCTGGGTAGCCCAGGGGCGGCAAATTTCCAAATCCGCCTCTGGCCACCGGGCTTGGCAACCGGAGTATAAATGGACACATTATATTCAAATTTTGTTTTTATTGGTGGATAATGGGTAAAATATATATTACATTTTAGTGATAATAATAGGAAGAGAGGGAAGGAGGGAAAAAGTTCCAAATGGTAGGAAAGAAGGGAGGAGAGATGGTAAGAAGAGAATGAAGGAGAAAAGGAAGGAAAAGAAGGTCGGAAGTAGAGAGTGGGGAATTAATGGAGGGAGGGAGAGAACTGTGGTAAGGGGTGTACAGGATAAACTGATCTGATGACTGAAGTTTTACTTTCCTCTGATTAAATAATTATTCCTAAAAAAACATTAAATCTTAATAAAATAGTCATTATCTTAATAAAATACTAATTACTAAAAACCATGCCATAAGCCAGAAATGAAGTAAAATAATTAGTCAAGGACTGAGTCTTTCTCTTTTGTTTTTGGGTCCCCAGTTTGGTTTCATGTTTACATCATTCATGGTCAGTACTTCACACTTAAACAAAATTAAAATAGTTTCATGAAAAAATTACATTTTCATTTTTAGATCATTACCCACAAACACTTCACATTAACATTCACCATCTCGCCCAAGTAAATTGTATAAAATAATTATTCTTGGAATAATAATAAAATAAATAAACCAAAACAAATAGTTATTTGAAAATCAATTTGTTTATGAAACACACATGATTTCAAAAAGGTTGTTTTAAATAGGTACCGGTAATGAAAAATTAATTTTTCCAAAAAAATACGCTTTGTTTTGTAGGTTTTACATTATCATAATAAAACTTTCTGTAATTCAGTATCTAGGACTAAATACATCCCGTCTTAATCTTGAACCGAACTGAAATGGTTTTTAAAATCTACTCATAAATACAAATGTTTAAAGTTTGCTTCAATATATGTATTCTTTGTTTTCAATTCCATTAATAACACATGGCTTTGCTGAAAGACTTTGTTTATTCCACTCAGCTGCTTTGTTTGAAATTTATATTTCCATGTTAAATCTTATGGACAAATCAGTGACGGATCTAGGGGAGGGCAGCGGGAGCACCTGCCCCGGGCGCCAGCCAGTAGGGGCCGACCAGGGCCGGCTCTACCATATAGGCGAACTAGGCGACCGCCTAGGGCGCCAGGGCCTGAGGGGCGCCAAAGGGGACGCTGAGCAGCCCCGTTTGTCAAAAAGCTAGGCGGAAATAATAAAAATTGTTATTTTGGAAAGGCAAGTTATGAATATAGCCTAAATGCCAATTTATACTTACATTTTACAGTAGACCCCCTCTTAACCGACCTCGTTTTAACCGACGATCGGATTATCTGCCCTTGCTGATCAAATATTAAAGTTAGTTTCAACCGACCCTGTTTTTTAGATAGTGAGGTTTAACCGCCCTTTTCTAAGAATTGCGGCATTTGGGCACTCGGCGATGGGAGCGTTAGGCTCAACTTTTTGAATACAGCATTTGTTAATTTATGAAAACATACAGCAGATGCATTGACAATCAATACCGCATTACAAAAGATTTGTTAAAATATATGAACACGTTATTAAAGGTGTTAACATAAGAACTTTTTTAAACCATGTCTACTATTTAGTTTATAAATCGGTTTGGTTCTGACCGTGTTTTGGGGTTATTTGTGACATTTCTACAGTAATTATTTTGGAATATATGTTGATAGTTATAGTTTATTTTCTAAATAATCAACGAACGAATTTATAATGATGTTATTAGAACCCTAAATCAACAGAGCTTTAATTTTTAGATGTATAGAGGATTACCTGTTTTAACCGACCTTTTAAGTTATCCGACCTAGGTCCGGTCCCGTGTGGGTCGGTTAAGAGGGGGTCTCCTGTATTAAATAAGGCCTACAATTTTATGATGTTAGATTAGCTCGGAAACACGCTCTGCTTATTACTTTTCTAAACGCTTTAAAACTGTAAACTTATTTTCAATGAGAAAACCCTACCCTTCCAAACTTATGACTACAAACCAATACCAAGCATGCGATATTCTCTGCTCTCTAGGCGCCCTTGTCGCTATAAAGAAGTTTAGACTTTTTTTATCATGACAACCAAATTCAAGACTGGTCCACTGTAGTCCACTACAGTAGGCACCCTCTAGTTTGGCTTCGGTTGGATCGGCCGCCGGATGGTCCGGCCGGTCCTAGGATGGTGAATCATATCCGTTATATCACCACGCCGCACCGCGAGGGAATGACCTTCGACAGTATTTATCCTGAATCTTTAGTTTCCGGCCGAAGAAGTAAACTATTTATGTCAGTTTAGATTACGGACAAGCTCGTAATTGTTGGACACACTTGACCTCAACCAACAAAAGATGTTATTCTTTCAATATGAGGACTTTATAGTGAGATTTGATCTTGGATTTCACTTGTATACAACAAAAGAAAATAACATGTTTCTTAACATTTTTATAGGTTATGATTCAAGTAATACGTGTAACTTAATTCGGCAAATAAATTTCTAGTGTGTTTTTACAGTAAATAAAGAGTTTTTCTGCTCACTTTATATCCTCAGTACGGTATCGGTAAAACCAGTGACGCAATATGACAGTTCAACATAAGAGACGTCAAAATATTTTCTTTGGCAATTAAATACTGTAAATATGTTTAAATAGCGTGTTTTGTTGATTTTTAAACATAGGTTTTGGGATTTAATAGGGTTATTTTACATTTTGATAGTACATCTGGGTGGTCCGGCCATTTTGTAGTCCGGCCAGGGGTCCGGTCCCGAGGTGGCCGAACTAGAGGGTGTCTACTGTACTTTCCCAATGCTAGCAAGTAATATGTTTTTTTTATCCACGCTGGAAAGGAGGTTAAAATAGCTCTTACCCTCACCGAAATGCGGGCCCTCTACGCCGCTCGCTCAAGTGAGCAAATCGACGAGCAGGGGTCTCTAGCCTCGGACCGTCAGCACTGGTGTCGAGGCCCCCCTCGAGGCTCTAGGTGGCTTGGAGCGTCTGTTTGGAGAGTTGTCTGTACGTCTCCTTGGGCATACCTGCTAAAAAACCCCCTCGCGTGCTGTCACCACATCATTGCGATCGACCCGAGCGTCTGCTCATTGCGACATCGCAATGCGTGGCCTCTGTCCCTTTCAGGACTCCGCGCTGCTGTCTCTATCGGGACTCCTCAGTTGGTGATCAACCGTTCTGCTGTCCTCGGTTCTGGGGTCACTCCAGACACCCGTCTGTCCTCTTCTGGCGCAGGATGGACATGAAAAAGTCAGCCACTGCGGTCCAGCTGACACTGCCCTGCAGCATCTTCTCCACGATGTTGTCCGGGGTCAGATGACCACCGACCGAGTCGGCGAGGGCAGTCCGTTCTTCGTCATGTTTTTGTTTCTTACTATTATTACAGTGTAAATTATTGTTCTTAATAACTTGCCAAAGCGTTAATTAATTTTAATTTTAATTATTTTAGTTGTACACATTGCCGGATTTATCACTAGGCCCAGAAAGTCTGGAATTAAGGCTGCGCGCCGATAAGGGACCGCACACGGTAGAAAATAAAGTATTTAGAGTGAATTTTTGGAGATGATTAAGATACGTAATTGAACTAAAGAAAGGTCAACGCTTTTCACGCGTTGGGGCCTCAGGGGGGCCGCACAGAAAACAGGGCTTATGGCCGCGACACCGTAAATCCGGCTATGGTTGTACATTAATTATATTATTTTTATTTGACAAATTGTTGAAATCATATCTTATTTAAATCTTTTATCTCATTTAAGTACCTATACTCATTAAAATATTATTTTTATATTTTTCCTAAGAAATCAACTCCATCTCAATTTTATAAAGCCTCATTTTATGGGCAAACTTTTTCAGGGGTATCATGTATATTGAATACTCGATGTGCAGTCTTCAATTGAATGTAGTACACAGACATAACATGCAGTTTAATATATCACTCAAAAAAGCGTACACGTATGACTCTTGACAGTGGATGTAAAGTGTGATTTGTCTTCAAATTCACTGGTTTTAATATTGTTGCTGGCTATCAGGAATTGCTTCTTAATTAATAAAAAAAATTGATTTTAACCAAATTTGGATAGCCCTGATGATGCCCCTTAATAAATAAGGGCGAATCAATTGTTCACATAGATTGCTTTAGACAGACGATGAGGGTTTTTATTAATCTCTGGTTTAAAACCTGAACAAAATTTTCCATTTCAAAGTTTGAGGGTTTTAAGTGTTGCCTTGGGAATTCCAAAATTAGACAGACTGAGTTTCCTTTCATTACAAAAAAATATTTCAACAAGAAACTTCGTGAACAAGGAAAAACAACTGACAAGTTTCAAAAAGCATTATCTTAAAACCTAAATTGTTTCATTACATTGTGTATTAAAAAAAGTCTGCTGTTGGCTGTTTGATATTTTATCTTTAAAGTAAGTAAAACTGACTGGGGAAAATGCACTGATCGGCTCCTTGACACTAATGACCCCAAGCCCCAAGCAAAACTTACGCACAAATATACCATCTGCGGTTTTACCGTGGTACATAGATATAATCAAATCAAACAATTTAAGTTTCCATAAGTATGCGTATAATGTCATAGGCCTATGTAATTAAGCAAAAAAATAAATTTCATCTTAAAATATATTAATTAACAAATCCTACAAATCTCATAATACAGTAGAACGATTCGATTTATATCTTTATTCAAACTTAACAACAATATTATGCTTATACCTCCTAACAAACTTGACAAAAAAGAGGTGAAGAATCGTAATTTATTTAAGATTCTACAAGTCTCTTATAGTTTAGTTTGTACACAAGAGTACTCATAAAAAATTAACCACACAAGGAAGTAATTAAAACTAATAAAAGCATTAAAACTTAAAAGTTTTAGTAATTGGATTTTTAATACGGTAGGCCTATATAAGTTTTTTCTCTGGTCCTGATACTAATGTACCCTTTTACTAAACTGTCAAGAATTGGGGGGGGCGTCAAGCAGTACGTTCGCCTAGGGCGCCTAAAACTCTTGAGCCGGCCCTGGGGCCGACTGGCTTTGGTTGAGAGACAACTGAATAAATTTAATTTAAAGTCAAATTTTTCATTTCGCGGCCGGCAAATCTCTCAGTAGCATCGCTGCCAGAAAATCTCTGTGCCATCGCGGCTGCCAAGCCTGTCTATCTTTTTGTGGTCGTCACTTTTCTCGGTGTTCGATGGCCAGGAAATCACACGCTCGTTTCGCGGACGCAGATTTGCTGACTTGTCCCGCGGCCTAAAAATCGTCCGCTCATTTGCAGCCAGAAAATCGCCTGCTTTTTTCACGGCCGGCAGATCTTTTGGTCGTGTTGTGGACGACGAGTATCTCACTCTTTTTGCCATACATTTCTTCGCCAGAAATTTTGTCGTTGCAGGCATATTTCTTTGTCGTTTCACTACCGACCAGTCTTTCGCTAATTTAGAGGGTGTCATATTTATTAGCCACATCGCAGCCACAAATCTGTCGTATGGACCGCGGCTGGCAAATCTCTCCATCGCATTGCAGCTGGAAAACCGCTGGCCCTTTTCATGGCCATTCCACTCCTTTTGAACGTATCGCGGCTGTTATAACGCGGTCGTTTATACCACGGCCGGCAAATCTCTCGGTCGTATTGCGGCCATAAAATCGCTCAGTGTCTTTGTGGCCAGCATATCTCTTGGTCTCATTTCAGCTGATAAATATTTTTGACATATCGCGGCCGTGAAAATCTCTAGGTCGCATTGTGACCGTCAAATATAATATTTTATTTTACTTTACGTAGATTGGGCTCAAGTATTCGTTTTAGGAGGCAACAAGGCTGATTTCACTAGTCAGCTATTGTTTTGAACTATTGTTTTGTCATAGACAAGCTCGTCCCCTCCAATCCCTTTGATGTGATGGATAAGAAATTATCTTGTATATCACAATATGATTTCATCTTACCAATACAACCGATGTTTGCAGGCCACGATACAACCTAAGCAAGAGCTGTTATTTTCATACTATGACCGAGGAATTTGCCAGCCGCTGAAAAACCAAAGCAAGATGTCTACCAGATTTCACATATGAAACTTCCGACTTTTTTCTGACCTTTCCCGACTATTTCAAAACAATAGCTGACTAGTGAAATCAGCCTTGTTGCCTCCTAAAACGAATACTTGAGCCCAATCTACGTAAAGTAAAATAAAATATTATATTTGACGGTCACAATGCGACCGAGAGATTTAACGGCCGCGATATGTCAAAAATATTTATCAGCTGAAATGAGACCAAGAGATATGCTGGCCACAAAGACACTGAGCGATTTTATGGCCGCAATACGACCGAGAGATTTGCCGGCCGTGGTATAAACGACCGCGTTATAACAGCCGCGATACGACCAAAAGGAGTGGAACGGCCATGAAAAGGGCCAGCGGTTTTCCAGCTGCAATGCGATGGAGAGATTTGCCAGCCGCGGTCCATACGACAGATTTGTGGCTGCGATGTGGCTAATAAATATGACACCCTCTAAATTAGCGAAAGACTGGTCGGCAGTGAAACGACAAAGAAATATGCCTGCAACGACAAAATTTCTGGCGAAGAAATGTATGGCAAAAAGAGTGAGATACTCGTCGTCCACAACACGACCAAAAGATCTGCCGGCCGTGAAAAAAGCAGGCGATTTTCTGGCTGCAAATGAGCGGACGATTTTTAGGCCGCGGGACAAGTCAGCGACAGACGCAACGTCCAGCGCTCGCTGTTCGCACCATCGCCGCCGACCGCCGCCACCACTGCCACCAGCGCCGGCCCGTCCTCGACTGCCGCAACAATGCCTCAGACTGCCACCATCGATCCTGCCCTGCTGGCCGCTGTTGAGGAAGTCGTCCAGAGGGCGGTGAAGGTGGCAGTTGAAGCAGCGTTGGCTTCGTTTAACGAAGTCATTCGCAGCCTGCAGGACGATTTGGCGAAGCTACAGACAGCTGTTAACCAGCTGAACGGCAGACTCGAAGAAAGGACGGACGAGCTGGAACAATACCAGCGGAGAGACAACATCCGCATCTTCGGTGTGGAGGAGACAGCGGCTGAAAACACCGACGATGTCGTCACCCAGTTATGCCGGGAGAAGCTCGGAGTCGAGCTGCCGGTTGACGCCATTTCCCGCTCCCACAGAGTCGGCAGGCGGCAGGAGCCGGGAGCTGACGGCAAGGAGAGACCCCGGCCTATCATCGTCCGGTTTGCCAGCTACAAGGCTCGACGGACCGTCTTCGAGGCGAAGAAGCGGCTCAAAGGGACTGGGATCACCATCAGGGAGGACCTGACCCAGGTGCGCCAGGAGATCTACAGACGGGCGGTGACGCGGTTTGGAGTAAGGAGCGTCTGGACCCAGGACGGCAGGGTGCTGTGGGTCGACCAACACAGGAAGAAGGGGATGGCGACGCGACCAGTCGATCTGGAGGCTGAAGCCCAGAAAACTTTATAAGGTTTATTTTAAGTTTAATTCAGTTTAAATTTTAAAATTTTATTACTTATTTAATAATTCATTCAATAATTCAACTACTTATTTAAATTTCCAACTTACTTTTATAAATTTATTTAAACCTATCTTATGTTTTTTTATCCTTGATAATGCTTAAATTTTTAATTGCTGTTTATTTTCAATTTTAACTTTTATTACTTTACTGTTCCCTTAAATTATATTCATACTGGCAAAGTTCTTGTATAACGTCCGTTTTAATATTATTCGATTTTTGTTATTTATTTATTTCAATTAAAGCTAATTATACTAACTTGTTCATGTTAAATAAATAAATAAATAATATCTTTATTGCAGATGACAATAGAATTTACATTGCAAACGTCATTAGATTAATGCAAGTGTGAATAAAGTACAATGTTTCTTCATTTTACTACCAGAGCACAATTTTTAATTCACGCCAATGCCTTGAATTTAAATGTTTCTTTCATTTTAATTTTTGTGAATCATTTTAATGGTAATAATAATCAACATTGTATCATTTTAATTTTGTTAGATATTATTTATTAAGTTTTTTTTGTTTCATATTATAAATAATTAATATTGTTTTCTCCTTTTTATTTTACAAGTTTTGTTGTCATCATAGTATTCCAATGTTCGCGGAGCCTCATCGCAAACACGTTCAATGTTTTTGTTTAAAATTGTTAGTGAATTTGTTACAATGTATGTGTCTATGTGTGTGTGTATGTATGTTTCAGCGGTCGTAGCTTGTGCGGTGGCCTGGGGCGCGCCTGTCCTGACGCCGCGACCTGTAGACCCAGGATAGCGAGTGCACAGCCGCAAAGTGTCCGCCGCGCTGACCCGCTTATCGCTCCCCCCTCCCCCACCCACCGATCGCAACTGTCCACCGCTGACTGCCTCTCTCACTCTTTGTCTCCCTACCCTAAACACCTCAAGGCGGCGCACATCAATGCTCAGTCCTTGCGTGCTCACATTGATGAGGTTGCGCAAATCTTTCATCCTAGAAATTTTGATTTAATTGGCATTTCAGAATCCTGGCTTAAGCCGAGTATTCATTCAAATGAGGTGTCTCTCCCTGGATATGTGCTGCAGCGAAATGACAGAACTGGTAGACAAGGCGGTGGCGTCGCGGTATATATCCGGGAGGATCTGAAGTTCAAAATTATTTGTTCTTCACCTTCTGAGTACTCGGCTGGGCCAGAATTTCTTTTTCTTGAAATTAATTTACCTGGAGCAGATGCTTTGTTATTGGGAGTGTGCTACCGCCCACCGAGATCTGGGCATCTGCTCGATTTTGAAAATGCACTGCTTCGCGAAATGATTAGATATAGCCATGTCTTGATTATGGGCGACTTTAACACTGACTTACTGTCGACTGCTCACAACTTTGAATACAGACAGCTGACCACCATGTTTAACTCATGTAACCTGACTATACTTCCACTTGAACCCACACATCATGCTGCCGGCTCTGACACCTTGTTGGACCTACTTGTGGTCTCCAACCATCAAAATATCATTCATCATGGGCAGCTTCCAGTTCCCGCAATATTCAGGCATGATCTCATCTTCTGTGTGTACTCGATTAAAACACCCAAGCCCAAGACAAAATTTTTTAAATATCGGGCTTTCAAAAATATGAATGAGGCTCACTTTATGTTCGATGTTCAGCAAACCCCATGGCACCTCATTGAAAATTTAAATTCAGTTGATGAAATGATTCAGGAGCTCAATTCTTCCATAATAAATCTTTTTGATAAACACGCTCCAATTGTTACAAAAAGTCTGTCGAAGCGAAACCCTGTTCCATGGATGACTCCTGAAATAAAAAATCTGGATGGCAGTGCGTGATTGTTTGTTTAGAAGAGCAAAGCGCTCACAAAATCTCGAATTGCAACAACAATATCGTCACCTTCGAAATCTAGTAAAACAACTTTTGCGCAATTCAAAACTCAGATACATCCGTAAACTTTTTGAAAATCAAAAGCAACCATCTAGAATTTTATGGCGTAAAGTTAAAAGTCTTGGTCTGGGGAAACAATCTGATCCTCCAACAGTACACATCCCTCTTAATGAATTAAACGTTTATTTTTCTTCTTGCAGTCAAAACATCAATCACAATAAAGTCAATAGTTATTTGAACAATTTAGTCAACACCCCAACCCCCAATCTAGGATATCCCGAGTTTCATTTCAAGCCTGTCATTCAGTCCGATGTTTTGATGGCTATCCGCAGAATCCGAAGCAATGCTGTCGGTTCTGATGGTATACCCATTCGTCTTATCAAAGACATACTCTTTGCTATCCTCCCTACTATCACATTCATCTTTAATGCATCTTTAAGACACAGTTCTTTCCCTTCTTTATGGAAGTCTGCCATTATCCGTCCCTTAAACAAGGTCTCAGCCCCGACAACCTGTCGTGATTTTAGGCCGATTAGCATTTTGCCCGCTCTATCTAAAGGCCTGGAAAGAATAGTTCACTGTCAAAACACTGAATTCATCACGGACAATAAAATTTTATCTGACTATCAATCTGGTTTTAGAACAGCACATAGTACGGAAACAGCACTCCTTCGAGTGACTGAAGACATTAGACTTTCTATGGAACGACGACAGGGAACGATTCTAACTTTATTTGATTTTTCTAAAGCATTCGATTGTGTCAACCATGATTTATTAGTGGAGAAATTAAGGGCCATACGGTTTTCTCAAAATGTTCTTAAATGGCTGAGATCTTATCTGTCAGATCGGCGGCAATGTGTTGAGGTTGGAGATACAAGATCGGACTGGGAGACTGTTACATGCGGTGTGCCTCAGGGATCAATCCTTGGACCTCTGCTATTTGTACTATACGTTAATGACATACACACAACTCTGATCCACTGCAAATACCACATGTACGCTGACGACTTGCAAATTTATTGCAATTTTACCGCAATTAACGTAAACGACTGTGTTGGAAAGATAAATGAGGACGTAAATAAAATAATTACTTGGACTGAAAACCATGGACTGAGACTAAATCATGAAAAGACTAAACCGATTGTAATTTGCCATTCTCGACTTCAAAACTCTATTGACTTTGACTCCATCAATCCTATCACGGTTGGTGGCAATGCACTACCGTACTGTGACAAAGTAAAGAATCTTGGAGTGACATTTAACTCCACACTTTCTTGGGATGACGCAGTTACTGACATACGTAAAAAGGTTTTTGCCTCTATACATTCACTCAAAAAATTACAGAACTTTTTACCACAACATACTAAACTACACTTGATTAAATCTTTAGTACTACCCCACTTTACTTACTGCAACTCCGTGATCAATGACATGACAGTTGCTCAAGCGGGTATGCTCCAGCGATCTCAGAATTATTGCCTGAGATATGTTTATGGTCTTAGACGCGATGAGCATATCACGCCATGCTACATTGAGGCACACATTTTGAAGTTGCATGATCAAAGAGCAATTAAACTTCTTTCATTGCTTTTCTCAATTTTGAAAACCAATTTTCCAAAATATTTTAAAACCGATTTTAAATTTGTGTCTCAAGATAGTTTCCGTATTTCACGTTCTTCCTCAATCACTTTGCGTATACCTCACCATGTGACCACAGCTTATGACAGGGGTTTTGTTGTTACCGCCTGCCGTCTGTGGAATACCTTACCCATGGAGGTCAGATCCCATGATAAGCGCTCCCAGTTTGTGGCGGCACTGAAAACACTTTACCTTGAGCGGATGGTCTCGGCTGGCGCGTCTTAGGGTTTCCGCGTTTGCGCGATTGCTGATGCATGTGTGCTTGAGTGTGTGATTGGAAAATATTTTTTTTATTTGCTGATTTTGTATATATTTTCTGTAAATATGAGACAAGTTTATTTTTAAGTTATATTTTTATGTAAATATTTGTTATTCAGTAGCTCATCCTTCTGTTTATTATTTTGTATATATTTAATTAATCCATGTTAAGTGTAAGAAAGGGCCATGTGGCCCTAACTTTGCATGGTGAAATAAAGAATTTTCATTTCATTTTCATTTCATCAAAGATGCATTAAAAATATATATCTTGTGTTTAGTGAGTGGGGGCGCCAAACGTCGATTTTCCCCCGGGCGACTGCAAGTGTAGATCCGTCACTGGGACAAATATGAAACTTTAAGGGCGTCTAGGGCTTTTCCCTTTAGTCTGACCTCCATAAATGTTATTACCTGCAAAACTTCACGCCAAGCTCTTTCAAATGACACCTAAATTATTGAAATAGGCCCAGAACTTTAAGAGGAGTAATTATCACAAAAAAACCCCAAGCGTATTAAATAAGTATAGATATGTTCATGAATTTTTATTCATTTCTATCGACGGATAAAGTATTTATTACGAACGAAAAAGTCAGAGCATGTCCTTTTGCCCTATGCTTAACACGGGACGACCAAAAACTTCTTTTGGACCTTTAAAATGGATTAAAACATAGAATTATAGTATTACGATAGATTTTTCTCGGTTTTTTAGTTATTTTTCTTCGTTTTTATTCAGGTTTCACCTCAATAATAATTTTTTTACTCCATATAATACCGAAAAAACTAGGCTAACTCGGGAAACGGCCTGTGCGTATATCTTTTTGAGACCATTATTCTGATAACATCAACCAAATGAAATAAAATTTCTGTGCGTATAAGTTTTCAACCTAGAGAACATACTACATTTAGCTGTAGCCTTGTTGATCCCCTCAAAACGCATTTTATTGAGGAATTAGACTTTCTCATGGAATTAAAAGGAAAATTCAGTTTTTCAAATATACAATTAAAACTATTAACTTTAGAAAAAATATTAAATACAAAAAAGTTGTATTTTAAAATTATTTTTCTAACAAAAAAAGGTTTATCAAGATCGGAATACTATTACTGGAGTTATAGAGCAATTTATGAATGTAATGGCGGCCATCTTTAATGGCTGATATGGGGGTGTTTTACACGAATTCAAGGTTGGATCTTCGGGAAAAAATACTTCTACTGGTGTCTTCTATACACATGGTAAGTGGCTAAGCTGTATCAAAGAGTGCAAGGTTTTGGTGAAAATTTACGCTAACCACACGTACTATAAGCCTATGCTTCCAATCAGCTGTTAGCGCCTGCATACGTTGAGCTGCAACACATTTGCATATCTGCTTTCACTTTTTTGAAGGAGCTCGTTTGTTGAATTTTCGATCAAATTCCTTTATCTGCCAACAACTGTAGATTTAGATGGAATAGTTAAATAAAGAATGTTTTGTTTTTAAGGCTGGTTTTGGTTGCTCCTCCACCAAAACAAAACATCGAGTAAAGTAGTCACTTATATCCCGATGAGAGACTAAGTGTTAAATTAGTTTTCATGTTTTGTTTTATTTTGGTTCATAGCAAAGAATAAAAGCGTTTTCTCCCACGTCTTAAGAGTTTTCCATTGCTGTTCTGTGTTTAATCGAAATAGCAAAGATATCATAGGCCCTCTGCATTTTAAGGTCAAAATAACAACATTGTGTGCCAGAAAGTTTTGTTTATTAAAACTCAATTTATCAAGCCAAACAGTTGAGGTTTAGTCCCGTGTTGTTATCAGAGCATCGTGTTGTCCAAGTCGTGTCCGTGTACAGAAGCCGGGACGAGTCCGTGTTGTGCTAGCCCTCCATCATCTGGAACGAAACCTTTTTTATCCCTTTTTTATCCCATAGAGGCTTAACCCCTTAAAAAGGGATATGGTTAAATTTCTTTTGCTAGTAAAAATAAATACGTTTTTCGCAACGAATCCTTTTTTTCGCAATGAAGATTATGGGTAAGGTATGGAAAGGATCGACTGAACATCCTTTAAAATTTTTTAACACCTCTAAGCTTAATACGAGGGATTAAAAAATTGTCTTTATTGATTTTTTTTGTTTTTCGGTTATTATATGAATTTTCTCGATTAGGTAACTAAACTCTATTACACCTAAAGCTCGCTCATACAATTACCTTACACAAGGCTTGAAGAGTTGGTGTCCAAAACTTTACCAGTAATTCCCAGATCGAGACACGAAGAAATGTTATAGGAACATTCCAATCCTTCCAATCATTTGAAGTGGAGTTAAAGGTAAATTTTATTTTTTCCAATTTACAGTGTATTAATTGTACTTTTTGGCATCTAGATTGAAAAATTCATAAGAATTGTCATTAAAATGTTCAAATTTAAAATTAAATTTCAAATAGATATGATTGGTATTTTGTCCTTAAATGTTGAGAGTGGTTAAAAGAATCGAATTCAATCATTTTAAATTTTTACATAAAGTTCAAGGGTGAAACTTGTTAAAGTTCAGGGTGTGTTAACTTGTTAAAGTCATAAGAATTGTCATTAAAATGTTCAAATTGAAAATTAAATTTCAAATAGATATGATCGGTATTGTGTCCTTAAATGTTGAGAGTGGTTTATAGTTAGTACAGAAGAGTTCTCTGCCCCAAAATGACCAAAGTAACAAAAAAAAAATAATTAAAACGAATACTTTTTTTAAAAGAATCAGTGTAAAAACAAATATTTTATTCTTAATAGATATTCTTATAAAAAATAAATGTTTGTTCCGTAATTAAACATTACGATAGGTCGTCCAACTCCATGATATTACAAAATCATCCGAACAAGTTTGTTTTCGTAAACAAAATCATCCACTTAACTTACCTGATGAGAGGGTCTAGCAGTAGCCGACGACGGCCATGTTGACGTTGGTCCTCTCCTTGCCCATGATGATGCAGTAGTCTGATGTTTCGTTGACGGAAATATCTGATACAATGACAGACAGCCGAGCCTTATATACTGACCCGCCGCCTCCGCCGACCAATCCGCGCCCGGCGTCACCTCGGCTGATTGTAACCTTTGCACAAATGGCCTGAGCAATTGTTATGGATTAATTTGGTTATAAACAAGTAAACTGGTGACGATTACATAATAATCATACATTTAAAATCTAAATTATGCAAAATTTGATAGTATATAATAAATTAATAGATTACGTTCTTGAACCGTGAACTGAGTAATTATATGCCTTTGAGATCACTATTTTTTTGATACGGAACCGTTATTAACCCAGGAATATTTTTTCTGTCGCAGCATCTCTTGCGATCACGATCACATTAAAAAAGTCAACAAATTATGTAGCTTTTAATAGCATACTAGATAACACGTAGCTCGAAACCGAGCAAAAATCATATAGTAAAGGAATAAATAATAAACAGCCTACTTGTATGCTTTTAAAGTTTGATCAATATGGACTAAATTAAAGAAAACAATTATGGCTAAACTACTGAAACTTATAAAGTTAATTTGATTTACCGCAGGAGTTCCCGTACACCAATTTTTTTGGGCACCAGCATTTTCCCATGTTCTCTAGTTTCTGAAATGTATATTTTAATATCGGCAAAAGATCGAGCTATGCTAACTGCAACATGTAGCTGACTGAGAGCAAACACTGCCGAGAGCAAAGACCTCCTTTGTTTAGGGACTGCCCCTGCACCTTTTTGGCAGCAGTTATCGCCAAAACAGGAATTATAGGGAACGGCTGTCTGTGTAGGAAGACTTTCCTTTGTGTCAACACGTAAAAGACGCATTATCTCTACTGGTCGCTTCACTCTTGAAATGCAACCCACCGCAATGAAAACACTTTTAATTTCATTGGACTGAGGTTAGATTGTGCATCAAATGTTACGTCGGGAGGGTGATGCCAGAGGTTGCGATGGTGTTCTCTCCGACTGTCAATGTTCGTCTTCTTCTTATTGGTGGCATTATGACTTCGCCAAATCCAAAAATAAATTTTCTCAAGTTAACAAAACTTCAAAAAACAAAAACACTATGCTGAAATGTATCGAAATACCGTAAACTACATTTTAAAACTGGTAACTGCAATGTTTAAACCATTTAAAACACTTCATAACATAACCTAAATTACATAATAAATCTTTTAAAAAAGAAAACAACTGTTGGAAACAATTTGCTGTCACGTTCTAGAAGCCAAAGCAGCTGTATAAATAAAATCTGCTCCTGTCAAAAATGTAATTATAACTGCTGCAATCTGTGGTTTACCTGTAGATCTATTTCAGAGCTTGGCCATATGTTCAGTTGTAAACAAAGTGAACTGAGCTTGCTCAAATGTCGATGAATAGCGCCACTGTTCCGAAACTTCAGCCCTCTACTATACTTTAGAGACACCCTTTTAAAAAATTCTGAGACGTATTGACAAATCTACATAAAAATCCCTTTAATTTGACACCTCAAACGTTAAAATCCGTTCAGCCGTTATCGAGGTTGGACTGTGAAATGAAAACCGCTTGTGTATTAATGTGTAGATAATCAGCCTACTTATATACTTTTAAAGTTTAATCAAAGGGCTAACTTCATTAACAAAATTATGGCTTAACTACTGAATCTATCAAAGTTAATTTGATCTACCGCAGGAGTTTCTGGTAAACGTTAACAATTTTTTAGAGAACACCTTCATTTCCCCATGTCCTCTTTTTTCTGAAATGTATATTTTAACACTGGCAAAAGATCACGATCTGCTTACAGCAACATGTAGCTGACCGAGAGCAAACACTGGCGCCGTGAGCAATGACTTCCTTGGTTTAAGGATTGCCGCTGCAGCTTATCTACTATATATTTGTCAAATACCACTCAGTGGAAACATCGTACAGCCCAAACTACTTGACCTAGAACCTTGAAACTTTGCATGGATGTTCCTCTTAGGGCGTAGACATCCGCTAAGAACGGATTTTACAAAATTCGTAGTATAAAGGGGTTTTTGGCAAGGCCGAAGTTTTCAAATTTTCCCATTTAAAAGTATGTTGGACGATTTTTGTTTACATTTTTCATGTTCATAAAACAATCAGCTGGTAGTTAGCTTCGGAAATGTATACGTTGATACAGATGATAATAAATTGATTTCTTTGTTCATGGCTTCATTGATTTTTGTTGATTTGTTTCAAGGACATAATTATGTACTATATAAAAGTTACATTTAGTTTAGATAAAATCCACCATTAATTAGTTAAGTGGTTAATCTATATTTCGGTAGCGGGAGTTACGCAGTTTTAAACGTGACGAGCATACTGCCTTTTGTGGCTGAGACTAAATCCCGGTAAGATAGAAAGAGAAAATAACCGTGGTTTTTCAGTAACAAATAGAATGTGCTGAAATGATATGATTCTTTGATCTACTTATGTAAAACTTTATAAATTATACAAATCCCTCATTGTAAGTCATATTTATACAATCTTTTCTACTGTATTTTTGTCAAATACCACTGACCTATCCTATGTACAGCCAAAACTACTTAACCTAGAACCTTGAAAATTTGCATGGACGTTCCTTACAGAGTGTTGACATTCACCAAGAACGGATTTTTTTAATTCGAGGTTTTTAGAGGTTTTTCGTGGAGCTGAAGCTTTGAAAATGCCCCATGTTAATGTAATGGATGATCTTTTGTTTAAATTTCCAATTTTATTCAATCAAGCATATTAGCTTCACAAACGGATACGTTGTTACAGCTGATTTATAATTTGATTCCTTTTAACATGGTTTTGTGGTTGTTTTGATGATTTTGTTAGGTTATTCGTACTATATAAAAGTTACATTTGGTTTAGTTTCGTACCTTATACGTTCAATCATAAGCTCATTATGTGGTACCATCTTTTTAGGCAGCGGGAGCTATAGTTATTTCCTTAGGCCGGCCTTTATGTTTTTAATTACAATCATGCCAGTTACAATAATTTGGCAAATACCTTTTTCATCTAATTCGACGGTGTCCCGGCTTTTCACGGAAAAATAAATGCTGCATCAGTAGTTGATCTTAAATTATTACTACCCGCCCATATTTTAAGTTAAAACTAAGTGAATCGAGTTTGAAATACTGCCCACGGATAGCACCATAACTGTTTCGAACATTCAGCCCTTTACTGTACTTAATTGATGCCCTACTAGGCAATCCAGGGACGTAATGGTAAATCTACAAGGAAGTACCTTAAAATCGACACATTTGGTGTTAAAATCGGTCCGGCCGTTTTCGAGTTATAACGGTGAAAAGAAAACCTTCATTATTTACTGTGGTATCCTACATCCTACTGTGGTATCTACATTTTATCCTACATTCCGCCATAAAACAAACATATCTCTACATGACATATTCCTTGATATAAATATTTTCTATTCAGTCCTCTAGATTCTTCATATCAAGGTTAGACGATAATTTTTATCGTGAGCGAAGCCACGGGTTCTGCTAGTATATATATATATATATATATATATATATATAGATATTACGCAAGCGGTTTTCTTTTCACAGTCCAACCGCAACAACGGCTGGACCGATTTTAACGTTTGAGGTGTCAAATTAAAGAGAATTTTATGTAGATTTGTCAACAAGTCGCAGAATTTTTAAAAAGGGCGTCACTAAAGTACAGTAAAGGGCTGAAGTTTCGGAACAGTGGCGCTATTCATCGACATTTGAGCAAGCTCGGTTCACTTTGTTTACAACTGATATGTCCAAGCTCTGAAATAGTTCTACAAGTAAACCACAGATAGCAGCAATGAAATACAATTAATTTTTCGAAAAGAGCAGTTTTTATTTTTACAGATGATTTGGCTTTGTTTTCAACAGTTTTCGTTACATATATTACATACATTACATATACACAATATACATAACGTCACAAAAATCAATGAAGCCATGAACAAAGAAATCAATTTATTATCATCTGTATCAACGTATACATTTCCGAAGCTAACTACTAGCTGATTGTTTTATGAACATGAAAAATGTAAACAAAAATCGTCCAACATACTTTTAAATGGGGAAATTTGAAAACTTCGGCCTTGCCAAAAACCCCTTTATACTACGAATTTTGTAAAATCCGTTCTTAGCGGATGTCTACGCCCTAAGAGGAACATCCATGCAAAGTTTCAAGGTTCTAGGTCAAGTAGTTTGGGCTGTACGATGTTTCCACTGAGTGGTATTTGACAAATATATAGTAGATAGATATATATCTTCTATATTACTAATTCTGTAAGCGATTTTTTAAAATCAAAATTGTGAGAGTTTGACAGCTCGCAGGATGATGGGAGAGGGCTCAAATTAAAGGTCTTGGTCCCAGGGGGTCGGGAAAAATATCAGATTATGTCAAAATCTACCAGAAAATGAGAAAAAACGAAAAATATATTCCATTTAAAATGCATTGGGATTGAATAACGTCTGCTTTGTTTACATTAAACATGTGGTGCTAATGCTTGATTCAAAGCCATATGGTAGACGTTGACATGTGGGATTTGTTTCAAAATGCAGCTAACTATGCACGTTCAATGTACTATAACAAAAACTATTTTAAATTTAAGATTTCCCAATTTTATAATAATTAAGGGTTTGAGTTTTTCATAATTTAAAATTATATAAAGTTAAGTACGTTTGTTTAGTTTGTGTTATAACGATGCAGATTTAATACCAAATGATCTATACATTCATATATAATTACGTAAGCGAAATTTTTGCGAAGAAATTGTGGGCGTTTGGAAGGTTTTACGATGATGGGGGGGAGTTGAAACTGAAGGTTTCCATCTCAGGGACTCGGGGAAAAACTGAAATTGCAATTTTGTGGATCCAAAAGCCTATTTTCTAAGAAGGTATTTTGTACTATAGTAAAGAAGGATTATGCTTAGGGGCTATTAGCCCCTTCAAGCCTCTAGTCTTCTATCTATATTATTAATTCTGTAAGCGATTTTTTCAATCAAAATTGTGAGAGTTTGACAGCTCGCAGGATGATGGGAGAGGGCTCAAATTAAAGGTCTTGGTCCCAGGGGGTCGGGAAAAATATCAGATTATGTCCAAATCTACCAGAAAATGAGAAATAACGAAAAATGTCTTCCATTTAAAATGCATTGGGATTGAAAAACGTCTGCTTTGTTTACATTAAACATGTGGTGCTAATGCTTGATTCAAAGCCATATGGTAGATGTTGACATGTGGGATTTGTTTCAAAATGCAGCTAACTATGCACGTTCAATGTACTATAACAAAAATATTTTAAATTTAAGGGTTTCTGATTTTATAATAATTAAGGGTTTGTGTTTTTCATAATTTAAAATTATAGAAAGTTAAGTACGTTTGTTTAGTTTATGTTATAACGATGCAGATTTAATACCAAATGATCTATACATCTATTATTATATTAGTAATTCTGTAAGCGATTTTTTTCAATCAAAACTGTGAGAGTTTGACAGCTCGCAGGATGATGGGAGAGGGCTCAAATAAAAGGTATTGGTCCCAGGGGGTCGGGAAAAATATCAGATTATGTCCAAATCTACCAGAAAATGAGAAATAACGAAAAATATATTCTATTTAAAATGCATTGGGATTGAAAAACGTCTGTTTTGTTTACATTAAACATGTGGTGCTAATGCTTGATTCAAAGCCATATGGTAGATGATGACATGTGGGATTTTTTTCAAAACGCAGCTAACTATGCACGTTCAATGTACTATAACAAACAAATTTTAATTTTAAGATTTCTGATTTTATAACAATTAAGGGTTTGATTTTTTTTATAATTTAAAATTATAAAAAGTTAAGTACGTTTGTTTAGTTTATCTTATAACGATGCAGATTTAATACCAAGTTATTTATCTATCTATATTACTAATTCTTTAAGCGATTTTTTTATATAAAAATTGTGAGAGTGTGACAGCTCGCAGGATGATAGGAGAGGGCTCAAATTTGGTCCCAGGGGGTCGGGAAAAATATCAGATTATGTCCAAATCTACCAGAAAATGAGAAATAACGAAAAATGTCTTCCATTTAAAATGCATTGGGCTTGAAAAAAGTCTGCTTTGATTACATTAAACATGTGGTGATAATGCTTGATTCAAAGCCATATGGTAGAAGTTGACATGTGGGATTTTTTTCAAAATGCAGCTACCATGCACGTTCAATGTACTATAACAAAAAATATTTTAAATTTAAGAAAATATTTTAAATTTAAGATTTTCTGATTTTATAATAAATAAGGGTTAGAGTTTTTTCATAATTTAAAATTATAAAAAGTTAAGTACGTTTGTTTAGTTTATGTTATAACGATGCAGATTTTTGTTATAAGGGAAAATGTTTGCGCCGAAATTATGGGCGTTTGGAAGGTCGCAGAATAATGGGAGGGGGCTGAAATTGAAGGTCTCCATCCCAGGGACTCGGGGAAAATACTGAAATTGCTTTAAGCTTACTATAAAATGAGAAATAACGTAAAATAGCTGTCATGAAAAACCATTGGGATGTTAAAAGGTCTGCTTTGTTTACTTAAAACCAAATGCTAGATATAATGATAATTTTGTGGATCCAAAAGCCTATTTTCTAAGAAGGTATTTTGTACTCTATAGTAAAGAAGGATTATGCTTAGGGGCTAATAAATAAGGGTTAGAGCTTTTTCATAATTTAAAATTATAAAAAGTTAAGTACGTTTGTTTAGTTTATGTTACAACGATGCAGATTTTTGTTATAAGGGAAATTTTTGCGCCGAAATTATGGGCGTTTGGAAGGTCGCAGAATAATGGGAGGGGGCTGAAATTGAAGGTCTCCATCCCAGGGACTCGGGGAAAATACCGAAATTGCTTTAAGCTTACTATAAAATGAGAAATAACGTAAAATAGCTGTCATTAAAAAACCATTGGGATGTTAAAAGGTCTGCTTTGTTTACTTAAAACCAAATGCTAGATATAATGATAATTTTGTGGATCCAAAAGCCTATTTTCTAAGAAGGTATTTTGTACTATAGTAAAGAAGGATTATGCTTAGGGGCTAATAAATAAGGGTTAGAGTTTTTTCATAATTTAAAATTATAAAAAGTTAAGTACGTTTGTTTAGTTTATGCTATAACGATGCAGATTTTTGTTATAAGGGAAATTTTTGCGCCGAAATTATGGGCGTTTGGAAAGTTGCAGAATAATGGGAGGGGGCTGAAATTGAAGGTCTCCATCCCAGGGACTCGGGGAAAATACTGAAATTGCTTTAAGCTTGCTATAAAATGAGAAATGACGTAAAATAGCTGTAATTTAAAAACATTGGGATTTAAAAAGGTCTGCTTTGTTTACTTAAAACCAAATGCTAGATATAATCATAATTTTGTGGACCTAAAAGCCTATTTTCTAAAAAGGTATTTTGTACTATAGTAAAGAAGGATTTTGCTTAGGGGCTATTAGCCCCTTCAAGCCTCTAGTATAGATAACAACTGTATAATCAATTGTTGTTGATGTTATTCTATTAAGTTACAATCACTAGAGCTATTTTTTAATTTTAAAAGTTGTTAATAATCTAATGTAATGTTAGATTATTAGACATTACAAACTAGCTTAATTCAGGCGAGACGGATTGCTCCACTGGAAGCTGTGAAATTATCCAGTTAAAAATTATGGATCACAATACCACCTACATGAGAAAATAAATATTTTATATAAAATACGTCCATCTATATGGTGATAAAAGTTGAGTTCTCACTCAAAATAAAGTAATAACTACCGTATAATGTTTGAGGGTTGTCTGATGGGATTGTGAAGAAGAGGCTATTATGGGGCACCTGGCACACAAAGGTTTAAGGCACCCCTCTGTTTTGATGGCCAGTTAAAGACCATACAAATATAAGCAATAATCTAATCCTTTTGGTACATAAGAATAACGAATTTACTGCATGCAAAAATTCATAAAATAAGTTCAAGACTTCCGGGCCGGGACGTTCCCTAGGGATGCGAAAAAATTACGGTTAACGAAATATTACTGGTTTGCATATGAAAAAATACATAAATGCATAGTTTTATCACATTATTCATTATACTCTTGTAGTTATTTGCAAATATTCCAGACGTATAATGTCATTTAATTCGTTAAATATTTAAATTTTGAATAAGCTTTAAATTTTGTTTTGATGATTCTTTAGCAACCGGCTTTCCGGGCTCCCCTATTTAAGGTTTTCAAATGAGATAAGTATCAAGGTTGCAGTAACAATATATAATAGGGGTGTGCGAGTAGTGATTTTTGAAGTCGAGTCGAGTTTTAAAAAGTACTAGTGAATTTCGAGTGGAGTTTTTTTAATAGTAGCCATTATTAGTTATCATACTTATTATTGATTACATAAATGTAATATTTTTGGTCATTAAACTAATCATTAGTGTTGGTCGCTAGAAACAAAAATTCCATTTTCCCATACAAAGCCCATGTTAAATGTACTGTCCTCAAGGTATTGAATCTTATATTAATTAAACTTGGGTACACAGTCGAATTTAGGTTATAATATTTGGGGGTGCTAGCTCAACTACGTGCTCTGTATGCTCATATTTTAAATCACATATTTTCTTGAGTATATTTCAAGAAGCTATTTCTTTTATTTAACATTTTTTATAATAGCTCATTTGAATAATGAAAAGTACCGATTTATTGTAATTTGTATAGTGTAAACTGCTAGAATAATATTATTGATCGTAGCAAGGAAGAGATTATGAGACACTATAAAATGCATATTTGTTTTCAGCACAGATTGTTCGTAAGCCAAATTGAGCTTGTAAGCAGTTTTGATACGTTATTTTTGTCGGGAAAAATATGGAATTTAAAATGGAAATTACGAAATTGACATTATTTGGAAAAACTACAGTAAATTTGTAACAAAAGGATGGAATAGAAAACCCCGGAAACCCGCCCATGCTTGAGTACTGCACATTTAACATGAGCTTTATAAGGGAAAATGGAGTTGTTTGTAACTACCAAACCACCAAAGGTGTAGGTATGAATTGAAAAGTGGTTGGTTTTTGCAAGGCCTTTAAAATAATATTCTATTTGTCATATGTTGCATTTAAAATTTTTGATTTTCAGGGCTACCGACATTTAAAAAATAAACATTCACTATCAAAAACTTTTATTTCCTAAATATTGAAATATTATATATCAAATTGAAGCTGAGTTTACAAAGACTGATAAATTTCAAACAGAACAAAAAAAATGTTCAGTGGTTCTCGAGATACAGGGTATTGCGTAAATACCAATGTGTTTCTCAAAAACGGCCGCCATTTTTAAATTAATAAAGATAAGTGACTTCTGTTTCCATCAACTTGTTCGTATTGTTAGCTTTAAATGAATGCATAGCATGACATAATATGTTTATTTTGAAAATTCTGAGATTCGAACCCGCGTGACCCCCGGTTTTTGGAATACCCTGTATTTTAAGACGATTAAAAATATTTTTACGTTGTTCTTTGGGGTCCCTTTAGTGGGCAATGATTTTGTTTAATCTATGTAGGAATACTAGTTTGGCGCAATCCGTTTGAGACACCTTACGAGAGACACCCTGTATACACACACAGGCAAATCAAATAAAATCTATTTCGAGAATATTAGTTGCAATATTTACATGCACAAGATACCGAAATTTTGAAGGGTTGTTTCTGGAGCCAGCTGCCATTGGTTGTTGGGCTATTAATTAACAATCCTGTCTAAGGAACATGCCAACCTTAGTCAGTAACAAGGCTACAAGATCGCGCCACTATCATCACGATCACCACACTCATCCTTCACTCATATTCAGGGTAACGTCCTCCATGAGGTTCCTGTCTTTAAAGTGATTAAGTGATTATTCCCCACATAAGCCATATTGGCTTGTGCGTGGGTGACGAGTTCTTCAAGAAGAAATAGGTGATGCACTCTTAAAGTTACATTAGAAAATTTACGTTAAATATAAGTAATAGTTGCTAAGTTACAAATATTATGAAGGAAAAGAGGGACAGTAACAGACGGACGTTAATTTGTTTTGTAGTAAGAGGCGAAGGTTGAAATATAAATAGTAAAAATAATCAAAATATAACTAATCCTAAAATAACCTCAAGATACGTAGGAGGCGTCATTAGAGTTAGTTGAAATGGAACTGAATAATTCAACTGTACTTAATGAAACTTTAATTGAATGTGTTAAGCATCTGTAGCAGATATAGTTAAGTTAATATCAGTGAACAGTCAAATAGAGGGTAAGTCAAGTAGAGGGTACAAACCAAGGAACAGCCAGGAGGGATGCCGAGTACTCGGGTCCGGCAGTGATGCGCTTTTTGTATAAAAAGCACGTACGTGGTGTATACCGCCAACGTAACCTGCGGGTTTCTGAAGTCAATAGGAATTCTTCTAAGAAATAATTTTGCTGCGTAAATGGCATTTGTAAAGTTATTAGATTTTACAACTCTAGGAATCCGCAGGCCGAGCTGGGCAGCGCTCCTCGTCGCGTATCATGCTCGGTAGGTGTTAAGACCAGATCCCCATGCGAAAAGGTGTAGACCAGAATAGATTTGATACACAATTGTCTTAAAGAAAGTAGACCGGATTCTTTAAATAACAAGGAAGAGGAAATCGTCTGTTTTTTTCATAGCTGCCTTGATAATTGATTTTTGGACTACAGAGAGAGGTTCAATTATATTTTGGAAGAAATTTCCCCACACAAGAATTCCATACTGCAGCAATGATTGCGCATGGGCATAATACACTATTTTAATTTCATCGAATGATAAAAATTTATTAAGTTGGTAAAAAACAAATAAATATTAGTTTTCTAAGTTTTGATTTTAACATTGCAACGTGTTTATCCCACCTTAGCTTTCAATCAATTACAATTCCCAAATATTTGTACTGATCTACCCTTTCCTCTGCGGGACAACCACAAGAGGCTCCGGCCGAACCACCGCACGAGTGCACGACAAGGTTAAGATCTGCGGGCGGCTCACCCGCGGGGCGCAGCGCGATCATACATTTTGTTTTTGAAAGATTAATTTTTAAAATATTTTGATCAAACCATGTTTTGATAATGGTGAGTTCTCTAGCAGCAATCCTAAATACATCATCCCACCTGCTCCACTCAAATACTACCAGCGTGTCATCAGCAAAAAGTTGTATTTTTCCAGTTATATTTAAATATTCCAGGTTATTTATATATATTAAGAATAATAGAGGTCCAAGAGTGGTGCCTTGGACAACACCATAATCAACGTTCTCGGGGTCGCTCAGAATTTCGTTTAAAGATGCAATCTGTTTACGGTCCGTTAAATAACTTTTAAACCAGTTAAGTGCCACGCCGCGCACCCCAATGCATTCTAGCTTGGAAAAAAGAATATTCCTGTCGATTGAGTCGAATGCTTTGGCAAGATCAATAAATACCAATAAAATTTTCGTTGATTTGTTAATATTTTCCATCAAAACGTTAGAGAAGCTAAAAAGAGCATCAGTAGTATTTTTATCCCTCCTGAACCCAAATTGAGAATTTGATATAAGGTCGTTGTGCTCTAGAAAATCTTGAGGTTGATATTTAACACATTTCTCAAGAACCTTAGACAGTACGCTGAGCAGAGAGATTGGCCTGTAATTGTTCATATCTGATTTACTTTTAGCTTAGCTTTATGAATAGGGATGACTTTGGCAGTTTTAAATTTGCTAGGAAAAACTCCAGTGGTAATACTAAGATTAATAATATGTTTAACTGGCAGAAGTAAACAGCCAATGTGTTGTTTAAAAAATGTTACATTAAAGTCATCAACCACCGGGGCGGAGCCGCCACGCATCTCCGGTACGCACCTCACTATCTGACTGTCAGAGACCGGATCCAACCGGAACTCAGATCGACTCTGTGCGCGGCGTCGTCGACCACCGGCGGACCGGGGGGAGGCGGCAAACTCTGCGCCAGATTTTGTCCAACTTTAGACAAGAAATTATTAAATGAGTTCGCTACACCTCGGACCTCCTCTTCATCGGGTCGAGAACCGCCCAAGAAATGCTTAATAGGAAAACTATTAATTTACGTTCGTTTTGAGGCCACTTCACTCTTTAATTGTACGCCAAAACAATTTTGGATTGCCAGACGCTTTCAAAATTTGTTCTTTGTAGTATAAAAATTTTGCCTTTTTATCTTTTTAAATAGACCATTTCTAAAAGAGTGAAAATAAGTTTTTAAATTGTCATTAAAACGTTGTTTTTTTCAAAAGTTTACTTAATTTGTCCCGTTTTCTAATGCCATGAATTGAATCTAACTAAATCCAAGGTTTTATTTTCTTATATCGAGTAGTTAACTTCTTATTACAGACATCAGAGTTTAATTTTATGCTATCAAATATATTGAAAAATATGTTTGGATCAAATTCAGACAAAACCTGATTCCAATTCTGACTCACTAACCCCTCACCGACTGCCCTTAGATGAGTAACGTTATGACAAGATGTGTCGATTCTGTGGCCCAGGGCAAATTTCGCAATTACTGCGTAATGATCAGTCGCGCAGTTTGTAGAACATCTGTAGTAATCGTGCTGAAGTCATTATGTTTGACAAATATATGGTCAAGACATGTCTGTGAGTGAGCGGTAAATCTCGTAGGTTTATCAATTTACTAGTTTTTTGGATAAGCCTACGTGTCGTGTGAAAACGGGCAAAGCATATAATTGTTTTTATAAAAATAATAATAAGTGCTTTTTTGTTGTACTATCGCCTAATGCTACGACCAGAAATAGTTATAACAGCCGATTAAAAAAGTCACATGACAGGCAAAAGTCCAGTCCGAGGCTGATCAGCCGAGGTGACGCCGGGCGCGGATTGGTCGGCGGAGGCGGCGGGTCAGTATATAAGGCTCGGCTGTCTGTCACTGTATCAGATATTTCCGTCGACGAAACATCAGACCACTGCATCATCATGGGCAAGGAGAGGACCAACGTCAACATGGCCGTCGTCGGCTACTACTAGACCCTCTCATCAGGTACAATAAACGGTTACACCTACACCTACTGAACAATAATTCATGCCACATCAAAGTGAACAAAGGTATTGCTTACAGGGTTGAGAGTTCATGATATTTTGCTTTGTAATTGTGAGTGTTGAGATAAAAACAAAAACTATAATTGAATAAGGTGTTAGGAAAAATATTACAACCAGACGGTTAGTTATTTTTGTTAAAAAAAGTGTTTTTCCTCAAATCGACGGGGCGGTTTCTTCCCTGAAGTAATCTGGTTTATGAATGAATTACATTTTAAGCCTGGTTCTTGGAATTTATATTAAGTAATTTGAAAAATTGTTCGAAAACGGATTGTTTTTCATCTTTTTTAATTCGATATCACAAGGATAACCTCGAATTTTGAATTCAATTTTTATATTTGTCATGTAAGGGTTGAAGGAGGAATATGGACTGTAGGGTTACACCCCCTATCTATCTTGGTTTATCATGAAAAATACCTATCAGCTCCTCAATCAACATACCAGAGTATCTTTGATTTTTTTGTAAATAACGAGTGAACTAAGGTTACAGTGGTGAGAACATGCTATTTTTAAGTTTTCAATCATCTCGAGAACGCATGATGCGATTGTGATACTTCCTTCCAGCAAAATTGTACTTTTCCTCTGCTTTTTAATTTAATGTATGACAAAGGGTTCTTTGCCATTTAAAATTTGTAAATTAGGGGTAAAAGTGAGTAAGGGATTGACACGGATTTAAAATTTGCGTATTTCTCAATCAATGACTGAGTTCCCAGCAAACTGATACAAACATTTTCATCAGTTTCCAATTACTTAACATCCTGTATAGAATTTCGCTTAGAGTTTTGTAAAGTATAAATTTAAAATTCATATATTAAAAATTAACAGGCAGTCTATCTTTTCGGAATGCAATACATTTTCAGTTCGTGCAATCCTGAGCAAGTATACTCACATATCTTAAGAAAAATACAAACATACAGATAACGCAAGTTATAATTTAAGATTTTTTGCTTTTAATAAGTGACCTACAACTTTATAAAGTAAACTAGCAGATATACCCGCAGCTTCGCCCGCTGAAAGGATAGCTCATTTTAATTCAATTATATTATGCCTTGTGCAATTTTTAGGAATAATTAACAAATGGACTGATTTATTTGGGTCATGTGCGTGCAATTAAACCCTTAAGATGCAGCTGATAATCCCACTCTAGATGAAAATGAGAAAGTGTAACGCTTCCTCTAAACATGTCCCCCTCATGATTAGCAAATGGTATAAATTAACTTCCTCCAATTTCCCAATACAGAGAACGAGGATAACCCGGAATATAAAACAAAGAAGTTTGGATTTTCGACTTGACATCAATCTGAATTTAGCACGTTTTTGAAAATAAACCGAAAACTGTAAGAAAAAGTAGGAGGTAAAAAAATATCTTGGCCAAAAACCTATTTCCCAGAAAATTTTCTCGTTAATTTTTTTAACTTTATTCTTTTAGTAGATTAGTTCTCGTACCTTTTCTGTTCCCTGCAAATATTCTACAGGACTCCCATCCATAGTTCGGAAAAACTAAAATGGCCGCCATTTTGATTTTGTTCAAATAATCTATTTTAGCCGTCCGAGAAAGAATATTTTTAAAACCTTTCTTTTTTCGCATCTAAAGCCTATAAAGAATAATTGTGCCAAGTTTCATGGCCCAAATACCATATTTAGGCCTTTAGAGACAAAATATTGCAAAATCCTTTCTTAGTACGCATCTAGAGCCTGTAAGGAATGTTTGTGCTGAGTTTCTTGGCTCTATATAACCCTTATAGTTTTTGAGAAACTGTGATCAGTCAGTCAGTCAATGGGTTTTGGCTTTTATATATATAGATAACGAGCATTTAAATTTGGAATATTTTAAAGTTTTAAGAGTTTTGAAACGCACAACATTTGAAAGTTTTATGTTGCAGATGATGGAAGGCTATAGCACAACACGGACACGTCCCGGCTTCTGTACACGGACACGACTTGGACACGGACAACACGTTGCTCTGACAACTTGCCTTGGCTACACCTACTCTGGACTTCTCTGAACTGAACCTCAACTGATTGGCTTTTGTATAGATGTCTTATTTAATAAACCAAATTTTTCATTTATACAAACGATTTTTATAGGTTTTGACCTTCATTTCCTCCATAAATATTAACAACATTATTTAAGTATAACCTAACCAATCATAACTAAAGTAACGTTTGACCAAAAATAAGATTGTAATACAATTTCCCCCTTAAATGTTTTATTCATAATTGTATTTAACATAATTTATTAACATAATGTTTGAAGACATAAAAATTAGTGCTATACCGTCAGCTACACATACATATCAATAAGAAAAGAAGATGACAAGCGATAAAAACTTGACATTACAATCTGCACAGCTAATTTAATCGTTACAGATTAAGGATTAAAAAATTGAGTCATCCCTCTTCAATAATATAACTTGAACTCTATCTCACTAATGGCAGAGATAGTGCCACTAACTATCCTAACTAGTGCAAACTCAAATCGATAGTGGCAGCAGAAAATTAGGACTTTAAATAAATGATAATCGTTATAAAAAAATTTAATAAAAACAACATTAAAACAAATATGTCTTAAAAGTAAGCGAATATTGTACATCGTTAATGAATGTTAAAGATAACTGTGTAATGTTCAAATACACAGCACAAATATACACTGCTACAAATGTATTACTGCTAGTATATTTACAAATAATGGTTATTTGATAAACCCATAAAATTAATGAAAATATATTTACAGACTTAAATGCTTAATATATAAACAAAAGTCTAGAGGAAGATTTTTCTTGAAAGTGAAAAATAATACCCCCGTCGCAGCAGACCTGCGTACTCAGCGAATTTCCGTAGGATTTATTTTGTATATGTGAGCAACTTAATCATTCATGAGCTTTAAACATGAGGAAAATTAACAAGGAGACCACATTGGTTTTCATTTGTACCGGTAACGCATACACTTTTGTATTTTATATAATTCTTAGTCTTTTAATTAAAAAATACCCCCGTCGCAGCAGACCTGCGTACTCAGCGAATTTCCATAGGATTTATTTTGTATATGTGAGCAACTTAATCATTCATGAGCTTTAAACATGAGGAAAATTAACAAGGAGACCACATTGGTTTTCATTTGTACCGGTAACGCATACACTTTTGTATTTTATATAATTCTTAGTCTTTTAATTAAAAAAAAAGTAATCTTGTTATAGTATATAAATGTCAACAAACATATAATCAATAAATTCAAAACTATCAAAACAAACAAATAACTTAATCTCATGAAAAAAATTAATTCAATCATATGGTCAGTTTTATAATTACAGTAAACACCCCTGTTGTAGCAGACCTGGATCTCCAGCCAATTTCAATAAAACATATCATCAATCCTCATCATTGTAAACATATCATAATATTATGTTACATTTTCAGGCAGTTTAGACCAAGACACATCCCCCCTCCAAATGCTCATACTTTCTTTATTAAATTTAAAAATAATTTATATATTTTTTGATATAGTATATATTTTCTAAAAAATCTTGATCAAGGAACTCTAACTATTCAAAATAAACACAAATAAAATATTCACCACCTGAAAATTTGATCATATGTTCAGAATTGTTTTTTTAATCTGTCAAATCAGGGTAACTATACTTTTTTGGAGGGTAAAATTAAAATAATATTGGACAACGTACTGTGTTTAGCACTTTCAATATCTCAGCAACGGATTGACTCAGAATAATAATTCAAAATGCTAAATTGTTCATTTTTTTAAGCTGAATCCAATTTTGACACTTAAATTTACAAGAAAATAATATAAAGATATTAAATCCTAAAAATAAATTTTATTTTGTCAAAAAACCCTCCTTAGAGTTAACTTATCGCGCTGGTTTTCGAACTCGAAGTAATAAATATTACTCTAGACGTATGTGCCAAATTTTATCGCAAACGGACCTTTTTTACGAAAGTTATCGCGCCTACGGACAGGTATATATATATATCCTTATATATATACATATATATGAAAATGAACGAACGGTGTTTTTGGGGTCTGGGGGCATCAAAATGAAAAGTTACGGTGGTCCCGTGCTTAAGTCTTACCATGCCGCCTACGGTAATAGGTACTTCCCTATAGGGGGAAATTCGCTAAAATGAGTTCATACTCGTATTAAATCTGTTATCAATACATCAAAACTTGGCAACAGTTTCATATCAATACGAGTTAAAAACTTTTTTTGAAATAATTTTGAAATTGTTAGAAACTTGTATTAAAACAATTTTAAAATTATTATGAACTTGTATCAATGTCAATCGTCGATCGTTACATAACTTATATTAGAAATTTTTTTTTAATGTTTCAAACTTATATTGAAACTAGTATTAATGTAATTTTGTAAAACACACATTAAAATTATTTCAAAACAATTTTAAAAGTTTTTAAAATATTTTAAAATTATATTTAAAAGTTAAAAAAAGTTTAAAATATCAAAACTTTTAAAGTTTGAAGTCAAATAACTTGTATTAGTACACCCGTCGCAGCAGACCTGCGTACTCATCGAATTTCCATAGGATTTATTTTTTATATGTGAGCATTCAACTTATGTAAAGGAAAATATTGTTTGAATATGTTTTGTAAATTATATATTTAAAACTTATATTTAATCATTCATAAGCTTGAACATGAGGACAATTTACAAGGGGATCACATTGGTTTTTATTAGTAATATATAAACTTTTTGTATTTTATAAGTTCTTAGCCTTTTAATTTTCAATAAATGTAGTCTTGTTATAGTATATAAATGTCAGGAAACATATAATCAATAAATTCAAAATACTGGAAAAACAAATAATATAATCTCATGATCAAATTAAATTCAATCATATGGTTAATATTATAATAAAACATCCCTATTAGTTGCAGCAGACCTGCATCTCCAGCCAATAAAAAAAATTATATCATTCCTCAAACTTGTAAACATACCATATATTATGCTATATTTTCAGAAAGTCTCTAGACCAAGACGTCCCCCCCCCCACCCCCAATGCACATAGTTTCTTCATAAAACTTAACAAAAAAATAAAAAAACTTAATAAAAATAATTTGTATTTTTAATATAGTATATATTGTATGCAAAATCATGATCAATGAACTCTAACCATTCAAAATAAAGACAAATAAAATATTCACCTGAAATTCAAATATGTTTGGACTTTTATTTTCAAATTAGGGTAAATGTAGGGATTTAGGGTAATTATAATGCAACTTTTGGGGATTTCTCAATGAAAACATGGTAATCATTCTTTTTTAAGGGTAAAACCAAAACTAATATAGGACAACGTACTGTGTTTAGAACTTTCAATATCTCAGCAACTGATTGACGTAGAATAATAATTCATAATGCTAAATAGTTTGATTGTACTCTCTCCCCCCTATACATATAGTATATGGAGAAAGTATTGTTTTCGTCAAAATTTTTGAATTTGAGTTGTTAGTGGATATATTCGTTTTAGTGCTCCCTGAATCCAAAATACCCCCGTCGCAGCAGACCTGCGTACTCAGCGAATTTCCATAGGATTTATTTTGTATATGTGAGCAACTTAATCATTCATGAGCTTTAAACATGAGGAAAATTAACAAGGAGACCACATTGGTTTTCATTTGTACCGGTAACGCATACACTTTTGTATTTTATATAATTCTTAGTCTTTTAATTAAAAAAAAGTAATCTTGTTATAGTATATAAATGTCAACAAACATATAATCAATAAATTCAAAACACTCAAAACAAACAAATAACTTAATCTCATGAAAAAAATTAATTCAATTATATGGTCAGTTTTATAATTACAGTAAACACCCCTGTTGTAGCAGACCTGGATCTCCAGCCAATTTCAATAAAACATATCATCAATCCTCATCATTGTAAACATAACATAATATTATGTTACATTTTCAGGCAGTTTAGACCAAGACACATCCCCCCTCCAATGCTCATACTTTCTTTATTAAATTTAAAAATAATTTATATATTTTTTGATATAGTATATATTTTCTAAAAAATCTTGATCAAGGAACTCTAACTATTCAAAATAAACACAAATAAAATATTCATCATCTGAAAATTTTTAAACGGAAAATTGCTGAGAAAAGGAAATTACGGAGGATTTGGCAACAGTCGAGAAATCCACGAGACAAAACTAATTTCAACAGAGCCGCACAAGAACTCAAGAGGGATCTAAGAAATCTTAAAAATGAATGGTTTTCTGAATATACAGCTAATTTATCGCCAAATGAAGCAACTGACTATTCTATATGGAAAGCTACTAGGGGAATGAAACGACCAAATATTCCAATACCGTCTATCTCTAAGCCCGATGGTACATGGGCAAGAAGTCACGCAGAAAAATCTGAAGTATTTGCGAATCATTTAGCTGCATTATTCACTCCCAATCCAAGTCTAAATAATCACAATGACATTCAAGAGTTCATTGACTCACCGAACCAGTTATCACCTCCAATAAAGCCTTTTCCTCCTTCAGAAATCTCTAAAAATATACAAAATTTAAAAATTGTTAAAGCACCAGGTTATGACTTGATCACTGGGAAAGTGCTAAAGGAGCTTCCCAGGAAAGCAGTTTTGTATCTAACGTTAATTTTTAATTCGATTTTACGTATTGAATATTTCCCGGCACAGTGGAAAGTTTCAGAAATTATTATGATAGCGAAGCCTGGAAAGCCGCCAAATCAAGCAAGCTCGTACAGACCAATCAGCCTCCTCCCGATAATTTCTAAACTGTTTGAGAGGCTCTTCTTGAGTCGTTTACTAGACGAGGTAGCAGAGAAAAATTTGATTCCATGTCATCAGTTCGGATTTCGGCGGGGACATTCTACTGTTGAACAGGTACATCGAGTTGTAAATGTAATTAAAGAAGACCTTGAAACAAAGAATTATTGTTCGGCTGTATTTATCGATGTAAGTCAAGCTTTCGACAAAGTGTGGCACCTTGGCCTGCTTTATAAACTCAAATTCAATCTTTCTCATACGTTTTATATGATAATCAAATCTTACTTGGCGGACAGGTATTTTAGGGTAAATTTGGAGATAGTGTCACGCAATTACATCGAATCCAAGCAGGTGTTCCCCAGGGCAGTGTGCTGGGTCCAGTGTTATATACCTTGTTTACAGCCGACCTACCTGAAAATCCCAATACCTGTGTGGCTACTTTTGCTGACGACACTGCTATTATGGCATCTCATGTAAATCCCGTGGTAGCTTCGGAAATGTTGCAAACTGGCTTAGATAACCTATCCGATTGGCTACAAAAATGGAGAATTAAAGTAAATGAAAATAAATCCGTCCATACAACCTTCACAACGAGATTAGACAATTGTCCTCCCGTGACCCTAAACAATGTCCAAATCCCACAAATTAACGAAGTAAAATACTTGGGCATGATCCTTGACAGAAAACTTAATTGGAAAAGCCATATTTGGAATAAGAGGCTCTCCTTAAATTTAAAATTAAGAAATCTATCTTGGCTATTAAGTAAAAATTCTAAATTGTCAACAGAAAATAAATTACTGTTATACAAAGTCATTTTGAAACCAGTATGGACGTACGGTATTCAACTATGGGGAACATCCAGCGAATCAAATATTAATATCATCCAAAGGTTTCAATCTAAAGCTCTACGATACATCCTCCATGCTCCGTGGTTTGTCAGTAACGAAGTACTACATAGAGACACTCGGACCCCTACTGTGAAGGAAGAAATCCAAAGGTTTAGCGCAAAGTATTTGACAAAATTAGAAAACCATCCAAACCATCTTGCACTAAATTTATTGGACAATAGTAACTGTGTTTACAGATTGAAAAGGTGCCATGTTTTGGACTTGAGTCATCGTTTTTAGTTTTATATATACTTCTCACTTTGTTGTAAAAAATGCAAGGTTTGTTTGTTGGCTTTATCGCAGGATGAAGACTGACTACTGATTGTAAAAATGTATCATATTTGCTTATTGTTCTATTTGTAACTGAACAGATTGTAAATGAAATAAAGTGTTACAAGAAAAAAAAACCTGAAAATTTGATCATATGTTCAGAATTGTTTTTTTAATCTGTCAAATCAGGGTAACTATACTTTTTGGAGGGTAAAATTAAAATAATATTGGACAACGTACTGTGTTTAGCACTTTCAATATCTCAGCAACGGATTGACGTAGAATAATAATTCAAAATGCTAAATTGTTCATTTTTTTAAGCTGAATCCAATTTTGACACTTGAATTTACAAGAAAATAATATAAAGATATTAAATCCTGAAAATAAATTTTATTTTGTCAAAAAACCCTCCTTAGATTTAACTTATCGCGCTGGTTTTCGAACTCGAAGTAATAAATATTACTCTAGACGTATGTGCCAAATTTTATCGCAATCGGACCTTTTTTACGAAAGTTATCGCGCCTACGGACAGGTATATATATATATATATATATATATATATATATATATGAAAATGAACGAACGGTGTTTTTGGGGTCTGGGGGCATCAAAATGAAAAGTTACGGTGGTCCCGTGCTTAAGTCTTGCCATGCCGCCTACGGTAATAGCTACTTCCCTATAGGGGGAAATTCGCTAATACTTCCCTATAGGGGGAAATTCGCTAAAAGTGGTTTTCGGCGTGGTGTCTTTCTGTCTGAGTGTGTGTGGATGTATGTGTGGATGTAAACAAAGCTATTACTTTCTCCCCTTTATACATATAGTATATGGAGAAAGTATTGTTTTCGTCAAAATTTTTGAATTTGAGTTGTTAGTGGATATATTCGTTTTAGTGCTCCCTGAATCCAAAAAAGTGGTTTTCGGCGTGGTGTCTTTCTGTCTGTGTGTGTGTGGATGTATGTTTGGATGTGAACAAAGCTAGAGACGACACCAGTGGTCCGATTTTCATGAAATTTGGCACGTAGGTATAAAGCCGTTGTATCTCCAGGTGTATTTTTCATTTTTTTGAATTTTTGATTTCTAAGGGTATTTACCCTATAAAAACTACAAAAGTCCAAATTTCTCAAAAACGGCTCTAACGATTTTGATAAAAATTTCATAGTTTCTAGTGCTTAAGATGACAAACAAAATCACACCACCCGCATGTCTGTAAAAATTCAGGTTCAGAAGTTATGGGGGTTTAAGTGTTAAAAAATTTATATTTTTTCAAATTTCACAAAATCTGTAACTTCTAAAGAAAATATACTTGCAACCATTAAATTTGACATGAAAAACTAAATAATCCAGCATTTTGAATCATTAGTTTACGTCAATTGGTTAAGGGGATAATTGATATTTTAGTTTGGCGGTAAACGCAGTACGTTGCCCAATGTTATTCTTATGGCAATTATTTAAAAACCGATATCTTCGTTATTTACTAACTGATTTTGATAAAATATTTTATTTTTGAGATAATTAATCGTTAATTTGTTATATTTCACTATAAATGTTTTCTGCTTTTAAATGACTTGAAGGGAGAAAGTATGTGTCAGTTTCCTGATACCCTATTGTTTTAAGCTGAATCCAATTTTGACACTTAAATTTACAAAAAATTAATATAAAGATATTAAATCCTAAAAATAAATTTACTTTGTCAAATAACCGTCCTTAGAGTTAACTTAACGCGCTGGTTTTCGAACTCAAAGTAATAAATGTCACTCTAAACATATGTATCAAACATCATCGTGATTGGACCTTTTTTACGAAAGTTATCGTGCCTACGGACAGGTATATATATATTTAAAACATATATATATATATATGTGTGTGTGTGTGTGTGTGTGTGTGTGTGTGTGTGTGTGTGTGTGTGTGTGTGTGTGTGTGTGTGTCTTTAAGCACGATAACTTGCGCAAAAATGGTCCAATCGGAATGAAATTTGGCATAGACGTGTAAAGTAGTAATTATTCGGACGAGTTCGTAAACCAGCCCGATCGGACCACTGGAAGGGGGGGTAAAGGGGGGTAAACCCCCCAAAAATAGGGTTTTTTGAGATTTTTACATAGAAAAATAAAATTTTTCAAATTTTTATTGGCACCATTGAATTCAGCCCATAAAAACAAACAATTTAGTATCTTTAATCATGGCTCTATGTCCATTGGTTGCCGAGATATTGAAAGTGGTAAACACAGTACGTTGTCCCAATGTTAACCTTATGGTAAATAAGTAAAATTCTATATCTCAACATATCTTGATAAAACTTGGTAAATGGCTTCTTCTAGTTCAGATCTACTAAATATTGAATTATAACCACCCAGTTTTAATATACCTGTAGCAGCAAACCTCCATACTCATTCCCCATGTTATTCTTATGGAGCTTACAAAAACATGTCAAATCTCGCTATGTTGGATCGAAATATGTTGTTTTGCACTTGAAATTCGCTGAGTATGCAGGTCTGCTGCAACGGGGGTATTTGAAATATTCTTATTTTTGAGATTTTTATTAGAAACATGTAAATATTTTGAAAACAAAAGACTATAATTAAAAACACGTTGCGGCATTGAATTCGGCGTAAAAAACTAGTTTATAATACCAACTTCATAATTGAAATAACTTACCTCATTTCAAAATGGCGGATCCAAGATGGCGGCCAAAAAATTTACTTTGGTTTAAGTTAAGTGTAAATAGCTCAACAATGACTGGTGGTGATTATTCGTCACTGTCTAGCATTATTTTGTGGTTATGGGCATATTTTATCAATTTGTAAAGTTTTAATTGGTTGAAAATAAATTATTGACGCATTTAATTAATTTATTCGTATTCGATATTTAGTACTTATATCTTTAGAACAAATTGAGATATTAAAAAACGGATTGCGTCATTGTAATCAGTGAAAAAATCTAGTTTGAAATTATGGGTCACAACACCACTTTTGCATTTGAAAAAATACTCTGGGTCCAATATGGCGGATCCAAGATGGCGGCCAAAATTGGGTTCCCCCTCAAAATTAAGTATTAACTACCCAATACTATTTGGGGGTGGTGTGGAATTAATATTTGAAAAAATATAGGAAAAAGTTAGGGGGGGGGACTATAATGGGACACCCGGTATATATATTTTTGGGGGTTTTGAAAGTATAGAATCTAGAGTATAACCTCTGATAAATACGCTATAAATATTTTAAGAACTATTTTGAGCTATACTAACGCGTATCGCGATAGGCTTACATATTATTACCGATACGATGTTTATCTCCGATACGTATATGTTATCGCCGCGTCGCTCGAAAAGATCCGTTTGTGGAATTGTTGGAATCGTTGTTTGTTTTGCCTTGCGGTCGCTCACCCCGATTCAGCTGCCCTTTGAACGAATAAGTTTTTGAGTGCCTCAAGAGCCAGGGGAGGTCGTAAATCCGCCTCTGACACATTTTCTTGCGAAGCAAATGCAGAGGGGGGCGGTGGAAAGTGCAAAATATAGGGTGTTTATATACATTCGCTCCGAAATCAGGCGTCGAGGACAAGAACAGTAGATGCGGCGAAACGTATTTGGGTCTACCATCGTGTCACAGTCACGCTTTTCAGACAGATAACAGGTACAACTTAGCCAACCATGTGATTTTTCCTTGGAATGAATTTTAAAACGCAGAATCAACCATATGTTTTTAATTGACATTTATTGTTTATATTAACCTAACTAGATTTCAAGACATTTGACTAAGTGAAGGCTAAATGCTGAGAACAAAATTCTGGTGAATCGTACCATTCAAAGTAAATAACGCAGTATCTAGCCGTTATCTGTGAGTGCCGCCAGGGCGCTAGGCCGGGTCGGGTGGGAGCGGGCGCGCGCGGAGTGTGAGCGGCTCAGAAGCGCGGCGGCCGCGGCGATGAACGGTCTGTCGCCAGTGCACCGGCTGCGCAGGGAGTCCACCGCCGCCCGCCGGGGGTCCGCCGCCCTCAGCGTGACGGAGAGCAAGGATGACGTCACGGAGTACCGCCGCGTCATGGTGGTCTACACGGGCGGCACCATCGGCATGGTCCGCGGCGACGATGGCGGTGAGTGTACCGTGTACCCGATAACAGCGGTTGTCTGCTTTTGGCTTTTGTTCTTGCCATGACCCAAATAGGCCACAACATTTAAATATGAAATAAAATTGACTTTATTTTAAACTTAGAAATCTGATAAAGTTCTTTTATCAGCTGTGAATTTTATTGACATTCAATTTCAAATAAGACAAATTTTGTCTCCCTTTATTGTACAATTCCATGATGTAAAGAAAAAATATATAATTGTACAATTTATGTTTTTATAGTTTGGGAACCTCGAATGTATTAAAAGATCATTAAAGCCTCTAGATCAGATACTTCAGTTCCCAAAGACATCAAAGCCCGGGACCTTAAAGCCCTCAAAGTCCTGGACCTCAAAGATCTATAAAATGGGATCTCATGAGGAAGTGGTAAGACGGGTGTAGTGAAACTGCCCCGATATTTTGGGTACTTTTGAAATAGTAAAACTGTCCCGGTCATTAAAAAGGATTGGGTCGCCTCGCCAGATCAGAAATGCTGAGATCGCCCCTTACGTCCTTGGTCTTACGTCGCAGATAGTCGCTACGGATCTGTGGAAAGGGGAATTATTTTCATCCCTGCGTCCTGTCAGTGACTGCAGTCTTCTAAAACTGCTGTCGACTGCTTCTCCTGTCAAATTATCTACAATATTGTTTCTGTACCAATAGCACACAGCAGTTGAAGTAGATATGATTAATCATTACTCCTACTCCATGAAATGACAAACGGCGATTAGCAATTATAAACTGTTGTTGTTAGATTTGTCAGTTACTACCGCTTCATCGTTATAGGCTCTTAAGGCTTTTGAATCTTTGTCTAAACTAATAGGAACTTAAAATATTTTTGGTGATTATTTAAGGATTTAAGAATAATTTGTCGCTTCGATATTAGGCCTAAACGTCTTTAAATTATTGTATATTATTCTTTACATAAGTAGCATTCAGATGAATATACTTACTTACAGAATCGAACTTAGTTGTAATTCCAATGTTTTGTTTCATGAAATATCTTTAACCAAACAAAGATGAGCAAATTAAAAAGCAACAGGAGTCAGGGATGAATATCGTTGATTTTAAGCACCTTCAATCGCAAGAGTAAGCTAAATTTTCCATTTGTTAAGCTATTAAAACCTTTGACTATACTCGAAATATGACAACATTTTTCACTACAAAAACAAAACGGGTGTTTGTGGGTTTGCCTGTGTTAATTCGCCTGTAACATGCTCTAGGTAATAATGTAATAACTTTGAAATATAGTAATAAAAATGAATTTATCTTTATTATGCAATTCTTAAGTCTCAGCCCTTATAATATGCGGTGTACGGCCTTAGCGTTCGAGTTTGTGTTTCAAACTAGTTGTATTTTGGAACAAAACATTTAAATTTTGTCTATAAGTTTATTTCTGTGGGCGAAAATATTGCTCTTTTTATTTGACAATTGTTTTCGAGTTTCCAAGTTTAAATACAGATTGTCTCACTATGTTGTTTTTTAAAGTCCAACGAAGCGGTAGTTTATCAGCTATAATCGCGGGCTCCAAGTAGGGCGGGCGAGTGAGTGCGCTGCTGGCGAAATAATCATTGTTTATTATTTATTTGCGTCGTTAATCAATTTATATGATCATATGGTTAGTCAACTTATATGAACATATGTTTCAGTAAACAGAAATTTACACGTAAAAACGTAAACTAAGTTTTGACAGTTCAACAAAAACTTTTCATTTAGTCATTTAAGCTGAGGTTTAGCAGACAATTTGGTGAGTTTACAGTTTTTGCCGCCCGCCCTATTTAAAGTAAATAGTTCAGTTGTAATTCCTGATGGCAGTTATATTAGACGACAGCAGTCACTGACAGGGCGCAGAGATAAAAATAATTCCCTTTTTCCCCAGTCCCGTAGCGACTACCTGACCGCACGCTCGGGGTGACCTCAGCATTTCTGATCTGGCGAGACGACCCTACCTAATCCTCTTTAATGACGGGGCAATTTCATCACTTCAAAAGTATACCTAAAATAATATCGAGGCAGTTTCATTGTCCCCGATAAGATAGAGTATAAGAGACGTAGACCTCAAGCCTACCCAAGATTACTTCACGAAGACGGGTCGCATTCTCGGATAACGTGCAACTGGATCGTGTACACAATGGGTACTGATTCAAATAAGACCTAGAAGAAGTCTGTGGTTTTTAGAGCTTGAGACATAGTGTCTTTAACTAAAGACTGAATTCTAAAAACATAAAATTTTATGTCTAATAATTAAAGCAACACACTTCAGCTTAATATAAAACTTATAATTATTTTCACTATCAATATTATCATAGCTTAACTGAAGGCTAATAATTTACGGAAGGGGAGAAGTTTGCATGTTATTTGGAACTTGGATTTTTTATTTAGAATGACAACAAATGGCATAACCAATGAACTGTCGTTAATTTAACAAATCATGGCTTTGACCTTCCCCGAACCCAAAAATACGGTTCAAAACCACTTTTTTGCAATACTCAAGTTTCAACCTGTTCCTCACGAGGTTATATAATGTAGCATATAGGCCTAACCTCGATTCATGGAGCATGGATTCAATATTCAAATCTATTGTTGAGGAAAAGTATTTTTTTAAGTGCTGATCAAAAAACAAAGGAAGTTAACCAATATTTCACTATCGCTGCCTGTCTAAAAATAGTTATATATGTATTAAGAGCGTAAGGTAGAGGTCATTCTCGGTCGAGCTAAACAAGCGAAAGCGAGAAAGACGCTTTACACGCGAAATACATAGGCTACTAAATTTTTCTTCAACGGTTTCCCAAACGATAAATGAAGGGGTCCCTCGTAAAACGTTCTAAGCGACAAAATTTCAAAATCGGAGATATTCAGTGAAAAAGGTTCTCCAGGACATGAGCTACACCGTGGTATATTTTGTTTGGAATATATTTGAGTTGGTAGCCCTGATTTCGTCAGTCAAAGTTTGCTTGCTTCGCGAGACTGCACGGACTTTCTGGGTGATAACGTTCTATTCGCCGAAAGATGGAATCCCCGCCGGTCGTTGCGCTGTCACCCAAGTACCAAAATCGCGTAAATAAAAATAAAAGACGTGAAGAAAATATTGGAAAGTGGAAGGATAAGACCAGGATTGAATATAGAAAAGTTGGATTACCCTATATTTCAAAAAATAAGAAGCCAAGGCCTGGAAATTGCCCCCAAAAGAGGTGGGTAGAAAAACGTTTTAAGCACCACATGTGGATAACTTTTAGCAAAGTGACGTATCACGTTTTATTAACAACATTACGTTTTTGTACTTTTACATCAATAAAATTGTTTTATATTCAGTTTTATTTTTGTTTCTGTTCGTATTCCTACTCTCCCTCATGTTTTCTTCCAAAGTAGAAGTGCAGTCCATCAGAAAACGTTCCAAGCGCCAGTCATTTAGAAGGTTATAACCCCTAAAAAAACCACGTAAAATTCAATATCTATAAGTATAAAAGAGGATGTTGGTATATATATATATATATATATATTTAGTTGGCACTGATAAACTCAGACACCGCTGGACCGATGGCCACGAAACTTGGTACATACATGTAGAATTTCATGGAGTAGGTTTATACACCATCAATTTCGTGATTAGGGCTTAGCCCTGGGACCGTCTTAAAGGTATCCGTGTCAGGGATTTTGAGAGCATTTTAGTTTGATTTGTTTACTAACAAAACATATGAAAGTAAAATTTAAAACAGATGATGTAAATTAATGGTATTTCTTCCTGCTATTTAATTGTATTTGTTTACATGAAGATTTATTACTTGGTGCCAGATGGTTAATGAATTAAGACTTTTGAATATATTTTAAGTGCAATACACTATATAAAATGCTGGTATGTAGTATAAAATAAAATAAATAACTGACTACTGATCACTTATACTTGAAGGAATTCTTTTTTATGACAACTAACTGCTATTTAAAGAGGAAGAGTGTGCTACTGTAAATAATTAATTTTATCTACAGCACTTTAAAAATTGCCGGGACGGCTCATTCAATCTTTTTGTTCAATATAGAGTCTAAAAACGTAAGACAGCACTTTTTAATAATTGCTGGAGTGGCATTGTAATTTTTTGTTCAAGGTATGCCCTAAAACCTTAAGAAAATTATCTTTTATAGTGAATAAAATTTCAAGCCATGTTCTATGGTTCCTCTAACACATATGCCTTCATAAGAAATAGGATTTCTAATACGCAGGTCTGCTGCGACGGGGGTGCATAATAAAGTTCTAATTAAGGGTAACATATGCGAGCAGATTTAAAGTGACGTCGAAAAAGCCAAGGGTGCCGTTCCTTATATTGTGCCCCATGATCATCATCAGGGCAAGCTCAGGTATCGTGCGTTAAGCAGAAACGACCATAAATGCTTCTCGGCGTTCGTCTCTGTAAATTGGCCTCTTGAGTGTGTGAGCGCAATCCTCTTCACCTGACAGCAAGATCGACTGGGCAGCCGATACAAGCAAAAAAGCACTTGCAAGAGGAAGAACCGCCGATATTGGGCATGAGCCTACCCAGGGCAGAAACACCATTTGGGGCTTTGTTGGTGGAGCGTTGGATATGGTCACATTTTTATATAGACTGGCACTTTATGCAGGAATAGAGTACCCCCGTCGTAGCAGACCTGCGTACTATGAGCGAATTTCTAAAAACTGTTTTTGCTTTATGGAAGTACATTTGATATGTTCAAAGAAGTAGATTTTACAACAAGAAAAATAAATGGGAAAGGAAAACTATATAATTGGGGTGATGTGTATGTTTAATTTTAATCGTGAGCGAAGCCACGGGTTCTTCTAATCTATAAGTATAAAAGAGGATGTTGGTATATATGTATATATATATATAGCATTGATAAACCCAGACACCGCTGGACCGATGGCCACGAAACTTGGTAGATACATGTAGAATTTCATGGAGGAGGTTTATACACCTTCAATTTCGTGATAACATTCAGGGCTTAGCCCTAGGACCGTCTTAAAGGTACCAATGTCAGGGAGTTTGAAAGAATTTGAGTTAGATTTGTTTACTAACAAAACATGTAAAAGTAAACTTTAAAACAGGTGATGTAAATTAATGGTATTTCTTTCTGCTATTTAATTGTATTTGTTTACATGAAGATTTATTACTTGGTGCCATGTGGTTAATGAATTAAGACTTTTGAATATATTTTAAGTGCAATACACTATATAAAATGCTGGTATGTAGTATAAAATAAAATAAATAATTGATATTACTGAAGGACTTTTGTGATCACTGATCACTTGAAGGACTTCTTTTTTATGACAACTAACTGCTATTTAAAGAGGAAGAGTGTGCTACTGTAAATAATTAATTTTATCTACAGCACTTTAAAAATTGCCGGGACGGCTCATTCAATCTTTTTGTTCAATATAGAGTCTAAAAACGTAAGACAGCACTTTTTAATAATTGCTGGAGTGGCATTGTAATTTTTTGTTCAAGGTATGCCCTAAAACCTTAAGAAAATGATCTTTTACAATGAATAAAATTTCAAGTCATGTTCTATGGTTCCTCTAACACGTATGCCTTCATGAAGGAAAGAAATAGGATTTCTAATACGTAGGTCTGCTGCGACGGGGGTGCAATAAATTCAAATTAAGGGTAACTATGCTCAAGGCCCAAAGTGTGGCCTTGCTATGATACATATGCGAGCAGATTCAAAGCCGTCGAAAAAGCCAAGGGTGCCATTCCTTATATCGTGCCCAATGATCATCATAAGGGCAAGCTCAGATACCGTGCGTTAAGGAGAAACGACCATACATTCTTCTCGGCGTTTGTCTTGGGTGAGCCAGTCTCTGTAAATTCGCTTCTTGAGTGTGTGAGCGCAATCCTCTTCACCTTATAGCAAGATCGACAGGACAGCCGATACAAGCAAACAGCACTTGCAAGAGGAAGGACCGCCGATACTGGGCATGAGCCTATCCAGGGCAACAACGCCATTTGGGGCTTTGTCGGTGGGGCGCTGGATATGGTCACATTTTTTATATAGACACGCACTTTAGGCAGGAATAGAATACCCCCGTCGTAGCATATGTGAACTAAAAGCAAATTTCTAAAAACTTTTTTTGTTTTATGGAAGTATATTTGATATGTTTAAAGAAGTAGATTTTACAACAAGAAAAATAAATGGGAAAGCAAAATGATATAATTGATGGGTGACAGTGTAGCCTATGTTTAGTTTTTATCGTGAGCGAAGCCACGGGTTCTTCTAGTCTAGTATATATATAAAAGAAGAGTTGTGTGTTGGTATATTTAGTGCTACAGCCAAAACTACACGTCGTAGACCCATGATCTTGGTATCAAATTAAAGCTTGGAATCTCATGATCTGCACTATGGTGGTTGGGTTTCGATATCTTATAGGGTGTAGGCACAGGATCGTCCGAAAGGGACCTATGTCAAGGATTTTGTGAGTACTTGAGGTTTTATTTGTTTATATCAAAACACATGTTTTAATTTGAAAAGGTAACCGTGGTTAAAGTAGTTGCCAACAGAATGCAGCACCTTCAATTGTTTTTGTACAACAGGTGAATACAGTCTTATTTAGCAAATGTGTTTTTATTTACGTTTTCAATTACTTAGTAAATTTTTACTGTTAGGTTATGTTATTAAAAACATGAAGTGCACTAAAATGTAGAGTTACATATTTTTTGTTTTTAAATTCAAAGATAGTAGTATGTAAGACGAAAAAATGTCAAAACGTGGGAGAAAATGTTTGCAATTCCGTATCTTATCACGTAAATGAACGATTGCAAGAAAAAATGAAACAATGAAGAGAAAGAAACACATCTAAGGGTATCACGGGAAAATTCACAGCGACATCAAGAACCACTGTTGTAGCAGATTTTGAACAGAATGGAGATAGACGCACAAGGTGATGAAAGAAATAATCAGAACAGAGATATAACGGAGAACCTTCGAAAAAGGGATTAAACAGAAGAAGCTGAATTAAATTAAACAGTTTAAAAGCTGTTTACAAAAGGACAAGGAACTATGATTTTGGCTGTAACGTACACATTATTCCAATAAAATGTAGATTGTATTGAACACCCGAATGTAGTAATTTGCAAGATGGACAAAATTTGTAGTTATTGCATAGCACAAAGATTAATTCAAAAAGGAAACGCACATTATGAGCTGTTTTAAAGGGAAAATAAGACTGATACCACCAAATATGCCACCCCCGGCTTTATCAAATATAATATGTATGGAGAAACAACATAATATATTGAATTTTAGATTACAATAGACGTTATAATTCTTGCTTCCAAATTACATCTTTTGGACTACTATTTAGGCCTTAATAAGATTTTTCAACCCAGCGAAGCGGGTTAACAACAGCTAGTTCAATATAATGCTACATTATGATGTTATAATAGGTTGTTAAAAGATTATACATGATTATAAGTTCTAACCTTGAAAAAACCGTAAATTTTATAATTCAACTTTCAACCCTTGATTACTCAAAACTAGGTTTTTGTCGTTTAGAACGTTTTACGGGGGACCTCTTCAAATACAATCACAGTTACTCACGACCATTGTAGCTGAATGTGCTATTATGATTTTGAGGTTATAAACAATGAATAAAAATAAAGACTTTTACAAGAACAAACACGATTTTTTAATACATATTTTTAGCTTATAAATAATAGGAACACGAATTCGTCATCACTTACATCCATTGTAGCTGAATGCTCCAGTTTGAGGTTACAATGGTTATAAACAAGTCGAGCTCAGTCGGAAGCGGAAAGGAACGCTGTATCGCGCCGAGTTAACAATATGCAATCGGCTAGCGTGAAAGACTTCAACGCTCGCTCCAAAGGCTTTATCGCTCTCTCCTCAGTAAACAACTGTTTTACGATTGGGTTTCGGTGCGTAAACTGACGCTTAACGCGCGGTTGTAGAAAAAATTATTAAGAAGTTTCTTACGGACAGAGACAAACTAATTAGGAGTTTTATTAAATAGGCTATGTTACTTGTTTCAATTTACTAGTGATAGGCTTACTCCAAAAAAGGGTTTCAACTAGAAAAATTAAGTATTAGGATTAAAAGGAATGGTATGGGATGTATGAATATAAATTCCGTACAAGGATGAAAAAAAGTTATCAATGAAAGAAGTAAATATCAGCGATCCAAAATTTGTCGACAGATAATAATTTTTTTGAAAGGAGTTTGACCCATGTTTAATGCCTCTCGATATATGATGTACAAAAGTAATTCCTCTATGCAAGCAACTGGGTGTATAACTTCTCTCCCAATAACAAGTTCCCGGGGGGGGGGGGGAGATATTGTAGTCACAAAAGAAATTTAATTGAACATTCTACAAATTACACTTTTTGTATGCTATCTTTGTTGCCGGTTTTTAAAATTAACTACTTATTTAAGATTTAATAATTAATCCATATCAAGAATAATTAACTTATAAGTTTTGGCAGTTGTGGCTACAATCCAATCTGAATTGTTCAAATATTATGTATGAGCTTAATATAAAAGATGTGTTCAAGGGTGTTTCTAGACGTAACACAGGAAAATATACCTCATCTGTTTGAGATAAATACAAAATAAATGATTGTGCATATATATGCTTTGTCAGTCAATCCTTTTTAACAACAGCCTCAATAGCAAAATTTATCAACTCAACTCGCCTCATGATGTTAAAATAATTCTTTATTAATAGTTATTTATATATGAAGAACGTGGTGGGTCTTTCTCGCTTGATATAAACAGTTACCACGTGATGCGTAGCGGAGCGCGGTATTTTTAGCGAAAGCGAGAAAGACGCTTTACACGCGAAATATATACTAAATTTTTCCTACAACTGCAGTTTTAAATTCCCAAACGATAAATACAATCACAGTTACTCACGTCCATTGTAACTGAATGCGCCATTATGATTTTTAAGGTTATAAACAATGAATGGAAATAAAAACTTTTACAAGAACAAACACGATTTATTGAATACATATTTTAGCTTATAAATAATAGGAACACAAATTCGTCATCAGTTTATTACATCCATTGTAGCTGAATGTGCCAGTTTGAGGTTATAAACAAGTCGAGCCCAGTCAGAAGCGGATGGGAGCGCTGTTGCGCGCCGAGTAACAATGCAATCAGCTGGCGAGCGTTAAAGTAATCACGTGGCAAGTGTTAAAGACTTTAACGCTCGCTCCAAAGACTTTCAAAGACATTATCGCTCGCTCCTCAGTAAACAGCTGTTTTACGATTGGGTTTCGGTGTGTAAATAACTGACACTTTACGGGCGGTTGCAGGAAAAATATATTTTTACACTACACTACTCATTAAAATTCAGTATATTAAACACAAGATCATTATGAAGGTTCATAAGATTTTATTATTTTGCCACTAATACCACACCATATTATTTCAATTAAAATATCAAGTCAATTTGTCATCAAAGGAATTGAAACTATATAATACCATAGCCCAAGGATATATTTAGATGAAATTTGAGAACACGCTAAATTCATAATGTAATTATCGAACCTATAAGACAGCTTTGACATCAGTGTTTAATAAACATGCAAATTTACTTGTTATCGAATGTCCTGAATCCTGCTAGCGTGAATCCTGTCTCTGATCAGAATTTAATTATCTGAAACTAATTGACACAAAGTAAAATGTTTTTAGCCGACATTTTCTTACCAGCGGTCATTTACCAAAATAAACAAAATTTGTTTTGGAACCCTTGTCTACTCTGTAGGACAATCAATATGTTTGTGACATATATTAATTATTCAATCGTAGCATTACTTAATCTTCAATAAGCAAACCGTAAAGAGTGAGCACATTTTACAGGTAATAGTGTCTTAACTTCTCAAACCATATGCCATGTTTATCCAAGTGAGTACAATAACTCCTGTTTCATTCCAAGGATAGAAGAGTTTGGGCTGATTTGCATACTTGTTCCTCTAAAGAATTTGCAGCTGGTTTAGGTCAAGGTTGTTGCCAAACGCTCACTCAGACACATTGTTATAGGCTGTAACAGGTGTTGTAATCTCACTGAACCTACAAAAAAGCTGAGAACAGTACTAAAACAATCAAAACAAACAATAACAAATGAATGAAGTCTGTCAGTTGATATTTAAAATCACAGAACATTGTTGAATAATCGGTCTAAAAATGAAATTTTGATCAATCTTACTGCTTTTAGGTAAGCAGAGTAAGGTTCATAGCGAGCAGACGGATGGATTGGTAACAAGGCCGTAGCCAATGGGGGGGGGGGGGGGGGTCAGGGGGTCAAAATTCCCCCGAAATAGTTTAAACAGCCTTGAAATTGTAGGCAATGGGGGGGATCAGGGGGTAAAACCCCCGAAATTGTTGAAATAGCCTGGAAATTAAAGGAACCCAGGACCGGGAACCCGGGAACAGCAAAAAAGGTCCAAAATGACAATAAAGGGGCCCAAAAACACACGTAAGTAGTAAAAAAAAAAGGTCTCCAGATTTGAGGGCCCGAAAATCCTGTCGCCAGCCCTGCCCACACATTACCCCAGATCACAGACTCACATTACTGGATCTTATAAGATAATATATATAATAGAAGTCAAATAAGACAATATAATAAGATAAGAAAATTTTATTTTACATCTTAGCCTATTTATTTATATTATCTAAAAAGATCTATCAGTAAATAAGTAATGTGAGTCAGTATTGTAAGGTCACTTGCTTCAATCAACTTGCGGTTTTTGCTGACTGTTTCTTAAAAAATAATTCATACCACTTTAAAAAAATGTGGCCTTGAATCTTTTATTGATATATAACTTTACTGCAGTGGTTTGCACATTTTCGTTCTTTTGTGAAAGGCTTAAAAAAATTCAATTATCTCCTATTTCGTTGTTTTATTGATTATCAAGATGGTATCAATCCAAATAAAAAAGAATATACTGAAATAAATTCGTAATTGCCAGAATTTGGTTTATTTTTTGATTTGGATGATTTGGACTTGTACTATATGAAGACCGACTGCAGTGTGGCAATGTGGAGCAGACTTAACAAATTAAAAAATCTCTTAAGTAGAGGCATGGTTATATGCTATCTATTGATAATTCATGAAACTAACGCCTAAATGGCATGAGAAAAACGGTAATTTACTGCAAGCGCTTTCAAATGGATGATATAACGACAAAAAAATTCCCCTTTTTTTTTTATATCGATAAAAAAAAGAACACTTCCTAAAATTTTGATAAAAATAAAACCAAATTTCCAAAAATAATTTAACAACCATTAAGAAATCACATATTTTCCCACTGGTATTGAAAACTGACGAAAAATAAAATATTTTGAACGAAGTGTGTCATACTTGACTTAAAAATCACTCTTTGTGAACTAACTCCTCTTTTATTATTTGATGAAAATTCGTGAAATTTGAACTACATCATATTTATACCCCGAAGATTGCTTTAATCTATGAATAAGTAGTTAATTATACATTTAAGTATTTATTTGTTTAGTTAATTTTACCATACTTCGTTCGGTATACACAACATGGGAGCGTACTCCTAGTTTAAGAAAAAGCTCACAAACTGTTGGATTTTGCGAAGCGAGCAGTTTTTCTTTAAGAAAAATGTTCCTAACATATATCTGATATATATCATAAGATCCAATGTATATCTGTTACCTGTTTTAGCGAATTTCCCCTATAGGGAAGAAGCTATTACCGTAGGTCTCATGGTAACACCTAAGCCCGAGACCATGATAAATTTTCATTTTAGGGCCACCAGAAGCAAAAAACACCATTCGTTCGAATTTTTATATATCTATCTATATATATATATATATATATATATATATATATCTATACCTATAAAAGGCAAAGCCCTCACTCACTCTCTCATTCACTCACACACTCATCACTAATTCTCCAACTTCCCAATAACACAGAAGGCTGAAATTTGGTACACTGTTTCTTTAGGCATTAAATAGGAAAACTAAGTAGTTTTCATCCTGATCTGACCCTCGGACTCCGCCACAGACCCTCATAAAGATCCCATATTATCCTTATGGCAGAATATAAATTGATGAAATGTTTATATTTAAATAAACAGATGTGAAAAAGCAAGAAATTTATTAGAATGTCAAACAAGCTGTCAGGAACAGAACATGAAATAAATCACTGACTAGAGAGATACTTATATGACCTTTCTTCCCTGTAACAGCTGTTATTGAAAGAACTAATTTAAACCATTTATTTTATCTACATCATTAGAAAAAATATTTTGCCTTCGTCTTTTAGCGAATTTCATTGATGGAATTATTACCATAGGTCTCATGGCAAGACCTAAGCCCGAGTCCATGATAACTTTTCATTTTGGAGCTCCCAGAAGCAAAAAACACTATTCAAACTATGTTTAAAGCTGAAAATACAGTACAATGTCCCTGTAGAAAAATTCTATATCTCGGTTATTACTCAACATATCTTGATAAAACTTGGTATGTGGCTTTTTTGGTTCAGATTCACCTGATATTGTTTTAAAACCACCAAATTTTCGCATGACTGTTGCAGTAGACCTGCATATATACTCATTCCCCATGTTATTCTTATGGAAGAAATAAAATAAGGTCATGCACATAGTCTGTAGGTCTGCTGCAACGGGGGTATTTTTATATTCAAGATATACCCTAAAAATCTTAGAATTTTTTTGGCACTAAATCAAGGCAATTCCTATGTTTTACGTACATGTGCTTTCATGAAACAGAAAACAGCTTTAGGATTCTCTAAGTACGCAAAGTCTGCTGCGACAGAGATATTTATATTCCTGCTAAATGGCCACTTTATACCATGTATGCGAGCAGATTCAACGATATTGGGCATAAGCCTACCCAGGGCAGTGGCACCCTTGAGACCTTTATCGGCGGGGCGCTGAATCTGCTCACATGTGTAGCTGGGAGGCCAAATAGAAATACCTCCTGCGGGGGGCAGCAATAGAATAGCTCAGTCGCAGCAGACCTGCGGACTTTGAGGATACCTGGACGCATCTTTCTGGTTAATGAAAGTCCCATCTTCTTTATACCACTGACTTATCACTGCACAGCCCAAACTACTTGACTTAGAACCTTGGACCTTTGCATGAACGATCTTAAGGGCGTAAGCATCAAAGCATCCGCTAAGAACGGTTTTTTAATTCAAAGTTTTAAGGGGTTTTGGCGGGGTCGAAGTTTATAAATTTTCCTTTGCAAGTGGAATGGATGAGCTTTTGTTCAATTTTCAATGTTCATTCAACAAGCAGGTGGTTCAGCTTCACACATGGATACGATTTTACAGCTGATTTATAATTTGGTTACTTTCATAATGGTTTTATGGTTGTTTTGTTGATTTTTTAGGTGATATGTACTGTATAAAAGTTGAATTTAGTTTATTTAGTTAAATTAAAGTCGTCATTCGTTTTTGTAACTAATCTGTTTAATCATAAACTTAGTATGTGGCCCTATCTTCATTTAGGCAGCGAGAGTTACAGTTTTTATCGTGAGCAAAGCCACGGGCACCTGCTAGTATATATATATATATATATATATATATATGTGTCTGTCAGCACGATAGCGGCCGTAAATATGGTCCGATCTTAATGAAATTTGGAACAGACATGTAAAGTGGTAATCGATTGGACGAGTTCGTGAACCAGCCCAATCGAACCACCGGAAGGGGGGGTAAAGGGGGATAAACCCCCCCAAAAATGGGTTTTTTTGAGTTTTTCACATAGAAAAATAAAATCTATCGAATCTTTGTTGGCACCATTGAATTCAGCTTAAAAAAAACAAACAATTCAGTGTTTTGAATCATTGCTCTATGTCCATTGGTTACTGAGATATTGAAAGTGGTAAACACAGGTTGTCCCAATGTTAACCTTATGGGGAATAAGTAAAATTCTATATCTTGCTTATTTCTCAACGTATCTGGATAAAACTTGGTTTGTGGCTTCATCTAGATGAGATCTAATGTATTTTAGTCTAAAATCCCCGAAATTTCAATTTTTGTGGCAGCAAACCTGCATAATCTTTCCCCATGTTATCCTTATAGGAAATAAAAAAATTCTATATCTTACTTATTTTTTTACATTTCTTGACAAAACTTGGTATATGGCTTCTTCAACTTAAGATCTACTAATTAATTAATAAAAACCAACCAGTTTTAACATACCTGTTGCAGCAAACCTGCATACTCATTCCCCATGTTATTCTTATGGAGGTTACAAAACATGTCAAATCTTGCTAAGTTGGATTGAAATATGTTGTTTTGCATTTGAAATTCACTGAGTATGCAGGTCTGCTGCAACGTGGGTATTTCCTTTAATGCATCACTGATCTATCCATTTGATAACTATATGAACCTTAAGGAAGTCGTTCTATGTACCGCCAGGAAGGTTTCTAACTGGGTAAAACTTTTTAAATCCCTTTAAGCTCTGTTCCTTTAGCGTTAAAAAATTCAATACATATAATCTTCTATAAAAGAATGTACATAAACAAATTGGAACATGAACAACCAGCTGTGAGTACTGTAATATTGAGCAGAACCATTATCTGCTGTTTGCGGATAATTTATTTCAGATCAAAATACAAACTCCATTGACTGTGACCAATGCCTTCTGACGGGAACCCACCCTTAGCGTATTCATTTACTAACAGAATTACTAATTGATAAAATATACATACCAAGTTAGTGAAATATTTGGTTTTTGTGTATAAAACAAACGTGGCCCAAAACAAACTAGTGTACACTTGCGGTTTTAAATCAATAAAACGTCTGACACAGTCAAGTGTTATACAATAATGATAAACAGTAGGTCAACAGAGTAAATTGACCTTATCAGCAGCTTGACCAGTTCGATTGTACTGTTAAACTTGTCCTCAAACTCGAGCAGAGTTTTTCAGATTGGAAGAGTTCCGCATAATTTGAACTAAATCATGGAACACTTGATTAAAAAGTAACTATTTTATTAGCACTCAGCAAGCTGTACCCACGGTGATGGATTATGTAATGAGAGCAGACTAATCTTTGGAGATAAAAAGGTCAAAATAAAAGCAAATAAATTACAAAATTTACAAATCCACTGATTGTAGGTGGGGATCACATTCCTCATATGAACAAGTAAACATAGTAGTCAAAATAATCTGTTTATATATATCTACAGGTTACCAAGAAATTAATTTTTAATTTTAAGGTTAAAATTAATTTTTATACCTTAATCTTTATTTTTAATTTTTTTAACGAGTTTTTTGAAGGTGTATTCCAATCAGTGTTTTTTTTATCTCATTTGTTACTTTCTTTGCAAACTGACCTTGATAAGTTTCATTTAGACCTAAAGAATTTGAACAAAAATATATGTTATTTTCTATAGCTTTATGCTTAACTTAAATTATTGCATTCCACACTATTAGATGGCACAAGAGACTGCTTAGACAAGAGAGCCTCAATCAAATGAAAGTCGACTTGTACAGTAGACCCTTCGGGACCGAGGCCAGTCCGGATAGTGGGTTTTCCGGTGAAACCGACTTTTCCCAAAGTTAATTATCAAATCAAACCAAAACATCCTTCATTCGTTTCAGTACAATACAATCATCAAATAAAACATGCAATATCAAATTAAAACTTTAAAAATTACATATCATACAATAGTTTGTCTATTACACATTTTCCATAGGAATCGTCGGTATCGTTCCTTAATCACTCAAAAACGAACTCATTCTACTTAAATTGAAGATATGATAGTATTTAGACACATTATTACTGGTCTCAAATATTTTCCCACCATAATCGTTGATATGGTACCGTCCATTTCCTTACGATCGCGTCCCATTAATGTTTTGATAAAAATTCTTCAGTTACAAAGATGTGACGTCCAGCAAGAGTAGTCCGGTTAAATCAATGTCTGGTTAAGAGGAGTCTGGATAAGAGGGAGTCTACTGCAAGTGGAACAAGCATATCAGTGGCAGTAATCCTTCATATTCATTTCCCATGCTTTATGGAAAATATTTTTGCGTGTTTATTTTACATATGCAAGACAATTTTTCTTGACGCGAAGCTTTGTCTAAATTACATATTTAATGATTTGACTGTGTATGCAGGTCTGCTGCATAACAGGGGTATTAGTTTTACTTTATGATTACCATATTGCAATTTGAAATACAACCATTAGATTTTCTTTGTTCTTTGGTTAGATGGTGATTGAAATATTTAAAGTTATTTTATTTTTGGTGAAAAACTTAACATGGACTATAGTGACACATGAGTCACCATAGTCCTTAGCCCTTGTACTGTTTTCCACCAGAAATAAATAAACTTGAAAAATATTTCAAACGCCATCTAATTACAGAGAAAATATCTAATTACATTGGCCCTTTTTACACAAAGCGATTTTGATGCGACTCGTGTCGCACTTGATGTCGTTTCGACTCGTGTCGTTTCCTTTGATCGATTAGTCCGATTTTTACTTTCTCCCCCCATATTTTTGTAGATACAATGGTAATCATAAAGTACAAACAACAAATTGAAGTACCAAAGGATTAAACTTAATTTTGATTTTGTTTGCAGGTCAACATTTTTACAACATGCATTTCCAACCTCATCTATGTTTTCAGCCCTTGTTCCAATACCAAATGAATTTGAGAAGAAGTTGCGGCAAAACCCTCAGATGCACGATAAAAAATATGCAGAGGCAATGTTCGGCTCATCTTCTGAGATGGCACCATTAGTTCTCCCGTAGGTAGATACATTCTTTTACAGAGTTTATTACAGGGCAATCTGTTAGTGTGGTCTGTTAGAAAATGTAGGTTGGTTAGTTACCTTAGATGTCCTTTCATTTTTTTGTATTGGATCAGTGGACCACCCAACAATATATTTTTTCACTAAAAAATTTTATCAAAAATCATGAACCTGAACTCTTGCAATACGGGAAATTTCGTTGGCATCAATATTGATTGAAATAAAACTGCTCCAAGCTGAAATACAATGTTGAAACAGATAAAATTCTTAAAATTAAATTTAAAATAAAAGAGAAGCCGTCAGGCACTGCTTAAACTGTGAGGGATCCTGAAAACAACATTGTATAGAGAGGTGTGTCGATCTGAAGTTAGAGTCAAACTACAAGAAGCCTACCAGAAGAAATGTTGTCTTATTGGTAATAAATGTTTAAGCACGAGGACTAAAATGAGCTATGGTTCGATGAGAAAAATTTTTAAGTACAAACCTTAAAAGGTAAATCTTTTCTTTAAAAAACAAGTTTGCCTGATATTTTCAAAAAATGTTCCTCTCTGAATCACGACTCATGAGAGGGTCTCGTGTATAACTCTTGCAGATTGGCTCTGACAGAAAATTGAAGCCTCCTCTCTGTTATTGTTTTTGGAGATCCTCACGGTTTTAGTAGTGTCTGGCATCTTATTTTTATAAATTTACCTGTTTAAAATATTTCCATCTGTTCATACTACATGTATTTCAGTTCAAATCTGTTCCATTTCAATGATGACATTACAGTACAATAGATATCTGCGTTGTGGAGACAGATTCGTATTTTTTCAATGTGTGCACACTGACATGATTTTATATTAGTTAGATAGATCCATAGTACAAGCAAGACTCGTTGGTCCACCAGATACTGGTAATACTGCCATGTCATAATCCTTAGAAAATTTATCGGTTGGTCTTTGGCAATAACTATGTCATCATCTCACCCATTTCTTCATTCATAAAACACCTTCAGAGATCAACTGTTGAACTTTGAGTTGATACAGTTTTAAGTAAGTATTTAGAAAATAGTGAGACTTTAAAATTACCATGCTTTTTGGTAAGGAAAAATGTTAAGAAATGTTATCGCTACAATCATCCCACAATCATATATCCTCCACACATCACTTTAAACTACCCCTTACTGGTGGTCAGCGTCTTATTGGTAATGTAATGTTGTTTCCATATTTTTAATGTTTTTTTATTTGTTTGTTTTTATTTTGTGACTGATGGTGACTTATTACAGATTTTTATTGAGAGGTTTATATGCATGAAAGGCGAAATGTATATGGCCAGTAATCACCCAATTTAACTTATCGGGTCTGTTGTATAGACATGATCAGTTTTGTTTTCTGTCCTGCAGGCATGTTGAAGGCATGCAGAGGGTAGTCTACTCCATCACCGAATATGAACCATTGTTGGACTCGAGTAACATGACCATGGCGGACTGGAGCACTATAGCGAATGACATTCATGTAAGTATATACACTCAATGCAGGTCTACAAAGGCTGGTGTTACATTGCATTGGACATAACTGCTTGGTTTCCAATGCTTGGTTTCCTGTTTTCCACCTTTATTTTTTATAATCCAAAGAACTGCAGGGTGGTCTAACTTGACTAACCTTAAAAACTACCACTGTAATTACAATCTTTATCAGTTTAATTATATATTTACAATCCTGAGATTAAAACCCTCTAATTCATGGCTTTCTAAAATAACTGAAGGTGGCAATTGATTTGATGAATTAAGGTAGTTTGTATAGATTATAAAATTTATTTTGGCTGTGTTGTCTGTTGCAAAACCCAAGATTGCTTTAAAATATTCCATTGAAATATAATATAGAAATTCTTTGTTTTAATCCTGACAATTATTTATTTAACCGACAGACTTCTTGAGCAGTGACCTTGATGTTCTGAAAGTTTGTCCTAGAAATCAGATCAAGCTTAAAATCTTCTCAAAACATTTTATTACACATCTACACCTCTTTTTACACTATACAAATTGTTACTGTTGGTAAAGGTAGCAGAGAGACTGGTCTACTAAAATGGTTATTCAGTTCTCCAATACATTAGTAATATTTATTCATGAAAACGAAAAGAAATTTCTGCGTTTTCATGGAACAAGCGACTGATGACTATATTTATTCCTTGATTATTGAAAGAAGGTAATTGGCAAAGAAATCGCATGCCAGTAAAAAAATTACATTTAATTTTGCTGTAGAAACTTTAAATAAATCAATTTAAAATTTTGCAGTAACATTTATTTCAATGATCAGTCAAATGCATTTTTTCCACAATTTCAACATAATTTTTAGCCTACTCCGCACAAAGGTTATGTTACGAGTTCTATTTATAAAAAAGATTTGCAAAATTAAAAATTCAATTCCCTATGTTTGATTTAGAATATCTTAGCTTTAAAGTGTCAGGAAAAAATTTCCATTAGAGAATCTTATCCTCCAAAGAAGAATGAAGTGTGAATAAATAAAGTGTCCTTAACAACAATTTTAAAATTTTTTAGATGCCTATGATTAATATTAATCGCGTAATTAACTTATTTCTAATGCACTGATAACTCTAGTTAAAGTCATATGTTGATGAACTTCGTATAGCATTTGGTTTGAGTGATTGATGTAGGAAATACATAATTTCCTTTTTTATATTTTACGAGATATATTTACCATAATAGATTAATAAATCATTTGAGTATTCGTGAGTTCATTAAGTGGCGTTATGCGGCGTTAAGATAGTCCCCAGATAGCACAGTCACATCAACTAGATGTCTAATAGATGTACCTCATGTTAAACCACACACGTCTATTAAACGTGACCGTTATAGACGTCTAACGTCTAATAGACATTCCTACAACGTTCAAATGTCACCATTATCGACCTTATATCAACATTGTACGTGGATGTAGAATAGATGTTCAATAGATGTTAATTACACATCCATATATTGACATCTACAGAACATCCAATTAACATACAAAAAGTAACGAATAACAAAATTGTAATTATAAATATATAAAAAAATCCAAAAAGTGTAATAAAAAAAATCTAAGTAAGGATCTGCATTTGTACATAGTTTATAGACACGTTACCACAATGCAAATTCTGTTGACCTATGTTGGGATTTGAACCCAGGACCTTTACCTTCGTAAGCTGAGCCTGTATCTATGTTGATATCAGATGGTTTTTAAATAACCATCTGAGATGAAAACAATAACAAACACATTGTATGTTTACCTTCTTCTAGGTTTGTGATTACTATTACTATTTCTTGTTATCCAAATGAAGTTTCCTTGAAATACATACATACATTTTCTCTTAACAACGCATGGTGTCTAGTAAGTGGTTTAAAAAGTACCCATAATTGAAATTCAAAATGAGTGACAATGAATCAGTAGCAAGGACACTTAAGTGCAATCAAATGGATGTTTATCAGCTACATCTACAACCGCCAGAACAGTTCAACATCAGGACTCCAGAGAAATGGTCATTGTGGTTTCAGAGATTTGAAAGGTACCGTAAGGCTAGTGGCTTGGCTCAAAAGAGTGAGGATGTCCAAGTAAGTACATTAATATACGTAATGGGAGCAGAATCAGAAGAAATTGTAAATTCTCTCAAATTAACTGAAACAGAACTAGCATCCTACAATACAGTTACCAGTAAACTAAATTCTCATTTTATTCCAAAGAGAAATTTAATATATGAAAAGGCTAAGTTTAACCTGAGAGTCCAGCAACCAAATGAGACAGTTGATTGTTTTGTCACAGCACTACATACTCTAGCTGATCTTTGCGACTATAAGGGCCTAAGAGATGAACTTATTAGAGACAGGTTGGTTGTTGGCCTTTCGGATAAAAAACTTTCAGAAGTTTTACAGCTAGACTCTAACTTAACTTTAGATACAGCAGTTCAAAAAGCTAGGCAGAGTGAATCTGTACGAAACCAACAGTCAGTTTTAAATCAGTTAGCTGATAATTCACTGAATGTTGATAAGGTCTATAAGACAAATGTGAATCCTGATAGTTCTAGTAGTAACTCAAAGAGTTTTTCTAGGGAAGCCCTTAACACCAGTACACCTAGAATTAGTTCCAAATCTAATACCTGCATTCGTTGTGGAAAATTTTTCGAAAGAGGTCATATGAAATTCTGTCCTGCTTTAAATGCCAATTGTAGAATCTGTTCGACTAAAGGTCATTTTGCTATTGTCTGTAAGAAAGCTGAAAATACACAGAAATCGAATGTCAGTGAGGTGTTTCAAAATAATGAATGTGCTGAAAGGTTGAATAATGTTTTTATTGAAGCGGTTAACGGTCAAGAAACTTCAAGTAAGCCCTGGAGAATTTTTGTTACGGTAGGCAATAAAAACATTCAATTCAAGGCAGACCCTGGTGCCGATGTTACAGTAATTCCTGAAGAAATGTATGACAGGTACTTTTTAGAAATTACTTTAGAAATTCCTAATTCCAAACTTTTTGGTGCATGTGAAAATGTGTTACAAATTAAAGGAGTGTTCAAAGGGGAACTGAAATGGAAAAATAATGCAAGTGTACAGGAAATATTTGTACTTCGAAATTTGAAGGAACCACTTTTAGGAAGACCTGCTATTGAGAAGCTAAATATATTACATTGGATCAGAGGTGCCCACCCCCCCCTGGGGCAATGACTCACCCCCCCCCCACTGGGCCAATGACTACCCCCCCCTTAACTGCGACCAACCCCCTCCCCACATCCGAAATATTAGGATTCGGAAGATAAATTCATTGTATAAATAAACAATGGTTTATTTTTAACAAACAATGTTCATTATACAGGGTGTCCCATAAGTAAGGTGCCAAACTTCGGGAATAGGTTATATGGGTCTAAATAAGGATAAAATGAAGAATGAATTTTTTTTTCCAAAAACGCCTTGTTTACCAGATATCCGCCATTTTGTATTTTTAACAAAATATTTTTTATCTCCCAAGTTTTTGAATCGATTTTTTTGAAACTCGGTATGCACCTGTATCTAGTCAAGGTTAGTTTATGAAAAAATAATCAGCATGATCGAATCGTAAATTTCAAAATGGCGGCCGCTTAAAATCTTTAAATTGAAATACCGAAACAATGGTACATTTTACAAAACGATATAAAGAACAATAATATTTAGAAAATTTTATTTCCATTCCAACGATACCAAAATTATGAAAATTGATGAACAAACAACTGAGTTATGGTCGAATTAGTGCATGGCTCAGCGCAACAATGGACTATTTTGCTTCAAAAAATGCTGCCTCACTAGCTAAATACGATCATAACTCAGTTGTTCATTAACCGATTTTCATAAATTTGGTGTCATTAGATGGGAAATAAAATTTTCTAAAAATCGTTACCCTCTATGTTTTTTGTAAAACGTACCGTTCTTTCGTTATTTCAACTTAAAGATTTTAAACGGCCGCCATTTTGAAATTTATTATTTAATCATGCTCATTATTTTTTCATTGACTAACCTTGACCAGATACAGGTGCATACCGAGTTTCAAAAAAATCGATTCAAAAACTTGGGAGATAAAAATATTTTGTAAAAAGTACAAAACGGCGGATATCTGACAAACAAAGGGTTCTTGGAAAAAATGTATTCTTTATTTTTATTATATTTATTTTGACCCATATAACATATTCCCGAAGTTTGGCCACCGGTCTGACACTTAAATGGAGCCAAGTGGTAAGCTTATTGGAGCGGGTTAGTTTAATGCACTTTATTCAGATGGCGTTGTAAAAACATGACTTTCTTCTTCTTCACTGATTCAGCCAATCAGAACGACGATAACGATCTGCTAACTTCCCGTTCCGTTTCCCCTGATTTTCTGTCACGACACGACGTGTACACAACCATAACGAGTTGGAATTAATTTGAGTGTGGGAAAATACCTAAAGTACGTTTGCAGAAAGTTGTTCTAGTGTAAGTTGTTTCGCGAAATACTGTACTGAGTGATTCTTATTGTGCTTAAAGCGATTGATGGAAAATAAATACATAGATGTTTACATAAAAGCACTTAATAAAAATTAACTGAGTTAATTTTTATTAAGTGCTTTTATGTAAAGATCTACGTAATCGATCCATCGTGACCATCTACGTTTCGATGGTGTCGCATCGACGACCATCGATATATCGCATCGATCTTTTTAGTTCGTAGCACTTTATTCAGATAGTGCTGCTGTTCCCTTACCACCGAGTTAACATGGGAGTGCCATCTCTTTACAAAGTTCATTATTACTCTATGGTTTGGCACTTTACTTATGGGACACCCTGTATATGTATATATTATTCTTTACCAGTTTTTCCTATCAAGAGTTTCCAAGCGGACTCGCCCATTTCCTTTTCCTTGATTATTTAAAAATTTATATTTAAGCCATTCTTAGTTTTGTACACATGTTTCTTTCTGCAGTGCTCTGTCCACTTATCGTGGCGCACTTTAGCGTTACACATAGGTTCCAAACACTTACATATTAATAGTTTTTGTTTTTTAGGCATTTTAAATATCTAAACTATAAGCAAAATACAAATGTGTTGTGATAAAGCCCGATGCACTTCACCGTGATTACATCTTACAATAAAATACTGTAGACCTAAACCACAAACTAAATATTTTAAAACATATAAGATACTCGAAAGTCACAAAATACGCAGGTGTCAGCTGTATCGGATAGCAAAAACTAACCAGTAACCACTGACAGACAGTGACAACTGCAACTGACACAAGATCGAAGGGGTGGGAGTGAACGCATGCGCCGAAATTCTCCGAACTACGAGTACATCGCGCCACCGCGCGAGTCTCGTTACCATAGCAACCACAAGCTCAACGTTGCCAAACTTACATTGTCACTGCCCACTACCGTTATACGCACACTACGTTTATACGCATACATCCAAAGTTCTAGAAATATGGGTTTTAATTTAATACTGAAATTGAATTTCTTAATTTCACGTTTTTTAATTGTTTTATGATGCCCCCCCCAGGCTGGCGAAAAAGTACTATTTTTCATCCCCCCCAGAAATTTCAATGACGCAGTTTGCGTCATGACCCCCCCCTGTGGGCACCCCTGAATTCATCAGGTGAGTTCTAACTGTAATTTAAGTTTTGAACCAAGGAAAAAGTATCCAGAATTATTTTTGGGTCTTGGGAAAATGAAGATGGAATACGACATACAACTTAAGCCCGGGGCTCAGCCGTACATATTGTCAAGTCCAAGACGAGTAGCATTGCCGTTAAGACCTAAGCTCAAGGAGGAACTGGATAGGATGGAAACATTGGGTTTTATATCTCCTGTTGAAACTCCAACTGAATGGTGTTCAGGGATTGTTATTGTGCCAAAACCAAATGGTAAGATCAGAATTTGTGTCGATCTGACTAAGCTGAATAATAATGTGAGAAGGGAGCATATTATACTACCAACAGTTGAGGAGTCACTTGCGAATCTTAGGGATGCAAAGGTTTTTTCTAAACTTGATGCTAATTGTGGTTATTGGCAGATTCCTCTTTCAGAATCTTCTAGGTTGTTGACTACATTCATAACTCCGTTTGGTCGTTATTGCTTTAATCGTCTCCCGTTTGGGATCTCCAGTGCGCCAGAGTTTTACTCTAGAGAGATGATGAGAATTCTTGAAGGTATTCCCGGGGTTGTTTGTCACATGGATGATGTCCTTATTTTCGGGAAAAATGAAGAGGAGCACTTCGAAGTCCTGGATATAGTGCTTAAAAAGTTACCTGCAGCTGGAGTCACCCTTAATGAGAAATGTGTCTTCAATACAAAAAGAGTGAAGTTTCTAGGACATATTGTTTCATCTGAAGGAATTGAAGCTGATCCTACAAAGTGTGAGGCTATTACAAAGATGCCAGATCCACAGTCAAAGGGTGATGTTCGCCGTCTATTAGGGATGGTTACTTATGTTGGGAAGTTTTTGCCAAATCTAGCTCAACGGACAGAACCTCTACACCGATTATTAAAGAACGAGCATGATTTTTACTGGGGGGAAGATCAAAAGAGAGCTTTTGAGGAGATTAAGATTGCTATTACAAGTCCACCTGTACTATGCCACTATGATGCCAATAAACCTTTAAGAGTTTGTGCAGATGCTTCCAGCTTCGGTGCTGGTGCAGTTCTCGAAATACTTTCAGATGAACAATGGAGACCAGTTTTATACGCATCGCGAGCTTTTAATCCAGCTGAAATGCGTCAAGCACAGATAGAAAAAGAAGCTTTGGTGTTGACCTGGGCATGCGATCGATTTGCTACATACATTATAGGAGTGCACATACATGCTACATACATTATAGGAGTGCATACATTATAGATCACACTTTTAACCGATCATCGTCCTTTAGTGTCTATACTAGGCCAGAAATGCATGGATGAATTACCTCCAAGACTACAAAGATACAGGATGAGACTAATGAGATACCCATACAAAGTACAACATGTTTCAGGAAAAACATTTTACACACCAGATACTCTAAGCCGAGCTCCAATCCAAACACATGAAGATCCTGACAACGTTTTCCAAGATGAAGAAATAGAAGAATTAGAAAGAAATGTTATTAATTCTATTTCGGCCACAGACACAAGAATGAAAGAGGTTCTAGAATCACAGAACAACGACATTACTTGCAGTTTACTAAGAAACTTGATTTTGGAAGGATGGCCAAGGAAAGCTACTCAAGTGCCATTAGTTTGTCGGGCATTTTGGAGCATAAGAGGTGAATTAGCCATTGTACAAAATTTAATAATGAAAGGAAATGCACTTTATATCCCGTCAAAACTGAGAAGTGATATTCTTCAGCGCATTCATGATGGTCACATGGGCATTCACAAATCGATACAATGTGCTAGAGACGTGGTTTGGTGGCCAGAATTTACAAATGACATAAAAATGTATGTTTCACGATGCGCTGCTTGTCTAGAGCAAAGGAGAAATCATCCTGAACCACTGATTTCTACTCCTTTACCTCAGCTACCATGGCAAGTTGTTGGCACAGACTTGGCCGAAATAAATGGGAAAAACTATCTTGTTCTAATTGACTACTATTCAAGGTTTCCAGAAGTTTTTTTGTTACCTACAACAACTTCAACCTGTATAATTGAAAGAATGAAGTCTGCTTTTGCAAGACATGGTATACCTCAGGAAGTGCGTTCCGACAATGGACCTCAATATACATCAAATGAATTCAAGGTTTTCTCAAAAGAATATGGATTCCACCACATTACAAGTAGTCCTCGATTTCCTCAAAGCAATGGACAAGTTGAAGGAGCTGTAAGAATAGTCAAAAATATAATTTCAAGATCTGCTGATCCTTATCTAGGATTACTTAGCTACAGAAATACACCGTTGGCAGAATTAAAGTACAGCCCAGCTCAACTACTGATGGGAAGGAAACTGAGAGACACTCTTCCCATAAACGAAGAGAAATTGAAGCCTAGTAATGTTAACATGGAAGAATTCAAGAGGCTGAACGAAACGTCTAAAAACCGTCAGAAAAGAGACTATGATCGTCATCATCGTGTAACGGAAAGATTAGAGTTTAATCCCTTCCAAAATGTGTGGATTACTGATTTTCAAAAATATGGAGTCGTTAAGAAGAAAGCAGAAACGCCAAGATCATATTACGTTGAATCAAATGGAAGTTTGCTAAGAAGAAATTCATATCATTTGAAAGAAGCCCCTTCAAAACCTAACTCAAACGCGGAGGAAGAGGAAAATAATGGTCATTTAGTACTCCACCAACAAGAAAATGAAAGTCAAATTGAAGGATACCATACACGAAGTGGACGTGGTGTAAGAAAGCCTTCAAGACTTGATTTGTAGTTGAATATTATTTATTTATTTTCAAGAAGGGAAGATGTGTTGATATCAGATTGTTTTTAAATAACCATCTGAGATGAAAACAATAACAAACACATTGTATGTTTACCTTCTTCTAGGTTTGTGATTACTATTACTATTTCTTGTTATCCAAATAAAGTTTCCTTGAAATACATACATACATTTTCTCTTAACAACGCAGTATCCACTACACCACCAGACCTGATGATAATCATAGGGCAAAATCTCATCTTAACTACTGCTTTGGTGGTAAACATTATAGGATCCAAATGTAGTGCAGAGATAACCTTTAAGGACTGAGAACGAGTTATAAAGTGCCTCCTTGTCACTTTTTTTCCCCATTCACACTATAATAATATTTTTTCAATAAACAACTATTTTAAAAAGTGTAATGACAAAAACTTTTTACCTAAAATTTACCTTGTCTAATTGTTTAAATACTATTATATTCTACTCAAATCGATGTAAAGTAATTATGAGCTCAATGCGAGTAGTAAAAGAGTAATGTGGTAAGTGTATATGAAATTTTAAAATAACGTGAAAGTGAAATACCCCCGTTGCAGCAGATATGCATACTCAGCTAATTTCTAAAGCAAAAGAACATAGTTCAATCGAACATAGCGAGATTTGACTTGATTTTAACATTAAATCTCATCTAGATGAAGCCGCAAACCAAGTTTTATTATATTGAGAAATAAGCGAGATATAGGCCTAGAATGTTACTTAATTCCTATAAGGTTGACATTGGGGCAACGGACTGTGTTTACCACTTTCAGTATCCAGTAACCAATGGACATAGAGCAATGATTCAAGGTACTAGATTATTTGTTTTTTTTTTAGCTGAATCCAATGGTGCTAACCAAAATATTATAATTATTATTATTTTTCTATGTGAACACCACCTGCGGTGAATATGTGAAATGGCAAACTCATGTTAAGTTGCCGCCAAGTTGCCATAACTATCAGGAAACAGAGAACTGCAAATCTGTGACAAATTTGCTAGTGAAAAGTTGCTTTATCAGACCAACAGCAAATGAAGGCAACTTTGCCGAAAAACAACCTGTTATGTGGGCATAGTGTGGTAAACAATAACAGATTAATTTGGGATTCAAACCAATAAAAATGTTAAGTTTTTTTATTATTGTAGTCATCAGGGAAATTAAATATAATAAAAAAATATAAAAAAAATAAAATAAAAAATATATTAGTTTTATTTATATTTTATTTTATAAATAAAATATAATTAAGGAAATTACGTAGTTACATTTTTATTTAAAAAAAAGTTTAATTGATATTCTGTTCTCAGCGATATTGTTTTTATTGATGAAAAATATACTCATTTGTACTTTATATACTTGGTTTATTTTTTTCGGCGATGTCTATACATCGTCTATTAAATGTTATTACGTTGACGTCAAATACATGTACGACAACGTCTAATTGACGCCATTTTGACATCCGCGTTAGATGTCTTTTTGACATGATATCGCAGATGTCTAATAGATGTAAGAATATTGACCTAGACGTCAATGTAACTTGCAAGCCCTTATGTAGACGTTGTATAGATGTTATGTGCTGTATGGGTCTGTACCTATTGGATCCATTTTACCCTGCGCTTTACCATAACCTAAATGTTGGCACATGGCCCATAGACAACATTGCCAACTGTACTGACTTTAGCTGTCGAGCTAACTGTACTTTGTCTGCCTCACGCACCACTGAATGATTTTAAGATTAGTTTTTTATATTAACTGACAAAAACACTGTTTAGTAACATTTAATGAATGCTTAAAAATTTGTATTGACAAGTGAAATAATTTCAAGTGTATGCTGGAAAATAAAATGGGATAACATTTTAATAACAGAGTTAACAGTATGTTGAAAACAAATTAAAAACATCATTAATTTAATCACACATAAAATTGTAATATAGTGTTGTTAATAAACTAGACTAAAGATTCTCTAAAGGAAATTTTTCCCTGATGCTTTTGAGCAGAGATATTCTAAATCAAATATGGGAGATAGAATTTTTTATGTCGTAAACCATTTTTTTATAAATATAACTTGTAACACAAACTACATACGTAGTTGCCAAAAATTATTTGAATTATTTTTGAGTTATTGTGGTAAATACACAATTATCTGATCACTGGAATAAATTTACTGCAATGTTTTAACTCTGTTTTTTATGTCTCTCCAGCATTATGAAATAGAATGCGTTTGCTGCCGCGCTGTCGCTCCGCTGACCACCTTCTCTTAATAATCACGGTATATAGAGAATGGAATCCTCGATATAGTAGAAGTTTACAACCGATATTACTCACACTATTTTTTGTTACTAGTGTATTTTTACAAACAACTTGATTAAGTAATTAAACTCGTTTAGCGTTCCTCGTGCCTTGTCCTTCGGTCAGAGCCCGCACGTTGTTTAGTCCGCACTTTTCACGGACTTCTTTGGGTGCACAATCTCAAATAAATACAATGACAAAACTGTTCAGCTCTTTGCCATAAAATGTTGAAATCTTCCACTCAAGCGTTGACTTTTATAAGAATTTAATCATCATGTTTTTTTAAGAGGTTTAGGGAGGTGCTGTTTTTTTTTTCAATTTTTGCATCATCCATAATATATATATATATATATATATATATATCCTAGCTGATTATTATGCTTACTTTATATTATTATTTTATATATTCATTTATATTGCCTGTTATGTTTGCCTGTTTGTAGTTATTTTTGTAATCTTTTAGCTGTCACTTGTAGTGTGCTTCCTATGTAATATTTTGTGTAAAATAATGCTACGATGTAACTGGAAATATATTCTGTATTGTAGCATGTGAAATAAATAAATAAAACTAGAAACAGTTGGGCTCCAAATATTTGCCCATAACAAATGTGAGTTTAGTTATTTATTATATTATTAGTTATTATTAAAATGTAAGAACAAAGATGATTTTTATCTTGAAATAAATCTAATGAGTACGGTAATATAATATGAAAAACAGTTATACAGTTTTTGTTGGATCTTTTCAGCAAGCGTATGAGTTCTATGACGGCTTTGTTGTTCTGCACGGGACAGACACGATGTCTTACACCGCCTCCGCTCTCTCCTTCATGTTGGAGAACCTTGGAAAAACCGTTGTCATCACGGGTGCCCAGGTTTGTATAATCCTTAGGCAGTAAAGATTCTGCAACGGCATGGCATGGAATGCTACAAAAAATAATAATGTGTACTGTTATTTTATTTAAATGTTTATAAATTTGTCTAAAATTAACACAAGTAGGGAAAATAGTAATATCAGGATATTGGACCGGAATCTTGTACAGGTATCTTTAGGGTGGCAAAAATGGGTTTGTGAGCCATCAATCTGGGATCTTTCTTCAAGGGAGGCAAACTCAAAAATGTGAATAAGGTCAAAATTTACGTCATAAGGTATTTACATCATTTGACACGTACCATTTCATTGTATAAGTTAAGAGGATCACAAAAACACCAAGGCGGACAACAATTTTGGGTGCTTTAACCTAGTTGGACAAACTTGAAAATCCAATAAAAGTACCAAATTGTACATCACAAGTTGTACTAAAATAATATGGGGCACTTCATTCCACAGGTATTCAGGGACCTGAAACTGCTTAGAAGGACAAGATTTTTGGGGGATTTATCCAAGGTGGATGCCCCTATACCCCATCATATCCAACCGATTTCAATGAAATTTTTTTTTGGAGGTTTTAGCATTTAATTAAAACAAAATTATTTAAAAATAAATGTAACTTTTTGCCAAAAAGGGCTATTGAAAAATATGTTTTTAAGCTCATAATAGTAGTTTATGCAACGATTGTATAATGAATGCCTTTAAGCCACGAGTGAGATGTAAGTTAGAACACGAGTGGCTTAAAGGCATAATACAATCGTTGCATACACTATTTTATCTACGACCAACAATATATACGACAAAATTTCCCCCGAAGTTAAACAAAACTCATGACTTTTACTAATGATGGAATAGGTCAACTAAAATTTGAGGTTAGGCAAATAAGCAGACTGAACCATGACTCGTTGTGGAACAATCAGCTGATGGGATAAGTAAACTCAAACATGAATCGTAATGCAACAATCAGCTGATGTGAGAATTGCGTAATTGTTATTATGACACTACTTCCGTCAAATGCCGAGCTCTCATTGGTCTAGAACCAGTACTCTAAAGTGACTCCAGTACTCTAAAGTCGTCATTAGAGTACTGCTTGGTTTTTGGCGTTTTAATGTATATCATTATAATGTTTATTGTAATACCATAATTGGTGCTTATTGCAATGGTCGTAGATAAAAATTATTTGATCATAATGAAATTTAGCACAAATGTGTAAAATGGTTAACACTGTTAGGAGTTTGAAAACCAGCTCATCCGGAAACTTTGGAAGAGGTTTAGGGAGGTATCAACCCCCAAAAATGGGTTTTTTGTCATTTTTATTTAGAACATTTTAATCATAAAATTTTAGTTGACACCATTGAATTCAGCTTAAAACACAAACAATTTAGTACATTGAATCATTGCTCTATGTCCATTGTGTACCGAAATACTGAGGGTATTTATACACTCAGACACCATAGACTGTTTGTCCAACAGGTGTATTTGTGTTTGAATCTTGGTGAAGAAACGTGAAATTTCAAGGAAAAGGTTTTTGAGCCATCCATGTTGTCCCAACTCAATTAAATTCCTCCCCAGAGGCCTAAGAGATTTCCCATATCGTCCTTAATACTGTTTACATAAAAGCAGTTGTTCTCTTGCTTTTATTCCGGTTGCTCTTGTTCCGGTAAGTACCGGTGATCTCTGGTACTTAGTAAAAATGCATTACGATGTCTGCAGGGTTCAGCCACAGTGTAAGGAAAAAAAAGTGTATGCAGGGTCAGCTGGTGTGACGTAGTTGGCCTCATGCAACTAGCGCTTACAACGACTACAATACATGCCAGTTAGAGTAGGAGTCACCTAAGTTGGCCAAAACGAAAGTAACCAAACTATTATCTTTTTACGAACTTAAGCATAAAATCTAGCTGTGCTGAAAACATAGCTAACGAACATCTGTTTTCCAATGGTTTTAGTATAGCACTTGCATTAAAGGGAAAGTTCTGTTGCAATATTGCAACGGGAAGTTTTCTTCTGCACCTTAAAATATTACTGATGGGCTTTTTCAAATTAAGTATGTATTAACACGGAGAAGGTGTGTCATAGATGCGGCATGATTAATAGTCTTAGATTTTCTTATTAAATATATGTATGATGAAAAACAGGCAAGTCTATGAATAGTCATTACTACTTGTTGCAAGTCAGCATCTGACAAGAATGATAGTTTCATATCGCGTTCAAAACTTATCAAACTTGGTCTAGGAAAAATAAACAAGCAGATAAAAAAACTAAAATAAATGTCAATCAAAAAATAGAATCAAATTAAACTTTCCCGCTATGAAAAAAGGTTAAATGAAAATAGAAAATTCTAAAAATAGGTGGTATTGTAAACATTCTATAACCTATAAGATAAACACAAATGACAACAAAACAATATTGTAAATTTGCAACGTGGCGATTTGACAGTTAGGAGAAAATGTATACAAACACCATGTGTAACCAACAATGTTTTCAATGTGACTTGTATAAAAAATTTTGATGAGATGATTAGTACATGCTTTGGCCAACTTAGGTGAATCCTACGCTCGAACTCAATCAAAATATTATGTGTACGATCTTAGTTCTGTTCTGTTCTGTTCTGTTCTGTTCTGTTCTGTTCTGTTCTGTTCTGTTAATAACTTATAACTTAAGACTTGAAACTTCAATATAGGTAAGAGTTTCCTCACAGAATTCAGAAGTTTATTTATTTCATCTGCTTTAAAAGTGTCTTTCTACGCTTGAAAATTTCAACAATGCAACAACATTCATTGGGGGTTAGTTTACATCGATATTCATTGCTTGGCAAATCTTCATGTCTCTGTTTTAGAGTTTTATTTTCAAAAGTATTGAATCTTTATGTTAATTCCACAAAATATCTATGCATCAGTTTCTTGCATTCATCTTAGATAGGTCTCACCAAGAAATGGTAAGAAGATGGACAAACCACTGGTCTACTGATGAACTAATCTCTAAATATCCCCCATTGGGATCCTATAACTGGCTTTTGCTAGTTTAGGTACCAATACTGGGCACAGTAACGGAGGTTGTCACAATTGGAGGCAGTGTTGTAGCTGTCTTTCAGTGAACAACTTCAGTTCCCCACCAGAGGAGGCTGAGCTCAATGACAGAGTGGGTGGGGGTGTACTGGTGACGAAGATGAGGGCCAATATGAGGGCCACCTGATCCCTTGAGGCCCTGTTCCAGCATCCATTGGACGAAAGGTATACCTTTGCCCACCCAGTCTAAGCTTGGTCGAACCTATTCCATCTACCTATTACTTTCTCCTTTTGCTTCCCATGTACTAATCTACTAAAGGCTGTGAGCCTAAGGGATAATAGAAGGGAAGTCTCCTTTCCTTTCCGGTAGCTATATAAAAATCTAAAATAGGCTGAAGTACCCTCACAGGATTTTCCTGTGGGGTGGGGAAACCCAACTACCAAATCCCCCCTACAAAAAAAGATTTAAATAAAATTTATTAAATAGCCATTCGCCGGAAAACAAATTATTCAACTCTCATAACGGCCAAGGAATTACATTTTCAAATTGACCAGCTTTTTTGTTTCGCATCTTAAATACATTTTTGGCAAATTTTTACCCCAGCAAGTAACATAACTTTCTATGAAATACCTTCATTAAACAGACTTATTATTGTTATTAGTGCATTTCAAAATCGAGTAAAATAGGCAGGCTAACCGTTAACACTTCAATATCCTCTGCATTTCAAGTACATTTACAAAATAGAGATTTTAAATTTATAATATGTTTTAAAACTTGAATTTTTTAGACTAATATTGATATTTAAAACTCTAAAAACATGCATCAATGTGTATTCACTGTCAATAGTTTCCATCTCGAAAGCACCATCTTATGTTCCTTTTTAAGTTCCCTTTTTAAGAAAAGAAATACAGTAAATTAAGATGATTACAAACTGTTGGTCTTAGTTTCAATGGGGCAAATACTCTTCCTTATTTTCCGTTTTCTCAAAACAAACTCAATATTTTAAGAAATCAAAATCATAATGTGGATACATATATCTGACTTTTGCTAGCCCTGCATTCTGTGGAATATCTCTGAAACTATTTCAAATCTTGATCATCTGTTTTGTTACAAACAAATGTGAATTGGAAAAAGTTCATAGGTTCTAACATAGATAGTAGCACTACCGCTGGAATTTTAAAAGCCTCCTGCATAAAGGCTTTTAATGGGATATTTTCCAAACCCACAAAAGGAACATCTAGAGAGTAAAAGCTTTAATTTGATACCAAATATGTGTAGAAAAATTATACTTTGTAGAGGTCGAAATGCTCTGTTCAAAATCCCAGAAATTATTTTAATAATATAGATTTACTTTTCTAGATATCAATATTTGAAGTACGAAGTGATGGCATTGACAACTTCTTATCGTCTTTGTTAATTGCTGGCAACTTTGTCATTCCCGAAGTAACACTCTTCTTCAACTACAAGCTACTTAGAGGCAACCGCTCCACAAAAATTAGTTCTGAAAGCTTTCATGCTTTCGACTCACCAAATACTAGTCCACTTTGTATTGCTGGAATATATTTTGATGGTAAGCTTTAGTAAGCTTGTTTTTATCATATCTTAGATCACCAAATTTTATTTAAGAACATGTTAATAGAGCAAGAGCTCACAGCCACCAGGCTTTTAGCGAATTTCCCCTATTGGGAAGAAGCTATTACCGTAGGTCTCATGGTAAGACCTAAGCCCTAGACCATGATAACTTTTCGTTTTGGGGCCACCAGAAGCAAAAAACACCATCTGTTCAAATTTTTATATATCTATCTATCTATATATATATATATATATATATATATATATATATTATACTTCGAAATAATTAAAACATTTTTACTTAGCAATATTTCGGTTTTACCTTTTTCAAGCTAAATAACAAACATAATCATAAATTAACAGCTGAGGACAATTTGGTTTGCTGGTCAAGTTGGTTTTGGACAGTTGATGAGGAATCAAACTATTTATTTAAGTATTACACATAAAGAAGTGATAATTATTTACAATTCAGCGGATGTTGAGTCCATGAGGTTGTTTTGACCTTAAAACTAGCTGATGAGCCAATTCATATGTTCTTAAATTCAATTCATTGAGATCTTTGTTCTCAGTACTATTAATTTTGTGGACAGCTTTAAGATCAAAACAATCTTCAAACTCAGCATCATGCTGGACAGCGTGTAAGGCCACAGGCTTTTTCGTCTCTTTATGGTTAACTGAGAACCGATGTCCTGTCATGCGCACTCTTAAAGAATTTGAGGTTTGACCAATGTATTGTTTTGGGCAATGTTTACATGATAGCTGGTAAATCGCATGGTTTGATGAACAATCCATGTGACCAACGATCGGGTAAACTTTGTCAGTGACATTACTGCGAAATTGGTCTGTCTCGCACATGATCTTACAGATTCCGCAACGCGGTTTTTTACATGGTTCACATCCATGGTTGGAACTGAGACTTGTATCCGTGTTATTTTCGAGCTTGGGCCTTACAAGCATGTTTTTCAAATTTTGCGGTTTTTTGAAAAAATATATATATATATGTGTCTGTCAGCACGATAGCGGCCGTAAATATGGTCCGATCTTAATGAAATTTGGTACAGACATGTAAAGTGGTAATCGTACGGACGAGTTCGAAAACCAGCCCGATTGGACCTCCGGAAGGGGGGGTAAAGGGGGATAAACCCCTCCAAAAATGGGTTTTTTGAGATTTTTATATGCAAAAATATAAATTATCTAATTTGTGTTGGCACCATTGAATTCAGCTCAAAAAAACAAACTATTTAGTATATTGAATCATTGCTCTATGTCCATTGGTTACCGAGATATTGAAAGTGGTAAACACAGTACGTTGTCCCAATGTTAACCTTATGGGGAATAAGTAAAATTCTATACCTTGCTTAGTTCTCAACACATCTTAATAAAACTTGGTTTGTGGCTTCATCTAGATGAGATCTAATGATTAATAGTCTAAAATCCTCGATACTTTTATTTTCGTGGCAGCAAACCTGCATATTCATTCCCCATGTTATCCTTATGGGAAATAAAAAATTCTATATATTCCTTATTTCTTAACATATGCTAATAAAACTTGGGGTTTGGCTTCTTCTAGTTAAGATCTATTAAATATAGAAGTAGTTTTAACATACCTGTTGCAGCAAACCTGCATACTCATTCCCCATGTTATTCTTATGAAGATTACAAAAACATGTGAAATCTTGCTATGTTGGATTGAAATATGTTCTTTTGCATTTGAAATTCGCTGAGTATGCAGGTCTGCTGCAACGGGGGTATTTACTTTATAACAGCTGGAATTTTCTCTGAGGAAAGTTCCAAACATATGTAAGAAGAATCAGCAAACATTTGGTCTGGATAGAGGTTACATTGGCTGCTATACTGGATTTTATATGATTGCAAGCTTCAACATTGCCTAACAACTTAAATCCATTTAGGACCTGTGACAATGTATTAAAGTTTTGTCAATCATAATCATATGACACTGAGTGAAAAAATTTACAGGAATTCAAGAAAATAATAAAGTGTGGTTTTTTTAGCGAATTTCCCCTATAGGGAAGAAGCTATCACCATAGGTCTCATGGTAAGACCTAAGCCCTAGACCATGATAACTTTTCGTTTTGGGGCCCCCAAAAGCAAAAAACACCATTCTTTCGAATTTATATATATATAAATTCAGCTATCTGTTAGCACGATATCGGCCATAAAAATGGTCCAATCTTTATGAAATTTGGTACAAACATGAAAAGTGGTAATAAATTGGACGAGTTTGTAAACCAGTACGATCGGACCACCGGAAGGGGGGGTAAAGGGGGATGAACCACCCCAAAAATGGATTTTTTGAGTTTTTTACATAGAAAAATTAAAATAATCCAATTTTTTAGCACCATTGAATTCAGCTAAAAAAATTTAGTATTTTGAATCACTGCTCTATGTCCATTGGTTACCAAGATATTGAAAGTGGTAAACACAGTATGTTGTCCTGATGTTAATCTTATGGGAAATAAGTAAAATTCTATACCTCGCTTATTTTTTAATATATACAAATAAAACTTGGTTTGGGGCTTCATCTAGATGAGATCTTATATGTTTTGGTCTAAAATCACAGATATTTTCATTTTCAAGCAGCAACCTGCGTACTCATTCCCCATGTTATCCTTATGGGAAATAAAAAAAAATTCTATATCTTCCTTATTTCTTAACATATCTTGATAAAACTTGGTAAATGGCTTCTTCTAGTAGAGATCTAGTAAATATTGGATCAAAACCACCCAGTTTTAATATACTTGTTGTAGCAAACCTTCATACTCATTTCCCATGTTATTCTTAAGGAGCTTACCAAAACGAGTCAAATCTCGCTGTGTTGGATGGAATTATGTTCTTTTACAATTGAAATTTGCTGAGTATGCAGGTATGCAGGGGGTGTTATATAATTTATAAAGTAAAATTTTGGTATTGGCTTGATACCAAAACACTTATAGACTTTGAAATTTTTAAGATTTTAGAAAATTCCAGGTATGTTTTTGTTTCCTTTGTAGGAATGGCCTGTCACCCATGAGTGATAAGTAAATTACCCTCCCTCTCTCACTTCATAATAAATATACCACATTAATAGGGTTTATGGAAAGCCATTACAGTAGAACCTCGCTAGTCCGACCTCCGATAGTCCGACTCCTCAGTTAATCCGACCGGGGAAATTAGGCCTTCGCTAGTTCGCCCTAAGCAGGGTTTTCTCATCGGTTAGTCCGACCACGCATCGGAAACGCATTGATGTTTGTTTACATTTCTGGTGCATTCCTTCGTTCAGGTTGGCTCCTGTCGATGACGTATTACTCATTGGGAGTGCGTATATCGTTCAGTAGAGCTATAACATTTGGTGCGGTTAGTTTTTTTGGTCATAATGTCGTTTTTTTACAGTACAGTAGCATGTTAAAAAATCTCAATGCAATTTTTTCTAATCAAAATACAGTTTTTGTACGTTTTCATATCAATAAAATGAGTTCATCCGATAATCCGACCTTTTTGCTGTTCCGACCATGACCCCGGTCCCGTAGGTGACGGATTAGCGAGGTTATACTGTAGACGTTTTGAATGGTACCAAGATTGCTTGTATGAATAATATATAACTATTACTTACTGCCCTATAGCAGTCCACTGGGGAAAATGCTGGACATGTTTTGCCGACTACGGCATCTTCAGCAGCAGTCACGCATTAATACACTACCTAATTGTTCATCACTCAAAATTCATATTTCGGGTTGTTGAAATTCTTAACCCTAGAAAGGTATCGTTATTCAAATATACGCTAAAGGTATCCATACGTAAATTTTACTCTGTGGTTAAAAATTAAAATATGTTTGATGAAATATTTATCTTTTTTAAAAAGAAGGCACCCAAATACAAGAAAACATTGATAATATTATTTACTATATAGTAAACCTACATTATGTCTTTAGCTCCATTATAATTTTAGGGAATAAGCTCCATAAGAGTCCATTGAAAACCACATTTTACTGTTATAGGCATCGTACGTAAATTTGACGTTTTTTTTCAATTAAATTTGGAAATACATTAAGAACAGCCATGATAGTGTCTAATTAAATCATACCTATAGCGCGGAAAGCACTGATGACGGTACAGGGCTCAAGGTCATTTGATTGCAAAATCGGACACAAAAAACACTTCCGCACACGTCAAAATTATATACGATACCTTTCTAGGGTTAAAATTACAGTCAGTACATACATTTAAACTAAAAAACTAAAAAAAGGACTAAATTTACAGTGGGAGCTCCCGTATTGGTGTTTGGTAGTTGAGGCCCCTGCACGATCTGACTGATCCTGTTGGTCTGGAGTCAAAGCGTTATCTCTATTGTTCAGTCAGCAGATAAAATTGCTTCACTACAAACACTAGTCGTACTGTAAACTTTTTATTATGCTTGTCTTGTTAAAAATGGGTCTTCAAATAAAAAATAAATCCATTATTCTATTTTGAAACTCATATGACAGTTAATTAACAAATAGATAACAAATGACTTGTTTATCATTTAAAACAAGTCATTGTTTTTACTGAGGTAAAATTAAGGGAATAGACAGCTAGCTTACCTGGTACAGATGGAAACAGGTGAAGCATAGAGGTTTTTCCATTTTTATCTTAAGAAGTTTTGTTACAATGAGATTTTTATACAATTATGTAAAAAAAGATGAAAGGAACAAAACCTTTTCATCAATGTGAGTGGAGCCTGAAAACGTTACTTGGTATTTACCTTTTGATTCACTTTATTGATTACTTTTACACATTTATAAACTTTGTGTCCACAGTTGACTACCGCTCAATATTTCGCCCTTGCACTTTGGAGAAGTTTGTCGTCCATTGTGAATTGAACCAAAATGTTGGACTCCTAAGAGTATTTCCTAGTATTCAAACAAAAACAGTAAGTATTTCAGTGCATAGCGCAAAGTAATAGAAAATATCTACCATTCTATATAAATTCTTGTAGTAATCAGTTTTTTGTTTTTATTCGAGCCTTTGGCAATCAAGGACAGAACTTGAACTGATTGAGTAGAAACAAAGTTTTTAATATTTATAAGGAGATTCTTCTGATAATCAAAGTTAAGACGTGTAAATTAATTCAACTTACAAGTAAATACAATTTTGCATGGAGATACATATGCATATAAAGTCCAAAATTATCTGAATCTCCCATCAACCCCATACAAGAATGAAAGATCTCATTGAGGAAATTCCAGGAAAAATGTCAGTGTTTTGATTAAATTTTTTTCAGGGCACAAATATAATATTTATTGTCTATTTATTATTTATGTGAATGACATTTGCAGCCTCATTAACATGAGAACATTTCATTATGCAGATGACACTGCTGTCATTTGTAAAATACCAAAAAATACACCTCTGCAATTAACCATCACTAAAGAGCTGAAATTACTTGAGAACCGGTTTGCTGTAAATGGGCTTTCGATGAATGTGTCATGTGTCAAAGACACAATTGATACAATTTTCACCCTCAATTTTAGGTTCAGAAATTTCAGAAAATTTTAACACAAATCTTATTTTTGCTAAGGATTCAGATGATTATCTTGGTATTAAAATTGTTTCAAACCTGAATTGGCAATTACAAATTGAAAATGTTTCCAAAAGACTATCTTCAGCCACTTTTGTGCTGCAAGTAATTAGAGATACCAAAAATTTTGAAACACAACTCATGGTTTACCACGTTTACTTCTCTTCAATTATGAACTATGGTTTGATTGTCTGGGGATCATCCTGCCATGCAAAAAAAAATCTCTTCTCCAAAAAAGGGCTATCAGACTTTTAGCCAAAACCTCTAAATTTTCACATTGTAAAGAGTTTTTTATTAGATTTAAAATCCTTACTTTGTATAGCTCCTATATCTATCAACTTACAATCATGATAAAAAGTAACTTAGACACATTCATGGAGCACCTGCATAACCATAGTCATGATACAAGACACAAAAATCTAATCAAACCAGTCAAACACCGTCTACAGATATTTCATTTATCCCCAAAATATATGGGACCAAAGATATATAACAAATTACCTCCTGCTATAAAAAACATAGACTCTCTACCAAAATTTAAAAAAATGTTAAAAAATTGATTGCTGGAGAAGACATTTTATTCAATAGAAGAGTATTTTTCAGATCAAACATAAAAGTGTATATGTTGTTTTTATATATTTTAGCGCATAAGATTTTATTTTATGTAACTATAACTTAACAAATCACCTGTCAATTTTATTTGATGTAATGTGATGATTGAAAATAAATAAATAAATAAATAAGAGTAAAGGTGAAAAAACAATACATTCTGTTTTATTCAGAATTTTTTTTAGTTTCAGTGCTTGTTGAGTTCACAAGTCAGATATTAAACAGTAAATAGTAAATAGTACCCAAACAATTCTGTTGTTGGGCAGGTGGAGACGTTCCTGAAGGCTCCCATCGAGGGAGTGGTGCTGCAGACATACGGCGCTGGGAACATGCCGAGCAACAGGGCGGACCTGCTGGCAGTGATCGCGGAGGCAGCGCGGCGCGGTGTGCTCATCGTCAACATCACCCAGTGCTCCAACGGCTCCGTCAGCCCCGCGTACGAGACTGGCAAGGTATGTAACATGCCCAGCGACAGGGCGGACCTGCTGGAGGTGATCGCGGAGGCGGCGCAGCGCGGCGTGCTCATCGTCAACATCACCCAGTGCTCCAATGGCTCCGTCAGCCCCGCGTATGAGACTGGCAAGGTATGTAACATGCCCAGCGACAGGGTGGACCTGCTGGCGGTGATCGCGGAGGCGGCGCAGCGCGGCGTGCTCATGGTCAACATCACCCAGTGCTCCAACGGCTCCATCAGCCCCGCGTACGAGGCTGGCAAGGTATGTAAAATGCCCAGCGACAGGGCGGACCTGCTGGCGGTGATCGCGGAGGCGGCGCGGCGCGGCGTGCTCATCGTCAACATCACCCAGTGGTCCAACGGCTCCGTCAGCCCCGCGTACGAGACTGGCAAGGTATGTAGCACGCCCAGCGACAGGGCGGACCTGCTGGCGGTGATCGCGGAGGCGGCGCGGCGCGGCGTGCTCATCGTCAACATCACCCAGTGGTCCAACGGCTCCGTCAGCCCCGCGTACGAGACTGGCAAGGTATGTAACATGCCCAGCGACAGGGCGGACCTGCTGGCGGTGATCGCGGAGGTGGCGTGGCGCGGCGTGCTCATCAGCAACGTCACCCAGTGCTCCAACGGCTCCGTCAGCCCCGGGTACAAGAATAAGAAGTTATTGCAAGAGATACACTCAAGCAAACAATGTCTGTGGAACAGACTTAAATTTTTCAAGAATGATCTTTATAAAATGCTTTTCAATTTCAATGAAATCAGTTTATTTTGTTGTCCATATTATTACACTTTTTTCTAGCTGGTGTCATGGCTTTGCATGGGAAAAATGAGTGTTGGAGTCTGTGGTTGACCCATAGAACTATTACAACATCCATATTTTAGTTGGAAACAAGTTTTATAAACTGCCAATGAATCGTGCCATTGTTCCAAAACTTCAGTCCTTTACTGTACTCAAGTGATGCCCTTTCTAAAAATTCTGAGAAATATTGGCAAATCTGTGAAGGAATACAAATAAACTGGCACCTTAAACGTTAAAATCGGTCCAGCTGTTCTCTTGTTTTAACTGTGAAAAGAAAGCCTCCAGGTATTAATACATAGATTCAACAAAAACTATCCTACTATTTATTTATACTATTTAAAATACCATTATATTTTTATCCTGTATGATGTAACAATCCTTTAATTGTGAATGAGAATCACTAGTTATGATTAGTTCAGCCATCTTAATTGTTGTTATAGTTCTAGTTCAACAAAGTGAAGCCACCACAATATTGGCAATTCTTTTACGATAAATTATGAACTGCTCCCTTTGACTATGGTCATCATATATTCTTGGAGGATCAGATAAAATGCTTCTTACTTGGTTAGAAACCAGGGCTTGCACCAGGGTTATGCTGAAAGCTGAACCCTGAGGTTGAGTTAGCTCACTCTCCCCAGAGGCGTGCCTAAATTATCTTGATTCATACCTTTCTCCAAGGGGTAATAATGAAAGGTTCAGATCAAGTGAGTAAAGGGTTGAACTCCTTCATTGAATGGCAGTATACCAAAATGTAATATGGAAATGAAAGCAGTGCGTAGTCAGATTTAGTATCAATCCATATCTGTCATTTTTATAAACATAAACTGACTTTAGAATCACAGTTAAATTAAACAAAATCATATTTAAGTCTAAATAAGATCCTTGCTTCAGATGCTGTATGACTCTGGTGTGTTGCCCGGATATGACATGACTCCTGAAGCTGCCCTGACTAAGCTGGCTTATGTCCTCTCTAAAACAGAGTGGGATCACAACACCAAGAGGAATGTAAGATTTAGTTTCAGTTTGAGTTTCATAGTTTAAGTTTTAGTGCTTAAATTTTATAAGCTTTCATGTCATCCAATCCACACTCATGCAAAAATTAAGAAATTCATTAAAAAACATCTGTTAGAATTCAGATGAAAAGAGTAGATTAAATTTTGTTGTTGAACCGTTAAAACTTGTTTTTTTTGGGCTTGTTAAATATAAAATTCTGTTTACTTACACATATGATAATATGGTTCATCAATCCCCCAAATAATGCAGCGGCTGATTTAGTGCTCCCTATTATAGGTGTTACCCACCCTTGAAACCCCCGATAAAATCTCATCAGTAAGAAAAGCATCCACAAAATTTTTACAACTGTGTATTTTATCAGTTGCTTACAGCATTTTAAATTAAATTCAGATGATGGAGAGCAATCTTCGAGGAGAGTTAACCAGTGGGAAAATACACAAAACAAAAGACCTGGAGGACTGGGACTTGATCGATGCAGTAGCAAGATCGATGCACATCTCATCTCCGACAGAGGTGAAGATGCTTCACGCCATCCTGTTCCCAGCTATGTTAACCTCAGCTGTGGAAAAAGGAGATACGACAAAACTAGCAGAGCTAAAGAACTACGGAGCCGATATTTCTGCGACCAATCCGGACAAACGGACACCGCTACACGTGGCGTGCACTATCGGAGACTTGAAGGTGGTCAAGTTCCTGTTGCTGAACGGAGCCAGTGTCCACATGAAGGACAGGTTCGACCAGACACCGCTGCTGGACGCCGTCAAGCACGACCACGTGGATGTGATCAAGCTGCTGCGGAGGTGCGGCGCCCACCTCACCCTCACGCCCAACCAGGTCGGCTGCCAGCTCTGCAGGTAACCCAACTGATATGTCCAAGCGATCCATTTACTCTTATTGTTTTATTCAAAATGTCAACTTAAAAATAACTGCTATCAATTGATAAAAATGTTAAGTTATCTGAGAATTTTTTATTTTTTAAGAGAGTCAAATGAGTAATTGAAAACTGGATTCTTGTTCTTCCAGAATTGCCCAAATTATCCACTCCTACATTTTTAGTGATAACTCCTGCCTAATTTCTCAAAAATTGCTTATATTGCAATTCCATTTACAATTTAATTAAATAAAAATATTACAAACAGAAAATGTGTACTTTGTACACATAAATCCCCGTTCTTAACTTTATGCTCTTTATTGCAGTTGAACCTATTTTTTTGGCTGGAGAATCTTTGATATTGGTTGAATATTTTGAAATATAACTTGTAAGACGCAATGATAATTTAGTGTTTACTGGCAGTGCTGCAAGCTACGGTAACCTGAAGAGGCTGCAGTCGTACCACGCAGCGGGAGCCAACCTTGGCCAGCCTGACGTCAACGGCCGCACGGCTCTGCATCAGGTACGTCTGATCAGTTTTTAATTAATTGGAAGGATATAATACTTTATTTAAAACACACAAATAATTATCTCAATTTTAATTAATGAGAGTATTTTGTGATTTATTATGTCAACAATTAGCTGGCCATGTTCTTGTATTTTTCTGTCAAATAAAACCTAGGCTTGGGCACTCAACCCTTTGTTTTTTATCTTTGTCTCACTATCTAACAGTTTTTTATATTTCTTTAAGAAACCGCAAGATCAATCATGATCTGAAGTCACCTAAATACAACTGTAGATAGCATGTACACCCTGAAAGGGAATGAGGAGTGATATTTTGGGTTTTAAATTTGAAGCTAAATGTAGTTTCACTAATCCACTAACTGATAAGAAATATTTTATTTTAGCAAATCACAATAACTTTGATTAATTTGTAACCAGCAACTTATACTTTTACAGGCGGCTCTGCACAACTACATCGACATTGCAAAATTCCTCCTGTCAAATGGAGTCAATCCAGAAGAGAAAGATCTTCTAGGTCTTACACCTTTGGACATCGCCAAGCAAATGGAGAACAAGGAAATCATAGAAATACTCAATTCTCCTGCACATTAACCTATTTATTTTTGTACATAAAAATTAAAATCACACTTTGATTTTATTGTCCTTAATAGAAACTAAGTCAGCTAAAGACTAGGTATATCACAAAAGAACTATAAAGTAAAAACAATTAGTAGTTTGCAGTAGATTACTTTACATTTATCTTTTAAATTTCAAATATTTCACCACCACAAGATATTTGTAGTTTTTGTGGTGGTGAAATCACACAATACAGTTCGACTATCACAATACAGTTCGCACATTATATCTCCGGCTATGACTGAGTCAGCTGATTGTATGGTGCGGTGGGGAGAGGGGGTACTTTTATGAAAACATTTTTTAAAACACCGCTGCTTGTCAAATGTTGTGTTTACCAATATCATATGTTAAAAATATCATATAACACGGTTAGTAGCATAGTGGTCATAGCCGGAGATATAATGCGCGAACTGTACCTTTTGTATTTCTCGTCCTTACTAGGTTTATTTTCACATTTTATAAATTAACCATCGCAACTCAATCCAAAACATGTCCCAATACAAACTATAAGAAGATAAATTAATTGACAAGAGCTTTATAATTTAATATAAACTTGATACTCCCTGATAACTTGAAGGCCACTTTGGCAGTATGCAATTTTATCGTTCCGACAAAATGTCAGATGTCGGAGAAGTTTTGGAGGAGCAAACCAATGTATTGAGCCTTTCACATTATGCTACAACGATTTTTTTTTGTCGGTCCAATGTCGGATTGCATTCTTCCGACACATTTGGCAGCAGTGGAACATGTGATCATATGGGTTCTTTCACATTGCCCTACTTTGTGTCGGATAACTATTCCGGCATCCTAATTTTGTTAGACCGACAAAAATCGCATAATGTGAAAATGGCCTAAGGGTATCAGCTCCAAGTGTTTTCAGGTTAACGAAATTCATAGCTCGATAAGGTATAACGTTTGAGTAATCTGCTTTACTCATACAGAGACATTAATTATAAAATGATATTGGCAGAAGTAATGAAACTAATTCTTACTACCGAAAACAATTAATTATGTACATTCCCAAAAGTTAGGATAGACCATCACAATCCTACTTGGTATACTGGACTTAATTTTATTAATAAACTATTGTTCAGACTGCAAGCTTAAATACCCCCGTCCCAGCAGACCTGCGTACTCAGCGAATTTCCATAGGATTTATTTTGTATATGTGAGCATTGAACTTGTTTGAAGGAAAGTATCATTTGAATACGTTAAGTAAATAATATACTAAAAATGCATATTTTTAATAATTCATGAGCTTTAAACATGAGGAAAATTAACAAAGAGACCATATTGGTTTTCATTAGTAATACATACCCTTTTGTATTTTATAAAATTCTTAGTCTTTTAATTTTTAATAACTGTAATCTTGTTATAGAATATAAATGTCAACAAACATATAACCAATGAACTCAAAACACTCAAAACAAACAAATAATTTAATCTCATGAAAAAATTAAATTCAATCATATGGTCAGTTTTATAGTAATTAAAACATCCCTGTTGCAACAAACCTACATCTCCAGCCAATTTCAATAAAACTTATTATCAATCCTCATAATTGTAAACATACCATATATAATGCTACATTTTCAGGCAGTTTAGACCAAGACATCCCCCCCTCCAAATGCTCTTACTTTCTTTATTAAATTAAAAAATAATTTGTATTTTTTGATATAGTATATATTTTCTGCAAAATCTTGATCAATGAACTCTAACTATTTAAAATAAACACAAATAAAATATTCAACACCTGCAAATTTAATCATATGTTCAGAATTGTATTTTTAGCGAATTTCCCCTATATTTTAAAACATCTCAAATCAGGGTGACTATACTTACTTTTTGGAGGGAAAAATTAAAAACAATATTGGACAACGTACTGTGTTTAGCACATCCAATATTATCCAATATCTAAGCAACGGATTGACGTAGAATAATAATTCAAAATGCTAAATTGTTTGTTTTTTTAAGCTGAATTCAATTTTGACAATTAAGTTTAAAAATAATTAGTAAAAAGGTGCTAAATATTGAAAATAAATTTTATTTTGTGAAAAAAACCTTCTTAGAGTAAATCAATCTTGCTGGTTTTCGAACTCGAAGTCATGAATGACGCTTTACACGTTTGTTCCAAATTTCATCAAGATCGGACCTTTTTTACAAAAGTTATCGCGCCTACGGACAGATATATATATATATACATATATATGAAAATGAACGAACAGTGTTTTTGGGGTCTAGGGACCTCAAAATGAAAAAATAACATGGTCCCGGGCTTAAGTCTCACCGTGCCGCCTACGGTAATAGCTACTTCCCTATAGGGGAAATTCGCTAATACTTCCCTATAGGGGAAATTCGCTAAAATATTCTCTTAGTAAGGTACAGAATGTACCTAATGTACCTGTAATGTTCTGTACCTAATGTACAGAATTTCTACCAATACAAGACTAATTCCTGCATTAAAACAACACACATTATTAAGGCATTAATATTTTTAAGAGGGTTTTTTAAGAGGTAATAACATTTTTTTAGGGTTTACTATCCACAAAATACATTTACTGTTGTTTTTTTTGAACTATTTCAAGCTTTCCAGCTTACCTGGTTTGCCAACAACAAGTTAGAGCAACAACTAAACCAATCCAAATATTTTGACCAGAAAATTTTCCTATTATTCCTTTTAACAATAAAAGAGCTGTGTATATGAGAGGGTTTGTGATGGATGATGATAGAGCTGGATAGTGTGTGCTCAGATAAGAACTACCATATGAATGGTATCAATGAATGAGGAGGGTTATCATAAGCAAGCAAGCAATCAAACAAATATTGCTCATATAAAAGTACAGGATAAGAGTATAAGATTATTCCATATTTTTAACACGTCCAGCCCGACGGAAGTCAACAGTCAGTTTTTGCACTTTCCATAATCCCGACCGATGCCGCCAGTAGCACACTGCAAACTTTCCAAAACTCCAACATGTACCACCGATGGCGCACTGTTCCCATTTGATTCAATGCTTTTTCACAGCACTTGGAGCTTTGCTGGGTTATATTATTAGCGTGTTTGTATTTTAGGGTTGTGTAGACACACTGTGGCCACTAGTGACCCATGTGTAAACGTTTTTATAAAAAAAATGTTGAAAAGATCAAGGTGACGTAAAAACGCCAAAAATGGCGGAAGGGGCATAAGAAGACCCGGAAAGTCCTTTACTCGTGCGGAGGTTACAATATCTACCAGTGTATCATGCGTGTGCCACCAGTGCCGCACGTTGGCTGGCATGTCGGTGCGTGGTGATTTCAGTGTACCCACCGGACGACGTGCGCCACCCACAAACTGCACATGTGGGTAATTTTAATAGTGTTTTATATTATACACTATTAAAATTTACTAATATCACTCATATTAGCTATTTTAGGAATACACAAGGTAAAATCAACGGACATTTTTAAGATTTAGTTAAAAGTACAATTTAGTTTAGTTTCGTCTTTTTAGTCAGTTCACCGATTATTGCAACGTCCTTCTAATAAGTTCGAAAATTCAGTCGTGTTCCATTGGTGGCATACGTCGGGCTGAACAGGCTGAAAGAGACTTACTTGATGGTTAACAGTTTCATCCATCTACATTCTTTCTTTCACTTGCCCTCACTTCACAGAGTTATTGGTATTGGAGAGCTGTATTAGATGGTTCATATAACGCCTGGCCAGTTCCTTAGCAAATTTCCCCAGTTTGTCTGGGCCCAATGGACATTGAGCATAGAAAGCCTTGCAGCCCTCATCTTCATTCTTAGCTGAGGTGATCGCTTCTCCTAAAGAGGTCCCAGATATCATCTTCTCCACCCAAGTAATGCTAAATAACATAAAAATGTGTCTCATAAGAAGTGTCGTAACAAAGTATTAACAAACTAGCTTACAATTCAGTGTATAATGAAACTGTAATCAACTTTGAAAAGAATCACTTAAAATATCTATTGTTTATGATGAGCTTCATAAGTATATTCACTCACACATTACAATGGTACGGTTAATGAAAGTCTCATCACTCACCCAGAGAGGCCGTCGACCACCCGGCCCCAGCTCGAGGGGTTGTCGCTGCGGGTGTTGCGTCGCCCGGCCTGTACCAGTGAGCACACACCCTGCTGCCAGCAAGCTGTGCCGTTGACATGAAACGCCGACTCCACGCCTCGGATCAGCCGACTCATCTCTGACTCATCAAACGCTGTAAAGGAAGAAGTAGTTAAAAAAAAAACTGTTGCAAATTAACTGATCAATTTTGATAGGGGTTGTGGGCAAAATATCTGCCTTATAACCACACATAGATATCTATGACCTTATGGATTATAGGTATGAATTTGATTGCATGTTGTTCATTTAATCAAGATTAACAGAAAGTATAGAAATCACAATTAGCCTGACGAGTAGCACCATCGATAGTCAGGGGTGCCTACAGGGGGAGATTATGACGCCAATGGCGTCATAGAATTTTTTGGGGGGGATTTTTTTGTTATGTTTTCTGTACAGGTAAAACGTACCACTTCTAATTTTACTAATAAATCGTCAAAAATAAATCAATTGCCACACTATTTAAATTAGTATATAAATTAAAATTTTTATTTTCAATGCATGTAATAGGGATATACAACATGGACATGCCCGCACGGCACGACTGGCCAGTGTATACCGTCAGCGTTCCTGTACACTTGTTTCTTCCGTGGCGGCCGCGGCACGCAAGCAGCCGAACTGGCTCAGTCCACAAGACTCTCCCCAACCGAACACAAACAAATTAATTCTTTCAACATGTCCTGTTTCCTATTGATAAATTACTCAACTAATTTTAGAGGGGAAATGCAAATTTGCTTTTACACTTGAAAAAGTAAAATTAATAATTCCCCCCCCCCCAATATAGCTTTGACGATTTAAAACTTATTTTGAGGAGGGATGGTGCATTGAAATGTATACAGTAATCACTTTTAACCGGGGAAATGTAAAAGTGGCAACACAACAAAATCTTCATCCATTCATCTAATAGCAAAATGTATGATTCCCCCCCAATACAGCATTGACGTTTAAAGGATTATTTTAAGGGGGAAGGTTGCGTTGAAATGGACAGTTACTTTTTAGCGGGGAAATTTAAAACTGGTAACAACAAAGTCTTCAATCGGTTACCTAATAGCAACATTAATGATTCCCCCTCAATATAGCTTTGACGTTAAAAAGATTATTTTTGGGGGGAATGGGTGTGTTTAAATGAACATATCCTTTTTAGGAAGGAAATGAAAAAATGGTAATGCAACTTAAACTTCAATCAGTCAACTAATATCAAAACGAATTGTCCCCCCTTCCATATAGACTTGACGTTTCACAGGTTATTTCTAGGACTTTGAAGAACCATCAGATAGATGGACTTTGAAAAGAACCATCAGATTTTAAGGGGGGAAATTAAAAATTGTGATAAAGCAAAATTTTAATCGGTCATCCATTAGCAAAATTAATTATTTCCCCCAATATCGCGTTGACGTCTTATTCCTAGGAGCGAAGGGGGCGTTAAAAAGTTTCTAAATACATTTAGGAGCAGGAGCAGGGGATTGTAAAAATTGTAAAACTTCAACTTAAAAATGCAGTAATAACAGCTTCATGACAGAATGACATATTTTAGCCAAAAAAAATGAATGAATGAATGAATGAATTAAATATTTATTCCATCAAAAATACAATTGGTAACATGCAGGGAATCATACACATGCAATAATCTAGGTGAACATCATAAATATATAATTTAATTTCAACATGCATATGGTATCCTAAATTAATTTATAGTAACAACATTAGCATTGCCTTGTAATACGGAAAAGCACTACATGGGCAGGAGCCTGTGCGTAGGCCTAGTTGTTATTATAAAAAAAATTACTTTGGCCGTACTTGAAATTAAAATAAAATTTAAAATTTACATTCAGAAAAGAAAATGTAAATATTATATATCTATTGAAGTTAAGTGGAAAGGAGACGACAGCTCATCTGGTTGTGTATTGACAGGGGCATGGAATGCTGCAGTTGGGAGGGGGGGGGGGGGGCTGAGTGTGTGTCGTAGTCCAGTGGCCAAGATAAGTAGAATTGTCCAGTGGTTATTGTCGAATGTAAGTGGCCAAGATAATGGTCTCGGCGCCCTCTAACCCTAAGCTAGTTAAAAATTCTTTAATTCTTTTTTTAAACAACGGTAGTGACGGTGAGTGAAATAAATTGAAATGAGAAAATCTATGAGAGATATTACGGTACAAAATATTAGACACGTAAAAAGAGTTAGTTGTCAAAATAGATTTACTTAGATTTTAAAAGGATGAAATAATTCCTTAATTTATTCCACTAAATTATCGACCAGCTATGCAATGTGGAATGAACTCAGAAAAATTCAGAATTTTAGTGCTTTTCGTAAGTGGGAAAAACTTGGGATAGTGGATAGTGGCAAGGTCAGTTGTTGTGGGTGTCCTTATGTTGACATGTTGTCAAGTTGCCTGCTGTAAAGGCATACATGTGATGGGTGTTTATGATTAAGGGTTAGATCATGGCCTTGTAGTGCAAATGAGAGCGTCAGTCGTGTATTGGGACAGTGGTTTAGTGAACGGTTGGAGTGAAGCTTATGATAGAAGGAAATATTGACTTTTTTGGAGGTAGCTACCTAATGTCCTCGTTTCTGTGTACATTTTAGTATTTGTGATAAGACGAAATGCCTCCAGTTTGCGGGCCAAGGCTTAAGAATGGTAAAAGGCTACACTTGACTTCTTCCCCTAGACGATGTTCCATCTGACGACTATTAAAATCGAAGTTTAATAAAAATAATAATTTTTAAGTAATTAATATTATTAACTTTTAGTCGGAAAAATGTTTAAAAATTTAAAGTGATGTAACTTAAATTAACCCAGATTATTTTAATGTCATCTGCTTAAATAGGATGTCATAAATATATGTTGTGCGGAGGGGGGGGATATTTGATAGATTCTGGAAATTTTTGGGGGAATTGGCGTCATAGGTCTTGGGGGGGAACGTCACCCCTGTCAATAGTTATTCTTATAAAATGGTCTTTCATAAATTATCTTTAATGAGTACTAATTACTGTCATTGAACTTACTGGGATGACTTACCAATTCCTGTCATCACAATTTTAAAACAAAGTTAGAGAAGCTTGAATGAACTTTCAAGCTTTTATAATTTTGCTAAAAGCTTTACATTTCCACTTATTAAAATGTAAATTAAAACAATAAGCCATGATTCATCCAAAAAATTTGTTTGCAAATCTCCTTCGGTTTGTGCAGCAAACGTGTTTTAAAATAATATCCATTCCTTAGTGTCATTCGTGGCATTTGTGCCAGGGTACCTTCTGGGGTTTACATTTATGCCTTGAGGATCTAGTCAAAGAAAAGATCCAGTCTAATGTCCTTAGAATGGCATAATTTGAGCCCGATGAATCTTCACCTGTCACAGGGCATTCCTATGTGGAAGTGGGTGCGCAGAAGTGGACTTCCTCAGGTTATTCTGCCTTCAAAAGAAAGCTGTAATATTATGGCAAAGCTGAATGATAGAGAGGCTAATAGTAATAACTTCAGGGAAATGGGAATTTTTACTCTGACCAGCCTAAACATTTTTGAAATAATTTTGTTTTACAAATACAAGTGCTCTCCTCTTTAAGATGCACAGGTTCGCAAATACCCAACAAGGGGTGGAGACATCTACAGGCCCTTACAGTACAAGTCCAGAGTTGCAATGAACCCTCTTTTTTCTCACGAAAAATCCCCCCCGGCACTGAGCCTCCCCCGAACACTGATCCTGGGTATGCCACTGGAAGCACCTAACTTTGCATGAATACTCCTCTTATAGCACTGGCACCCCCTAAGAAGGGATTTGATAAAATTCTCAAAGGTTTCCGCTCTACAGAGGGGTAAAAGTTTGGATTGGGCTACTGGCTCTGTTTTCATTTTTTTGTTTTGACTATTGTCCGCTGTTTAAAGCAAATCAACAGCTGGTACTTAATTTAAAAACCCTGCAAAGCAGGTTACCATGAGCTTGTAGTAAATACACTAGTATGCTTAGTTTTTACAATAATTTTCTATAAACTTTGCCATCTTTTTTCAACTGAAAAGGTTGCTTCAAGACATTCATTACAATAAAAAAACCTCCATCGGTAATATTCTGTCAGTAAATTTTGAAGATCGCTAGTTACCTCTCGCATGAGGTGCAGAGGGGACAAAGACTCTGACCAACTTGGGGATGACAAAGAAGAGCATGAAGAGCAGCACACTGGCAGTGAGCAGCGACTTGGCGTTGATGTCGACCACTGGAGTCACTCCGTTGCCGTACGGACCTTCGACTGTCTTCCCACCGATGGGGATGTGAATGAACGGCACTGCAAATACCAACTCCACCTGGAATATGATTTTAATTGAGAGGTTTCCTTACCTATGCAGATCCTCAGAGCCCATGTTAAGTGATTTTACTCTTTGCTGTGCAATGGTTCACATGGCGTCTTTAGCGTCTCCAAATCTTGTGGTGAAATTGAATTTGAAAAGACAAAGAGTTGTTGAACGTATTGCTTCAAAATCATTTATGTTTATGCAACCAGAAGATTTTTATATGATTCATCAAAATTTATTAGATACTTAAGATACCTTTATGAAATAGCAAACTAACTTCAGTGTGATGACATATATGATTGTGTAAACATGAATGATTCCACTAAAAAATAAACGCTCTAACACTCTTTTCATTTTTAAAATTGAATTTTAGACGAATTTTATTTGTAGATGCTAAATGACACCATTTGAACCATTGCATAGAAAAAGTAAAATAATGTAACTTGGGCTGTTATGGGCAATAGTACCAGAAGTCACCACTAGTGTCGCAAAACTGCTGAGTAGAGAAGCCTTGTAAGTGTGGTTTTAACTTGTTTTTTAACTTAAACAAAATATGCAACTCAATTATATATTTTTATAAAACCCAAAAAAACACTATCCTTGGTTGACAGGTCATGATTGGGTCATAAAATTATGCTTGCCTCCTTGTTCTCAGTGCATTACAGAGGGATTGTTAGGATTTATGAGTAATTGCCATACTACTACCTATGCTGAGTGCATTTTTTAAGTGTATATGCATTGTTTTTTTATAAAATACCTTAAAGAAAATGTTGAATTGAAATTAAAAATATAAATTTCAAAATGCTATTAGCGAATTTCTCCTACAGGGAAGAAGCTATTACCGTAGGTCTCATGGTAAGACCTAAGCCCGGGACCACTATAACTTTTCGTTTTTGTGCCCCCAGGAGTCAAAAACACTATTCGTTCAAATTTCTAGATATATATATATACATATATCTATATATATATATATATATATATATACATATCTATATATGTGTCTGTAAGCACGATAGCGCTCGCAAAAAAGGTCCGATTGGAATGAAATTTGGCACAGACATGTAAAGTAGTTATCATTCGGACGAGTTCGAAAACCAGCCCGATCGGACCATCAGAAGGGGGGTAGGGGGGGGGATACACCCCAAAAAAATGGGTTTTTTGAGTTTTTTACATAGAAAAATATAAATAACCCGATTTTTGTTAGCACCATTGAATTCAGCTCAAAAAAACAAACAATTTAGTATTTTGAATCACTGCTCTATGTCCATTGGTTACCGAGATATTGAAAGGGGTAAACACAGTACGTTGTCCCAATGTTAACCTTATGGGAAATAAGTAAAATTCTATATCTCGCTTATTTCTTAACATATCTTGGTAAAACTTGGTAAGTATCTTCTCCTAGTTCAGATCTACTAAATAAATAATGAATTAAAACCACCCAGTTTTAATATACCTGTAGCAGCAAACCTGCATACTCATTCCCCATGTTATTCTTATGGAGTTTACATGTCAAATCTCGCTATGTTGGATTGAAATATGTTGTTTTGCACTTGAAATTCGCTGAGTATGCAGGTCTGCTGCAACGGGAGTATTTTGTCATTAAGGTCATCGATATTAAGCAAACAAATAAATCAATACTATGGTCAGATTAGGAGACTAAAAAATAATAGATCAGAATCTTGAGTTTAATTTATTGTACTCATATTCTGTCACATTACATTTCTGACATCACTAATATCAGTAGTCCATCTGCTCTAATGGATATACGATTCTTTTTGGGCTATTGGGTAAAAAGGTCTAAAGGGGTTCCATAAAATTCAAGTCTGCATTAAAGTCTACCTGATTTTGGTTGTGTTTTTTATTTAGATACTATTTAGCTTCTAAATCAGTCTTAATTTCATTTAAGTTAAATAGGCAGAGCTATGAGATAATTTGTTTGCAAATTTATCTGAAATATTTAAAAGCTAAGGCCCCGTTACACTAGGTGGCTGAGTGGCGCCGCTACAACTGTACATCGGCCCACACAGGCTAAACAACTGTGGCTGGGTACTTCTAATGTTTATGTAATAGATTAGAAACATGTGCATTGTAAAATGTAGTCAGGAGTAATAAAACCAATGTAACCCACCAAGAGGAAAATACATAAAAATTGGATGTAAATTTTATCCCTACTTCAGGCTAATTCACTATATAATAAATCAAGGTATTTGTATTTTGTATTTTGTGCCTTTCTACGCCAGTGACATTTTTTAAGTTTTGATTGGGAACGGTCCAAAAAACTGTAAAAACTGTAACAAGTTCTTCTTGTTAAATTTATAATCAATTACACAAAAATTTATGTATAAAATAATTTCTAAAAGTAAAACAGGGTGACTAACTGACCGTTTTGGTTACTTGGATTTATTGATATGATCAAGTAAATGTTTATTTTAAGGCCTTAACTATTTATTATTTAGTAATAATTAATGCTAACAAAACGTAAGATTAATTTATGGTTACAATACATTGTAAGACTGATGTTTATTTTAAAAACATAATTATTTAACAATATTATATGAAATAGCATTTATGCTAAATTCCTCATTAATGCCATTTTTAATTAACTTACTCTGATGTTGCTTTCATCATTGTTAAAGGACAAAAACCTTTTAAACTTCTGCCTGTGAACGTGCGGTGCACTTCGCTCCTCTCCCTCCATAGTCAGCAATGTCTCCTGGGGTTGTCTAGGGCATATAGGAAAAAACGAGACGGTTACAAATCTGCCAACAACAATTTTAAAATGTTGTGTACAATTCTATTCCTTAATGTGTAGCATTACTGGTGCTTAATAAAAGATAAAAAGTTTGATATTTTTGAAAACAACACTCTATAGCTAATTTCTTATGATTCAATCTTTTATATAAAAATAACAGATCAAATGTTACAATTAAATTCTAACAACCTCTAAAGTTATAGGGTTAATTAACCTATAAGCTGTACAACCTCTAGTTTGTTTGATGAGTTGAGAAACAGCTTGATTTTAATATGTGCAAAATAATTTTGAGAAATAATTTTTGTGCAAAATAATAATTTTTTAGATGTAGTCCAGTAAATCTACGTAAAAAATACCCTTAACCTAGAACAAATTGCAACACGAGCGTTTTTGGTGGAAATCTGTCCAAAAAAATGTGCTTTTTATCATATCCAAAATCGGACAAAATCGGTCCATGGGAAACTCCCTAAAATTACATTTCAAAATGGCGGATTACAATGGAAAAATTTAAAAATAAGTTTTACTCTTAGTTTTCAACCACATCTCTAGAGATATAAAATTAGGAATGCTACAGAAAACTGTTAGGGGGGTAATACTTCATTTTTATAGGATTTTAAATTTTGGCCGCCATCTTGGATCCGCCATATTGGATTCAATTATTTTTCTTCAAACACAAAAGTGGTCATGTGACACATAATTTAGAACTAGACTTTTATGCTGATTACAATGCTGAAATCCGTTTTCAAAAATCTGTTTTTGTTTTTAAGATATAACGAATTTATTTTTTAAATTTTTTTTAATTTGTTAAAATGCTCACCAACTTAGACCAAACTGCAACACAACCTTTTTTCATGAAAATATAACAAAAAAATACTTATTCAAACATATCCAAAATCTAACAAAATCGGTCTACAGGAAACCCCCAAAAATCACGTTTCAAAATGGCGGGTTTTTTTAACATTGGGGAGTTTTTGAAAAAAGCCATTCGGATGCATTTTTGATCTACATTTAACAAGATATTGAGTTAGGACCACCGCTAATAACTTTTGAGTGGATAGTCGTGCATTTTGTCTAGGTAAAAATTTTTGCCCGCCATCTTGGAAACGCCATATTGGATCCAAAATAATTTTTCCAAATGTAAAAGTGGTGTTGTGACCCATCATTTCAAATTAGATTTTTTCACTGATTACAATGCCGCAATCCGTTTTTTAATATCTCAGTTAGTTCTCAAGATATGGGTACTTTTAATTTATTTATTTTCAACCAATTTAAACACTTCAAATATATAAAATAGGCCCATAACCACAAAATAATGCTAGATAGTGGTGAATAACCACCATCAGTCATTGTTTAGCGATTTACACTTAATTTTCACCGATGTAAATGTTTTGGCCGCCATCTTGGATCCGCCATTTTGAAATTAGGCAAGTTATTTCAAATATGAAGTTGGTATTGTGACCCATTGTTAATTCAAACTAAAATTTTATGCTCAATTCAATGCCACAACCCGTTTTTTATTATAGTGTTGAGTTTTCAAGATATTGACATGTTTCTAATAAATATCTCAAAAAACATGAATTTTTCAAAAACTAAGTTGTATAGCTAAAAACGGGTTGCGGCATTGAATTCGGCGTAAAAAGCTAGTTTAAAATGATGGGTCACAATACCAACTTCATGTTTGAAATAACTTGCCTCATTCGAAAATGGCGGATCCAATATGGCGGCCAAAACATTTACATCGGTGAAAGTTAAGTGTAAAGCGCTCAACAATGACTGGTGGTGGTTATTCGTCACTATCTAGCATTATTTTGTGGTTATGGGCCTATTTTATCAACGTGTAATGTTTAAATTGGTTGAAAATAAATTAATTAAAACTACCCATATCTTGAGAACTAATTGAGATACTAAAAAACGGATTGCTGCATTGCAATCAGTGAAAAAATCTAATTTGAAATGATGGGTCACAACACCACTTTTACATTTGGAAAAATTACTTTGGATCCAATATGGCGAATCCAAGATGGCGGCCAAAATTGAGTACCCTCTCAAAATGAAGTATTAACTACCCAATAATGTTTGGGGGTGGAGTAAAATTTATATTTGAAAAAATATAGGAAAAAGTTAGGGGGGGGGCTATTATTATGAGACACCCGGTATATATATATTTATATATATATAATTTATTTATTTATGTGTGTATTTATTTATTTATTTATATAATATGAAATCAAATAAAGGTCGTTTCGGTGTTGTTTTTGTGTAAGTTGTTTCAGGTAAATGCAAAAACGTCCGAGGGGAATAGGCTGAAATTTCGCACCAAAGGTATATCATCTACCCAGGCAAAACATGGGTCTACTCAGGTCCTTAATATCCCTTTAAGTTTCATTCCGTATGCATTATTTCTCACTAGTGTTTTGAATAATGTTTGTAGTTTTTATTTGGTTTCCATAGGAACTATTGTTGATTTTATATAATAAGTAGGTGGTCATAGCAGTTACCATAGCAAAACTGAGTTGACAAGGATTAAGAATTTCTAAACAGAACTAAAATACTTGTAGTGGTTTAAAAAAATCCAATGTTTTCCGTAAATATTGGAAAATGTCTCTAAAATTGCCGCAATTTTGAAACGGCTAGAGATAATTTAGTTCAGTTTTCCTCAAAATGTCCCGTTCAGCAGGACCTGTAAAATGATATAAAACGCGGTATAGGTTTACTTAACAATATTGTGATATTTTTACCTTGTCCTTAATTTGAGGAACACCCTGTAGATAAATCGCGATGAACACATTTTCAATGAATTCTACATATCTGAGTTAGTGGAGGACAATTATGTTTAGCATTTCTGGATTACACAGTTTCCCCTTTAAAATAGGTAAATGGTTGGTTTCATTGATATCTGTAAGCTTTAAATGTGACACAAAAAATAGTTACAAAAAATTAATAAAAACAATATAACTCACTCCAAACTTGTCCGATTTTGATGATCAATGGCTCAAATGAAAGCTGATAGCTTACTGAGTGTTTTGAAACCATTCAAACCTATATTCCTTAAAAAAAAACTGGAGATACCCGTCCTTAACTAAATTAAAAATTCTGAAAAAAATATTTTTATTTGTAATTAAGGGTCCATAACTTGTGTCTAACTCAACCCATTTAAATGGTTAAGAGCTTAAATTAAAGCCAGTAATGTACTGAGTTAATTAAGACCTTAATTAGGCCTGAGTCTCAGCTAAATTTGGAGATATAAGTCTTTAAGTGGTGACAAATTTCGAAAGTTAGAAGAATTTAAGTTGAATTATGGATCATAACTCCATTTATATTAGTCAGATTTCGATTAGTTATAGTTCATGTGAAAGCTTATACTTTACCGAGTAATTTGACACCAGAAGGAACTTTTTAACTCATTTCAAACCTGAGATATAAATCTTTAACAAAAAACAAATTTAAAAAAACTAATTTTCATGTAGCATTTAGCTTTATAGCTCGTTTCACACTTGTCCGATTTTAGTGATCAATATCCCAAATAATAGCTAAACAATCACTTATCATTTTAAGATCAAAACGAACTAAAAGCCTTGCTTGGTTCCTGCGATATAAGAGAAATAATCGGAAAAGTTTTATTATTTATTTAGCCCCCATAAGAAATGTACAGGGAGGAATTTTATTTTGAGCATATCTTAAAAACGAATCGATATTTTTGAAAACGGACTTCAGCATTGAAATCAGCGAAAAAATCTAGTTCTAAATTATGTGTCACACGACCACCTTTACATTTGAAAATAGTAGTTTATGCAACGATTGTATAATGAATGCCTTTAAGCCACGAGTGAGATGTAAGTTAGAACACGAGCGAAGCGAGTGTTCTAAATATCTCACGAGTGGCTTAAAGGCATAATACAATCGTTGCATACACTATTTTATCTACGACCAACAATATACGACAAAATTTCCCCCGAAGTTAAACAAAACTCATGACTTTTACTAATGATGGATTAGGTCAACTAAAATTTGAGGTTAGGCAAATAATCAGACTGAACCATGAATCGTTGTGGAACAATCAGCTGATGGGATAAGAAAACTCAAACATGAATCGTAATGCAACAATCAGCTGATGTGCGAATTGCGTAATTGTTATTATGACTCTACTCCCGTCAAATGCCGAGCTCTCATTGGTCTAGAAGCAGTACTCTAAAGTGACTCCAGTACTCTAAAGTCGTCATTAGAGTACTGCTTGGTTTATGGTGTTTTAATGTATATCATTATAATGTTTATTGTAATACCATAATTGGTGCTTATTGCAATGGTCGTAGATAAAAAATATTATAAATCCAATATGGCGGATCCAAGATGGCGGCCAAAAATTTTCACCCTGTCAAAATTTGGTAGGGACCAATGTTTGAGTGGCAACCAATGTTTGAGTGGCACGACTAGCCACTCAAACATTATTGGCGGTGGTCCCAACTCAATATCTTGTTAAATGTAGATAAAAAATGCAACCGAGTGGCTTTTTCCAAAAACTTTCCAATGTTAAAAAAAGCCGCCATTTTGAAACGTGATTTTAAGGGGTTTCCCATGGTCCGATTTTGTCCGATTTTGGATATGTTAATATGCACATTTTTTTGAGCAGAATACCGTCAAAAACGCTCGTGTTGCAATTTGTTCTAGGTTAAACAGTATTTTTACTGGACTAATGGAGATACAGATGCTTGAATTTAGGGGATTTGACACAATAATTAACAGCAAAATAATTACATTGAGTTGGAAAGACAAGATACGACCACAAAACTAACTACTGGTTGGGTTTATGAAATTTGACACAGTAACAAATTAATACAAACGGTTAACATGACACAAACAATAAACTAACATTTTCATAAAAACAGTAATTGTTCCACAAAATAAAATGATATGGGATAGTCTGAAAATATAGATTTAGCCTACCTTTAAAATAAAAGCATACCAGAATGTATCACACCAGATTTCTTTGGAGGATTTTTAATGCTTAATAATTTTTACGTTATGCTTCCTGTTCATATCTTATCTTCGACCATGTAGCAATTTCAGAGAAAAATTTGCCTCAGTAGTACCTATTATAGTAAGTAGTTTGCACAATAAACGTTTTGTAAAATAATTAAAAAAATTGTTGATGTCACTGAGGATTTTATATCATTCAGTATTATGTTTCTCACATTTTAATTCAAATATAAACAAACAATGAACAGTTCATCCAAATTATAAGAAAAAACCTGATACAAAACCGCTCTGCCTGTTACAATACGAATTTTCCTTATGCAGTATAGATAGACAGATATAGAATATGGTACTGTATTCTTTAGCATGATAATGTAACAATTATATATTATATTTATGGTGCAGCAACTTTATGTAAAAAAATTGGAACTCACGTGAAACTGGAGTTTTTATTTTTAATGTTGCCAAGCCAACAATATGCCAGTGAAACTGGTATATCGCGAATTCAAGAGAAAAGCTTCTGGCGTTTTTCTGCAATTCTAATATTTATTCTGCATGGTGATATTTATTTTGAGTGAATAAAACACTGCACTGATATTCACCACAGCAAGCCTCTCAGACTTGCTGTTTAGCAAGTTACATGTAACATGTAGGTAGTCCCTGTTTACTGCGACACGCTGAGAAACCAGCAGAATAGAGGCAGAAGATGTTGATACATTATGTTGAATGCATATAGTTAGTTAACAACACAGACGACACTTACTTTGGACAATAATAACTGCTGCTCATTAAATATACAGCTCAGCAGAGGTTATTCCTGAGTACATAGGGGCCGACGCAAACACGGGGCCAGCGTTGCCTGGGTCCCGTTTACACTGTCCCAAACAGGAAATGACAACGTTGTGTATCAGAAGGAATAATTGTTCTCCAAATAAATCATTTTAGCACATATTCAGTTTGAAGAGTCGTCAAAAAGAGATAATACAGGATAACATCTGCCGGGTCAGATAGGTTTATTACGGTTTTGGTTTTCAAAAAATGATTTGCAATACCTTGTAATCCCATCGGCCGTTATGCACGATCGGAAAATTCCATAGTGCAGTATGAACATTGACATTCTACAAATAAGTCAGAAATTATTTCAAAAACTAAAACTATCTCAGAGTAAATGTCTATGTATTTGTTGTTAACTTATTAATTTCCTGAACGTGACAAAATTAATTTCATCAATAAAGTAAATAATATTGGAATAAGAATGTGTGTTATAACATGTACTAGAGATCGCCAGTGGTCGAAAATTCGACCAATTTTTAAATCAAGACATAGGGATAGCTAATTTTGAACTTTGCATACACCAATGTGTTTCACAATACATTTCATATAGGCCTAGTACACATTTTCCACGTAAACACATAATAGAACCAAATGGGAACCAAAAGCAAAAGAGAAAGACTCAATCTTTGACTAATTATCTTGCCTCGCCACTGGCACATATCTATGACATGGTTTTTAGTAATTAGTATTGTACAATATTAAGATTTCATGTTTACTTCTTTAACACTGAGCTGGTTATTGATTCAGAGGACGGTAAAAATTCAGTCATCAAATCAGTTTATCCCATACACCCCTTACTACAGTTCTCTCCCTCATTCCCTCCATTAATTCCTTCCCTTACTCTCTATGTACTTGCTTCCTTTCGACCTTCTTTATACTTTTCACCCCTTTTCTCCTTCACCCTCTTCTTACCATCTCTCGTCCCTCCTTTCCTACCTTTTAGGTTTGAAATAATAACACCTAACATTTATGTGCCTAGTTATTATTTGAGACCTAAAACTCCCCTTCAAAAGTTTTTCTCTCCTTCCTTACCCTTAGAACATTTTCCCCTCCTCCCCTCTCTCCCTAATATTATCACTAAAATAATACACATATTTTACGCATTCTCTGCCAATAAAACACACAATTTGAATGTTCAATGTCCATCTGTACTGCAGATGCACAACAGTACATCGGATGGTGGAGACTCAACTTAATGTTCTTTTTTCTTCCCTTTTTATCAGCTAATTTTTATCTCTTAATCTTATTGAAGTGAGCAAACTTTATTTGAAACCCATTCAATCTTCTCTAAATAGCCCTGGATTTCAATCAAATAGTCTATTATTACTTCATGCCCCAATAAAACATGTGGGTTGAAATTGTTTTAAAAATAATAATTTGGATTTTTTACTGGACAAAAATACCACTCGTATTCCTTACATTTGTTTATTGCTTGATAAAAACTTATTATTGTTTGGGTTTTATATCTCATCAGATGACAGAAAAAAACAGCGTAAATGTTTGCCCACTTTTCGCCCTCACATAATATTTCTACATCTAATCTTTACTCTACGAAAAATAGCATGTGATAACAGCTACATATGATGACAAAAGCACAGTTCTGTTTTGTTTTTCTATCACCAAAACAGCAACTCATAAGACCAATGTCATCAATCACTTTCTGACAGTGATCAAAAGAAAAATTTAACTTCAAATTTGAAACAACCCTCAAAGATACACATACACAAAATTCCTTGGCCTATGGGTTCTTCTTTCCGCGGTCCTCCTCCCCTTTCGGGTTAGGAAAAGGCCTGATGGACCCCTGGCCGAGAAGATTTCTCTCTCCTACCCTTGGCTCCTAATCTTTCCTTCCCTTAGGCTCATCCTACTTTTACAAATTGTGAACAATTAACAAAACTCCACATACATAGATGTAATTTGTGTCTAACAAAAATGTATATTTGTTTCAGATTTGGGCAAACATTCTCACTCCTGAAAAAAGGCAACCACAGAAAAACGGATCTGAGATAAGTAACTAAAGTGACAAATTTGGCTTCATGGTAATATACCAAAGCCTGCCCTTTGGCATTTAAAAGAAAAAAAAGACCAATGTTAATATTTTTGAAATTTTAAATTCAATTTTATACTTGTCTAAAAGACTAATATAAATTTCAATGGGATTCTGCACATCTACAGGAAAATACAATTCTATCGGTGTGCTTAGATTTTCGCTACGATGCACACTGGCTGAGAAAAAAGGAGCACAAAAACCTTATGGAAAAAATGCTTGTCTATTAATATAAAGATTATCTTCTTTTCATCGCGTCCCACCCTAGTAGAATCTACTATAGCACAATGCCAACTTATCTAACTGTACAAAAAATATCGCATGAATATAAACGCTCGAAAAGCTTAAAAAACACTACAATACTCCTAGTTTTGTGGCCATTTTCCATTGGGCCCACGCGCCCCTTCCTTCAGCTTAAGGGGGTACTTCATACTCCCACGCATCCTGGGATTCTGCGCGCCCGTGTTGGCTGTTCGAAAATCTAGGCACTTTCTTAGGTATAGTATGAACAAATGTCTATGCTAGTGAACGGCTTGAGGTCGTCCTACCCTATCGCGAGGAGTCGGTCGCCGACGACGGCCGGGAGGGCGGCGAGGACGACGCACACGACAGCGGCCCACGACCACGACATGGCTGCGGTTGCGGCTGCGACTGCGGCTGCTACTGCGGCTGCTAGCTGCTGACTGCACCGGTATTGTGTCCCCATCGCCGTCACACTTTCCTTCTCGTGCAGCCTCTTGTTCCGGAGAAAGTTACGTCACTTTGTTTGTTCGGGTAAACGACTCCAAAATAAAAAACATATGCAGCGGCCCCGCCAGCGGCCCATCGCCGCATTGTTTCCCGGATACTCTTGTTTCCGTTTCTAACTGTCTTCCTTTAATATGCTTATTACTCTATTGTTTTACGAGTGGAGAAGAAAACGGCGATTTTAGAAGAAAACTGGAAAAATTACTTGTTGAAGAGAAGTGAAGTATCATATTGTTACAGTTGTCCAGTGTTGTGCATCGAATACACATCAAACTGAATGCCCACATAAACTTGTTATGCGTTATGATGAGCTCAGGATTTCTAAGAATGTAATTTTTGAGAATCACATTCATAAAAACAAAAGAACCCTTAGGCCTAAAAATCGCAGTTTTAAGTCCCTTGCATGATTAGAGCGAGGGATTGTAAGACTTAGGCTTTGTCCTAAATATATTTTATTTATAAAAATGTTTAAAATACATCTATTCAAATTGCGTAAGTGATTTTAAGGTTCTAATATCTGCTCACAATTTTCCCTTATAAGTAGTCTGATAGCAGCTTGAATAAATTTACTTTCATTGTACAGCATATTCGGTGCATTGGATTAGAAATAAAATCTGTTTGTTAGAAATCTACTCGAAATGGCTCTTTAACCCGATTTCAATTAAGAGGAAGAAGAGTATTATGTTGACCCCTTTTCGTCCTGATATATACCTTCCCCAGGTAATTTTAATAATTTTAATCATTTTCTTAAAATTATTAAAACAAAACTAACAGCAAATACCCCCGTTGCAGCAGATCAGCATATTCAGCCAATTAAAATTGCTTAAAACATGTCAACCCATCACAAGCGACTTATGAGATACTAGCAGAACCCGTGGCTTCGCTCACGATAAAAATTATCGTCTAACCTTGATATGAAGAATCTAGAGGACTGAATAGAAAATATTTATATCAAGGAATATATCATGTAGGGATATGTTTGTTTTATGGTGGAATGTAGGATAAAATGTAGATACCACAGTAGGATGTAGGATACCACAGTAGATAGTGAAGGTTTTCTTTTCACCGTTATAACTCGAAAATGGCCGGACCGATTTTAACACCAAATGTGTCGATTTTAAGGTACTTCCTTGTAGATTTACCATTACATCCCTGGATTGCCTAGTAGGGCATCAATTAAGTACAGTAAAGGGCTGAATGTTCTAAACAGTTATGGTGCTATCTGTGGGCAGTATTTCAAACTCGATTCACTTAGTTTTCAACTTAAAATATGGACGGGTAGGAATAATTTAAGATCAACCACTGATTGCAGCATTTATTTTTCCGTGTAAAGCCGGGACACTGTCGAATTAGATGAAAAAGGAATTTGCCAAATTATTGTAACTGGCATGATTGTAATTAAAAACATGAAGGACGGCTTAAGTAGTTTTGGCTGTACAATGATAGGTCGATCAGTGGTATTTGACAAAAATATAGTAGAAAAGATAGTATAAATATAACTTACAATCAGGGATTTGAATAATTTATCAATTTTTACAAAAATAGATCAAAGAATCATATTATTTCAGCACATTCTGTTTGATAATGTGCTTTTCTCTTACCATCTTACCGGGATTTAGTCTCAAGACTCAGCCACAAAAGGCAGTATGCTCTTTATGTTTAAAACTGCGTACGTCGAATTATACGAAACACCAAATCATCGGACAGGCATAGATGTAATAAAAAAATTATTAGGAACGCCTCCAGGAAAAACGATAACTCCCGCTACCGAAATAAAGATGGTGCCACTTAACTAATTAATGGTGGATTTTATCTAAACTAAATGTAACTTTTATATAGTACATAATTATGTCCTTAAAACAAATCAACAAAAATCAATGAAGCCATGATCAAAGAAATCAATTTATTATCATCTGTATCAATGTATACATTTCCGAAGCTAACTACCAGCTGATTGTTTTATGAACATTGAAAATGTAAACAAAAATCATCCAACATACTTTTAAATGGGAAAATTTGAAAACTTCGGCCTTGCCAAAAACCCCTTTATACTAAGAATTTTGTAAAATCCGTTCTTAGCAGATGTCTACGCCCTAAGAGGAACATCCATGCAAAGTTTCAAGGTTCTAGGTCAAGTAGTTTGGGCTGTACGATGTTTCCACTGAGTGGTATTTGACAAATATATAGTAGATTGAAATAAATATATGTATAGCATGGGGTAGTAATTGAAGAAGCAGGTTTAGCTGCTACATTTGTGTTATTAAGACATTAATCACCAGGTTTGAACTAGAAAAAACCATATACCAAGTTCATCAAGGTATGTTTAGAAATAAAAAAGATATCGAATTTTATTTATTTCACGTGAGGATAACATGAGGAATGAATATGCAGCGATATTTTTTTTGCTACCATAGAAAAAATATCCTATTTTTAAGTATACAAAGTATCGTAATGAGGTTTTTCCAGACATCAAGTTTTATCAAGATATGTGAAGGAAAAGTGAGACCTAGAATTATATTTATTTTCCATGAGGTTAACGTTGGAACAACGTACTGTTTTTTTCACTTATGGCGCGGTCTATGACTCAGCAACCAATACAAACAAAATAACAAAATTATTAGTTTTGTCAAGGTGAATTCAATGGGGCAGGCCACATTTGGTTAATTTTATTTGGCAGTGTAAAATTACAAAAAAAAACTATCTTGGGGGGGGGGGGCGGAGTGATTCCCTGTTACACTCTCAGAGATCGGACTGGTTTTCAAACTCGTCCGAATAATTTGAACTTTACAAGTCTCGACCAAATGTCGTTTACCATAGACGAGACTTACGTTAACAGCTTCTATTCTATAGGGTGAATTTTCTCAAAGTTCATGAAGTATAAAAACTCAATGTTGTGCGATGTTGTGTTAGGACATTGTTTTGTCAGACATTATATTATTTAAAAAGACGGCGAGCTGTCACCGTTGCCCTTCTGTTGACAGCGCAAGTGTTTATCTACATTCAGCTGAAGTTATGGTGGCCTCCGTGGGTCTTCGCAGAGAACGTTGCGCTCTTGATGGCGATGATCGCTTTTATTAGTGTAATATTATATCAATTTGAGCAGTACGGTAGTACGTACTGCAATCGGGACCATTTTGTAGCGCTGGCTACGTTTGTAACAAAGGGGGTTTTGCTTCTAGACAGCAACGATAATTTTCTTAAATGGGAGATGGCAGACGAGACGCGACCAGTCTTGGAGGAGGGGAGTCTCAAAATTTAAATAACCATTCTGTCAAGATTTGTGAGCCTTTGATTTATTTTTCCAAAGGAAGACACTGATGAGGAAAAAACACACTGACACTGATGAGGCTGCCCATTCATGATTGCCGTTTTTGTGCTAGTGACGTTTTACTTTATACGTGGAATTGTTTACTTCAAGGGAGTTTTACGATGAGAATGACAGTGTAAGTATGAAACTGTTCAAAATTGGGGTATGAAAATAATAAGTAGAAATTCAAGAACTATTGATATCAGATAATTGAAATCAGCAATATAGTGTGGGACGGTTTACTCTCAAATCTCAGTGCCATCTTTATTTTCCAGTTTTATTTGGAAACACTCCCCAATCTGACTTATAAAAGTCCGAGAAATGTATATTATGTAACATTGATACCATTATTTACAGTTGGGAAAACAAGTTTATAAAGGGCTATTAATACTCTTAACATTCATTATTATAGCTTGTTATGTAGTTAGGCAACAACGTTATCCATAAAGTTATGCTAATTTATGAAAATAAATAATGTATTTATTTTAATGAATTTATTATTGCGGCCTATCTCAGTTTGTCTCCTGGTTTCAAGCCCACGTGGAGTGCACGAGGAAAGGATTTGGAGGATTAGCTACCGCCTCCTCTCAAGAGCTAGAGGCAGAGCTAATAAAGGCCATTGACAGAGAAGGTAACATTGTGTACTCTGCTATCAGACAAACAAAGCAATATTGCAATGTCAATTCGTAACTGAAGCGTGGAGTGGTTAAAACGTAGTGACTACTTAATAGACACTGCGATCTACTAGAAATTTTTGGGGCTACGGGTATTCTAGGGGGATTCTCTGCCTACGGGTATATAACTTCGATATAGTTGTAACTACTTTTCGGATGTTTATACTGTACTTACCATTAGTTTCGGCGCCGGTGGCTGATCGAAAACAAATTAGGTTATATATCAGCTTGCTGAATAGTAATGAGTGAAAAATAAGTTCTTATGAACTAAATGTCTTACACTGACGACTACTTTAATTGATGATAAATTAAATAGCATTGTTCAATGAACATCAATACCTCAGCTCCACTCCAACACAAAAACCCACTTTGTTGAGGCGCTATTGTGTTATCGCTCTTAGTGCAGCATTGGAAAACCATTTAAATTTAGTAATTGTGAGGCCAAAGTAATTGCTTCACATTGTGATGCAAGCAGTCCTACTACGTTTTCTGCGATAAAAATATCAATGTTGAAATGCCATATTTTGTAATGTCCGTTTAACATTAAAAATTCAATAGAATGTTAAATAGGTACTTATTACTAATTGTTTTAAACAACGTTTTATGTGCCAGATAAACCCCTATCATTCATACGGCTATGAAAAAACAAAGTTACCTAAAAAAATATACCTCTCACTCGTCTGCAAATATAATTGTCTTTCACCTAGAATTTTATAAGACTTAATTGGGCAATTATGGATCACGAGTCGCCCGCCACTGGGTTCGAACCAGTGACGTTTGATACACAGGGCCAGCGCTCTCTAAAGCTACGTTAACACTATACAACTTGTTTTATAAACTTTTGTTTGAAAAACATGTTTAATGAAACCTTTGTTCTTAAATATGGATCTTGTGTTTTAAAACATGTTGTACAAGAAAAGTTCATAAAACAAAAATTGTCTTTGATGTTTCTAATCTTTCCGACACGGCTCGGGAAACCTGCAATCTGTTGTAAAACACGATTTTTCGGTTTTAAAACACGCTTGTTGTACAACTTGTTTAATAATTTTCATTGCTTTCTTAAACATTTTCAAAACCAATTAGTATGATTGGTTGTACAACACAAGCTTATAAAACAAGTTGTATAAGTGTAAGTGTAAGTGTTGTATATGCGGCTTAAGCTAACGCCTTGTTTTGATTTAAAACTTCATGAAAAATTTGATTGTTTAGTCAGATATTACATTTGAACAGACCTCGCACTGTCACAGTTAATTGACAGGACAAGTGTAAAGGCAGTCAGCCCACCATACTAATGCAGACATGGCGGCCGGAGCTTCTGTGGTCTTGTTGGCGCTGGTTACCTTCACCATTGTGAGTTAACAATAATTTCACTGGCGTTATCGCTGCTCGTGTTACAGCTCCGAATTTTCTGAATGTTCTGATTTTTTTTGTATAACATTTGCGTTTTATCTGTAGCGTTTGTTCTAATCAAACGTAGGCCTTAGATTTTGAAATTATCAGGTTTTAGATGTCCGGCAATAAAAAGCATTGATCAGAGTATATATCCAGTGTTTCCAACTTAATTTCATGCATAAACAACGTCACTTGGCTATGAAATTCATTTTGTGATCCTATTTTGAAAAACTGGACCACACAAAGTAAATCGAGAGTGATAGCCTACGAACTCTTTATATCAGATGTAGAAATATGTTGCATTTGTTGATAAAGCGTACCAAAATAGACATTTATAATAATATAATAGATCAAGCGGCGGGAGACGCGAGGAAATTCTGGGCCGTGGTTGAAGAAGTATCCGGTCGCCCCCGACGTATAGGTAGGCTTCCAGTCGAGGGTTTCCGTGCGGACAGCAGTGCTGGCACTACTCCAGACATTAAGGACATCTGTCAAAATTTCAACTATACCTTTGGGGTCTTTTCCGTTATACGTATACCACTGTTTCGGGTTTGTTTTGCATGCTTGATTTTGGTAAGTTTGGTCAGGATAGGTTATGTTATAACGGCTAGCTACAGAGGCACCTAGCCATATTTTACTTAATGTTTTAAGTCATAATAACAAAAGTGTTCTTCATTGTATTAGTATTAAGTATATTTTGTATTAGTAGTAGTGACACTTTTAATGAACAAATGTAAAATATGGAATAAATATTTCTGAATTTCTGAATTCTCTTAGGTTAGGTTAGGTTAGGAAACATAGCATAACCTAACCTAACCTAACCTTAGGTAACCTTACCTAACCTAACCTAAGAAACTGGAAGTGGGACCGCTAGACGGGTAGATGCTGGCTTCTCGTTCTAGACAGAGATTCTTTGTTTGAAATTCATTGTTGGTGATGGTGATTTTATATTTTAATTGGGATTTTTGCGGACATTTGCCATCACTGATTAGTAAACCAGTGAAACTTGTTTTTTACTTATCAGATGGCATATGTCCGCAAAAATCCAAATAAAAATAGACAGAGATAACGGTAGATAAGATAACGAAACCGCAGGTGAAATATTCTTACAAGGAATTTTCACTTTAAAACGAATAATAACAATTATTTCACCTAGTTTATGGTGCTCGGTAAAAAGTATAGCTTGAAGAGTAAATTTGGAATGGTGGTATACGTATAACGGAAAAGATCCTTTCTAGGTTCAAACTTGGCTCGTGCTTTCACCATTAGCAACTCGCCTGAGGTGGAGGATGCCGACCATCCAGTAAATTCTAACTTTACGCTGGAGCCTGTCAATCAAGCTCAATTGATTAACGTAATTAGCAGCCTAAAAGGTGGTTCAGCCCCTGGGTGGGATGAAATTCCATCCAAATTAATAAAAGACTATTCTCATTATTTAATCCAACCTTTATTACACTTAATAAATTTCAGTATTACAAAAGGCGAATTTCCGCAAATGTTTTCAAAATTGCTAAAGTCATTCCAATTTTTAAAATCGGACAATAGCCTTTGAATTACCGGCCGATTTCTTTACTTCTAGTTATTGATAAAATCCTTGAGAAATGTGTCAAAATTCGGTTGAACCATTACTTAAACACTAATGGAATTATATCCAGTCAGCAGTGAGGTTTTACTCAAGGTAAAAATACATCAGATGCTTTATTTGATGCAACAAAATTCATTCTAAGTAAAACAAGTGAAAAGTGTAATGTGATGTTAACATTTTTAGACCTTGCAAAAGCCTTTTATTCAGTAGACAGATATAAATTAATTAATAAATTAAAACTAATTGGTGTTCAAGAAAACTCTCTGAATTGGTTTAAAAGTTATTTCGAAAACAGAAAACAGTTTGTTTCAATTAATGGTTTTAATAGTACACCTGTAAATGTAGACTATGGAGTGGTACAGGGGAGTACACTGGGGCTCTTGCAATTTTTAATCTACATTAATAATATATCTAAATTGAACATTAAGGCCTTAGGGGGAGCTATTTCTTTTTGCTGATGACACGGCTCTAGTGTCATATGGCGGGGATCGGGAGGGGGTGTATGATCAGGCTTCCTCTGACCTGGCTATAAAATTAAGAACTGGTTTGGTCATAATATTCTAACTGTAAACATTAAAAAAACCAAATGCTTGCCCATTTATTTTAAGAATGAGTAAGGTCAAGGTCAGAGGGTGCTAAGAATGCACTCTTGTGGCGATACTCGGTCTAGCGACTGCAGCTGTGGCGTGATTGAACATGTGGCTCACATGTGGTTAAGTATTTAGGAGTAATTATTGACCACAAGTTGTCTTGGAAGCCGTACGTTCTTTACGTCAAGCAAAAACTCAGGAAAATGATTTATGCCTTCATGCAGGTTAGACAGGTGCTGACCGTGGATCGCTGAAGGGGTGTATATTACGCCTATGCCCAGTCCCTGCTGCAGTATGGATTGCTGGCTTGGGGCGGTGCCTCTGCCTCGGTACTTGAACCTCTGGCTGTCACTCAGAGATCTATTATTAAAGCGAATCTCAATAAAAACCTCAGATATCCAACTAATCTTTTGTTCACAAATTTTCCCGTTCTAAACATTCGGCAACTCTATCTTAAAACACTTTTGATTTTTATCAACGAAAATAAAACTTCGATTTTTGCATCATCTTCCCATAGCTATCAAAGCAGAAATAAAATAAATTTTGGTTTTTCAATCCCCAAATTAAATTACAAATCAGATTTATCAAATTCCTTTTATTTAGCTCACCAACTTTATCGGGATCTCCCAGTAAATATCACTAGTGTGGAGAGTGGCAGTACTGCTGTCTACAAGCGAGAGGTTGAGAGGTGGTTCCTCGACATAGGACCGGAGGCAGCTGAGTTGCTGAAATGTGCTATGGATGGTCTGCTTTACCATTTTTGTATGTATAGAACTTATTCAAAAATATTTTTTTTCTCAACCTGTACCAGGATATTAAATGATTTTTGTGTTTGTATCTTTTTATGTTATTTGTTAAGTGAGTGAAAAGTTTTTTTGTTCATCTATGGAGGCGAAGAAAGGACAGTTTTGAAACATTGAGTGTCTATATAACTCTTCCCCACTCACTGGCAATTTTGGCCTTGGCGGGTAATCCATTTATTAACTGTAATCATATGTTGTCCTTTGTAAAATGCATAATGGAAATAAAAATCTCGTATCTTGTATATTATCTTGTATCTTGTAGAGTGCTCAAAGTAAAATTAATACAGGAATCACCTGTGGGAGCAGCCTGGTGGAGTGGTAGAACGCGGGACTTAGGTTCCCAGGGTCCCGGGTTGGAATCCCGCCGATCACCTATGGCAATTTGCTATGTGACAATGCCGTAACCTTGAGGGTGCGCAATAAGCTAATTAAGTTGCAGTGCATGTCCACGGACACTTGTAAGCATGGCCCTCGTCTTGAAAAAATAGACATGAATCACCTGTGTTGTGACTCATATTGAGAGCAAAAACAGATCCGCTTTCTCGGGCAGAGCAGGAAAATGTGTTTTTTAAAATTATTCTTGGAAACTAATACATTAACTATCCTTACAAAATAATTGTAAAAAAATAAATAGTCGACTTTTCATGCATGTAATTTGCTTGTTTTAATAATCATGGTAATTAACTTTCCAGGTGAATTTATCTACTTCAAAAGAGTACTATATTGAGAAGGATAATAATAATGTAAGTACAATATGTCAGAATAAAAGTACACACGCCGTGTCGCAGACAAGCTGAACAACTTTGTTGAATTGTCAATAGTATGAATTTATCCATAGCCATCTCTAGTAATATTACTAGAGATGGCTATGATTTATCCCCATGTTCTCTGGCTTGTTCATGAGGATTGTTAATGAACTTTAACATGGTTTCCAGCTGCTGGCAAAAATAGTCAATGCTGTTAGCTTGATCTGGCCCTATCTATAAAGAATGTCAATGGATTTGAAATAGTTATGTTTATGTATTAAGAGCGTAAAGTAGGTCTTTCTCGCTTGAGCTAAACAGTTAGCGAAAATGCGAGAAAGACGCTTTCAACGCGAAATGCATACTAAATATTTCTTACTATTGCAGTTTTAATTCCCAATCGATAAATACAATCTCAGTTACTCATGTCCATTGTAGCTGAATGCGCCATTATGGTTTTAAGGTTATAAGCAATGAATAAAAATAAAGACTTTTACAAGAACAAACACGATTTATTGATTCCATATTTTATCTTATAAATAATGGGAACACGAATTCGTCATCACATTACATCCATTGTATCTGAATGCGCCAGTTTGAGGTTTTAAACAAATCGAGTTCAGTCGGAAGCGCAAGGGAACGCTGTAGCGCGCCGAGTAACAATGCACTCAGCTGGCAAGCGTTAAAGTAATCACGTGGCGAGCGATAAAAACTTTAACGCTCGCTCCAAAGACTTTCAAAGACTTTACCACTCGCTCCTCAGTAAACAGCTGTTTTACGATTGGTTTTCGGTGCGTAAACTGACACTTTACGCGCAGTTGAATAGGAAAAATTATTATTCTACGTCTAGTTCTTGAATATTAGAGACTTTAGACTTATACTCGTAGCCTTCGAAAAATCGGACAAAAAACATTTCAACAAATCTATACGGCTATGAGGGCCCGCGTGACGATCCCATTGGAACGTAACGTCCAATCACGTGGCGATGGAACCAGGACCGTGGTGGCCATTGTATTCGTCCGTCGCGTCTAGTTCTTTTACATAGGTTTAGATAAAAAGCTTTGAGCAACACCCACGAATATATATGTAATATATTTGTTCAATTGACGAAAGAGACTAGATGAGTGCAACTATTGTACCGCTGGTACAACTATTAAATATCTCTCCTACCTTTAAATTGTGTACCTTAGCGACTTATAGGTGGAACAAAATTAGATAGGCCTGGCCTAAGTTAAAACGGGTGGGGAGGGCGTTAATAGCCTACTTCGAATTTCAGTTGATTTACGAATAAAACGTGGAATGGGAAATATCGAAAGGGTAAAATAAATATAAAGAATTCTGTTATAAGCACTTGTTTAGATAACTTTATGTAAAAAATCCAATGATATAAATTGGTTTTGTTATCTTGGTTTATTAATAAAGCACGCAATGCACCGGCAAACGAATGAAGTACAGTGAGTGTTTTCCGAGTAAAATTGTTCTAAAATGGAGAAAGCAAATTGGTTTCTTATTATTTTTGTATAACTGTTGTGATTCTTTCAGTTTTTGAACTGGTATCAAGCCCATGTGGAGTGTGTGAAGAGAGGCTACCGCGGGCTGGCCACCGCCTCCACCTGGGAAAAAGAGCGCGAGCTCACGCAGGCTATTGACAACGGAGGTACGTACGGACTTAATTACAATTCTCAATAAATTGAAACACACTGTTGAAGGTTAAATCCACTTAATATTAGTTTTTTGCATTGTAATTTGTTTAGAGTTGTTTTTAGTTTTTCTATGTTTTATTGTTCTCTGCTTTTGCAGCATCATGAAAGAATTACGCTTATATTTTTTAAATTTAGGTAACAATGAGACCGTTGTTGATTATCTACTCATGATGAAAAAATTGTTCGTTTAGGCTTGCCTAGTTATCAAACCCCAATTTTTAATGTGGGATCTTTTTAGTTTACTTATTTTCAAGTGAATAAGCCATTTAACTCTTATTGGTTGGCTGGTTGGCGTGTTACCATTTTTGCAAAAATTATTATTGAATTTTGCTCCATAGCCAAGTTATATATAAGAGACCTAAAATACCCCCGTTGCATCAGACCTATATACTCAGCGAATTTCAAATGCAAAAGAGCATATTTCAATCCAACATAGCTAGTTTTGACATGTTTTTGTTAGCTCCATAAGAATAACATGATGATTGAGTATGAAGGTTTGCTGCAATAGGTACGTTAAAACTGGGTGGTTTTAATTCAATATTTAGTAGAAGTGAACTAGAAGAAGCCGTATACTAAGTTTTATTGAGATATATTGAAAAATAAGTGGGATATAGAATTTTACCTGTTTCCCATAAGGATAACATTGGGACAACGTAGGCCTACTGTGTTTACCACTAGCCATATCTCGATAACTAATGGTCATAGAGCAAGATTCAATATATTAAGTTATTTGTTTTTTTAAGCTGAATTCAATGGTGTAAACAAAAATTGCATTATTTTCATTTTTCTATGTACAAAAATAAAAATAAAAACATTTTTGAAGGGGTTTACCCCCCCCCCCCCTTTCCCTCTCTTCCATTAGGTACAGGCTGGTTTTCGAACTCGTCCGAATAATTACTACTTTACATGTCTGTGCCACATTTCATTCAGATTGGACCATTTTTACGCGAGTTATCGTGCTTAAAGACACACACACACACATTCATATATATATATCTGAAAATGAACGAATGGTGTTTTTGGCATCCGGGGACCTCAAAACAAAAAGTTATGATGGTCTTGGGCTTAAGTCTTACCATGAGACCTACGGTAATAGCTTCTTCCCTGTAGGGGAAATTCGCTAACAGCAATCTCTCAAATTTTTAAACTTATGAACATAAATAGTTTTAAGGGAAGGATCTCATTAAGGTATTTACATGTATTAATTGTATACCACAAGGAACGCTATGGTCATTCTTAGCAACTTTTTGTTTGATTTGCATTTAAACATAATTTATATGCCAAAGGACCATATCAAGGGGACTACTTCTGGATCGGCTTGACAGACCTCGGCAAAAACGGCAAATACGTATGGTTCAACACTGGGGAGGAGGCCAAGTACTTCAACTGGGCGCACGAGCAGGGGAAGCCGTCCAGGGGCTGGAACCAGCACTGCATCGCCGTGATCAAGCTCAACAACCAGTGGCTCTGGTACGACGACGACTGCGATGGAAGATTCAAATTCGTTTGCGAAAAATGATGTTATTGAATAATTAACTCAAGTTTACTGTAATTCAACTGCTTCTCTATTAAATAATTGTGTAAAAACTCCCGTTTATCCTTAATTTGTCAAATAGTTCCTCAACCTTTTTCCTCTGAAACGAAGTTGTTTCCCCTTAGAACTTAATGAATATATCAGAAACACAGGAATCCGGGGAAAACTAAGAGAAGGCTCATTATTTTTAAATAATACGTTAAGATTAATTACTTGACCCAGACTACTAACCTGGTCATTTCGGAACATTGTGATGTACATTCAATTTCTTCCCAAAATATTTCAAATACATAAACTTATATGTTTAAGAGCCGCATCACAGGGACTGCTTCCAATAACGCAATCACGGGGGGCTGAACACCCCTAGACCGAGACCCCAGATAATAATTTGTTATTCAAGTTTTGGCTACTCATCACTTTAATTACAAATAAAAAACAAGAAATTGTTTTAAATTGGAATAGGCCAATATTTCGGCTTCTTTTTATCTGAAGCCATCTTCAGCCATAGTAAATAAACAAACGTTTGACAATCATTTAGTCAAAAATCACATGTTTCAAAAATAAATTTAAAATTCTTACCACTAATTTAATATTAAATAATAGTTATATATGTAAATGTGCTTAAATTACTGAAATTTTGTTAAGTTGTAAATTTAACCTAGATATTGATTATTTTTGACTTTTTGAAATTATCTGCAACTTCTTTAGTAATAAGAGGAATAAACATAGGTGGAATGGTGGCACTTGGTTGGGATATACAATTTCTATCCGTCACCATGCATGCAGCTTCTTTAAGTATTCTGCTCTTATAATTGTTTTCTTGGAATACTATTTTTGCTTCTGACCATTTTACTCTGTCCCTCTTCATGTATATGTTCACTGAGTTTGGAGTAGTTTTGGAGCTGTTTGTTTATGCTGTTCTTATGCTCTTTTATTCTGATTCTTACTGGTCTTGATGTTTGCCCGTAGTAGTTTTTGTGACATTCGCAAGGGATCTGGTATACTACACTTTTTGTTTGTTGTTCTATGTTTTCTGGCTTCATCTTAGATACTTTACTCCTTAATGTTGAGTTGGTTGAGAAACTGGTTCTAATGTTAAATTTACTGTTTACCCGTCTTATTTTTTCGGATTTCCCTTTGATGTAAGGAATCACAACAGTATAGCTATGGGTCTTTCTTTTATGGTGTTATCAAAATTGTTAGACATCTTTTTACTAGTTTTATTGAATGCTTTGTGTATTATATCTAATGGGTAATCATTATTTTTTAACTCTTGATATATATTTTTTTTTTCTGTTTGTTTATTCTCTTCATTAGATGATAATTTAAAAGCTCTAGTAAATAGACCTTGTGCTATTCCGATCTTGACGTGAGTTGGACTGTTAGATTTGAAATTTAAATATTTCCCTGTGTTTGTTTTCTTTCTATAGACTGACGTTTCGACACCATTTTCTGTTTTTTCTATTAAAACGTCTAGAAAAGGTAGTTTATTATTGTCCTCATATTCTACTGTGAATTCTATGGTAGGTCTTAGATTGTTTAGATGGCTGAGAAAGTTGTCTTGATCTGTAAAATTGGATTTCCAGACACAAAATATGTCATCTAGATACCTTAGCCAGATAATTGGTTTTTCTCTCCAGGAATTCAACGCAATGTTTTCAAAATGATCCATATAAATGTTACTGAGGATCGGACTTAAACTACCTCCCATTGGTAAACCTAATTTCTGCACATAAAAGTTTGAATTGTATTTAAAATAATTGAATTCGACACAAAGAGTTAGCATTTCCATGATAGAAGGTACAGATAATGTGGTTCTATCTTTCAAGTTTGTATCGTTCTCTAATTTATTTCTAACTACTTGTAACATGTCGTCAACGGGAATGTTCGTGAACATGCTCGATACATCGTATCTCATCATTTTATCTTCTTTTTCAATAACTTTTGTTTTTATCTTTTTTATGAAGTCTAGTGAGTTATTATAAAAGAACTTTGAGTACCGAATAATGGTTTTAAGACTGGTAACAAAAATTTGGATAGTTCATAGTAAGGTGAATTGATTGAGCTCACTATGTTATTATATAATATCTTTTATTAATAACTCACTATTATGATTGAGCTACCCACTTCCTGGGTAGGTCGGCATTTCAAGTTAAGTTAGTAACGTATTTAAGTAATCAAACTTTTTTTATTTATTGGGTTTAACGAAAACATACTTAACGTGAAAGTTGATATGTGGTTGTGTAAATGTTTTTTCAAAGCCTCATTTCTTTAAATATAGAAAGGCGTTAACATTTTAGGAAGGATATTCAAAGTTGTGAAGGAAGTAAAGATGATAAGATACAATCTTCTACATACTTATTGCGTCACCAACAATGATGGGTCAGAAGCTGTGAAGATGTGATGAGAAAGATTTCAATTTTCTTTGTACCGATTGTTCTTGTGCAAGCCGCTTAATTACGTTGGCGTGAATACACGCTCCGACTAGGATGCCTATACTTGTCTCAAGACGTTATAGGTGTTCGACAGAGTTTCTGATTGAATCCTGCATACTCATTCCCCATGTTATTCTTATGGAGATTAAAAAACATGTCAAATCTCGCTATGTTGGATTGAAACATGTTCTTTTGCATTTGAAATTCGCTGAGTATGCAGGTCTGCTGCAACGGGGGTATTATACTTATTTTAAATGCATTAATTATATTAAGATTTGGCTAAACCACCAAAAGAATGGTTTATAACAAATTATGTTGAATAACAATTGCTGTTTTAGTTTTGAGCCAACTACCGAAATAATTGAGCCTATTTACTATTTACTGCGCTACAATAGTGCATACAAGGCGGGCCCTAATGTCATAATGGGAAATTACAGGTTATTATCTAGTAGATCTAAACCATGAAGAAATCACAAAAACAGTAAAAAATCTGGCTCATGAAAAGTCTCACTCAGATATGTTAAGAAGTAAGCGAGATGTGAACTTTTATTAATGCACTACAACGCCTGTTTATACGGCGCGGCGGGCGCTTGGCCGGTTACAACCAGGTGACGTCAAACGGACGCCTCCAACAGCAGGTTTTGGAGTGAGTGGTGGAGCCCTTTTACCAGCTGCTCTCCCCGGCCCTGGGCGGGACGTCGCTGTGGGACGCAAAGTGTCCGAGTATAGCGGGACGTTCTCACAGGCCCGTATTAGGACACTGTCGTTCCTTTCTCTGTGGTCCGAAGTCAAGACGCTGACGAGTCACACGCGGGACGCAGTTTTGTGTCTCAGTGGCTCGGCAGCCGGTGTGTCTCTAATATTCATAACATTGAAACTTAAACTTATGGGAACCTCCCACGAGTTATTATACTTGGACACACGGTATCCCGGACACCGACTGCAGCACAACGCCAGTCGTTTTGATAACGAAGTCAACTCAGTTCGTAGATATCGTGTGACCGGTTAAGTTGTGCGCAATTCATCTTTGTAGAGTGTGTTTGTGTGAAAAAATTAACATGAACGAAGAAGTAGAAAATGTATCAATAGATGAAGTTGATACATTTCAAGCGACAAAGGGCTTGAAAGTGATCAAGAAAAATAAGCAGAAGGAGAAACAAAGTAAAAGAAGACAGCGACGAAATATAAGAAAAAAATCAGGAATTTTTTTCTAAAATGCAAGAAATAATTGATAAAACAATGAACACTGAAATTTTATTTTTGAACTGGAAAATATCCATCACTCGCGCTGTTCATGGTAACGACTGAGTGAATTGGTGGTCGGGCGGTGCCGATGCGATGTCTCTACAGCGTCCAGTCTGCGGCTTCCGGCATGCGGGCGGGACGTCGTTGTCAGCCGCTTGGGACGCAACGTTAATAAGGACTACACACAAAACTGCGTCTCGCGAGTGTCTCGTCAGCGTCTTGCCCTCGGACACAGCCGAGACACACGTCAGACCCAGTTTTGTGTCTTAGACAACTATTACTGTTTCCTAGTTTCCATGTTTAATAGCTTGCGGGACACTCTCACTAACTCACTCTCTAAATCTAAATCTATATAATTACTAGGCAAGAATGATTTTTGTGACCCCTTTTTCCCAGCCTGTACGCAACGTAGAGAAAATCCAAGCACACCGTGAGAAAAGTACTTTCCTGTCGTTTTGCGCAATCCCATCAAAGGCCTAATTTGCTATAGTTTTAGTGAATTTTAGAAAAATTAATATGAAATTATAAAAAATTAACATGGGTTTTATGTGTTGCCATATTGGTTGCGGAATAACAACAAAATGTAAACAAATGCAGTCACATGTTCTAACTAAGCCCACATATATTCTGGTTGAATTTCGACTAGCAGGTGATCTTTGGTTTACTCTAATTACGATACTGAATTGTAAATTTCACCATTTTAGCGAATTTCCCCTACAGGGAAGAAGCTATTACCGTAGGTCTCATGGGAAGACCTAAGCCCGATACCATGATAACTTTTCGTTTTGGGGCTACCAGAAGCAAAAAACATCATTCGTTTGAATTTGTATATATATATATATATATATATATATATATATATATATATATACATACATACATATATATATATCAATATTTTGCATACCTTTTAGTGCTAAAAAATACTACTTTTTGATGTATGTGTAATTTCTGCCCCTGCGCCCAAAATTGGATTTTGGGGGGTAGCCCCAAAATTTTAAATGTAAACCCCCATCGTGCGACTGCTTACTTTAAAGGGCTTGTTAAAAGAAACATAATGCCGCAAACCGGAGGTCAATATCATGCTCCAGTCCAAAATGGCGGCCATTCAAAAATTTAAAAATGCCATAAGTATGCGTCAGTTAAAATTGAGTATTTTCTGTGTTCGGAAATTCACATTTAAATCGAATAAGAACTACCAGAACACACATTAACTACTTAAAAGATACAAAAATAATAAATTCTTGTTGTCATCATCAAGGCTCAACTCTCCAAAATGGTTTGGGGGTGGCGGTTTGTCCAACCAATTCCAATATCAACTCACATCGTATGACCACGCGTTTTAATATGCTGAATGATTAAAAAAATAAGCCAAAGCTTGTTTTAATAAAATTTAAAAAAAAATTAATTATTTTTGTGGCGAATATTTGGTACTTTATGTATGGAGGTTTTCCTATATGATAACGCATAGACGACCCTCCGCAAGTATCGACATTTGTCGCTGAGCCGAAGGTCCCATCAAGGCGGATATTTATTAGTAACTTTTTTCACTAAATTGAGTATTTTCTGTGTTCGGCAATTCACATTTAAATCGAATAATAATCACCAGAACACATTTTAACTACTTAAAAGATACATTCTTGTCATCGTCAATGCTCAACCCTCCAAAATGGTTTTGGGGGGTGGGGAAACCCTACAAAATGTATAAGTATTAGGTATTATTTTTTTTGAAATTTCATTAAAACAAGCTTTGGCTCATTTTTTACTCAGCAAATTAAAATGAGTGGTCATATGATGTCAGTTGATATTGGAGTTGATTGGACAAACCCCCACCCCCCCCCCCCAAACCATTTTGGAGGGTTGAACCTTGATGATGACAACAAGAAATTATTATTTATGTATCTTTTAAGTAGTTAAAATGTGTTCTGGTGATTCTTATTGGATTTAAATGTGAATTTCCGAACACAGAAAATACTCAATTTTAATTTACGGACGGCATTTTTAAATTTTTGAATGGCCGCCATTTTGGACTGAAGCATGTTATCGACCTCCGGTTTGCGGCATTGTGTTTCTTTTAACAAGCCCTTTAAAATAAGCAGTTGTACGATGGGGGCTTACATTTAAAATTTTGGGGCTACCCCCCCAAAATCCAATTTTTGGGGCGGGGGCAGAAATGACACATACATCAAAAAGTAGTTTTTTTAGTACTAAAAGGTATGCGAAATATTGTTTTGATATCTGGCTTGCTTTAAAAGATATTAAACCGGTCCGGGTCTTTTGGGACACACAATATATATATATATATATATATATATATATATGTGTGTGTGTCTGTTAGCACGATAGCGGCCGTAAAAATGGTCCAATCTTAATAAAAATTTGTAGAGACGTGTAAAGAGGTAATCACTCGGACGAGTACGTGAACCAGCCCGATCAGACAATTGGAAGGGGGGGGGGGTAAAGGGGGATAAACCCCCAAAAATGGGTTTTTTGGGTTTTTTATATAGACAAATAAAATTTATCGAATTTTTGTTGGCACTATTGAGTCAGCTAAAAAAAAAACAATTTAGTATTTTGAATTACTGCTCTATGTTCATTGGTTACTGAGATATTGAAAGTGGTAAACACAGTACATTGTCCCAATATTAACCTTATTGGAGATAAGTCAAATTCTATATCTCGCTTATTTCTCAAAATATCTTCATAAAACTTGGTAAATGGCTTCTTCTAGTTCAGACCTACTAAGTATTGAATTAAAACCACCCAGTTTTAATATACCTGTAGCAGCAAAACCTCCATACTCCTTCCCCATGTTATTCTTATGGAGCTTACCAAAATATGTCAAATCTCGTTATGTTGGATTGAAATAATGTTGTTTTGCATTTTAAATTCGCTGAGTATGCAGGTCTGCTGCAGCGGGGGTATTTTTAGTATCACTTTACTCGTTTTACTGAATAAAATTTTAAAAAAAATTATCCCCGCCAGGAGTCATGATTTCTGTACAAAAAAAACATTATTACCGTACGATTAACCACGATCCCGAAAAACGTAGAGGTTATGTTATTGTTTTCATATACAGGGTGTTTTTTTAAAACTTGCTTCTCAATTTACTCAGAAACAAAAATAAATTTTAGTATTCTGTTTTCTGGAAACGCCTACCAACACAGGGGGAAGTCAATTTCACAGGAAAACTTTATCCCCCCAACTACCCCCTTCTCACCCCAACCCCTAACTTAAAATTTTCAAATGGCAACATACCCTTTGTGACATATCAAATTAAAGAGCACAAAAAAAGGAAAATTTTGGTGGAAGAAAAATTAAAAGGAGTTAAGATTTGTGTATCTTCATTGTAATCATACAATTTTAGTAATAAATAAATATTTAAGGTTTGGGGGGTGATAACATTATGATTTGGTCTTTACTCCGAGGTGGCGATTGGACGCAACCGCACACGACACCTTGCACGACGGCGTCAAGTAGCCACCCCGTCATCTCGCCGCCTTCTCTAATCCGAGGTGACGATTTGACGCCACCGTACACGACAGATCGTCACCTTTCACGACCGCGTCAAGTAACCACCCACCTCTCAAACTGTGGCGATCTGACGTGGACGCACACGTCCACCCGCCACCTCAAAACCGGTTTAAAACGGTGGCGATCTGACGGGGTGACTACTTGTCGGGGTGGCACCTAGATGCGTTCCCGTGTCATCTTGCTTTTTAGGAGGAAGGCACGCTAGTTAATTGGGAATATCCCTGAGATAATTATAAAAGATCGTGCAATACATGATTTCCGTGTAGGCAAATTTCAATATTGAGCTGGTGATCTTAATGAAGTAAAATGGTATCAGTGAACGAATTTACGGACTGGAATCACGCCATATTAGCCCTATTATTTAAATTTGTGTTTAATTTGATGTTCATACGCAAATTGTGGTTTGATAAATTTACATTTTATCAGGAATTCAGTGAAAGATGGCAGATAAAGGATGATAAGAATCTAAAAGAAAGACGATCTTAATTAGGAATCTTAGAGAAAAGAATGAATTAAAGTAAACCTTAAACTGATATAAATGTTTATTTACTTTAAATTTGTTTTATAACTATTACGAAAATACTTTTTCTGAGTGCAATTTGAATTCAAACAAGAATTTAAACATTCAATTTTAATATATTACCGTAAGCTAATGCAGGTTGTAATTAATTGTTTTTTAGGGGAACGCGTCTATATGCCACCCCGACAAATAGTCACCCCGTCAGATCGCCACCGTTTTAAACCAGTTGTGATCGACACTGTCTATATCACATTATTCACGTTCATCATTCATTTCTCTACGTAAAAATTAACTTATTAAAGAAACTAACAAAAATAATTCAAACAAATGAAGTTTTGGGTATGAATAATATTGAAAATAAAATATAACACTATTTTAAATAAATATAAAAAAAATCCTGAACTTTTCGTTTAAATAAAACAAATTATCTGTCTCGAATTCCGGGTAGACGACTCTTGAGTTAGATCAATTTACGCCGCACTGCAAAAATTTCACCTCTAGTAACTATTAATTATTTTCATTTCATACATCCATAGCAACGAAAACTTGAGATTTTTTTCCTGGCGAATAAAAGCTGCGACTGAACAGTAATCTCACTTTTTTTATAAAACAGACATGTAGAAGGAACACAATAGAATATGGAGAACAAGGAAGAAGCAAACAACAACCAGCTGAGTTGAAGGAGTGAAGACATCAGCCAGCCAACCTTTTTGGACCACTTCGTGACTTGGACAACAACGCTACTTGGACTATGAACGCTATCCACTTGATCATGTAAGAAATGTCACATAAACGTTTCTGTATATAATATATAAACTGGTAGATGAACTTCTTAATTGCCATAAAAAATAATCAATGATTAGCCTACATCTGTGCGAGTCGAAGTCAAAAGTCAACTGGAGTTATTCGTCAAAGCTAATGCAATCAGAACTATTTATTTATAGAAGTTGTATTTTATATTCTAGTTGACTTAACACTCACTTAACATACATTTATACCCATTAGTTAAATACTTTCAAATTGTTCATGCAAAATATTAAATTTTTCTCGTGCAAGAATGTTTAGAATCAGCAAAATATTCCTTTTTATTTCAAATTCACCCACAAATAATAATTTACAGACAATAAACACTGCACAGATACGAAAACATTCAAATTATTTATGAACTTCACCATAGCCATCTCTAGTAATAAGGCCGCGGCGCTAGTAAATGGCAACACCGCACCTAAGGGTTCAGCTGATGGAGCTTTCTGCTGTAGGCCGTAAAAACATAAACAAAGATTTGACAGTTCAACAATAACTTCAAGTTTCAGCAGACTTTCTGTCAGATAGGAACGTAGTTAATTAAATTAGTTTGTTTATTTATTTTTTGTACAGTATTTGAGAAAGTTATTATTTTGATTGTTTTTTAAGTGTTTCTTTTTGAAATTTTGAAATAATTAACGAAAATGTAATTTACTTATATTTATTTTTAATGATCACTAGTAATCACATTATTACTATTGTTATTATTATTGTTGCGAGCTCGCAAATACGTTATTTTTCAAAGAATTATAACAAATTGTAATAATTCCGTGAAAAATAACGTTTTTCGTGAGCTCGCCAACGCCTTAATTTTAGACCGATTTTTATGATTGAGGTGTCAAATTACTGGAAATGTTGTCAATATTTCCTGAATGCTGTTCATTTTCCTTTAGGTGAAAAAGCGTTGCCCAATTGGGAATCTAAGTTACCCACAAATTTACATGTATTTCTTGTGGAAGGGATATTTAAAGAATATTAATAAAATTAGTGCTTACCTTGTAAACGGTTGGACCAAAGTAGATATATTATGTATTTTTCTTACAGGAAATTTAATTTTCTTTAATTTTCAAATTAAATAGTGAATACTAAAAGTTGATAGTTTTCAAGATATTTAGGAAAAACCAAAAAATTGTACCTTTAGGCCCTTCTAGCCCAGCCGGCTCAAGGGCTAAGGGCGGGGACTTTTGATATGTTTTAGTCCTAACTAGTCCAAACAAAGTTACAAAGTCAAAAATTGTGATCCATGCAATTCCCTCTATAACCTTTCGTTGCCTGGACTAATAACCTGATGGTGTCTGCAATTTGTTGAGCTTCAACAAATTTGTATGTCTCCATAAAATTTATAAGGCGCTCGATTGTTTCGATTTATATTGATTTTAATCTTATTCTTATGGGTTAACTTTGTCTCCCGCTGAGAAACAACCGAAATTTAGTACTGACAAGCCAGCTGATGAATTTTGTATTGACAAGCTGTGAATGTAATAAACAAATGTACCCTGCAAAGGGTTTGTTTGAGCTCAACTACGTCGTACCAGCTGACTGTGCACATACGTTTCTTATTTGCTTAGCACATTGAAAATGTTGTCAATTTAAATTAGGTTGACTTGACAATTATTCTATTAGGGTGAAAAACACAAAAAATAAGTAAATTCGCGAATTTTACTGCTTATTTTCTAATTTTTTTTACTTTTAACGATGTTTTATTTGGCCTTCAAGGTTGTAAATTCTTTGGGTTAACACCATATGCACATCTAGTTACCGTGATCAAAATTATTAGTTTCTTTGTAAGGTCTGCTGTTTAAGATTACTAGATCATAAGGTTATATTTCACCAAGATATAGTTGATCTGTTATGATTTAATCTATACTCTATAGATATTTATAAACATAAGGAATTCACCTCAAGGTGTTTTAAGAGCTTTCTCTTTCCTTTCTCGAAATTTACTCTGTACAATTTCAAAAACGAACACCACAGTAGCGATTCCTATTCCGGTGAAATAAAAAACAAAAGCTCCCCGTAGTTTGTGCAAAGCCAGAGGTGTAGATTCCTGATGCGAAGCCACTTCCTCGGGTACAGAATGCATGTTCCTCCAGTGGACACTGAGTCCCGCCTCGAAGACACGGGTGGAGAAGACGGTGAGCAGTGTGGAGAGGAAGGAGCCCTTGCGGATGATCATGGGCGAGGAGAAGGTGTTGACGAGGCATGGCGACATGGCGGAGACGACGGAGACGCCGGGGCCGAGGCCGCGCTGCTCCCGGGCGTACTTGGCGGCGAGGGCGCGGGTGTAGTGCTCCGGCTGCAGCACGGCGAGGTTCCGCTCCCGGTCTATCCTCGCCATCAACTCCATCCCGGTGGTCGGCGGCAGAATCTCGAACCTCGTCAGCAACGCCTTGAGCACGTCGTCCGCCGCAGCCGCGTCTCTCAGGACCTCGTACATCTTGACTCCTCCCGCCACCCGAAAATTTCTGTTGAGGAGTTCTTCGTTGGACTTGAGCTGCTGGGCGGGCACGGAGAGGGTCAGGAGACTCCCTAGGGAGGCCTCGTAGGCGCACCGCACCACCAGACCCCACAAGCACCATGCGAACAAGAACATCTTCACGGATTTAAAGCGAGATTTCATTTTCGGGGATTCGGCCGTGATAGCGAATATCATCATTAGAGAAATACGGATTGTTTTGATTACACCGAAATGTTTATCTTCGATGAATTTTGAAACCGATACGAATGTCACACCGGTAGCTATGGCGAGCCCTGCGAGGCACCAGACGACCAGAGGAAATTCACTCACCAATGTTATCCAGACTGATGGTCGGTCGCCGGCGAAGCTCGGGACGGCCCAAGCGATGCATTCCGGCTCCGGACCGAAGGTGTATTCTAGAAACGGATTTTCGTTTCTATTCAGTAAGGAAAATACCCCTACTCCGAATTCGTAAGATTCGTTCTCGTGTGCCCGCCAAACTCGCTCTAATGAAACGTTGTCGAAGTACCAGTTGTACTTGAATGCGAATAGATTATGAAAGCTGAGGCTTACGTTGTAGTGAGTTTTAAATGTGTTTATCATGTGATTTACATCGCCTTCTACCCTCGAAGAGTCGTTTAGTGAAAGGAAGTAACTATATGGATACTGAGTACCTACACAGCATTTCAAACTACATCCATGAAAGTTTAGAAGCCTTGTGATGCTAGAAAATAGGTTATAATTCGTTTCAAATCCCTTTGAAGTACATTTATCGACTTGGTATATGGTTTTTCCATCTCCACATTTTTTATCATTGAAGGGGAAGTAGACGTACACATTGATATCGCCCGACCGCTCTTGCAAGAAACTTACAACCTTTATCAGTCGAAATTTCCAAAAGTTATTGTGAACCTTGGATATATAATCCATTGAAGAATTTGGTGGCCATACAATTAGTACTAAAGATGACTTTTCAGCTCTGTACACCAACGAGTCGTAGTAATTGAAATTACGATCATTCACATTCGGCATCAGGATGTAAAGTTTATGATAAGCTTCCCAGCTTTTTAATAACTTCTTCACCCTTATTGAAAACGTTGCATTTATCCCTTTCAAGAGTAATCTTTCTCCAAGAGAATCGTTCATTTCATTCGGGAAAAACATCAAGGTCCTGCCTGCGTAGTATCTGTAAATAAGACTACTCACACACTTATAAAATGTATTAAAATTATCATCATCATCACTATAGTTCATGAGTGTTTTTAGGAGAAGCTTACAAGAAACATTTGAGTCAAAAAAACCAACCAGCCACGTAATTATGAAAAATTTAAGCATTGACATTATGATTTCTTATTGTGAACAGAAAGAAAAGAAGGTTACAAGCAAGACAAAATTGTTTTATCTTCTGTGACGAGTAATACACCGAATAGTAAATCAAAATTGAAATGTACTGTCGATTTAAAAAAACCCTTTCCAGAAATTACAGTTGATATTTAAGAACTCTTAATGTCATTGTGACAATCTCTGCCAAGAGTGAATAGATGAAAGCTCTTCAAAGGAAACCTTTTATACAGATTGGAAAATTATGTTGTGCGTAGAATATATACCCCAAAATTATCAATTTTAGCCTACAAAATGAAGGTAAATTCCTTTGATTGTAGGTTAAAGGATTAAAAAAGCTCGTTGCAACCTTTGTATTACTGCTAGATTAGAAAATATGGCATATTTTGATCAGAATTATCAGAGCAAAACTTATAATTAATTGAATGTGTGCTCAATGAATATAGTTTTTGTTAACTAGCGTAAGTTAACCACAAAGCTAATTAATGGGATTTCTTGAAGGTAATCATGCAATCATGCAAGGTAGTGCAAATTTATTTTTCCAAGTATCCAGTCGGTACAGCAGTTTTTGCTCTGAAATAATATTTCCTCTACGAAATAAAAAAATACCCCCGTTGCAGCAGACCTGCATACTCAGCGAATTTCAAATGCAAAACAACGTATTTCAAGCAAACATAGCAAGATTTGACATGTTTTTTGTAAGCTCCATAAGAATAACATGGGAAATGAGTATGCAGGTTTGCTGCTACAGGTATATTAAAACCGGATGGTTTTAATTCAATATTTAGTAGATCTGAACTAGAAGAAGCCATTTACCAAGTTTTATCAAGATATGTTGAGAAATAAGCGAGATATAGAATTTTACTTATTTCCCATAAGGTTAACATTGGGACAACGTACTGTGTTTACCACTTTCAATATCTTGGTAACCAATGGACATAGAGCAGTGTTTCAAAATACTAAATTGTTTGTTTTTTTGAGCTGAATTCAATGGTGCCCACAAAGATTCGATAAATTTTATTTTTCTATGTAAAAAACTCAAAAAACCCATTTTTGGGGGGGTTTATCCTCCTTTACCCCCCCCTTCCGATGGTCCGATCGGGCTGGTTCACGAACTCGTCCAATTGATTACCACTTTACATGTCCGTACCAAATTTCATAAAGATCGGACCATTTTTGCGGCCGCTATCGTGCTAACAGACACATAGATATATATATATATATATATAGATATATATATATATAGATATATATATATAGATATATATATATATATATATAAAAATTTGAACGAATAGTGTTTTTTGCTTCTGGGGGCCCCAAAACGAAAAGTTATAGTGGTCCCGAGCTTAGGTCTTACCATGAGACCTACGGTAATAGCTTCTTCCCTAAAGGGGAAATTCGCTAATAACCAAAGAACTTCCTGAAAATTCATACATTCTTTATAAGTTAAAGTTATAAGAACAACCACATCCACCAACAAAGCAAGAGCCAGAGGTAATTAGAAAAACAAATTACGTTACTGGCTAACGTCAGTACACATCTTAACAATTAGTATTAAAGATGTCTGTTCAGCTGTATACACTAACGAGGCGTGTAGTAGCTGAAATTATGATCATTCACATTCGGAATCAGGATGAAAAATTTATGATAAGCTTCCTAGCTTTTTAATAACTTCTTCATCTTTATTATCTATCTTTTATCTTTATTAGATTTAAAGACATTAAATCCTACCATAGTACCTGACGTTAATTACCTGTATTTGTTGTGTTCCATTTGAACCCAAGACAACAGAATATGCAATAATAAATCACACAAGTCTAAGCAATAAATAAATCACACTACAGTGTGATTTATTTTATGCATTTGGGTTCTTGGGGTATGTTGTTTTTAGTCTTAAGTAAAGAATATGTGGGGCTTTCGCACATTCTATATCTTTATTTAGGAAATTGAAAAATTAAGTACAGTATTAAGTTTCAGCATTCAGAATTTCAGATAATCGATGCGACAAGGTGAAGTGGATAATCGTATTCACTATACCAAAGTAAAGCATCAATAAGTAAATGTCAGAGCTCTTAGCGTTTCAATTTATTTTGAGTAGGGGTGCTCCAATTGATAAAAAAGAAAAGGACTAGCCTTCGTTTTTAGGGTCAATTGATTGAGACTGAGAGAATGAGTTTTCAATTGCAGATTTGATACATCGATTATATATATATATTTGAAAACCTCACTAAATCGGAAACCTCTATAATAAGTATACATTGTCCTCTTCCCTTCAAAAGCTCTAATATTCGAAAGAAGAGAACCTCTACAATACAAACTGAGACCCCCGTTATGCCTCTGAAATTCGCAATAAGCACAAAAAGAAAAGTTTCTGTTGAATAATGAACTAGTGCAATCCTATACTCTGATTCCATTGAAGTTTTTTTTTTTGTAGCGTTGAATGTGCTTGTAAACATAGGCAGGCCTCCATCAATCCAATTTCATTCGCAATAACCTCCGAAATTCAAACCCTTTGCTACTTCAAACTTCCTATACTTCGAAATAAATTGGCTGTCCCCTAAACTTCTAATAAGAGAGGTCCTACTATATATCCCACACAAAAAACTTGATAAAAGGGAAATATATATATATAACTAAAGAAAAAATAAAGAAAATAAATAAAGACCACCACGTGTCGTGTTTAAAAGGCCACCAAATTTAAAAAATATGTTGGTGAGACCTAAATTTCAAAGTTCTTGGCCTCAAAATGAATGGGAGAAAACTCACGGGTACGAACCTTGCCGCAAACCTCGGTACAGTATATTCAAAATATGTGTAATTCAACTGAATTAAAAAGCAGTGTGACCAACAAGGTTTACCCGATAGTTGGTGAATCAACCTGTGAGACTAACAACGTGATTTACCAACCAACTATCATGTAAACATCGTCCCAAAGATTATAGTGGCCAGACATCGAACTCTTCATGAGTTCGCATGACTGGTCACCGTTTTAATGTGGAACAAAAGGACGATAGAAAACCGATTTTTAATCATGCATCTCACCACAACCAAAATTGTAAAGGATGCTATGAACAAAATCAAACCACATCAAAACGCTGAATGCAACTAACTGATACTGAGAAATTCTGAATTGACTCACCAGTTTGTATTGAAATCCAAGGCCCCTTCCGGATTAAACCTCAAATAACTTTCATATATATTTAGAAAGTATTCCACACAATTGGGTTTTTATAATTTAGAGCCCACCCTGTATAAATCATATGTAAAAACTTGTTATTTACTGATTTTGGTCTAAAACATTTATTTATTTCTTCTACCTAGCTTAAAAACGTTTGTATTAAACTAAAATTGGCAACTTGACTTTTACTCTTTTCATTATACACCTCTCTTTAAAAGTCGGTTGACACTCAAAATGAAGATATTATATAGTATATATATGTCGTAGCCACATGCTGTAATTGGGCACTACATGAAGTGCCCATCGCTACCCGGGCACTTCATGAAGTTAGCTGGGCCACAGATTCTGTGGCTGGGCACATGGTGTAATTGAACGGTATCACTGAAAATTAGGGACCAACAAACCTGGGCACATGCTGTAATTATTTCTTTTACACTAAATCCAGCTCAGATGATGGGCACTTGATGTAATTACTTAAAACTGCTGTTGACGTTGTTGTTGGTAGTATCTGATGTATTATTTTAACTATGCAAAATGGGAACATTTTAAAAGAATTTTATAAAACATGAAGAATAAGATTGTCTACCACTAAACTAGACAATTCTTGCCTGTATGTTTTTTATGATAGTTTCTTCTATGGTTTTTGAGTTATTTTGGCTACACATTTATTATTATTAGTATTATTGAAACAAGAAATGGTTTTAAAATTGATTATTGTTTAAATAATAGTATAAATAATTATGTGTAGCCAAAACAACTCAGAAAACATAAACCAGACAACTCAGTCAATTTAAATTTTATACTTTAATAAAATTAAAAAAAAAAACATGAAACATTTTACCTAACACATTTATATGTAACGCATCATATTATCATTAACCTATTTTTTCATGTTATCCTATCCTATACCCTTAAATGAGCAATGTTATCTTGCTTGCTTGCTTGTATGTTTCCACAACGATCTCAAAAACGGCTCCGAGGATTTCCTTCAAAGTCTGGAAATAAGTAATTTATGACTCAAAAACGTCTTTGCCGCAGATTACTTGGCCAGAGAAAAATCTTATAACGTAATAATTCGAATTTTAAAGTTGTAAAATTTTAACATTGGCCTTATGGGTGCCGTGATAGCAACGAAAATAAACAAGGAGAGAGTAAACAAATGAAGTAATCAAAACAGCTGTTTGCAATCTACATCCATCAAGGAAAAATACAGTGAGTGGGATGAAGAGTTCATGGAGCAATAAAAAAGGTTTACGACATTGAAATATTTTATTGTAACTGGATGGACTAGTAAACATGAAATAACACCGAGCAAGGCTCGGTCCACCAGGTACTCCTATACTCTTATATGAGTAATGTTATCGTGCTTGTATGCTTGTATGCTTGCTTGCACAATTATCTCTAAAACGGCTCCGAGGATTTCCTTCAAAGTCTGGAAATAAGTAATTTATGACTCAAAAACGTCTTTTATGCAGATTACTTGGCCAGAGAAAATCAAATAACGTAATAAATAAAATTTTAATTTTGTAAAATTTTAACACTGGCCTTATGGGTTGCCGTGATAGCAACGAAAAAAACAAGGAAAGTGTTAACAAATGAAGTAATCATAACAGCTGTTTGGAATCTACAGCCGTCAAGGGAAAATACAGCAAATGGGATGAAGAGTCCATGGAGCAATAAAATACCCCCGTTGCAGCAGACCTGCATACTCAGCGAATTTCAAATGCAAAACAACATATCTCAATCCAACATAGCGAGATTTGACATGTTTTTGTAAGCTCCATAAGAATAACATGGGGAATGAGTATGCAGGTGTGCTGCTACAGGTATATTAAAACTGGGTGGTTTTAATTCAATATTTAGTAGATCTGAACTAGAAGAAGCTATTTACCATGTTTTATTGAGATATGTTGAGAAATAAGCGAGATATAGAATTTTACTTATTTCCCATAAGGTTAACATTGGGACAACGTACTGTGTTTACCACTTTCAATATCTCGGTAACCAATGGACATAGAGCAGTGTTTCAAAATACCAAATTGTTTGTTTTTTTGAGCTGAATTCAATGGTGCCCACAAAAATTCGATAAATTTTATTTTTCTATGTAAAAAATTCAAAAAACCCATTTTTGGGGGGGGTTATCCCCCCTTTACCCCCCCTTCCGGTGGTCCGATCGGGCTGGTTCACGAACTCGTCCAATTGATTACCACTTTACATGTCCGTACCAAATTTCATAAAGATCGGACCATTTTTGCAGCCGCTATCGTGCTAACAGACACATATATATATATAAATTCAAACGAATAGTGTTTTTTGCTTCTGGGGGCCCCAAAACGAAAAGTTATAGTGGTCCCGAGCTTAAGTCTTACCATGAGACCTACGGTAATAGCTTCTTCCCTATAGGGGAAATTCGCTATAAGGTTTCGATTTATCAATTTTAGCGAATTTCCCCTATAGGGAAGAAGCTATTACCGTTGGTCTCATGGTAAGACTTAAGCTCGGGACCACTATAACTTTTCGTTTTGGGGCCCCCAGAAGCAAAAAACACTATTCGTTTGAATTTTTATATATATATATATATATATATATATATATCTATATATATATATATATCTCTATATATATATATATATATATCTATGTGTCTGTTAGCACGATAGCGGCTGCAAAAATGGTCCGATCTTTATGAAATTTGGTACGGACGTGTAAAGTGGTAATCAATTAGACGAGTTCGTGAACCAGCCCGATCGGACCACCGGAAGGGGGGGGTAAAGGGGGATAAACCCCCCAAAAGTGGGTTTTTTGAATTTTTTACATAGAAAAATAAAATTTATCGAATTTTTGAAGCACCATTGAAGCACCATTGAATTCAGCTCAAAAAAACAAACAATTTAGTATTTTTAGCACCATTGAATTCAGCTCAAAAAAACAAACAATTTGGTATTTTGAAACACTGCTCTATGTCCATTGGTTACCGAGATATTGAAAGTGGTAAACACAGTACGTTGTCCCAATGTTAACCTTATGGGAAATAAGTAAAATTCTATATCTCGCTTATTTCTCAACATATCTCAATAAAACTTGGTAAATAGCTTCTTCTAGTTCAGATCTACTAAATATTGAATTAAAACCACCCAGTTTTAATATACCTGTAGCAGCACACCTGCATACTCATTCCCCATGTTATTCTTATGGAGCTTACAAAACATGTCAAATCTCGCTATGTTGGATTGAGATATGTTGTTTTGCATTTGAAATTCGCTGAGTATGCAGGTCTGCTGCAACGGGGGTATTATGGTATTGAAATATTTTATAGTAGCTGAATGAAACATGAAATAACACCGAGCAAGGCTCGGTCCACCAGGTACTAGTTGATTAACATCTTACTTAGTTACCCTTAAACTAAATCATAATATAGCAGGGTAAAACAAATAACCCAAATAAATGAACAAAAAGTGCAATGTAAGAGTCTTGAAAACATGAATAAGAACGATTTTTCAGTTTTTTCTTTGGAATCAAAATTGAAAACATTTAATGTATATACAATAATACTATTTCGGTTGTTCTTTTTACAATTTTTTAGCGTTAACGTTAATTTAGGTTTAAGTTTTTCTTTTATGTCCAGTATAAATGAATTAACATATCATCATTACATCAAGCTTTGTCATTGTGATTTTTTTGTTTGTTTACAGAATAATAATAATAATCTATATATTAATACGCAAGCGGTTTTCTTTTCACAGTCCAACCGCAATAACGGCTGGACGGATTTTAATGTTTGAGGTATCAAATTAAAGGGATTTTTATGTAGATTTGCCAACAAGTCTCAGAATTTAAAAAAAGGGCATTATTAAAGTACAGTAAAGGGCTGAAGTTTCGGAACAGTGGCGCTATTTATCGCCATTTGAGCAAGCTCAGTTCACTTTGCTTACAACTGAACATATGGCCAAGCTTTGAAGAGTTCAACAGGTAAACCTCAGATTGCAGCACTTGCGTTATAATCAAAAGACTGTGGTATAGTTATTTTTTAAAGAGCAGTTTTCGTTTTTACAGCTGCTTTAGCTTTCAACAAAAAACTTCTTATGTAGGCCTAATTTGGGTTATGTTATGAAGTGTTTTTAAAGATATTAAACATTGCATGTACCAGTTATTTTACAATGTAGTTTACGATATCTCATAGTGTTTTTTGAAGTTATATTAATCAGAGCCAATCTATTTTTGGATTTGGTGCATTTATAATGCCACCGATAGGAAGAAGATGAACATTGGCCGGTCGGAGGAGTCGGAAAGAACACGATCGCAACCGCTGGCATCATACTCCCAATGTAACATTTTTGATGCTCCTTCTAACCTCAGACCAATGAACTAAAAATGTTTTCATTGCGGTGAGTTGCATTTCAAGAATGAAAAGACTGGTAGAGATAAAGCGTCATTTACGCGTTTTTACCACAAAGGAAAGGTTCCTTACAATATCTGTTCCCTACAATATCTGTTTTGGCGAAAGTTATCAGTAAGGTGCAGGGGCAGTCCCTGAACAAAGGAAGTCATTGCTCACGGCACAAGTGTTTGCTCTCGGTCAACTAATTGTTGATGTAAGCAGAGCTTGATCTTTTGCCAGTATTAAAATATACATTACCGCAACAAGAGGACATGGGGAAATGAAGGTGTTCCCTAAAAATCGTTTAAGTTTACCGGAAAACTCATGCAGTAGATCAAAATAACTTTAAAAGTTTCAGTAGTTAGGCCATAATTGTTTTAATGAATTTACCCCTTTTATTAAACTTCAAATGTATATAAGTAGGTTGATTTTTGCTCGATTTCGAGCTACGTGTTATCTAGTAGATTAATATGGAGTGTCCTGTTTACTTAACAGCTTTTCATCTATTAATATTTTTAATATTTTATTATATTCTTGCTGACACCAGAAGCTTAAAAATCTAAGTTAATATTATTAAGTCAAATATTTGGAAATTCATATGAATAATTTTTCTAAAGGGATTGATTACCCATGCATGTTAAACGTTAACAAATGTAAGTGGCTAGAAAAGATTAATTAGCACAATATTATTATATTTTTATGGCGCACTATCATTTTGCACTACGGTTTAATTTTACAACTATTTGAAAACCTCAATATTCTTTTGAAACTTTAAACCAATTATAAGTATTAATGTTTTATTCTAGATTAAGTGGCTACTCTTTTACTGTGAAAGATAACTACGTTATTGTTAACTGTTTTTTTAGTCAGAACTTAACGTATAAAACAAAAAAATTCATTATCCGAGTGTTATGTAGACTAATTATACTTTCAAAAGGTGTAACTAGAACCAATATTAAAATTTTTAAACTTGAAAAATATTAAACGGTCTGATTAATAGCAAACAGTAACATTAGCTACTTTAATACAGACATTTGGATTTCATGTAAACATTGAGATTTACTTGAACAACGATTTTAAATCGACTGCTCAAAGTTACAGCTTGTGTCTAATGAGCGTTGGGCACTTCATGAAGTGTCCAGTTTCGTTGGGCACATGCTGTAATTTTGATTGAAATAATCGAGTTACACTATGTGCCCAGGCGCGCTGGGCACTTCATGAAGTGCCCAATTACAGCAAGTGGCTATACGACATATATAGTCCAACGGTGTTCGAGGCCATAAACTTCAAATGTTTATACAAACCATGCAACGTCCTTAAAAAAATTACATAGAATAAGATTATTTATTTAACAACAGAAATGTAAACACCCACCACCTTATTGGACCATTAAATATGTGATGTATATGTTTGTGTTTTGGCATTCTAACACTTGCAATTTTTGTCAGATTTTTCCAAATTTAATAGGGACATTCCTTTCTATGACACCTCATACAAACTGGTTTGGGGGGAAATCGGAGCTACCCAAAACCCATTTGTAGAGTGTGGATGTGTCATATTTGGGGAGTTTAGTCTACACCCCATGAAATTCAAATTCGCTCTCTCATGTCAGTGTCAGAGGCTTGCTTGTTGACGGGGCTGGAGACTGGAGAGTGGGCGTGCTGAAGCCGGAGTAGCTTTAGGGGACCGAGCTTGGCACAACAAAGCCAGCTCTGACGTATTTCAGTTCCAAGATTGTAAGTTTGGTAGACAAAATTACCCGATTCAAATAAGTTATCACATGAATGCGATAAGCGGTGGTGAGTGCGATAGAAGCCGGTAGTAGTAAATGATAATTATTAGGAAATGAACTAGAAATTATCTTTTATTAGCAAAAGAAAATCAATAGACCTGCACATATGGATCTATGATGAGATAAATGTATTTTTCAACATAGAAACATTAAGAGTTACTATAGTTTTGATAGGGGATTGAAACAAGCAGTTTTACGTTTATACCGTATATGTTGAGCAATACTCGTGAAACCCATTGGACATATGTGTAATGGGGCTTAATAACACGCCTACGTCAAACCAACCACACAAACCATTATTTCATTATATAACTTAAATTTGTTGCTAATTGGACCAGTTGGAGCTTGCTTTGTTCGATCTCGCTTGCTTGATTGTCACTTATCTTCTCAAATAATACAGCAGAAGTATCGTGATCCAACGGTCCACCTTCTTAGAACATCATGAAATCCACAAATGTGATATTTTTCGTGATAGCTGTTACCTTCATGGTTTGTATCTTCTAACTAACCTATTATTAAAAAAGTCTAATCTAATTTCTCTATGCTTGATAAAATCTCTCCGGCTCAAGTTCTTTTGTAGGCATTAAAAATTGTTCATTTTCGATTATATTTTATTGCTACAAATTTTTTAGTTTAAGCCTACAGGTGTAAACATAAGTTAAAACTAACAATTGAATTTTTAAAATTCAGTACAAAAAATACAAAAATGACTGAATTTTTGTAATAGAATATTAGTGAATTCATACATTGACAATATGTGGGAAGAGACTTGTAAATTTATTGAAACGGTATCTTAGTGAGCGTCTATGACGAAAAAGTAAAATATTCTTGATTTTTGTTTCAGATGTATTTTACCCTAATGTAGGCAAGCCTACTACTCATCACCATCGATTGTCAAGGATGTTATGTTTTTTTTCAAACGACAGTTTGGGTTGCAAAAATATCAATTTATTAAAAATGAACAATTTATTGTCATATCAACTGCTTCACTATTGAATGTTTTTCACAGGTAGTCATGCTGGGCCAAGAGACTAACGGGTGTGCTGAAGTCATATGTAAGTATCAAAACTACATTCAGAAATATAATTTTTTTAATTCATAAAGAATACGAGATATTTAAGCATTTACGACATAAGCACTTCATAATAAAATGAAAGACCCTTTGCCCATTTTAACACATTTACGTCGTAGCAAAAAGTTCAAAGCTTAATATCAGCCGTGTCGTCGTGTCGGCTGCTAAAGCCGTCGGAGAAGTGTGCATTTGCGTGGCGCTACAGAGTGCGACAGACCTTGCACTACCTTGTAGGCCACGAAGCACTTCAACATGAGAATTACGAAGTAGGTCCCACGTGGCTTGAGGGCACTCGCCCTGCCCCGGCGAGAGTGTTCTTGCACCATCAAAGTCATGTCAATAATCGTCTTATAATGATTAGATCTTGCAAACGATATTACTAAAAAAAATCACTAAAAATGTAATCGCACTGGCTTTAATATGCTATAACAGTACAATTGAATTTTGTTTATTCTAATATTTTTGAAAACTTCATATTATTAAAACAAAATGTCATCATGATAAACTAAGTATTTAATAGGCTAAGAGTCCCAGTAATTAGATATAACTTCATCGTGTACTTTATAATGTAAATCCTATTACTGTAAGATGGTTTATTCCAAATGTTTAACAATACAGTTTGAGCTCTTAAAAAAATTCACTTTCTTTCATATTCATTATATTAAGCAAAACAAAGACTATTTAAATAAAATAAAAATAATTAATTTTTGAACCGTAACCAAATTGTCTGAAACAAATTTTGTTTACAGAAATAGATCATGTTCAATTTGTTTAGAGCTTAACAAAGAAAAATCCAGAGGATGATCCTCAGGGCCTAGCTGTCTAGGGCTAATCCAGCGGCTGAGGGGCCCGCATCATAACAATGAGCCTCGAGGCCCCTCCAGTGGCAGAGGGGCCCATCACATCATAAGAATGAGCCTCGGGGCCCCTCCTGCGGCAGAGGGGCCCATCACATCATAAGGATGAGCATCGGGGCCCCTCCAGCGGCAGAGAGGCCCGCATCATAAGAATGAGCCTCGGGACCCCTCCAGCGGCAGAGGGGCCCATCACATCATAAGAATGAGCCTCGGGGCCCCCCCAGCGGCAGAGGGGCTATCATCTTAAGAATGAGCCTCGGGGCCCATATATGCTAAATCCGGCCCTGATCCTCGCTTTTACCCCATTAATAAGGGGGTCCTAACTAAACTTCAAAACTGGAAGTGTTTTTTAAAGCCTGATTACACCAATGGATCCCTCGAAAAATTTTACCATTTTTATGTAACTTTCCATTACCACATGAAATTTATAATAATGTTTATAGTGTTTATAGGTAAAAATATATACTTTTACATTTAAAAATACTGTTTCAATAGTAATCTGCTATTTAAATATTAAATTTCAAGTTCACTTTAAACAACTAAAATATATTTATTTAAATTATACCGAGTGTCCACAAAAGAACTCCGGTATTTCAAAAAAGTGCCCTAACCAAATGGGACGAGTTAATTAAATGAGAGTTGACTTTTTAGAATATGCAGTTTTCCTTTTCATTTTTCAATAACTGGTATTTTTATTCAATTTAGTTTATTAGAGTAGGCAACCCTGTTTATTATTTGCAAGGGATATTTTAAAATTAGGCTTGGGCCGAATAATCCATCCTATTATGAACACCATTATTTATTCCTAATTAATAAATATGTAGCTAATGAATAAAGCTATATAAAGCTTTAGGTGCAGTTTTGAGTTATTAAAAATACACAAGTTAGCAAAACCTTACTAATCTTTATTTTGATTTTTGATTTTTTTTTTCATGATATGGTTAAACTTTGAAGTTACTTCGAGTAATACTGAAATTGTTTGCAAAAGCTTTTTATAAACGATACTGCTTGTGAATACGCGTCATCTTCCAGGATATGCCATGTTCTTTATGTTTTCTACGAATATTCTGAGCCGCAATGAGCCCCTAAAAGGACTTGGCTCGACTTGCCAGCATATACAGTTAAAAACCCCTAGCGTATTAAATAAATAGGGGGCCTATGGATTTCCTGAAAAACTTCACTCCAAGCACTTTCCAACGACACTAAAATTATTAAAATCTGTCAGAACTTTAGGAGGAGTAATTATCACAAAAAAACCCTAACATATTAAATTAGTATGTATTAAGATTAGCTGTAGGTAATATTATGTGTATATGTCCTTTTACATTTGTCAATACATGTTATTGTATTATTTTGAAGTAAACAAAATTGGACTTTTGAACTTGGGTTTTAACGGGAAGCGCAAAATGAAGTTAAACGGAATCGGAATGAACGACGTATAGCCTAAATGTTGCGTTTAATCCAACGCATCTATTAACGTGGGGATAAATTTGAGTCTACATAGGATTGTTGCTGTTTTTATTGGACCAATTTATTGTGTCAACAGTATCAACATTGCTAGGCATGAAATTGAAAACTAAGCCCTTGGACCGTGTTACACAAGTGGATGAGTCAAAAGTGACACATTTGGCAATCATTCTGGCATTCAAAGTGACCAGAACCCCTTCATTCATTTGGTTTCCGAAAATTAGTTGGATTCTATACATTTTTGGACTTAGATCCAACCCCCACAAGCATTGTGAGCTTTTTGTGTTGATGTTATAATAATTTATTCATACAATAAATGCTTTGAAATTACGTTATTTGGCAAAATGTAAGTTAATCGAGATGAAAATCCATATATACACACACAAATGAAATATGAAATAATGTTATGTAACAGTTCAATATGTACTTATTTATTTGATGATTGATTTTGTTAAATATTTACGAGCAAGACAGCAATGACTGTCCGGTCAGCTACAGTTATAATTTTTTTCACATCTGTTCTTGCTCTAATTACTTTGAAGGCCAGTGAACAAGAGCGGTGAAGCAATAACGAATACAAAAAATTATATCTAATTCGGTGCATGCGATCTCAAGTTAACTAATGAACAAGGGAAATATGAATTGATTGTGAGTGTGTGTGTGTGTGTGTGTGTGTGTGTGTGTGTGTGTGTGTGTGTGCGTGTGTGTGTGTGTGTTTGTGTCAAAAATATTATATATTTTTACAGGTAAACTTTATGTCGGTACTATTAACATTGGAACATTGTTGAATAAACTTTGTTGAATAAACGTTGGAATATTTGTTGATATTTATTAGTATAAGACAAATAACTGACGATGCATATGTTTACCTGAGCACTGCTCAACATTGTAAACCAATATGACGAAATAAAGAATTGAACTGAAATGCACTATTAAATTGGAACCAAACAGAAACATTCCTACAAAAAAACTTTCAATTTCAAATTTATTTCAAATATGAATGCTATGTAGACGCTCCTTGTTTCTCATACGGATTTGCCTTGACGTCAACGACAACCGTAACTGAAGAAATTAAAGCTGTTTACTACGCATATGTTATATCCTTACTCAGTTATGGACTAATATCAGGGGGCGGAGCTTTTCAATCCGTTATCGACCCTGTGACAGTAATACAAAAATGCATAATTAAAGCTGGTCTCAGAAATCCTAGACAACATCCCTCTGAATTGCTCTTTCGAGAATATGGTCAGTTAACCATTAATCAGCTTTTTATTAAATAAATGCTTCTGTATCTGCATTTAAACTCCTAATTAATTATCACTCCAATAAACCACCCCTATGCCATAAGAAATTTGCAAAACATCGGCATACAAATCCCCAAAACGATTAAGTCAGTAAATAAAACCAATGCATTTTTTTGCTAATATTTCGTACCGGAATGTCCCGCTGGAGATAAGAAACCTGGGGGTTTCACGGAATGTGTACAAGAGGCGGGTCACAGCATGGCTTTTAGAGAGGCGCACAAAACCCCGAAAACTATTGACTTCTATTTATGACATTGCTTGACTGACTTTTGACAGTTGACTACGTGCCCGTCTAAGTTGATCCGATAATGACGAACCATAATAGGCCTAATAATTAATAAATAATTCAAAAAATAAAAAAAATTCCTAAAAAAATATTATTTTATAGTTAAAACATTAACTTCATAAATAACAACTCATTTCTAAATTATCTTTTATTTTTTATAATACCTGCCATAAAATTGTCACTGCAGTCAGAAATCTCTTGTTTTATTTTCATCACTCTGCTGTGCTGCCACCTAATATAAACGTTTTTTCTCAAATATGTAATTAATCTTTAGTTTCTAATTTTTAATGTAAGTGGAAGTGGGTGCATTTAGTTTTTTTTTTCTTGTGAAGACTCAGTTTTACGCGGGCGCCGGCATTAGGTCGAAAGTCATTAGATCGAATGGCACTGGATCGACACTTTTGTCGGTCCAGTGCCCTGTCGATCTAATGCCTGTCGGAGCTGTGCCTTTCGATCTAGTGACTTTCGATGCAGTGCCTTTCTAAGATATATCTGTATTAATTTTGGGAAATCGTGATTATTTAAAAATTTATTGTTAGCAAATTTTTGTTTTTTGAAAGTTTTAACGTCGAACGGCACTGGACCGACAGGCACCGGACCGAAAGGCACTGCATCGACAGGCAGTAGATCGAAAGGCACTGCATCGACAGTCGCTAGATCGAAAGGCACTGCATCGACAGTCACTAGATCGAACGGCACTGGATCGACAGTCACTAGATCGAAAGGCACTGCTCCGACAGTTATACTTCTAAATTCAGTATTCCGGCAATACTGTCCTCACAAGTTTCGCAACGGAGAAAACATCAAATTGAATCGTTAAATTCAAAATACCCATGATTAAAAATTGGGAAAAAACTATTAGTTAGTTAAATAATAGTTTATTACCTTTGAGGAATTCAAATTGTTTTCTAGAGCAAACGTAACATCAACATGTTTTTAGAGAGATTAAAAAAAGTGAATTTATATTCCTTTATATATTATTTACTTAATACAGCACTCGCTTATCCTACCCAGGCATAGACGGCATTATCATAATTATAAATTAATAGAAATAAAAACTGGCTTTTTACTGTGAGGAAAAATAACGGGGGTATTATTAGACTAGTTTTTAAGAATATTAAAATATTGGTAACATTTCGATGAGATTGAATTAGTTTATTCTGAATAAAAAGGTAATCTCACGAATGGCATTGTTTTGACGTACGTCAAACGGCACTGGATCGACAGGCATTAGATCGAAAGGCACTGGACCGACAGGCATTAGATCGAAATGCACTGTTCCGACAGTGTCGGAGCTATGCCTGTCGGTGCAGTGCCTTTCGATCTAATGCCTGTCGGTCCAGCGCCTTTCGATCCAGTGACTTTCGGTGCAGTGCCTTCCGATCTAATGACTTTATTTTGTGTCGGTCCAGTGCCTTTCGATCTAATGACTTTCGATGCAATGACCGGATCTCAGTTCTACGCACAGGTCATTGACCTATGTGGGACTTATTATTTCATATAAACCCTTTTGTGTATATTATTAAGATATAAGTTAAAAATTATGTATGCAATGCAACTGTACAATTGTTTAGCAATAAATATTATTAATTATTATTATGTAATGTAAGGAAATAAAGACTTTTTTTGATTTGATTTGATTTGAACTGATTGATACCGGTACGTCTATTTCCAGTTGGGTGTGTTTCATTCTGCGCCAGTAGGTGTTGCTTCGGCCGTAAGAAAAGGTACGACGAGAGGGGGTCGGTTGAGGCGGCGACTCGCTTCGTGGACGTGGCGACCGACGTGGTGACGGGCATGGCGACCGAGCAGATCAAGGCGATGGCCAAGCAGGCCAAGGCGCGGGCGGCCAGGACGGCCGAGCAGGGGGAGAAGAAGGCCGACTAAAGGAAAGTAAGTGGGGCAACATTTTATTTACTGTTTCTCTTTTGCATTTCTTTAACAGGATGAAGTAGTTAGGTTAATTAGCGATTTTTGTGTCTTTAGAGCAAAGCAAGATGAATCTGCTTCTCTTAAATAATTTTTTTCGCTACGACTGTACTGACCTAGAGTTTCTATTCAGACTTATCAATGGATCCATCGATTGTCGTGCTCAACTTGAGGGTGCCTAGGTCCACAGGGTCTTCTGATCTCTTCCATCAATGTTACTACAGGACAAACTACCTGAGGTCCAGCTCGATTGCAAGATTTCATCGTCTTGGCAAATCTGTTTCAAGTGAGGTCGACTTCTTTAATGACAGTCTGCAAAGCTTTAAGAAGAAAGTGAGAGTTTCTTTAACCAATCATCATATATTTAATTTCGTAAGGCGATTCTTTGCGTCAAAATTGTGGACGTCTGGCAAGTAGTAGAAAGATGAGAGAGGGCTCAAACTAAAGGTCTCTGTTCCGTAATGGTGGGGAAAATACTAAAATTGCTTGAAATTCATTAGAAAACGAGAAATAACGTAAAGTACCTGCCATTAAAAAAACATTGGGATCTAAATGATTTGTTTACATTAAAACATGTGGTGCTGATGCTTGATTCAAAGCCATGTTGACATATGGTTTTTTCAAAAGGCAGCTAACTATGTTCAATGTACTATAACAAATAAATATTTTAACTTTAAGATTTTCAAACTTTAGAATTACAGGTTTGAGTATATATTTATAATTTTAAAATTATAAAGAGTTAAGGGCGTTTGTTTCGTTTACGTTATAACGATGCCGATTTAATGCCAAATGATCATGTAAGCAAAATTTTTGAGCCAAAATTGTGGGTGTTTGGCAAGTTGTAGGAGAATGGGAGAGGACGCAAATAGAAGGTCTTGATGCCAGAGACTCGGGAAAAATAGTTAAATTTCTTAAATTGTATCATAAAATAAGATACAACGTTAAATATCTGTCTTTTAAAAATCATTGTAATCTAAAAAAGTATGATTTGTTTACATTAAAACATGTATTACTTAACCACATGCTAGATATTGATATATGGTTTATTTAGGTTGAACGTAATATATAACGGTTTTTACTTTTGGATTTTCTGTTTTTATAATTTAGGGACCTTAACATTAAAAAGCAAGAGGAATTAAATACGACTGTTACTTTTACATTGTATCATGTAGTAGTAGCTGATGCTGATTTAAAGCCAAGTGATTTGTAACATTTAAACAATCGAATAAGGGCAGGCTACGGTGCAACCGTGGATCAACAGAGTGTGCTGCACTAACAGCTATTTCACATCAGCTTTAAATTTGATTCTACCAAAGAGGTTCACCTTTAAATTTGACCAATCAAAAGTATATTTATTCTTGAATCTACCAAGACAAAGCAGTATTTACTCACGGGCAACCATAACAAAGTGTTGAACGTAGGGTAAAATCCTCAATATTAACTTTCTACCAAGCTCGTGGTCTCCAAATATAACTTCCTTATGAAGTGGAGCCAGAGGCTCCAAGGTGGAGCTTGGAGTCGTCAACAGGAGACCATTTCCTGATTTCATCCTTAAATATTAGCTTACTGGGTAAAATGTAGCCTTAATCGGAGATTTCCATAATAAGTACCCTTTAACTGTCCAATATGTTCTTTTCAACCGGGTGGAGGCTAAACACGACATTTGTTTACATTTTTGTGTTAAGTGTCACTTCTTTTTTTTTACCAACATTTATTTACAATCTGTTACATACAACAGAACAACTAGAACAACACGTACAATACAATAACAACAACACAATAATGAACAACTAGATAACACGTAGCTCGAAATCGAGCAAAAATCATGTGGTAAAATAATGAAGAATAATCAGCCTACTTATATACTTTTAAAGTTTAATCAAAGGGCTAACTTCATTAACAATATTATGGCTTAACTACTGAAACTATTAAAGTTAATTTGATTAAAGTTAATCAAATCTTGAAGGTAAGTCCAGGACGTTATTCCTTGAAAGCCTGTAGACATTCTCGCTATTGTCCAACAAGTTCACCGCAAGTGTCACTTCTTTGGGAAATAAATGAAGTGCTGTGGAATTTCTTCAAACCATGTCCCAATGTATACAGTTGCATCTCCACATGTTTAATTGTAAACAAAGTAAGCTGAGAATGACGTATAGCGCCACTGTTCCAAAAAATTCAGGCCTTTACTGTACTGAAGTAACGCCCTTTCTTAAAATTCTGATACCTACTATCAAATGTCAAAATATCTTTAACATTATACTTTAAACGCGTTTAATTACACATCAAAATGTTACCGAGTTATGAGTGTGAAGAAACATTAAATATCCACCATTTGTATTTCATTTTTAGGGGCTTTTGCCCCTACCAGCCACTAGTCAGTATTAGTTATAGTGAACTGATTTATTATAGTTTGAAATATACTGTTGTATTTGTTTGCCGTTTGTTGGTTCCTGTTAACTATAATGTTGCTGTGTCAAATGTTGCCTGTCTTTGTCATTATTAATATTTTCTTCGCATATTTAATTTTTTGTGCCTGTTGCCTTGCTTTGCTGCCATGAATTTTTGTTGATAACAACTATTAATTGCTTTTTACTGTTAGTATTTAATCTAATTTTGTTTCTTTACATGTCTCAATGTTGAATGGTTTAGTTATCAAATAGTTTGTTAGTTTAGTTTCTAATCAAATATTATTGGTGCTGAGTAAAATTTTTTGTCTGCCTTTGTCATTGTAATATTTGATTGCATATTTGAAATTTTTAGTCTGTTTTTTAACTAGATTAATGTTGTCGTTTTCAACTTTGCCTCGACATTATAGAGTTTTTTTTACTATTTTCTTTATGTTATCAAAGGAAGTTTATGTTCTCTATTTTTCAAATGTTCATGTTTGTTATTGCCTTGTTGTTGTTGTATCATGGTTATTGATTTTTAACATGCTATTGTAAGTTATTTATTCTAGTATTTCCTATGCTCTTTTTCTTTATATGTATTACTAGCAGTTCCCTTGGCTTCGATCATGATAAAAATTATAGCCTAACCTTGATTTGACGAATCTGAAGGGGCTGAACGAAAAAAGGTTATATCAAGGAATATTTCATGTAAACGTCTGTTCACGTCCTATGGCGTTGTGTAGGTTAAAAAACCTGTTATACTCGTATTAAAGTAGATAGTGTAGGTTTTCTTTTCTCTGTCATGACTCAAAAACGGCAAGACCGATTTCAACGTGAAATGTGTCAATTTTAAGGTATTTCTATTCATATTTGCCAATAAATAGCTGAATGTTCGGAGTCGACAGTGTTACAAACTTGAGTCTCTTGGTTTACAACTTAACATATGGGCGATTTTCAATATATTTTGAAATGTCAACTACCGACTGCAGCACTTTTTTCCGTGTAAAGCCAGGACACTCTCGGATTAGATGAAAAAGGAATTCACCAAACTATTGTAGGGGATGAATACATTAAGGACGCTCTAAGGGAAAAAGTACAACTCCCGTTGCCTAAATAAAGATTGAGCCACATTTTATGATTAAACAGATAAGGTACAGAAATTGATGATGGATTAAACCTTAAATAAATGTAACTTTTATATAGTGCTTATAACCTAAATAAATTGACAAAACAACCATGAAACCATGATCAAAGGAATCAAATTAGCCTATAGATCAGCTGAAACAACGTATACGTTTGTGAAGCTAATTACCATCTGCTTGACTGAATGAAATTGGAAATGTAAACAAAAGATCGCCCATTACATTTATAAGGGCATTTCAATCCTTTGACTCCGCCAAAAAAAACCTTAAAAACCCAGAGATTTTTATAATTTAAGGATTTCTATATAAATAGATCAAAAAATTAGATTAAGCTATTGCAGCAAAGTCTGTCGGTGTCTAAAAAAATACGTCTTGAGGGGAATTAGTTTCAAGACTCAACCACAAAAGGCAGCACGCTCTTCAGACGAAAGTATTGAGGTAGAATTAGATTAAATACCAAATCATCGTAACAGGCTTATTTACTACTCCCGCTGCCGAAATAAATATGGTGTCATATGGTACTGTATTCATGATTAAATAGATTAGGTACAAAAACTAAACTAAATGTAACTTTTTTATAGTCCATAACTAACATAATCATGTCCACAAAATAAATCAACTAAAGAATAATAAAACCGTGATGAAAGAAATCAATTTATAATCGGCTGTAATGTACATTTGTGAAGCTAACTCAGCTGGCTGATTGAATGAGCATTGAAAATGTATACTAAAGATCGCCCATAACACTTTTATATGGGAAAATTTGAAAAAATCGACCTCGCCAAAACCCCTAGAAACTTCAAATTTTGTAAAATCCTTTCTTAGCGGATACCTACGCACTAAGAGGAACGTCCACGCAAAATTTCAAGGTTCTAGGTCATATAGTTTGGGCTGTGCGATGATAGGTCAGTGGTATTTGACAAATATATAGTAGAAGACTAGCTGATCAACACGGTTTTACCCGTGGAAAAACAGAAAAACCTCCTTGGATTCATGATTAAGGTTGCCATGACAACTACATGAGCTTCCCTATACTTTAACATTGAAACTTTTATGTATCATAGGGCGTAGCCCTGAGGGAATTAAAAAAATCCGTTCTTAGTAGATGCCTATGCCCTGAGAGGAACGTTCAAGCAAAGTTTCAAGGTTCTAGGTCAAGTAGTTTGGGCTGTGCGATGATGGGTGAGTGGTATTTGACAAATATATAGTAGATTTATTGCTCATTAATGATATTTGTTATACTGTTGAACTCCCATACCACATATTGTATTATTGTTTACATGTATTGGCATTGCCGTTAATAATAAATAAATAAATAATTTTCTCCTACTAATTTATAAATTTAAATCAAGTTGTATTAGGCTAGTGTGCTCGAGGAGGCTGAACAACCAGTTAAACTAGGGACTACAAACTTAAGGGACAGCTCTGTAATTGTAAGGCGTTAAATTTGCTATTTAACACGTTAGCTGCTATGTCGTCTTCCCGATAGTAAAAGTAAGGTTAAGGGTCTGTAGTACCTCCCGCATTATTGGGATTTAATCCCATAAGAACAATGCTAATTTACTTGAAACATGTATGACTTTGAACATAAACTAGATAACACGTATCTCGAAATCGAGCAAAAAATCATAAAAATCATGGTAAAATAAAGAAGAATAAACAGCCTACTTTTATACTTTTGAAATTTAATCAAAGGGCTAAATTCAATAGCAAAATTATGGCTAAATCATTGAAACTCTAAAAGTTCATTTGATTTACTGTAGGAGTTTCCGGTCAACGACTTTTTGGGAAACACCGAAACACCTTCATTTTCCATGTTCTCTTTATTCTGAAATATATATTTTAATACCGGCAAAATATCGAGCTCTGCTTACAGCAACATGTAGCTGACCGAGAGCAAACACTGGCGCCGTGAGCGTTTAGGGAATGCCCCTGCACCTAATTGATAGTTATCGCCAAACCGGAATCATAGGGAATGGCTGTCTTTTTAGGGGTCCTTTCCTATGTAGCAACAACGCGTAGTAAATGCCGCACTATCTCTACCAGTCTTTTAATTTCTGAAATGTAACACACCACGATGAAAACATTGTAAGTTCATTGGTCTGAGGTTGAAAAGAGCATCAAATATGTTACATCCGGAGGGTGATTCTAGGCGGTCGCGATCGTGTTCCTTCCGATCGGTCAATATTCGCCTTCTTCTTATTGGCATTATTACTGCACCACATCAAAAAATAAATAGGTTCAAGTTAATAAAACTTCAAAAAATACTATGCTGAAATGTATTGGGATATCGTAAACTACATTGTAAAACTGGGAACTGCAATGTTTATAAGCCCTTAAAAAACACTTCATAACATAACCTAAATTACATAATAAATCTTTTTCTTGAAAGCCAAAGCAGCTGGAAAAACAAAAAACTGTTCTTTTCAAAAAAAAAATAAATAAAGTGCTGCAATCTGTGGTTTACCTGTAGAAATATTTCAGAGCTTGACAGACTTAACCATATGGTATGTTCAGTTTGTAAACAAAGTAAACTGAGGACTAATCCATCGATTCAAGGCCACACTGTGTGGCCTTGATCGATTAGTCCTTCAATGTCCATGAATAGCGCTACTGTTTCGAAATTTCAGCCCTTTACTGTACTGAAGTGACGCCCTTTTTTAAAATTCTGAGACTTGATGACAAATCTACATAAAATTCCCTTTAATTTGACACCTCAAATGTTAAAATCCGTCCAGCCGTTATTGCGGTTGGACTGTGAAAAGAAAACCGCTTGCGTATTAATATATAGATTATTTGATTATCTTAAATTGTATTAGTATAATTCTTATACTCATACAATTATTTGTACGAAATTCATATAGAATACAAATATATATACAATTATACTCATACTATATATATATATATATATATATATATATATATACATATATATATGTTTGTCTTTGTTTTATTATATTAAATGTATTGTATTATTATTTAGCGAAGAATTGTGGAGACAAAAATTTTAAATGTCTTCGTTTTATAGCTAAAATATACTTGTAACATGGTTAATTTTACACATGTATGTTAATCTTTTAAAAAAAGGTTATATATTTCAAAATTTTAATCCCACAAATCACTAGATATTTGCATTATCTTTGAATTAACCCCTATTTTGTAATTATTTAGCATGAAATCAAGTTGAAGCAACTGTTTTAAATTAACGTTGTTCTTATGTGACAAACCCCTGAAAGGCGGTAGGTACTGCAGACTCTTAAGCTAAAAATGAATTAGCACGGCAATCTCTATGTAGTTGGTCAAGAACTTGGTCTGTCAACTGCACACTAACAAGTCGCATATAACGTTAAATTTATTCAAGTCGCAACGTTTGTTTCAGAGCTTCATTAATTAGATTTTACAATTAGAATCGTCGGCACCCACCGCCCGCCGGTTGTTTCCAATAGGATATTGAAAAAGAACAACACACTAAAATGTAAATTCATAACGAATCTTTGTTAAAACTGTTTCTTGTTTACAGGAGTATTGACGCCGCTAGTTTCCATCGTCACTGTAAACCTCTATCAATGTAACTGTGTTTATAGTTACAAAATAGTTTACCAAATAAATCTTACAACTTTAAAGTTTCACCAGTGGCAGGCGTCTGTTCTAAATTAGAAACATTACAATGGTAATAAATACATTATATTCCTTTACATTCGTTGTGTTTTTTTTCATATGTTAACCCAAACATCAATGTCATAACTACATAAGAAACAAATACCCCCGTTGCAGCAGACCTGCATGCTCAGCGAATTTCAAATGCAAAACAACATATTTCGATCCAACGTAGCGAGATTTGACATGTTTTTGTAAGCCCCATAAGAATAACATGGGGAATGAGGTTGCAGGTTTGCTGCTACGGGTATATTAAAACTGGGTGGTTTTAATTCAATATTTAGTGGATCTGACCTAGAAGAAGCCATTTACCAAGTTTTACCAAGATATGTTAAGAAATAAGCGAGATATAGAATTTTTCTTATTTTCCCATAAGGTTAACATTGGGACAACGTATTGTGTTTACCACTTTCAATATCTCGGTAACCAATGGACATAGAGCAGTGATTCAAAATACTAAATTGTTTGTTTTTTCAGCTGAATTCAATGGTGCTAAAAATACTAAATTGTTTGTTTTTTTGAGCTGAATTCAATGGTGCTAACAAAAATTTGATAATTTTTATTTTTATATGTAAAAAACTCAAAAATACCATTTTTGGGGGGTTTACCCCTCTTTACCCCCCTTCCGGTAGTCCAATCGGGCTAGTTTACGAACTCGTCCGAATAATTACTACTTTACACGTCCATGCCAAATTTCATTAAGATCGGACCATTTTTACGCGAGTTATCGTGCTTAAAGACACACACACACACACACACACACACACACACACACACACACACACACATATATATATATATATATATATATATACAGGGTTGGTCAAAAGTCTGGAATATATAAAATAACTTTTATATTATTTTGCAGAAAGTGATGAAAATTTACAGTTGTGTATCTAGTACGAATAGGAATATTTTGGCGTATTTTCTCAGTTTTTCGCACGATGAGGGGGCGGCCCACGCTGGAAGTCTTGAAATTCTTAAATGTAAGCATACCTCGAGTTACAACTCATTTAAAAAGTCCTAATTAGTAGATCACAACAGCGCAAACCGCGCCTCAAAAGGTTGATCCAATCAGAAGTTACAGCTCCTCAAAGATTTTAATTTTGGCCATTCAACTCAAGGCTATATGGCCTTGAGGAATGGCCTATAAGGAAGTAATGTTCATTCTTGACGTAATTCAAAAAGGACACAAAATGAATATTAAAGAGGAATATTATGTATACGAAAGCTAAAAAAGGATGAAGACAATATTTTAAACACAACACTGATAAAAGAGAAAAACTCCATATTCGATAAAATTATAAATATAAAAAGACCAATTGCACCATGAAAGAATAGAATAGTCAACATCTGACTGTTGTATGAAATTTTAAGGATCTATATTATTAAAAGAATTTCTGGAATTTTGTCCAGAGCAAATCGACCCCTAGAAATTAATTTTTCTGCACATATTTGGTATCAAATTAAAGATATTATTCTCTAGATGTTCCTTTTGCGGGTTTGGAAAATATCCCATTAAAAGCCTTCACACAGGAGGCTTTTGAAATTTCAGCTAAAGTGCTACTATCTGTGTTAGAACCTGTGAACTTTCTCCAATTCACATTTGTTTGTAACAAAACAGATGATCAAGATATGAAATAGTTCCAGAGGCACACCTCAGAATGCAGTGCCAGCAAAAGTCGTACATATTAAGTACAGTAACAGTCAGACGCCCAATTCATCCTTATTATGATTTTTATTTCTTAAAATATTGATTTTTTTAAGAGAACTGAAAATAAGGAAAGTATTTGCCCTTTTGAAACTTAGACCAACTGTCTGTAATCATATCAACTTACTGTATTTCTTTTCATAAAAAGCAAACTTAAAAGGAACATAAAGTAACTTAGGAGGTGCTCTGGAGAAGGGATTTTCTAACAAACTATTGACAGTGGATATACACTGATACATGATTCAACACATTGATGGATGATTCAACGTTTAAAGTTTTGAAATATTAGTTGAATATTAACCTAAAAAATTCAAGAGATAAAAAACATTTTAAATTTAAAACCTGTATTTTGTAAATGTAGGACTTGGTATGCGAAGGATATTGAGGTGTTAAGGGTTAACCTGCCCAATTAACTCCATTTTAAAATCCTTCAATGACAATATGCCTATTTTAATGAAGGCATCATAAAAATTTATGTTATTTGCTTAGGTAAAAATTTGCCAAACATGTCTATAAGATGCGAAACGAAAAAGCGGGTCAGTTTGAAACTTTTATTCCTTGACCGTTATGAGAGTTGAATAGTTTGTGTTTACGGCGAATGGCTATTTTATAATTGTTATTAAGATATTAGTTCATCAGTAGATCAGTGGTTTGTCCATCTTCTTACCACTTTTTCTTAATACCTTAACAAAGCTGAATGCAAGAAACTGACGCGTAGATGTTGAGTAGAATTAACATTAAGCTTCAATACTTTTGAAAAGAAAACTCTAAAACTGAGACATGGAGATGCGCCAAGTTACGTATTGAAGATCCAGGTAAACTGACCCCCATTTTGTGCAAAATAAATATTGTTGCATTGTCAAAATTTTAAAGTGTAGAACGTATACATAGACACTTTTAAAGTAGATGAAATAAGAACTTTTCAAATTATGTGAGGAATTTCTTACACATATTGAAGATTAAAGTAAAAAGTTATTTTTTCAAGTTTGCCCCCATGAGAAGTTCAATTACTGGTAATTTTATTCCAGTTCGATGACACAAAGAATTAGTCTAGAAAAAGAATTCACAAAGTACACTCACTTCCTCATTGAAAGATATTTTATGCTGCAAAGCTCCATACATAATCAACATGAAACTAAAGCCTATTTTACCAAATTGTTTTACCAAAGTCACGAAGTGACGCAGGCTGCTAGTAATATTTATTTAATTGATAGAATAAGGTTATGTAAAAAATGTAGCACTGTGATCATGACTATTATAGTTGAAAATAATTTTTAAAAACAGGGTACTCATGTTAACTTTAATTACTTTTATATATATATATATATATATATATATATATATGAAAATGGACGAATAGTGTTTTTGGCATCTGGGGACCTCAAAAAGAAAAGTTATGATGGTCTCGGGCTTAGGTCTTACCATGAGACCTACGGTAACAGCTTCTTCCCTATAGGGGAAATTCGCTAAAAAATACAAAATTAGTATTTGTTAGAAAAAACAAAATTAGTGTTAACTTTTCTTAGAAATACACAATGATTAAAATAATGTATATAAAAAACAAATACAACAATAACATTGTTTTAATTATGATTAAAACAAAGGTATTACAGTATGTATATTAACAGATGAGCCGGTTAGAATAAAAGTGGTGTAAGTCAAAAATTTGCAAATATGAGTTCATTACATAACTGGCTTCCTTTTTTGCTCTTCTATTCAGTATATGATAGTGGTGTAAGTCGAAAGTTCTAAAACTAGCCATTAGGAGCAGCACCATTTAGATATCTTAATAAATCAGAAAAGTTTAAATTACCTAAACATCTACTTTCATTACAATCTACAAAGCATTAGCTTAAATCAATTACAGGTAACTAGCTTGGTAACGTTTCAGCAACTGAAACTTGCTTGGTAGGTTTCAGCAACTGAAACTCTACCCTCAGATTCAATATATGAAACTCGCCCAAATAAATTAGAGCTATACAACTGTTGTATTAATTAAAATTTACTGTGGTTTAGTTTTAAATAGTAGTAGCTTAAAAAAACTACAGATATATTTGCTTATTAATCAAATACAAAATAAAAGAATAATGAAGATGATGATTTCATAAAGATGATGATTTTATGAAGTTAAAGTGTCATGAAGAAATCAACATACAAGCGTATTTCAAAGAGAAACACTTAAATCGATTTTACTCAAAAATATTTATCGATACACATACAATTTTACACAATGAAATTTGGAAAAAAAATCTGATAGCTTAAAAATACAATAAGTTTGACCAAGATTGAATCCTAACGCACCCGTTAAAGATTGTTTGGGTATGTTTTAGCAGTGACCGCCAACGATTTGTTATTCTAAAAATGTCTTAAATAATTAAGAGATAACAAACAAATTTATTCTTTTCCAATTTAAATAAATAGGAATTTAATAGGAACATTTAAATAAATGTTTATAAATTAGGTATGGGTAGTAGGCTATCAGCAATTATAAGAGCTGAAAGATGTTTCCCAAATGTTCTTAAAACATATTATTTTATTAGTTTTCAATTTGGCAAAATTAATTATGATTCAATTCAGGAAATTATCAAATGATTGCTCCTCTAAGAAAAGCACACAACGGCCTAGTGGTGAGCTAGGTCTGCAGGGCTGCTGCGACGTTGTCGAAGGTGGAGGAGATGGTCTGGAAGCTGAGGGAGCACTGCGGGTACAACGAGCCGCAGCTCTGCCCCGACCTGCCGGCCTGCAGCGCCCGCTCCAGCCGCGAGCCTTCCACCAGGAAACTCACCAGGGGGTTCCTGCAACAGCGACACGGTCTGGTAGCTGAGGGAGCACTGCGGGTACAACGAGCCGCAGGTCTGCCCCGACCTGCCGGCCTGCAGCGCCCGCTCCAGCCGCGAGCCTTCCACCAGGAAACCCACCAGGGGGTTCCTGCAACAGCGACACGGTCTGGTAGCTGAGGGAGCACTGCGGGTACAACGAGCCGCAGCTCTGCCCCGACCTGCCGGCCTGCAGCGCCCGCTCCAGCCGCGAGCCTTCCACCAGGAAACTCACCAGGGGGTTCCTGCAACAGCGACACGGTCTGGTAGCTGAGGGAGCACTGCGGGTACAACGAGCCGCAGCTCTGCCCCGACCTGCCGGCCTGCAGCGCCCGCTCCAGCCGCGAGCCTTCCACCAGGAAACTCACCAGGGGGTTCCTGCAACAGCGACACGGTCTGGTAGCTGAGGGAGCACTGCGGGTACAACGAGCCGCAGCTCTGCCCCGACCTGCCGGCCTGCAGCGCCCGCTCCAGCCGCGAGCCTTCCACCAGGAAACTCACCAGGGGGTTCCTGCAACAGCGACACGGTCTGGTAGCTGAGGGAGCACTGCGGGTACAACGAGCCGCAGCTCTGCCCCGACCTGCCGGCCTGCAGCGCCCGCTCCAGCCGCGAGCCTTCCACCAGGAAACTCACCAGGGGGTTCCTGCAACAGCGACACGGTCTGGTAGCTGAGGGAGCACTGCGGGTACAACGAGCCGCAGCTCTGCCCCGACCTGCCGGCCTGCAGCGCCCGCTCCAGCCGCGAGCCTTCCACCAGGAAACTCACCAGGGGGTTCCTGCAACAGCGACACGGTCTGGTAGCTGAGGGAGCACTGCGGGTACAACGAGCCGCAGCTCTGCCCCGACCTGCCGGCCTGCAGCGCCCGCTCCAGCCGCGAGCCTTCCACCAGGAAACTCACCAGGGGGTTCCTGCAACAGCGACACGGTCTGGTAGCTGAGGGAGCACTGCGGGTACAACGAGCCGCAGCTCTGCCCCGACCTGCCGGCCTGCAGCGCCCGCTCCAGCCGCGAGCCTTCCACCAGGAAACTCACCAGGGGGTTCCTGCAACAGCGACACGGTCTGGTAGCTGAGGGAGCACTGCGGGTACAACGAGCCGCAGCTCTGCCCCGACCTGCCGGCCTGCAGCGCCCGCTCCAGCCGCGAGCCTTCCACCAGGAAACTCACCAGGGGGTTCCTGCAACAGCGACACGGTCTGGTAGCTGAGGGAGCACTGCGGGTACAACGAGCCGCAGCTCTGCCCCGACCTGCCGGCCTGCAGCGCCCGCTCCAGCCGCGAGCCTTCCACCAGGAAACTCACCAGAGGGTTCCTGCAACAGCGACACGGTCTGGTAGCTGAGGGAGCACTGCGGGTACAACGAGCCGCAGCTCTGCCCCGACCTGCCGGCCTGCAGCGCCCGCTCCAGCCGCGAGCCTTCCACCAGGAAACTCACCAGGGGGTTCCTGCAACAGCGACACGGTCTGGTAGCTGAGGGAGCACTGCGGGTACAACGAGCCGCAGCTCTGCCCCGACCTGCCGGCCTGCAGCGCCCGCTCCAGCCGCGAGCCTTCCACCAGGAAACTCACCAGGGGGTTCCTGCAACAGCGACACGGTCTGGTAGCTGAGGGAGCACTGCGGGTACAACGAGCCGCAGCTCTGCCCCGACCTGCCGGCCTGCAGCGCCCGCTCCAGCCGCGAGCCTTCCACCAGGAAACTCACCAGGGGGTTCCTGCAACAGCGACACGGTCTGGTAGCTGAGGGAGCACTGCGGGTACAACGAGCCGCAGCTCTGCCCCGACCTGCCGGCCTGCAGCGCCCGCTCCAGCCGCGAGCCTTCCACCAGGATACTCACCAGTGGGTAGGAACCCCCAACAACAGCGACACGGTCTGGAAGCTGAGGGAGCACTGCGGGTACAACGAGCCGCAGCTCTGCCCCGACTGTAGTTTTTTTATCTTATGAGGATCCACATAAAAAATATGTTTTTCATTTTCATTGATTACTTAAACCAATTAAACCCGCTGAGGAATGTGATGAAGAAATAAACACAATAAAACAATATATATACAGTACAATACAATAAGGGTTTTTCTGTTAGATCCCTTTTTCAGGCGTCCCCGTCCTACTGAACCGTTTTTTTACGATGGAGGTGTTATTTTTAAGCATATAATGTAGCGCACCTGCGACAGATAGTTAAAATAGGCATATCTTTTTCGGCTTCGATCCCCAAGGCTTTAATTTATTTATAGAGGGCGCTTTCAACGGTCCAGTGCTGACCAACTTGCTAAATGTAAATCGTAATTTAACAGCTGATTACCTTCAGACGAATTGTCAACCAGTGACATTATAAAAAAAAAATAGATATACTGAAAATGTAAATAAGAGAAGAAACAACTTATGAACAGTGAAAAGTCATTCAATTTTCAAATATTGATTCGGTAGGTTAATCACTCATTGATGTGTATGTTGACATTGGTTCGCGCATTATATCTCCGGCTATGACCAAACCAGCTGCTTGCAAGGCGCGGGGGGGGTGAGGGGGTACTTTTCTGAAAACATTATTCTACAGTCCCGCTGTTCGTCAAACGCAGTGTTTACCAAAATCATATGTTTAAAATATCATATGATACGGTTAGTAGCGAAGTAGTCATAGCCGGAGATATAATGCGCGAACTGTACAGAATTTCAAACAAACATCCACATTGTTTTCATTTTCATATGACGATGTTTTTTCTTGAATGTTCAAAGTTTTTTCCAGACAGGAAGTAAATTTATAACTGTAAAAGGAAACTATTACATTATTCGTAAGGCCTGGAAGATGAATTATGAATCCTGAAATAGAAAAAAGAAGAATACAAAGAGAAAATAGAGAAGACATGATTAGAGAGATCAGGGAAAACATGCGAAACTTTCGGCAAGAACAGATAACTGATAAGAGACAAAGATTGAACAGCAGAGCGACATTGTACCACCCACATTGTACCACTTCCAGCGACTTAAAGATTATGTATGGACAAACGTGAAAAACAAATGCGGTATCCTACTGTTGAGCGGAGTTATTTCCAGAAGACAATCAAATTCAAATACATAAGTGTTGGGACGATTGACATGTGTGTGTACGTTTTTTAGCAAGTTTCTTAAGGAATTAACATTTCAACTTCAAGTTTAAACAGGTTAATTTTTTATTAATTGCGAATTTTAAGAAGGTGATTAAATTTTTTGGATTTTAGGCTACAGTTTCTCACAAACAAACACAATATTAAAATGTGCTAGTAAAACAATAAAATCACATTTCACGTATCTTCGTCATTTGTTTAAATAAGTTGTATGAAAACATTAACACATACACATTACGACACGGACAAAAACAAAGTACATTTATACGCGTGGCCGGCCAGTTCCAGACTCAAACTGGCCGGCCACGCGTATAAATTTTATTTTGTTTTTGTCCGAGTCGTAATGTGTAGGCCTATGTGTTAATGTTTTATGCAACTTTTTATAACAAATTACGAAGATATGTGTAATCTGATTTTATTGTTTGACAAAAGGACTTGATGATGAATGGGACAAATGTCCCGAAACTAGTAGTCTGTAAAAACCAAGGGATTGACGACGGAAAAGATTAGTAACCTAGTATTTTTATAGTAGGCTATATTACATACCTATTTTTACATATTTTGCAAGATATTGTTCAATGAATTGTATGTTTAGTCACAAAATCTAGCACATCGGTCTGAAAAAATAAACTCAATAATGAAAATGAGAAAAAACGTGGACCTAGACATGTATGTGACCTAGACAAGTATGTGACTCACCGGGCGACGGCGTCGAGCGAGGTCTGGCTGAGGGAGCAGGCGGCGCGCTGCAGACACGCGGAGGAGTTGATGTGCTGGGCGGCCAGGGCGTCGTCCACCCGGGCCATCGCCTCGGCCAGGCCCGCCGTCACGCTGACCCCGCCAGCGCCGCCGTCCTCTGCTGACAAGGCAGGGTGTACTGGTCACGGTGAGGGAAACTACCACTAGCAATACTGTATACAAAGCAATCACGAGTGGGCCCGCCGTCACGCTGACCCCGCCAGCGCCGCCGTCCTCTGCTGACAGGGCAGGGTGTACTGGTCACAGTGAGGGAAACTACCACTAGCAATACTGTATACAAAGCAATCACGAGTGGGCCCGCCGTCACGCTGACCCCGCCAGCGCCGCCGTCCTCTGCTGACAGGGCAGGGTGTACTGGTCACAGTGAGGGAAACTACCACTAGCAATACTGTATACAAAGCAATCACGAGTGGGCCCGCCGTCACGCTGACCCCGCCAGCGCCGCCGTCCTCTGCTGACAGGGCAGGGTGTACTGGTCACGGTGAGGGAAACTACCACTAGCAATACTGTATACAAAGCAATCACGAGTGGGCCCGCCGTCACGCTGACCCCGCCAGCGCCGCCGTCCTCTGCTGACAGGGCAGGGTGTACTGGTCACAGTGAGGGAAACTACCACTAGCAATACTGTATACAAAGCAATCACGAGTGGGCCCGCCGTCACGCTGACCCCGCCAGCGCCGCCGTCCTCTGCTGACAGGGCAGGGTGTACTGGTCACAGTGAGGGAAACTACCACTAGCAATACTGTATACAAAGCAATCACGAGTGGGCCCGCCGTCACGCTGACCCCGCCAGCGCCGCTGTCCTCTGCTGACAGGGCAGGGTGTACTGGTCACAGTGAGGGAAACTACCACTAGCAATACTGTATACAAAGCAATCACGAGTGGGCCCGCCGTCACGCTGACCCCGCCAGCGCCGCCGTCCTCTGCTGACAGGGCAGGGTGTACTGGTCACAGTGAGAGAGACTACCACTACTGTGAAAGGCACTAATGATTGATTCATGGTAGAGATCTTTGAAGTGAACACTTAGAGAAAAAAACATTTAGGCTACATTTTAACGAATACTATAAAAAACATTATAGTTACAAATTCTATTTTTAAAGCGGTTTTTTTCAACAAACTAAATCTGGCCAAAAACAACCATTATGCTTTTATCATGGCGACGGCGCGGCGGTCCGAGTGAACGTTAGGTATATTCTAGGGAGCTCACGTTTGTGGGACCAAATTGATGCAACCTGCAAAGCGCTCCCGTTTCGATAATTAATTTTGGCTGCTGCCAGCGTCTTCAAATCTCGGTCCCATACTGGTGAGATCACTAAAGTATGAGGACGGTATGAGAGGTTCTATTCGATCACCAAGCTAAAAATGATGTTATATTTCCTGAGAAATGTTGGAATATTAAAATGTTTTGTTTGTGGTATGATCATCATTGGCCATGTGGTCGATGTTCAATGGTACCTGGCCTAAATTCAACTTCTTATCATATATCTTAAAACGTTTAAACAATTTAAATGCAAATAAGGTAAGTTTTATCAGTAAACGCAGTTTCATACCACCATAATATCATCAAAAATTTGATATAAATTAAAATACCAATCGAACTAGAATGGTGATGGAATGTATGGATATACATTCTATCACCATTTTGTATATTGTGGTGGAACTCACCTCGTCCATACGGGTGGCTGTAGGAGAAGATGTGCACGATCTTAGGTATGAGCAGCACGGCGCCGAGACCCACGACTGTGCCCAGCAGCAGGCCGCCAAGGTCCAGCTTGACCGGACTGACCACACCGGGGCTCGAGCCGCTGTACCCGCCCTGCAACACAACACACGTGTACAACACCAACACTGTGTCCAGCAGCAGGCCGCCCAGGTCCAGCTTGACCGGACTGACCACACCGGGGCTCGAGCCGCTGTACCCGCCCTGCAACACAACACACGTGTACAACACCACGACTGTGCCCAGCAGCAGGCCGCCCAGGTCCAGCTTGACCGGACTGACCACACCGGGGCTCGAGCCGCTGTACCCACCCTGCAACACAACACACGTGTACGACACCACGACTGTGTCCAGCAGCAGGCCGCCCAGGTCCAGCTTGACCGGACTGACCACACCGGGGCTCGAGCCGCTGTACCCGCCCTGCAACACAACACACGTGTACAACACCACGACTGTGTCCAGCAGCAGGCCGCCCAGGTCCAGCTTGACCGGACTGACCACACCGGGGCTCGAGCCGCTGTACCCGCCCTGCAACACAACACACGTGTACAACACCAACACTGTGTCCAGCAGCAGGCCGTCCAGGTCCAGCTTGACCGGACTGACCACGCCGGGGCTCGAGCCGCTGTACCCACCCTGCAACACAACACACGTGTACAACACCAACACTGTGTCCAGCAGCAGGCCGTCCAGGTCCAGCTTGACCGGACTGACCACACCGGGGCTCGAGCCGCTGTACCCGCCCTGCAACACAACACACGTGTACAACACCAACACTGTGTCCAGCAGCAGGCCGTCCAGGTCCAGCTTGACCGGACTGACCACACCGGGGCTCGAGCCGCTGTACCCGCCCTGCAACACAACACACGTGTACAACACCAACACTGTGTCCAGCAGCAGGCCGTCCAGGTCCAGCTTGACCGGACTGACCACACCGGGGCTCGAGCCGCTGTACCCGCCCTGCAACACAACACATGTGTACAACACCACGACTGTGTCCAGCAGCAGGCCGCCCAGGTCCAGCTTGACCGGACTGACCACACCGGGGCTCGAGCCGCTGTACCCGCCCTGCAACACAACACACGTGTACAACACCAACACCAACACTGTGTCCAGCAGCAGGCCGCCCAGGTCCAGCTTGACCGGACTGACCACACCGGGGCTCGAGCCGCTGTACCCGCCCTGCAACACAACACACTTGTACAACACCAACACTGTGTCCAGCAGCAGGCCGCCCAGGTCCAGCTTGACCGGACTGACCACGCCGGGGCTCGAGCCGCTGTACCCGCCCTGCAACACAACACACGTGTACAACACCAACACTGTGTCCAGCAGCAGGCCGCCCAGGTCCAGCTTGACCGGACTGACCACACCGGGGCTCGAGCCGCTGTACCCGCCCTGCAACACAACACACGTGTACAACACCATGACTGTGCCCAGCAGCAGGCCGCCCAGGTCCAGCTTGACCGGACTGACCACGCCGGGGCTCAAGCCGCTGTACCCGCCCTGCAACACAACACACGTGTACAACACCAACACTGTGTCCAGCAGCAGGCCGCCCAGGTCCAGCTTGACCGGACTGACCACGCCGGGGCTCGAGCCGCTGTACCCGCCCTGCAACACAACACATGTGTACAACACCACGACTGTGTCCAGCAGCAGGCCGCCCAGGTCCAGCTTGACCGGACTGACCACGCCGGGGCTCGAGCCGCTGTACCCGCCCTGCAACACAACACACGTGTACAACACCAACACTGTGTCCAGCAGCAGGCCGCCCAGGTCCAGCTTGACCGGACTGACCACACCGGGGCTCGAGCCGCTGTACCCGCCCTGCAACACAACACATGTGTACAACACCACGACTGTGTCCAGCAGCAGGCCGCCCAGGTCCAGCTTGACCGGACTGACCACGCCGGGGCTCGAGCCGCTGTACCCGCCCTGCAACACAACACATGTGTACAACACCACAACTGTGTCCAGCAGCAGGCCGCCCAGGTCCAGCTTGACCGGACTGACCACACCGGGGCTCGAGCCGCTGTACCCGCCCTGCAACACAACACACTTGTACAACACCACGACTGTGTCCAGCAGCAGGACGCCCAGGTCCAGCTTGACCGGACTGACCACGCCGGGGCTCGAGCCGCTGTACCCGCCCTGCAACACAACACACGTGTACAACACCACGACTGTGTCCAGCAGCAGGCCGCCCAGGTCCAGCTTGACCGGACTGACCACACCGGGGCTCGAGCCGCTGTACCCGCCCTGCAACACAACACACGTGTACAACACCACGACTGTGTCCAGCAGCAGGCCGCCCAGGTCCAGCTTGACCGGACTGACCACACCGGGGCTCGAGCCGCTGTACCCGCCCTGCAACACAACACACGTGTACAACACCACAACTGTGTCCAGCAGCAGGACGCCCAGGTCCAGCTTGACCGGACTGACCACGCCGGGGCTCGAGCCGCTGTACCCGCCCTGCAACACAACACACGTGTACAACACCACGACTGTGTCCAGCAGCAGGCCGCCCAGGTCCAGCTTGACCGGACTGACCACACCGGGGCTCGAGCCGCTGTACCCGCCCTGCAACACAACACACGTGTACAACACCACGACTGTGTCCAGCAGCAGGCCGCCCAGGTCCAGCTTGACCGGACTGACCACGCCGGGGCTCGAGCCGCTGTACCCGCCCTGCAACACAACACATGTGTACAACACCACAACTGTGTCCAGCAGCAGGCCGTCCAGGTCCAGCTTAACCGGACTGACCACGCCGGGGCTCGAGCCGCTGTACCCGCCCTGCAACACAACACATGTGTACAACACCACGACTGTGTCCAGCAGCAGGCCGCCCAGGTCCAGCTTGACCGGACTGACCACACCGGGGCTCGAGCCGCTGTACCCGCCCTGCAACACAACACACGTGTACAACACAACGACTGTGTCCAGCAGCAGGCCGTCCAGGTCCAGCTTGACCGGACTGACCACACCGGGGCTCGAGCCGCTGTACCCGCCCTGCAACACAACACACGTGTACAACACCAACACTGTGTCCAGCAGCAGGCCGCCCAGGTCCAGCTTGACCGGACTGACCACACCGGGGCTCGAGCCGCTGTACCCGCCCTGCAACACAACACACGTGTACAACACCAACACTGTGTCCAGCAGCAGGCCGCCCAGGTCCAGCTTGACCGGACTAACCACACCGGGGCTCGAGCCGCTGTACCCGCACTGCAACACAACACACGTGTACAACACCACGACTGTGTCCAGCAGCAGGCCGCCCAGGTCCAGCTTGACCGGACTGACCACACCGGGGCTCGAGCCGCTGTACCCGCCCTGCAACACAACACACGTGTACAACACCAACACTGTGTCCAGCAGCAGGCCGTCCAGGTCCAGCTTGACCGGACTGACCACACCGGGGCTCGAGCCGCTGTACCCGCCCTGCAACACAACACACGTGTACAACACCAACACTGTGTCCAGCAGCAGGCCGTCCAGGTCCAGCTTGACCGGACTGACCACACCGGGGCTCGAGCCGCTGTACCCGCCCTGCAACACAACACACGTGTACAACACCAACACTGTGTCCAGCAGCAGGCCGTCCAGGTCCAGCTTGACCGGACTGACCACACCGGGGCTCGAGCCGCTGTACCCGCCCTGCAACACAACACATGTGTACAACACCACGACTGTGTTCAGCAGCAGGCCGCCCAGGTCCAGCTTGACCGGACTGACCACACCGGGGCTCGAGCCGCTGTACCCGCCCTGCAACACAACACACTTGTACAACACCAACACTGTGTCCAGCAGCAGGCCGCCCAGGTCCAGCTTGACCGGACTGACCACACCGGGGCTCGAGCCGCTGTACCCGCCCTGCAACACAACACACGTGTACAACACCAACACTGTGTCCAGCAGCAGGCCGTCCAGGTCCAGCTTGACCGGACTGACCACACCGGGGCTCGAGCCGCTGTACCCGCCCTGCAACACAACACACTTGTACAACACCAACACTGTGTCCAGCAGCAGGCCGCCCAGGTCCAGCTTGACCGGACTGACCACGCCGGGGCTCGAGCCGCTGTACCCGCCCTGCAACACAACACACGTGTACAACACCAACACTGTGTCCAGCAGCAGGCCGCCCAGGTCCAGCTTGACCGGACTGACCACACCGGGGCTCGAGCCGCTGTACCCGCCCTGCAACACAACACACGTGTACAACACCATGACTGTGCCCAGCAGCAGGCCGCCCAGGTCCAGCTTGACCGGACTGACCACGCCGGGGCTCGAGCCGCTGTACCCGCCCTGCAACACAACACACGTGTACAACACCAACACTGTGTCCAGCAGCAGGCCGCCCAGGTCCAGCTTGACCGGACTGACCACGCCGGGGCTCGAGCCGCTGTACCCGCCCTGCAACACAACACATGTGTACAACACCACGACTGTGTCCAGCAGCAGGCCGCCCAGGTCCAGCTTGACCGGACTGACCACGCCGGGGCTCGAGCCGCTGTACCCGCCCTGCAACACAACACACGTGTACAACACCAACACTGTGTCCAGCAGCAGGCCGCCCAGGTCCAGCTTGACCGGACTGACCACACCGGGGCTCGAGCCGCTGTACCCGCCCTGCAACACAACACATGTGTACAACACCACGACTGTGTCCAGCAGCAGGCCGCCCAGGTCCAGCTTGACCGGACTGACCACGCCGGGGCTCGAGCCGCTGTACCCGCCCTGCAACACAACACATGTGTACAACACCACAACTGTGTCCAGCAGCAGGCCGCCCAGGTCCAGCTTGACCGGACTGACCACACCGGGGCTCGAGCCGCTGTACCCGCCCTGCAACACAACACACTTGTACAACACCACGACTGTGTCCAGCAGCAGGACGCCCAGGTCCAGCTTGACCGGACTGACCACGCCGGGGCTCGAGCCGCTGTACCCGCCCTGCAACACAACACACGTGTACAACACCAACACTGTGTCCAGCAGCAGGCCGCCCAGGTCCAGCTTGACCGGACTGACCACACCGGGGCTCGAGCCGCTGTACCCGCCCTGCAACACAACACACGTGTACAACACCAACACTGTGTCCAGCAGCAGGCCGCCCAGGTCCAGCTTGACCGGACTGACCACACCGGGGCTCGAGCCGCTGTACCCGCCCTGCAACACAACACACGTGTACAACACCACGACTGTGTCCAGCAGCAGGCCGCCCAGGTCCAGCTTGACCGGACTGACCACACCGGGGCTCGAGCCGCTGTACCCGCCCTGCAACACAACACACGTGTACAACACCACGACTGTGCCCAGCAGCAGGCCGCCCAGGTCCAGCTTGACCGGACTGACCACGCCGGGGCTCGAGCCGCTGTACCCGCCCTGCAACACAACACACGTGTACAACACCACGACTGTGCCCAGCAGCAGGCCGCCCAGGTCCAGCTTGACCGGACTGACCACACCGGGGCTCGAGCCGCTGTACCCGCCCTGCAACACAACACACGTGTACAACACCACGACTGTGTCCAGCAGCAGGCCGCCCAGGTCCAGCTTGACCGGACTGACCACACCGGGGCTCGAGCCGCTGTACCCGCCCTGCAACACAACACACGTGTACAACACCAACACTGTGTCCAGCAGCAGGCCGTCCAGGTCCAGCTTGACCGGACAGACCACGCCGGGGCTCGAGCCGCTGTACCCACCCTGCAACACAACACACGTGTACAACACCAACACTGTGTCCAGCAGCAGGCCGTCCAGGTCCAGCTTGACCGGACTGACCACACCGGGGCTCGAGCCGCTGTACCCGCCCTGCAACACAACACACGTGTACAACACCAACACTGTGTCCAGCAGCAGGCCGTCCAGGTCCAGCTTGACCGGACTGACCACACCGGGGCTCGAGCCGCTGTACCCGCCCTGCAACACAACACACGTGTACAACACCAACACTGTGTCCAGCAGCAGGCCGTCCAGGTCCAGCTTGACCGGACTGACCACACCGGGGCTCGAGCCGCTTTACCCGCCCTGCAACACAACACATGTGTACAACACCACGACTGTGTCCAGCAGCAGGCCGCCCAGGTCCAGCTTGACCGGACTGACCACACCGGGGCTCGAGCCGCTGTACCCGCCCTGCAACACAACACACGTGTACAACACCAACACCAACACTGTGTCCAGCAGCAGGCCGCCCAGGTCCAGCTTGACCGGACTGACCACACCGGGGCTCGAGCCGCTGTACCCGCCCTGCAACACAACACACTTGTACAACACCAACACTGTGTCCAGCAGCAGGCCGCCCAGGTCCAGCTTGACCGGACTGACCACGCCGGGGCTCGAGCCGCTGTACCCGCCCTGCAACACAACACACGTGTACAACACCAACACTGTGTCCAGCAGCAGGCCGCCCAGGTCCAGCTTGACCGGACTGACCACACCGGGGCTCGAGCCGCTGTACCCGCCCTGCAACACAACACACGTGTACAACACCATGACTGTGCCCAGCAGCAGGCCGCCCAGGTCCAGCTTGACCGGACTGACCACGCCGGGGCTCGAGCCGCTGTACCCGCCCTGCAACACAACACACGTGTACAACACCAACACTGTGTCCAGCAGCAGGCCGCCCAGGTCCAGCTTGACCGGACTGACCACGCCGGGGCTCGAGCCGCTGTACCCGCCCTGCAACACAACACATGTGTACAACACCACGACTGTGTCCAGCAGCAGGCCGCCCAGGTCCAGCTTGACCGGACTGACCACGCCGGGGCTCGAGCCGCTGTACCCGCCCTGCAACACAACACACGTGTACAACACCAACACTGTGTCCAGCAGCAGGCCGCCCAGGTCCAGCTTGACCGGACTGACCACACCGGGGCTCGAGCCGCTGTACCCGCCCTGCAACACAACACATGTGTACAACACCACGACTGTGTCCAGCAGCAGGCCGCCCAGGTCCAGCTTGACCGGACTGACCACGCCGGGGCTCGAGCCGCTGTACCCGCCCTGCAACACAACACATGTGTACAACACCACAACTGTGTCCAGCAGCAGGCCGCCCAGGTCCAGCTTGACCGGACTGACCACACCGGGGCTCGAGCCGCTGTACCCGCCCTGCAACACAACACACTTGTACAACACCACGACTGTGTCCAGCAGCAGGACGCCCAGGTCCAGCTTGACCGGACTGACCACGCCGGGGCTCGAGCCGCTGTACCCGCCCTGCAACACAACACACGTGTACAACACCACGACTGTGTCCAGCAGCAGGCCGCCCAGGTCCAGCTTGACCGGACTGACCACACCGGGGCTCGAGCCGCTGTACCCGCCCTGCAACACAACACACGTGTACAACACCACGACTGTGTCCAGCAGCAGGCCGCCCAGGTCCAGCTTGACCGGACTGACCACACCGGGGCTCGAGCCGCTGTACCCGCCCTGCAACACAACACACGTGTACAACACCACAACTGTGTCCAGCAGCAGGACGCCCAGGTCCAGCTTGACCGGACTGACCACGCCGGGGCTCGAGCCGCTGTACCCGCCCTGCAACACAACACACGTGTACAACACCACGACTGTGTCCAGCAGCAGGCCGCCCAGGTCCAGCTTGACCGGACTGACCACACCGGGGCTCGAGCCGCTGTACCCGCCCTGCAACACAACACACGTGTACAACACCACGACTGTGTCCAGCAGCAGGCCGCCCAGGTCCAGCTTGACCGGACTGACCACGCCGGGGCTCGAGCCGCTGTACCCGCCCTGCAACACAACACATGTGTACAACACCACAACTGTGTCCAGCAGCAGGCCGTCCAGGTCCAGCTTAACCGGACTGACCACGCCGGGGCTCGAGCCGCTGTACCCGCCCTGCAACACAACACATGTGTACAACACCACGACTGTGTCCAGCAGCAGGCCGCCCAGGTCCAGCTTGACCGGACTGACCACACCGGGGCTCGAGCCGCTGTACCCGCCCTGCAACACAACACACGTGTACAACACAACGACTGTGTCCAGCAGCAGGCCGTCCAGGTCCAGCTTGACCGGACTGACCACACCGGGGCTCGAGCCGCTGTACCCGCCCTGCAACACAACACACGTGTACAACACCAACACTGTGTCCAGCAGCAGGCCGCCCAGGTCCAGCTTGACCGGACTGACCACACCGGGGCTCGAGCCGCTGTACCCGCCCTGCAACACAACACACGTGTACAACACCAACACTGTGTCCAGCAGCAGGCCGCCCAGGTCCAGCTTGACCGGACTGACCACACCGGGGCTCGAGCCGCTGTACCCGCCCTGCAACACAACACACGTGTACAACACCACGACTGTGTCCAGCAGCAGGCCGCCCAGGTCCAGCTTGACCGGACTGACCACACCGGGGCTCGAGCCGCTGTACCCGCCCTGCAACACAACACACGTGTACAACACCACGACTGTGCCCAGCAGCAGGCCGCCCAGGTCCAGCTTGACCGGACTGACCACGCCGGGGCTCGAGCCGCTGTACCCGCCCTGCAACACAACACACGTGTACAACACCACGACTGTGCCCAGCAGCAGGCCGCCCAGGTCCAGCTTGACCGGACTGACCACACCGGGGCTCGAGCCGCTGTACCCGCCCTGCAACACAACACACGTGTACAACACCACGACTGTGCCCAGCAGCAGGCCGCCCAGGTCCAGCTTGACCGGACTGACCACACCGGGGCTCGAGCCGCTGTACCCGCCCTGCAACACAACACACGTGTACAACACCACAACTGTGCCCAGCAGCAGGCCGTCCAGGTCCAGCTTGACCGGACTGACCACACCGGGGCTCGAGCCGCTGTACTGCAACACAACACGTGTGTTTAAGCGACCCAGTCACCTTTTACACTTTTCATTCATTCTTTAGAATATTATTTAGTCAAAGCCATTAAACTCTTTATTTCTGGGTATGATTTTTTTGTCAATTGTCAGTTAGCTAAGAAAAATATTATCAAAGACTCAATACTTTCAGTTAAGTTATTAATGTCACTATTAGACTTCTGTGATATGAGCTTAGGTAGTTAACTCAGGTAGTTAGGTAGGTAGTTAGGAACTTAGGTAGTTTAAAAGTGAATGATAAAAATGTCTTTGTATTGTTATATATTTTTAAACAGTGACAAACTGCTCACAGGCACTGATGTAATTTCTGACACACCATTATCACATTTGTAGGTTAATGTTGTGTATGCATAAATTACACTATCCTTCTATCCTACTATAAATGTGAAAGTATGGATGTTTGTGTGATCTGTATTTGAGCCACGTGAAAAATACTGGACCACCTGAGCTGAAATTTATCAGGAATAGAGCCACTGTATCAGAAAAGGAAATGGGTCTATTTTTACTTTCAAACTCCACTAGGGCTCTGCACCACTGATGGCTTCCAAAGTTGCTATTTTATTCTTATGGATATAGGCTACACAGGTTGACAGGTAGATTAATTGAACAGCTGAGGGTACTAATTTGACAGTTCTAAGAGCAGTGGCAGGATCAACTGTTTCAAGCTCTATTGTGAGCGAAGCCACGGGCAACTGAGTATTTTATTTAGTATTTATAGTTTGAACTTGTGACGAGGGACGAAATTTATACTGTCATAAAATACTTCGAAACCTCGAGTTTTCTATGATTTTAAATAGCTTTCTCGGTAAAACTAATGAAATGTATGTTTTAACAATGTTTCAAAAAACCAAATTCACGATAAATACTTTATTTCCAGTTCTTCATTTGATTGGGAAAATAAATGGAAAGTAAAACTGAGACTATAAAATCTAATGTGTTTTATTTGAGTAATAAGTCAAATTTCTGATAATGAGCCTTAAGTAATGTAAACGCAGCTATACCCGGACGCGGACTCGAAATATTAATCAACATCTTATAACCAACTGTGATAGTCGATAACGAACGATCTGAGAACTGAGTACACAGCATTACCATGAGCGAGGAGCCGGAGTAGAGCGGGTAGCCTAGCCGGGGCTGCTGGGCGCGCTCCGCCGCGGGGGCAGCGGTCACGGAGTTGTAGACAGCGTCACTTACCATGAGCGAGGAGCCGGAGTAGAGCGGGTAGCCTAGCCGAGGCTGCTGGGCGCGCTCCGCCGCGGGGGCAGCGGTCACGGAGTTGTCGACAACCGCACTTGACGAGGCGGTCTCTGTCTCCATGGCCATCAGGTCGCCATTCTGCTTGAAGTACTTCACCGGGCTCGGCAGAAAACCTCTGTATAATGGAAATTTAGAAATTACGTTTGGTTCAAGCCTTGGGTCTGAGGTATTTTACTCCTTGCTAGAATTAGTTTATGACATGGTCGGTGACAGTGGGCAGGGGGGGAAATGCACAGGGGCTCGGATCCACACAAGATGAGGGAAAATTTGGGCCCGGAATCACACGAGATGAGAAAAAAAGCCGTCAGGATAGGGGCCCGGGTTTCTCAATTGCAATGGGGCCCGAAAATCCTGTCACCGGGCCTTCTTTTCGATTATCAACTTACCTAATTAGTAGCAAGTGAGATAAAATGCAAGTATACAACTTATTTGCTTATACTTTTGATAAAATAATAATAATGGGATTTAAAAATATGTATATTATTAATTAACTTGAAAAAAGAGTTTCATCTACTAGCCAAACCAACATAATATCTTTAGTATAAAACTAAATCATAAGCCTTTAATTCAATATGTCTAAGTAAAAATATCACCTAAACCTATATTCAAATGTGAAAATTAAAAATTAAAGTTAATAACTTGCAAGATTACGTGAAAGAGGTAGGCGGGAACTATGTCATTGTAAAGAATTATGCATTTTCTTTACTTATTTTTCGTCAAATTGCAATTTTAAATTGATTATTTATCTATTCTAAATTTATTGCTGAAACCTAAATAAAAAATATTTTCCATCGTTTTAGAAAAAAATTATTAATTCTGATTATAACGTTCTTTTTTTGTATATACTTATTTAATGGCGGACACTATATTTTTTTTAAATCGTAACTCCCCCTGCAGTTCTGGACCAGCAAGAGCGTTCTATGCCAATTTAATAATAAATGGGTAGTTATATCAATTAAAATTGTTCAGTAAGTTTTTAAGAGTCAAAAGTTCATCCTAATAAAGGGAAGTATAAAACTTTAAGGGTCTCTAGGTGACCCTTAAAGTTTTATATTTCTTCTTAACTTGTTTATGATTTGCCTCCTGAATTGATACAATCGATCGAAAAAAATGTTATACCTTGAATAACTGTCTTCAATTCATGCAGTAATCTATCTGATTTACTCGAGATTCTACAACTGTGATATCATTTTCAAAATCTTCATACAAAAATAATTATTCTCTTTAGTTAAAAGTTAAAACCCCCCGTTGCAGCAGACCTGCACACTCAGCAAATTTAAAATGCAAAACAATATATTTCAATCCAACATAGCGAGATTTGACATGTTTTGGTAAGCTCCATAGGAATAACATGGGGAATGAGTATGTAGGTTTGCTGCTACAGGTATATTAAAACTGGGTGGTTTTAATTCTATATTAATAGATCTGAATTAGAAGAAGCCGTTTACCAAGTTTTATCAAGATATGTTGAGAAATAAGCGAGATATAGAATTTTACATATTTCCCATAAGGTTAACATTGGGACAACGTACTGTGTTTACCACCTTCAATATCTCGGTAACCATTGGACATAGAGTAGTCATTCAAAATACCAAATTGTTTTTTTAGCTGAATTCAATGGTGGTACAAAAAATAGGATTATTTTTGTTTTTTATGTGAAAAACTCAAAAAACCCATTTTTGGGGAGGTTTACCCCCAATTACCCCCCCCCCCCTTTCAGTGGGCCGATCGGGCTGGTTTACGAACTGGTCCGAGGGATGACCCCTTTACATGTCTGTGGACCATTTTTACGGCCGCTATCTTGCTCACAGACACACTCACACACACACACACACACACACACACACACACACACACACACACACACACACACACACACACACACACATATATATATATATATATATATATATATATATATATATACATTCGAACGAATAATGTTTTTTGCTTCTGGGGGCCCCAAAACGAAAAGTTAATATGGTCTTGGGCTTAGGTCACCATGAGACCTACCCTAAAGGGCTTCTTCCCTAAAGGGGAAATTCGCTAAAAACTTAAACTTAAAAACTTAATAATTTGTAAAGCAACCCAGCGGACGCACAGGCAGTACCTGCCTATGTCTGCTGATTTCCTTATCTTTCATTTTCACTAAAGGCTACAACAATTATGTATATTTTAGTTTAGTTTATTATTTATAAACGATTTATGTTTACAAGCATTTTGTTATTTTTCATGTCAGTAGCTTAAGTTTGTATGGGAATAAACTTTTCTTTCATTCATTCATTCATTCAATAAAAATACATTTAGCACAAGACACACAGGTCTTGTGCTAAATATATTTTTATTAAGTTTAACTTTTTTTTAAACTTTATGACAACTAAAGAGAATTTATTCTTGTATGAAGATTTTAAAAATGACATCAAAGATGTCGAAACTCGAGTAAATCAGATGGATTACTGCATGAATTGAAGACAGTTATTCAAGGTATGTAACCGATTTCAATTTCTTCTTAACATTTGCCAACATTGGTTTATAAATATCAAGGAAGTGCAATACAGTTTAATATCAGCAGACCATCAACAAAGGCCTAACGATAGCTAAAACGCTTCTGGGCAGCACTACAGACAATCCATAAAAATATCAGAGGCTTTTCTAAGTTTGTGATAGCTGTGCACAATAGTTTATAGTTCCCGAAACTTTCTATTACAATAAAAGAATAACACTGATAAATTTAGTCATATTGCCTTTAGAAATAGATAAGAACTCACCCGGGGAGCTGATTGTAGAGGTCGGAGACGCCTGACTCGGCTGCGGCGACGTAGACGAACAGGTTCAACAGCAGTGGCTTTAGACACATATCTGGAACATAAACATGGCTGATATGTAGCTGATATGTGGCTTTGTGTAGATAGAGGTCAAAGACTGACTCAGCTGTGGCGGCTTAGACAAACATATAGAACAGCACACACCTAGAACATAACAAGAGTTTTATCACACAGCCAGGAGAACCTTGACCAAAAGTTAAGGTAAGACAGAGAACAGTAAAAGCAGTAAAATGCTATTACTTAATTTTTCATCACTCTGTATACGAAAATTGCCCGTTACCGTACAGCTGAGATCTACGAAAACTCTCGATTTCCTTACGTCAAAACAAGTAATGATCAGCTGCTTTTTCGGTACCCAAACATTTCATTCCCGTACCCAAACAAACCATTTCCGTACCAAAACAAACTTTTGCCGTACCCAAACAAACAAATTCCTTAATTTGACAGTTCAACCAGCTGACTTTATAAACTAAAATAGACAGTTCAGCCATATTGTGTTCACTTATAGAAAAATGATTAAATTATGAAATGTTGGATAATTTTTTATAAGTTTGGTCACTTATTTGCATCGTGATGAAAAGTACTGTTCACAACTCGTCACAAAAGTACCATTTCGTGACTAGTAGTGAAATATACTATTTTCTAATATCTTGTTTTCAGCATTAGTGTATTTGACTGCTTTTACAGATCCCTATGTCAAATGATTTTTATCCAGGTCCTCCTGGCTGTGCGTTACTACTTTCCACCTGATTCCGAATCGTTGAGAAACTTGTTTTTACTAATCGGTGGTGGCAAATGTCCGCAAAAATGAAAATCAAAGTAAAGTTATATTAAAAATTGACCTTTCTGTGCTTCATTAGCGTTTCAATATAAGTGGTTGGTGTTAACGTTCTACTTTGTATTTCATTTCATTAATCTTATGTGGTTACAGTATTTTCAAATATTTTGACCTTTAGAATAAGTATCTGAATTTAGGTCACCCATGATATGCCTATTTAAACAGCGAATGTTCACTTAGACATTTAGGCAACAATAACTTCCGGCCTTGGATCTGTAAACTATATTTCTTACAGTCCCTCTATATAATGTTTTTTCCCCAACTAAAAAAATCGCCTTCACATTAAACTGTTTTAAAATAATAAATGTAAAAAACACGATTCATTCTCAGGTTTAAGGTTTTAACGTAGAACAAGGACAACAAAATGCATTAATAAATTTACACAAGAGGTATTCGCAGGTGCTTTTGGAAACATTTTTATGAAATATATAGCCAAAGTGCAAATTATATTGAATCGGTTAAGAAAAGCTTTCAGATTAACTGAGCAAAATGAATGTGTGCTTTTGACTTTTTCAATGGGGTTTTTGTTTTATGGACTAAAAATGTTCTAGTAAAACTTATAAATAGTGTTTTACTATTTTTTTATGAATATCTAAGATAAATTCCAGTTCATAGCATCAATAACATGCTATTAAATTACTTCACTGATCATGCTAGCCTTTCATACCTATTTCTATATAAAATTGAAAAATAAATTCTCCGCATTAACACTAGATCAACAATCACTTTGTCAAGGATGGTGCATTCCATCTATAACGTATCCTCGTGTAATCACGAGGATATGTTCATTTTGTCATCATTTTTGGTTTATTGTTTTAGCATAATTAGTAAAACAATAAACTAAAAGTTTTTCAAATAATTTATTTTACAAGTTAAATACAAACACGGTTGAAATATGCAGCCAGTGCTGAGCCCCGGTCTTAACCAGATGTTCAATTTCATTGGTGTTTAGCGAAAATGGAGATCATTGCTCTAAAATAAGCTAAATTACATGCAAGCACCCTACTCAAATGTTTTGATCCAAAATAAATAAGAAAATTACCAATCAGTATTTTATTACGCCCGCAGATAAAGCGAATCTAATTCAAACTATTAATAAAAAATATTGGTAACTTTTAATATTTATGGCCATTCCGATCACAAATAAATACTGGTAATTAAACAGGCAAAACACTTAACTTACCGGTTCCAGACAGACCAGTACACAAGACACTGAACAGAATATCAGAGGTCCCCCCAATGTCTACACATTTATAGAGTGTAGTGTTTTCACTTTCAGCATTGTGTGCCCCGGACCACGGCTGCGACAATGCTTCCGCGCGTCGTCTCGTGCGGCGCGACAATGCTGGCGACGATAATTGGGCCGAGATAACCATTTTATTATTCTACTCCTACAATTCCTCGACCTCCTCGCTTATGTAATCCTTGCAAGCCTTGTTTGGAATTTGAAGATAAAAACATAGTTCATTGTTCGTAGTGGAAAACGTAATGTTATTGGTGTTAATGGTGGGTTATTATGAAATCCAAAACTGCTCTGTGGACACAATGCGCAGGTTGGAAGATTTCATCATGTCAAAAACATTATATTACAACTAATGTAGCTTTTAAATTATTATTTTTTGTATTGAAATTATGTTTATTTCCAAACAATCAATCTTAACTACATGGTAAGTTAATTCCAAAAAGAGGGGAGTTGAGTGAGTCAGTGCCGTTTAAAAAATATTTCTTATAATTTATATTTTTTGTTTACTAAACGAGAGTTAAAATATTAACAAATACTTTATACTTTATGCTTCGTACTTTTCTTGAAATGGCGACCTTTTGTAGTGTGGCCTTGGACCTACCCAAGTAGGTATTTTAAGCCAAGTATGAATGACATATGAGTGAAGGATGATTGTGGCGCGATCTTCTAGTCTTGTTACTAATGCCGACATGTTCCTTAGACAGGACTGTTAATTAATAGCCCAACAGCCAATGGCAACTAAAGGACCTATATTTTAACGTGGGATCCGAACCACAATTTTGTCTGGTTTACAAATTATGAACTGGTATAATTATTAGGACGTAGTATTCAATAGTGCGAACGTTTATCCCCACTAGGGAACACCGCGTCCACAAGCCATCGCTCACAACTATCCACAATTCGTGACCTCCAAGTAGGATTACAGGACACACCACCGTCCCAGTCATAAATAAATAACATAGTTAGCTACCTTTGTGCTTTGAGACAATGATAACATTTGGCCATATTTACCTAGTAGTCCAGTCAATTTACGCGATGACCTCAAATAAACTGCAAGAAAACGTTTTTGATGGAATTCTACTTAAAAAATATGAATTTTAACATATCCAAAGTTTACCAAAATCGGACCATGGGAACCTCACTAAAATCACGTTTCAAAATGGTGGCTTTTCTTACCATACAACAATTTTTGAAAAAAGACATTCAACTGCATTTTGTATCAATGTTTTTCGAGATATTGACTTTGGACCGCCGCCAATCATCGTTGGGTGATTGGTTCTAAATTTTGACAGAGTTTACATTTTCGGCCGCCATATTGGATATAAAATATATTTTTTCAAATGTAAAGATGGTGTTGTGACGCATCATTATGAACTAGATTTTTACCCTGAACACAATTCTGAAATCTGTTTTTAGCGAATTTCCTTAAAGGAATAAGCTACTACGGTAGTACTCATGGTAATACCTAAGTCCGAGACCATGTTAACTTTTCATTTTGGGGTCCCCAGAAGCAAAAAACACTATTCGTTTGAATTTATATATATATGTCTGTTAACACGATAGCGGCCGTAAATATGGTCCGATCATCATGAAATTTGGTAGAAACGTGTAAAGTGGTAATCACTCGGACGAGTTCGTGAACCAGCCCGATCGGACCACTGGAAGGGGGGGTAAAGGGGGATAAACCCCCCAAAAATGGGTTTTTTGAGTTTTTTACATAGAAAAATAAAATGTTGGCACCATTAAATTCAGCTCAAAAAAACAAACAATTAAGTATTTTGAATCACCGCTCTATGTCCATTGGCAATGTATACAGAACCCTCTAAGTAGGGACACCTTATGGAAAAATGAAGTTCCCGCCGCCGAAAAAGAGATGGCGCAACCACAGTCTAGGAGAGAAATTTTTCTCATAGACTGTGGCGCCACTTTCACTTTTCAGTCCGATTGGAATTGTTTTAGGAGTTTACGGATCAAGCTCACTTTCCAAAGTCAAGCAGCTGGTTGTTATATTTTGACAGTTGTATGTTATTGTTTTGTTTTGTTTTTTTTAATATATTTATTAACCGATCAGCATACATTGCTATACAGGCTAAGTATTAACATAAGAATCGTTAACTTTATACATTAATGTTAATTGGGGTCAGCAAATTAGCCCCCCAGGCACTAGAGAACACACAATAATGATTTTAAGTAATATAATCTTGATGAATGATTTAATTTTGGTCTTCATCTTGAGTTACGTCAACAGGACGTCTTGAGGGAGCCTTGGTTTCAGCCTGAGTCTGCCGATGTCAGAAGGTTGGCCGGTGTCATAAAATGTAATGCCACTTGTTAAATGAAGTCTTGAAAAGAACTTTGAAGAGGTCTTCTTAATAAAGTCGATAATAGGTTCAATTCCTAGTTCGTGATGTAGTTGATTATTTCTAATATACCAGGGGCATTTTAAAATTATCCTCAGAACTTTGTTTTGAAAGGTTTGAAGTTTTTTAGTTGCACCTGAAGAAGCTGTACCCCATATTGGGCACGCATATGTTATTAGAGGGCGTAAAAGAGATTTAAAGAGGAGTGTACCATTCTTTATAGATAAAGAAGATTTCCTGTTCATAAGGGGAAATAATTTGGATAGCCTGCCATATGCCAAATTTAGTTTTTTATTGATATGAAATTTCCAATTTAGTTTTCGGTCAAGATAAACACCTAGATATTTAATCCCTTGATCTGGGGGATTCCAAGGGATCTGTTCACCTAGAATTTCAAAATTTTGGGGATCTCCTGGTTTACGGAGGGTAAAGATTTTTGCTTCGCTCTTAGTCGGATTTATGGCTATTCTCCATTTTGTGAACCAAGTCATTAAATCGTTCAAAGCATCCTGGACGTTGAGGGTGGCAATTTCAATGTCATGATGAGTGGAGTAGAGGAGAGTGTCATCAGCGAACACAGCAGTTTTGACATTTGTTGTTGATGGTAAGTCTGATGTGTAGATATTGAACAATAGAGGCGATAGAATAGCACCTTGAGGGACTCCGGCTCGTACTGGTCTGGGCGTTGATAGAGTGCCATAGATTTTTACCGAAAATGTCCGATCGTCAAGAAAACTCTTGATTATGTTTTGTAGGTAGCGTGGGACTCCAAATTCTCTCAGTTTAAATAACAAACCATCATGCCATACTCTGTCAAAGGCTTGACGTACATCAAGGAACACAGCTGCAGTATGGCATTTTCTTTCAAATCCATTTATGATGTCCTCTGTAACTCTTAATAATTGGTGAGTTGTCGAATGGTGCGAACGGAAACCAAACTGATGAGGGGGTATTATAGAGGCATTATTTATGTAACAATCGAGGCGTTTTTTGATGACTTTTTCAAATAATTTGGACAGCGTGGGGAGAAGGCTGATAGGGCGATAACTATCGACTTGAGATAAAGGTTTACCTGGTTTGTAAATGACGATAATTAATGAATGTTTCCATATTTTTGGGAAGTAAGATTTGGTGAGACAAGAGTTGAAAACAGACGCAAGGAAAGCAAGACCTTTTCGGGGCAGGTTATGGAGAACAATGTTAGGTATTCCGTCATGTCCAGGAGATTTTCCGTTTTTTAAAGTTTTAATGAAATATGAAATTTCAGATGGGGAAGTGTATTTAATTGGTCGTTCTACAGTATGTAATGGCAATGAATTGGTTGAGGTGACATGAGAACAAAAGTCAACGTCTTGAAGTTCTTCATTGGGAGAAAATGAAGATTGGTAGTGGTCTGCCAAAACATTAGCTTTTTCCACTTTACTTTCATAAACTTGACCGTTATTTATTAAGTTGGGGACTGGGGAGCGTTCATTTAAAATTCGCTTTGTTGCTAGCCACAAGGAGTTGTTATCATTAGGAGATAGATTGGCCACATACTTGTTGTACGATTCATATCGATGACGGTCTAATTCCCACTTTACTCGCCTAATCAACTGATTGTATCTTCTACGAGAATCAGGAGTTCTGAGCCTTTGCCATAATCTTCTGTGTCTGTTTTTTTAGGTTAATGAGAGACAGGATGTACTGAGGGGTTCGGGAGAATTTCCTAATGGGTTTAAAACTACGAACTGTTGCTCGTTCTATTGCGAGTCGGATAGAATCAATAAAATATCCAAACGCCTCATCAATTTGAGAAATATCAGTTGGTTGGCGTGGGTAACTAAATAAATCATTAAAACAATCCCTAAAACTTTCCCAATCAATTATCCCTTTATTAAGCTTTTCATCTGGTGGTTCTGGTACAGGTGGTTCATTAAATGATAGTATGACTGGGAGATGGTCAGAGTCGAGATCAATTAAAGGAGTCATATGAGTAGGGTAAGAAATGTTTTTAAATAAACCGATATCTAAAATATCCGGCCTGACGTTATGGTTAAAGGAGTAATGTGTGGGTGCAGTGGGAGCTATGATCGAAACGTTGTAATCAAGAGTAGCTGCAAGAAGACGCCTTCCATTGGGATTTGTTTTTTGGCAACCCCAAGCTTCATGCTTGCAGTTTAGATCACCTAGTAAGATAGTAGAGGTATTTCCAGGAAATAGGTTTTCAATATAAGTTTTTGAAAATTTATATCGTGGGGCATGGTAAGCAGAATATAAGACTATCTCATCGTTGTTAACTTTAATTTTGATTGCTACAACTTCCAGGTTGTTCATATAGGGTAAGTACAGTGTGTGGTGAGATATATTTCTTTTAATTATGATGGCGACTCCACCAGATGCCCGTGGGGCATCTCTATCAGATATATATGCGTGATAACCTGGAATAGTAAATCGTTCTGATGATATCAGATGGGTTTCCGTCACACAGGCAATATGAATTTTATATTGAGCAAGGAAAATAATAAAAGCAGGACGTTTTTCTTTTAATCCATTGGCGTTCCAGTTTAGGAGGTTTAAGTTATTAACTGGTTGTAAGTTAAAATCCATTCTGAAAAATAGATGACACTAATTGAGAGATAAATGATTTGATTTGAGCCATGTAAGGGGTGATAAGAGTTATTAATGACTTTAATATTGGATGAAGAGAATCGTTTTCAGAAACGGGAGGATCACTATTACGGGGATTTGCTTCTGGGCGTTGAGAATTAGTTCCATTTACAGCACTGGCGTAGCTTGCACGTGGAGTAGAAATGTTATTGTTATTTTGGTTATTCAATGAAGTTTTGGATTCTTTGGTTGGTAGAGCAGGAAAGTTATTGTTTGGTGAATCAGTCTGATCATGATGATGTTTGTTTTTTGTTTGTTGGGAGTTTTTATTATGATTTGTTCTTGATTTTAGATTGAGATAATGTGGACATCCATGATAGTTAGCAGTGTGTGAACCACCACAATTGACACATTGTACAGGATCATCTTTCTTTTTTGGACAGTTAGAGAATAGGTGGTTACCTGTACATTTGACACAACGTGGTTCTAATTTACAATAGTTTTTAGTGTGCCCGAACCTCTGGCAACGTGTACACTGCGGGACAGATTTGGATTTTCTTTTCAACTCTATTTGGATTTTGGAATGAAAAATAAATTCAAGTCCGAAAATTTCGTTCCCGGAGTCTGAATCCTCTAAGTCGATGGCACATAATGGCATTGGGTATTTGTTTTTATTATACAGTCTGGAAACCTTGAGGACTGGACATGATTTTGATTTCAACTCAGTGAGAATTTCTTCATCAGAGAGGGAAATAGGGACGTTACGCATAATAACAGAGAGATGCTTGTTTTCAGGGGGGCAAAAGGAGTGGTATTGGACGTTAAGTTGGTCGAAATGGGCAGTTAGTGCGCGATAGTCATCGGATGAAGATACGTTGATTTTTATAGCAGTGCCTTTAATCATTGTATAATATTGCTGTTTAAGAATTCTGTCTAGATCGGCGATTAATGCCTGGTAATTATTGGAGTCATGCAGAAAAACCGGAGGAATTTTCAGGGAATTAGAAGGACTTGGAGTTCCAGGATCATCAATGTATTGACCGATTTTCTTAACGGGACCACTTTTGAGATACTGTGCGAGAGAGATGGAGAATCTTGTGAGGGGAAGTGTTAACCAATCACAGTCCCTAGTGGTGACATGCTCGATCACGATTGGCTGAAGTAAATATGTTTTTTTGTTGTTTTTTTAATTTAACAGTTTCGTGACATCTGTTGCATACGTCACTTCGATACGATAATCCCTGAACCTAATACTTTGTAACTTGTATTAGTAACGAATATTTGTTTTCATATCGTCGGGAGAAGAATAAAATGGTTTTCAAAATAAAACAGCTGTTGATAGCTTTTAAAATTAAGGCTATCGGCAAAAAAAAGAAATATCTATGGCTGAATACAAATAATGTTATGAAAATGGATTAGTTACACATTGTATATGTGAATGGTTGTTTTTAAGGGATCATGTTTTGTACACAGTGGCTGTTACAATACTTATCTAAAACATAATCAGAGCATAGTTCAAGTATTAAGTTATATTAGTTTTTTATTTAATTAATCTATTATTAGATTAATTTATATTTTTAATTATAAAGTTAACTAGGTGTTTAGCAAATCGTATATAATGATGGGAGAGGGTTCAAACTAATGGTATTTGATCCTAGAACTCGGTAAGAGTAACAGTATCCTACCCTTATGTTCTCAGGCGCTCGCTGTAGTTCGCTAGCGTTCACGCATGAGAATGGGTGCAGTCACACCAGGGGCCCTATTTTTGAAATTGGTGAGATGGTGAGTGATTGAGTCACTCAACTCTCAAGTTATTTGTTTCTAATTATAATATGAATTCACGAATAAAAATAAAAATATTCCCAGCTAACTTAATGAGTTCAGTCCCACAACATCTATTTATATCATTTTAATAGGCATTTATTCTTAAAAATTCATAATTTAAATATAGACATCATATACATTGAGTATCTCACCAATCCAACCATTTTCACTCACCAAGCAATAGGCTGTTGAGTGAAAACGCGTGAGTTGACAGGAAACAAGCTTCTTCTTCTTCTTCTCTTTTGTGGGAAGTAATAATAGTAATCATGGAAAGCCTTTCCAATTAGGTTATGTTTACTTTTTGATACTAAATATTTAAATGCCTTCGGATATTTGAACTATTTATAAAATACCTTGCAACTAAATTGACCTATACATTTACCAAGATAGTTTAGTTAAAGACACGAAGAATGAGGTAATTCCTTAAATTGGTCAATGTTTACATTTGGCTTTCTAGTTTGACAGATGTATCGTCTGAAACGTTGACATCCCACTTTGTGGTTTAAACAATGCTACCATCAGCTGATAGGTGAATTGACGAGTGACTCACTACTCAACTCTCAACCGTTTCAAAAATAGGCCCCCAGACCAACGTTAAGTGCTACTGCGATTCAAACTCGCGAACCAATAAACATAAAAGAAGGCATCAGTGTTAAGGGGATAAATTAACGTTGATCTACGAGACGATGCGGAATTTTCTGATACGTGATGTAAGCTGTAGTTTACCTTTAGGGCTTTAGGTCTACTAGATCGAGTGCTGACGAGTGCGAATGTGATCTATAACGAGCAGGAGTGAACGCCAAAAATGGTGGGAGTTCACTATCGTTGAACCAGGGTGAACCTGTCTTGCCCTGCAAATATTCGGAATGGGATCATGCTGCTTTAGGCCTTGAAAGAGCGCTTAGGAACGATCCATGCTGAAAATTTGTTTATCAATGAAAAGAGGCTTTTTCAAAAAGTTTTAATCGGTGTTTAACAACCAAATAGGATCTACATCTGGTATCATAACTATGTGTGTTTTAGTACATCCTAACTTCTGATATTTTACGTATAAGAATCTAATAATTGGTTCATATTCGCATTAACTAATTTGTTCACTAATAAACCTACACCAGGCAGATACCTAAAGATCAATTTTAACTTGTTCGTTGTGAATGTTTTCTAGGCCTAGTAAACACGTAGTGCCATGTTTAATTGTTAGTAATCTTTACATTTTTGTTCTTCACCACTGTAAAGATGGAAAAATGTACCACGCACACTCTATGATTGTCAAGCTAAACGTTAAAAAATCGGTTAACATGAAAAAGTACGTCCTTAAAATCCGCTATTTCATATAGTATGCACGACAAAAAAACATTTCTGTACTCGTAATTTCCTTTTCATTCTCTGATCTCAATAAGAAACCCAAAAATTCTTCACAGCTGTCTTTTGAATAATAGTGAAAAGAAACTGTTGCAACAGCAACCGGTTAATGAACAGTTAACATTAAAAACATGTTTCTAAATAGCAGTTGCATACGAAAAAGTAATAGTTCCTCTAATCGGTTCCGTAGTTTGAAGGGGAAAGAGGAATGACGGGAGGGGTTTTACCTCCCCTACATGCGCGGAAATTTTCTGCGCATGGACTCGTTAAGAAAATTCAATAATAGTCATCAGGAGAAGCTAAAGGTTCATATCTGTTTTTGATAACGGTTTTGTAGGGTTGATTAGACGTCTGGACACGAGATGGGGTTGATTTGGACTTTCTATTTCCTACGGTTCGAAAGTCAGGAGAGTTTACTGTTTCATTAAGGCATAGCTCCATTGAATTATGTTCGTTAATGTGAGATGAATCGGAAATGAAAAGTTTGTGTGGTGGGGCCACAAAACATTCGTCTAACATGGGATGCTTACCATTGTTAACAGCACTTGTACCTACTTGGTTCGGGTGTTGATGTTGACAATGCATAGTCATGGTCACGTAAGGTTAGAACTGGCGGTTTCAAAACCGTGTTTGTCCCGTTCATTATCACTCTTGCTTAGGTCTTGAAAGTATTAAATACGAAAGAAAAGTATTTACAACACTCCTAACGCTCGAAAGATCGTATCTCAAATCTTTCTGCTATTTCACAATAAAATGAAAATAATAATCGGACAAATACTAACTCGTGTAAACAAACAAGTCATAAACCCTTATTGTTTTGTATTGTTGTATCTTTTGCCATAATGTTTACCTTTTTTGTTTACAAACATTCTCATTTTGACATTTCAGATAGTGAGTAAAAGCGCTGTCTATACGGAACCAGCTTTAACTATTCCATGCATCAGCGCTAATTTCTCCTCTGCTTTTCGGCGGAGGAACTAAACAAATTGGATGTCCCTACTTAGAGGGTTCTGTATACATTGCCATTGGTTACCGAGATATTGAAAGTGGTAAACACAGTACGTTGTCTCAATGTTAACCTTATGGGAAATAAGTAAAATTCTATATCTCGCTTATTTCTCAGCATATCTTGATAAAAGTTGGTAAATGGCTTCTTCTAGTTCAATTCTACTAAATATTGAATTAAAACCAACCAGTTTAAAAATACCTGTAGCAGCAAACCTGCATACTCATTCCCCATGTTATTCTTATGGAGCTTACAAAAAAATGTCAAATCTCGCTATGTTGGATTAAAATTGTTGTTTTGTGTTTGAAATTCGCTGAGTATGCAGGTCTGCTGCAACGGGGGTATTTGAAAATATGAATTCGTTAAAAAGATATGCTCACATAAAAATTCATCCCTATACATTTCTTAAGGACGTTTAATTTTTTAAAGATTTTTTTTAAGAATTATCTCATATCTCCGGTCCTAATTAAGGTATGTAGTTCTTTAGAAGTGGTGCATTTTCAGGTTCTTTGGTGTTGTTCATATCATATTTTAATATGATTAAATAACCCCGTTGCAGCAGACCTGCATACTCAGCGAATTTCAAATGCAAAACAACATATTTTAATCCAACATAGCGAGATTTGACATGTTTTTGTAAGCTCCATAAGAATAATATGGGGAATGAGCTTTAATTTTTCAATACTAAAAGTTGATAGTTTCGAGATATTTCGGGAAAACCTAAAAATGGTTATGGAGGAGTTTGCTGCTTCAGGTGTGTTTAAACTGGTTGGTTTTAATTCAATATTTAGTAGACCTGAACTAGAAGAAGCCATTTACCAAGTTTTAGCGAATTTCCCCTATAGGGAAGAAGCTGTTACCGTAGGTCTCATAAGACCTAAGCCCGAGACCATCATAACTTTTCTTTTTGAGGTCCCCAGATGCCAAAAACACCATTCGTTCATTTTCATATATATATATATATATATATGTGTGTGTGTGTGTGTGTGTGTGTGTGTGTGTGTGTGTGTGTGTGTGTGTGTGTGTGTGTGTGTGTGTGTGTGTCTTTAAGCACGATAACTCGCGTAAAAATGGTCCGATCTTAATGAAATTTGGCATGAACGTGTAAAGTAGTAATTATTCGGACGAGTTCATAAACCAGCCCGATCGGACTACCGGAAGGGGGGGTAAAGGGGGGTAAACCCCCCAAAAAGGGTTTTTTGAGTTTTTTACATAGAAAAATAAAAATAATCACATTTTTGTTAGCACTATTGAATTCAGCTCAAAAAAACAAACAATTTAGTGTTTTGAATCACTGCTCTATGTCCATTGGTTACCGAGATATTGAAAGTGGTAAACACAGAACGTTGTCCCAATGTTAACCTTATGGGAAAATAAGTAAATTCTACTAGAGGCTTGAAGGGGCTAACAGCCCCTAAGCATAATCCTTCTTTACTATAGTCACAGATGAAGGCTAATCTCCATAGTTCTTCATCTGTGCTATAGTACAAAATACCTTCTTAGAAAATAGGCTTTGGATCCACAAAATTATGATTATTTCTAGAATCTATCTATCTATCTATATTACTAATTCTGTAAGCGATTTTTTAAAATCAAAATTGTGAGAGTTTGACAGCTTGCAGGATGATGGGGGAGGGCTCAAATTAAAGGTCTTGGTCCCAGGGGGTCGGGAAAAATATCAGATTATATCAAAATCTACCAGAAAATGAGAAATAACGAAAAATATCTTCCATTTAAAATGCATTGGGATTGAAAAACGTCTGCTTTGTTTACATTAAACATGTGGTGCTAATGCTTGATTCAAAGCCTTTTGGTAGATGTTGACATGTGGGAATTTTTTCAAAATGCAGCTAACTATGTACGTTCAATGTAACAAAATATATTTTAAATTTAAGATTTTCAGATTTTATAATAATTAGGGGTTTGAGTTTTTCCATAATTTAAAATTATAAAAAGCTAAGTACGTTTGTTTAGTTTATGTTATAACGATGCAGATTTAATACCAAAATGATCTATATAATTACGTAAGGGAAATTTTTGCGCCGAAATCGTGGGCGTTTGGAAGGTCGCAGGATGATGGGAGGGGGCTGAAATTGAAGGTCTCCATCTCAGGGACTCGGGGAAAATACTAAAATTGCTTTAAGCTTAGTATATAATTAGAAATAACGTAAAATATCTGCCATTTAAAAACCATTAGGATGTAAAAAGGTCTGCTTTGTTTCTTAAAACCAAATGCTAGATATAATCATAATTTTATGGATCCAAAAGCCTATTTTCTAAGAAGGTATTTTGTACTACAGTAAAGAAGGATTACGTTTAGGGGCTATTAGCCCCTTCAAGCCTCTAGTCTATCTATATTATTAATTCTGTAAGCGATTTTTTTCAATCAAAATTGTGAGAGTTTGACAGCTCGCAGGATGATGGGAGATGGCTCAAATGAAAGGTCTCGGTCCCAGTGGGTCGGGAAAAATATCAGATTATGTCCAAATGTACCATAAAATGAGAAATAACGAAAAATATCTTCCATTTAAAATGCATTGGGATTGAAAAACGTCTGCTTTGTTTACATTAAACATGTGGTGCTAATGCTTGATTCAAAGCCATATGGTAGATGTTGACATGTGGGAATTGTTTCAAAATACAGCTAACTATGCACGTTCAATGTACTATAACAAAGAATATTTTAAATTTAAGATTTTCTGATTTTATAATAATTAAGGGTTTGAGTTTTTCATAACTAAAAATTATAAAAAGTTAAGTACGTTTGTTTAGTTGATGCAGATTTAATACCGAATAAATGATCTATATATATATATATATATATATATATATATATATATATATATATATATATATATATATAATTACGTAAGCGAAATTTTTGCGAAGAAATTGTGGGCGTTTGGAAGGTCGCAGGATGGGGGGGGGGGTGAAACTGAGGGTCTCCATCTCAGGGACTCGGGAAAATACTGAAATTGCTTTAAGCTTACTATAAGGTGAGAAATAACGTAAAATAGCTGTCATTTAAAAACCATTAGGACATAAAAAGGTCTGCTTTGTTTAATTAAAACCAAATTATAGAACTAATCATAATTTTGTGGATCCAAAGCCTATTTTCGAAGAAGGTATTTTGTACTATAGCACAGATGAAGGACTATGGAGATTAGCCTTCATCTGTGACTATAGTAAAGAAGGATTATGCTTAGGGGCTGTTAGCCCCTTCAAGCCTCTAGTATATATATATATATATATATATATATATATATATATATATAGTAAAGAAGGATTATGCTTAGGGGCTGTTAGCCCCTTCAAGCCTCTAGTATATATATATATATATATATATAGATCATTTATTTCTTGTCGGAAGCCCTCTTCTCGCTCTTCCAGAGCCAACATGAGAAGGAGTACCCACCAATCGACTCTCAAGATGGCAGCTCGTTCAAGCTATGTCTCAGCATTTTTGGAAGCGGTGGAAACAAGACTATCTCCATTCTCTACAGCAACGAAATCCCCTGAAGCAAACATCAAAGAAGGCGACCTTGTCTTAATCCACGAAGAGAATTCTCCACCCCTCAGCTGGAGGATAGGTCGTGTCTCAGCTACATCCCCTGGACCTGACGGTACGTCCTGAGTGCGCGCCAGTTCCGATTCCGACTCAGATTCAGATTTTCTGCGACAGGAATGACACTTGCATTTTAACGGAAGTGGCCGTAGTGGCCGCCGGAAGCACAGCTTGCACGCAGGTGCCTGCTCACCGGAATGTATTATTCATTCCGGTTGCGGATTCCAGTTTCCGATTGCTCCAGCCGCCATTTTAAATAAATAGCAAAATTTAATTTTGAAACCTAATTTCAGCATTTTAATGGATTTACCAGCTTTAATCTCTCATATTGTGAGAAACCCACCAATCCGGGATTAAATACTCATAGCATATTCAAACAGAGATATAGTAGATAAATGTTGGAAAGAAATTTCGTTGGAACTCGGCGTTGAAGGTTAGTGAAACAACCTATTTGTGCAAGATCAATACTTCTAAATTTATGTTCAATGACGACTGTAGGCCTAGTGGATAAGACAAAATAAGGATTTTTTTACAAATAAAGCAGCTTATTCAAACTTAAAAGAATAATGGTCTGTTCAAGACACAGGAACTAAATGTAAAATTTGAAATGATAGGTTTATATCAGTCAGCTAAAATGGTTTGTAGCGTGTTAAAATATTCCTTATGCGCCTCCAACCTTTTGTAAGTCCATTGTTGTTTCCTTATCTGCTCGTCGCACTATCTCAATATTTTTTTTTGTTAATTTACACGAACTAGAAAGACTTGAGTCTTGAGATAAGGTACACAAATTAAATCCTGACTATGTCAAAGTTGCGAGCATACATTTGTTAAGCTTGCTTTGCTGCCGTTTAGGCTACCATTATAAAATAATTAATTGCTTCGTGGCTTTGTTTGCCACTCTCCGACATCTTTTCCGCAGAGGCCTCCTAAATTACCAATTTGCCGTGTAAATTAATTAATAACACTTATTAAATTAGGCATTATTACATTACCGGTACTGGTGAAATAATATACACAACATTGGCAACAATATTGCCTGCTCGCCGAGTCGGCGAAGCCTTTCATGCCTCCACTATGGCCACCGACAAAAAATCTGAATCAGACTAAACAGGCGCCGATAATCTGAAACTGAATCGGAATCGGAACCGGCGTGCACTCAGGACGTACCGTGACGGACTTGTACGAGTTGTACACCCTCGCACCAACAAAGGATCTCTCACTCGGGCTGTCACCAAGGTGTCACCCTTCCCAACAGAAGATTAATCCCAAATATCATCATAACTCCCATCAGATTTTAGTTTATGTTTCTCATTTTTTCAGTGAACCCCAGTGTGGTTCACGGGCGGGGGTATGTTGAGTTAATTTTATATAGTTTTTTTTGTTTGTACCAAAAACAGATGGCATTGATTTTGTTCTCTTTTGTTGTTGTTAAATTCAAATTTTGCATGTGTCCAACAATGGATTATTGAAGTGGCAAGTTAGATGAAGCCTAGAAGAACAGGAAGATCCCAAATCTCTCTCTTTTAAATAATTTTTTGTAATCTATAATAAAGTTTGTTGTACTAAAAATGTCTACTGAATACTCAATACCAAATGTTATCAAAATCGGTTAGTAAATAACGGAGATGTCGGTTTTTAAATATTTGCCATAAGAATAACATTGGACAACGTACTGCATTTACCCCCGAACTAAAATATTAATTATCTCCGCAACCAGTTGACGTAAACTAATTATTCAAAAGACTAGATTATTTGGTTTTTATAGTCAAGTTTGATGGTTGCAAGTGTATTAAATTTTCTTTAGAAATCACAGATTTTGTGAAATTTGAAAAATATGAATTTTTTAACACTTAAACCCCCATAACTTCTGAACCTGAATTTTTACAGACATGCGGGTGGTGTCATTTTGTTTGCCATCTTAAGCACTAAAAACCATAAAATTTTCATCAAAATCGTTAGAGCCATTTTTGAGAAATTTGAATTTTTGTCATTTTTATGGGTTTTTATGGGGTAAATACCCTTTAAGAATCAAAAATCCAAGAAAATGAAAAACTCACTTGGAGATACCACGGCTTTATACTTACTTGCCAAATGTAATGAAAATCGGACCACTGGTGTCGTCTCTAGCTTTGTTTACATACACACACACTCACACACACACACACACACACACACACACACACACACACACACACACACACACACACACACACACAGACAGACAAACAGACACCACGCCAAAAACCCCTTTTTTAGATTCAGGGAGCACTAAAACGAATATATCCACTAACAACTCAAATTCGAAAATTTTTACGAAAACTATACTTTCTCCATATACCATGCCTAGGTGGGAGAAAGTAAACAATCGTCCTATCGCTTTCATAGGGCTTCCCCAAAAATAGGCATTACATTAGGAGTTTGGACCCTATGACATCATTTTTCAATGGGGGGGGGGGTGTCAGGCGTGACGATAGGATGATTGTACCGGTAGGATTGAAAACCGGTTTGCCTAAATATTTCAAAAATGATTTTAAATTCATAGCTCAAGGTAGTCAAAGAAATTCACGTTCCGCTTCTCTCACTTTGCGTATGCCTCAGCACAGGACAGCAGTCTATGACGGGGCTTTTGTTGTGACTGCTTGCCGTTTATGGAATGACCTTCCTGATTCCCTGAAGTCAATTGAAGAACATTGTCGGTTTGTGGCGGCACTCAAAAATTGTTCTTTCAACGGATGTCCTTGGCTGGTGCGTTGTAGGTGTTTTCGTCTTGAGCGGGGTCACTGATGGATGAATGTTTGAGTGAATGAGTGTAGTTTAAATTGATATAGTTATTCTCCCTTATGTAAATATATTAAGTCTTTGCAAATTAGTAAAGTAAAATAAAAATATAGACTCACATTTTGTATTACAGGTTAAGTGTGAGAGGGCCATGTGGCCCTAACTTTGCCTGGTAAAATAAAGAATTTTTCATTTCATTTCATTGTAGGGAGGGGGTCCAAAAATGGCCAAAAAACGATGACGTAGTCTATGGACGGCCCCTTACTCGTGATACTTGCCGTTTGCGTCTTTTGTAAAATTATTTCTGCCATTTATATATTTCAATATATATTTCTTTGTCTATGAAAATACTATCATAGATATCCCTTTATCGATGAGTGAACGAAGTGAACGAGTCTATGTATCAGCGGAGTTGAAGATTCGTTGTCCGTCACTGTGTGTGTGTGTATGTACGTAACGCGATTACTCAAAAACCGCTACACTAATCATTTCCAAATTTCGCACAAACGTTTAGTATCATACAGGGAATATGCCATTAAATTTTGAAGCATACTGGTTTAGTATTTCTTGAGTAATTTAATATTTTAACTTTCTAAAATCATCATAAGTTTAACATTGGACAATAATTTACTGTAATAAACTACGGGATACAAATAAAGATTGTTTCAAAATAAAAGGAAAATAACAGTGGAATTTAGAAAAAAAAGTATTTCACGAAACACTTAAATGACATGCTACATGCCTATCAACTGTCAGTTTTTTTAGACCACGTTAAAATGTTTATTATTAAAAAAGCAAAGCATAAAAATATAAAAATTCAGATCGATCATTTCTGTTTTGTTGCCGTAGTCGAGATAGTTTATATGAATGACGCTAGATGGAACCAACAGGAACACATTGTTATGTTCTTTTTACTATCAGCTGATTCCATATATTCATGTGAAAATATTTATTGTTTGTTTCTTTTAGGTAAAAGTAATAAAACGTTAAAAAACAATGAGTAAAGATACTATTGCATATATAAAAGTACGTTGATGGAACAAATGTGAATTTTATCCCAGCAAACGCAATTTTTGTATAAAATTGCGATAAAAAATATATTTTTATAGCGCAAATCGTATTAATAACAAACTTTTGTACCAAGAAGGATGCATGCGATCAGTTATATTAAGACAAATTAAATGTGTATGAAATTGAATTGAGAATGTAGGATGTTGTAGATGTGTAGATTAATGATTTGTTTCCTACATAATTTTATTATACATAATCAGGCACGAAATTCACAAAAATAATAATTAATTTTGCATATATAGTAGTATAATTAGTTTTATAATAATAAAGTCAGGATAGCCAGATTCAAAAATAAGAGGATTAGGTCGCGGATCCATGGACGGCTCATCATTGGCGCCGTCCTCGTGACCAGTTATTCCGCACCACTCAAGCGTATCAAGAACCCGAGCAAGAGCTCTGGGAGCTTCCGTAGGCCAAGGCAAAGAATAAGCAGAAGCTTAATAAAACCGAAAAAGGCGATCCAAAAGGCGAGGATCTAAAAGGATAAAAACCCGGATCTCTGCGCCACTAAAATTGTATATACGAGACTGATTACGAATGGGGTTGTTATCCTTGCTGGACGGAAAATATGCCCCTGGCAGATCCAGGTTTACTGTGGATTTATCCAATGTCAATGACTACTTTATTGTCCCCCGCCTCCTGGGTGATGAATATGTCCGTGACTACGCTCACGGGATTATATGGTTCGCTTACTTCTTTCTTTAAGTATCCTAAACAGTAACCGATAGTGATTTTAGAAACTAAACAAATGTAAATGGTATTTTTCCAAAGTAAAATTGTCGCATAATTAAAAAGCAAATGCTGGTTTACACGGTAGAAAAAAAGCATTCAAATCATCATGGCTTTAAGCCCCCCCCATGTTCTTTTGCAAACAACCGCTTTGGCGGGAAGGCGTGGGGGGCGAAGCCCCCCCCATGTCCTTTTGCAAACAACTGCTTTCGCGGGAGGGCGTGGGGGGCAAAGCCCCCCCATGTTCTTTTGCAAACAACCGATTTGGCGGGAGGCCGTGGGGGACAAAGCCCCCCCATGTCCTTTTGCAAACAACAGCTTTTGTGGGAGGGCGTGGGGGGCAAAGCTCCCTCCATGTCCTTTTGCAAACAACCGCTTTGGCGGGAGGGCGTGGGGGGGCGAAGCCCCCCCCTGTTCTATTTACAAACAACTGCTTTGGCGTGTAATTAGTCGCTGATAGTTTTTTAGAGCTACGTTTATTTAAATACTATTAGTAAAAAAGCATGTAAACCATCATGGCTTTTTAATCATGGGCAGTTAGGGGGGGGTGTGGGGGGCGAAACCCCCCCCCATGTCCTTTTTAAAACAAGTGCTTTGGCTTGTAATTATTTGCTGATAGTTTTGTAGATCAGGGTTTGTTTCTAATTACCTCAATAATTACTTCTCCGAGGTCGGACTTAGAGTCGGTAGTAGTGGATCGATTTCAAGAGTGTCTTCTTTAGTGGGCCAGAATGTAGGATCTAGCCTTTTTTTTGTCTCCAACAAGTGAAGAAGAGGTTTTAACAGCAATAAAGTTGCTTAAGTCAAGTAACTCTTCTGGATATGACGGTGTCTCATCGAAAATCTTGAAGTCGTGTGCTTTTAGTTTATCTTCGCCTCTTGTTCACATTATAAATTCGTCTTTCCATTGTGGACAATTTCCATAATTGCTGAAGACTGCAACAATCAAACCATTGCCTAAAATAAAAAATGCTCGTATTCCTGAACATTTTAGACCAATTTCAATCCTGTCAACCTTTTTCAAAGATAATTGAAAAGGTATTTCTGAACCGTTTATCTTCATTTTTGACATCCTTTTCATGACATCCTTTTCAAAAACCAATTTGGATTCCGTAAGAACACTTCGACTGTTGATGCTTTATTTAACTTTGTATCGACTTTGTCCTCCTCTCTTGACCAGAAGGAACATTCATTAGGTTTGTTTCTTGATTTAAGCAAGGCTTTTGATGTTGTGGATCATTCCATTTTGCTTGAAAAGATGGAAAAATAGGCTTCAGAGGAAAGTCGTATGACTGGGTATCATCGTACCTACGGAACAGGACGCAAGTCGTTTCAGTTCCATATATAGATGATTTAGATTTTCTTAAGATGAGGGACTCGGAAAAATTGCCAATGCGGTATGGTGTACTACAGGGCAGTATTTTAGGCCCGATCTTGTTTCTTATTTTCATTAATGACATTGCTATAAGTGTTTCTAAAGCTAATCTGTGTTTGTTTGCGGATGACACTTCTCTTGCTCTTTCCAACAAGAGTCTTGAAAAACTGGAGGTGGAAATGTTTAACGAAGCAAATTCGATCATGCAATGGTTATCTGATAATCGTCTTGCTATAAATGCAGCTAAGACAAAGGTTGTAAATTTTTTCTTGAGAAAAAGGGATGGTTCCGAGATCAACCAATTATTAGTAGGTGACTTTGAAGTGATATCATCTTCTAGTACGAACTTTTTAGGGATAACTATAGATTCCAATCTCAACTTTCATGAGCATATTGACGGTGTATCCAAAAAACTAAGTCGGGTTCTCTTCCTTCTACGCAGGCTTTCTTATTTCTCAAATCGTGAAATCCTTCTCACCGCTTATTATGGATGTTTCTTTCCCATCCTCGCTTATGGTGTTGCAATTTGGGGACACAACAGCTCGAAATCGAAAATAATTTTCAAAGCCCAGAAAAAGGCTTTACGAATTATATTTGGCCTTGGTAGACTGACATCTTGTAGAGGCAAATTTAGAGAAAACAACATCCTAACGTTTCCTACAATTTACATTTTCAATTGTTTGATATTTTTGAGAAACAACTTAGATCTGTTCCTTCATCAACCTCCTTCAAAATTTAATCTCCGGAAAACTAATCCCTTACCGTTACCTCAACATAGAACCACATTTTTCCAGCAACATACCTTTTACTCTTCCATCAAGCTTTTCAACCACCTCCCTTCATCCCTAAAAAATCAAACAAACGCCATAAAATTAAAAAAAAGTTGAAAGAGTTTCTTATTCTCAAGGAATTTTATAGCTTAGAGGAATACTATTTCTAAGTCATTTGTTTATTTTGAGACGTTATGTTTTTAACTGTGTATAAATTGTATATATAGCCTACATATAGATTGTTGACGATTGTTTTGCACATTTGTGTTTCTGACAGAAAATGATTTGATTTGATTTGATTTGATGAGAGCTAGGTTCATTTAATACTAATAGAAAAAAACATGTAAACCATCATGGCTTTATAATTATAGGTAGTGGAAAGGGGGGGTTCGGGGGGGCGAAGCCCCCCCATGACTCTTAGCAAACAACTGCTTTGGCGTGTAACTGTTTTAAGTCGCTCATAATCTTGTAGAGCTAGATTTACACAGTAAAAAAAACATTCAAACTAATAAGGCTTCTTAATCATGGGCAGTGTAATGACGAAGATGTGGGGGAACGAAGCCCCCCCATGTCCATTTGCAAACAACTGCAATGGTGTGTAACTGTCATTAGTCGCTCATAATGTTGTTGAGCTAGACTTACACTGTAGAAAAAAAGCATTCAAACTATCATGGCCTCTTAATCATGGGCAGTGTAAAGGGAGGGTGTGGGGGGGCGAAGCCAACAGTGCAATGGTGTGTAACTGTCATTAGTCGCTCATAATGTTGTTGAGCTAGATTTACACAGTAGGAAAAAAGCATTCAAACTATCATGGCTTCTTAATCATGGGCAGTGTAAAGGGGAAGGTGAGGGGGGCGAAGCCCCCCCAAGTCCTTTTGCAAACACCACTTTGGCGGGAGGGCGTGGTGGGCGAAGCTATGTTTATTTAATACTATTCGAAAAAAAGCATTTAAACCATCATGGCTTTAATTATGGGCAGTATAAAGAGGGAAATGTGGGGGGGGCGAAGCCCTCCATGTCCCTTTGCAAACAACCGCTTTGTGGGGAGGACATGCGGGGCCAAAGCCCCCATTTTCTTTTTACAAACAACTACTTTGGCGTGTAATTAGTCGCTGATAGGTTTGTAGAGCTAGGTTTATTTAAATACTATTATTAAAAAAGCATGTAAACCATCATGGCTATTTAATCATGGGCAGTTTAAGGGGGGGGTGGGGGGGCGAAACCCCCCCCATGTCTTTTTTAAAACAACTGCTTTGGCGTGTAATTAGTTGCTGATAGTTTTGTAGAGCTAGGTTCATTTGATAATAATAGAAAAAAAAACATTTAAACCATTATGGCTCTATAATCATGGGCAGTGCAAAGGGGGGGGAGGTGTGGGGGGCGAAGCCCCTCCTTTTGCAAACACCTGCTTTGGCGGGAGGGCGTGGGGGGCGAGGCTATCCTATACTCTTATATGAGTAATGTTATCGTGCTTGCTTGCTTGTATGCTTGCACATTTATCTCAAAAACGCTCCGAGGATTTCCTTCAAAGTCTGGAAATAAGTAATTTATGAATCAAAAACGTCTTTTACGCAGATTACTTGGCCAGAGAAAATCTAATAACGTAATAAATTGAATTTTAAAGTTGTAAATTTTTAACATTAGCCTTATGGGTTGCCGTGATAGCAACGAAAATAAACAAGGAAAGTGTAAACAAATGAAGTAATCATAACAGCTGTTTGGAATTTACAGCTATATCAAGGGAAAATACAGCAGGTGGGATGAAGAGTCCATGGAGTAATAAAAAAGGTTTATATTAATAAATTTTATGACATTGAAATATTTTATAGTAACTAGATGAACTGGTAAACATGAAATAACACCGAGCAAGGCTCGGTCCACCAGGTACTGTTTATTTAATATGATTAGAAAAAAAGCATTTAAACCATCATGGCTTTATAATTATGGGCAGTGTAATAAGGGGGGTGTGGGGGGCGAAGCCCCTTATTTCCTTTTGCAAATAACCGCTTTGGCGAGAGGGCGGGGGGGGCGAAGCCCCCCCATGTTCTTCCTACAAACAACTGCTTTGGCGTGTAATTAGTCGCTGATAGTTTTGTAGAGCTAGGTTTATTTAATACAATTCATAGAAAAGCATGTTAACCATCATGGCTTTATAATCATGGTCAGTTTAAAGGGGGGGGGCGAAGCCCCCCATGTCCTTTTTAAAACAACTGCTTTGGCGTGTAATTAGTTGCTGGTAGTTTTGTAGAGCTAGGTTCATTTAGTACTAATAGAAAAAAACATTTAAAACACCATGGCTTTATAATCATGGGCAGTGCAAAGGGGGGGTGAGGGGGGGCGAAGCCCCCCCATGTCTTATTGCAAACAGCTGCTTTGGTGTGTAACTGTTAAGAGTTTCTCATAATCTTGTATAGCTAGATTTACACAGTAAAAAAAGCATTCACACTGTCATGGCTTCTTAATCATGGTCAGTGTAAAGGGAAAAGTCCTTTTTAAAACAACTCCTTTTGCGTGTAATTTGCTGATAGTTTTTTAGAGCTAGGTTCAATTAATACTAATACAAAAAAATATTTAAACCATCATGGCTTTATAATCATGGGCAGTGCAAAGGGAGGGGGTGTGGGGGCGAACCCCCATGTCCTTTTGCAAACAACCGCTTTGGCGGGAGGACGTGGGGGGCAAAGCCCCCATTTTCTTTTTACAAACAACTTCTTTGGCGTGTAATTAGTCGCTGATAGGTTTGTAGAGCTAGGTTTATTTAAAAACTATTATTAAAACAGCATGTAAACCAACATGGCTTTATAATCATGGGCAGTCGAAGGGGGGGGGGGTGTGGGGGGGCGAAGCCCCCCCATGTCCTTTTTTAAACAATTGCTTTTGCGTGTAATTAGTTGCTGATTTTTTTTAGAGCTAGGTTCATTTAATACTATTAGAAAATACCCCCGTTGCAGCAATCCTGCATACTCAGCTAATTTCAAATGCAGAGTAACATATTTCGTTCCAACATAGCGAGATTTGACTTGTTTTTTTAAGCTCCATAAGAATAACATGGGGAATGAGTGTGCAGGTTTGCTGCTACAGGTATATTAAAACTGACTGGTTTTAATTCAATATTTAGTAGATCTGAGCTAGAAGAGTCCATTTACCAAGTTTTATCAAGTAATGTTGAGAAATAAACGAGATATATAATTTTACTTATTTCCTGTAAGGTTAACATTGGGACAACGTACTGTGTTTACCAGGTTCAATATCTCGGTAACCAATGGAAATAAAGCAGTGATTAAAAATACTAAATTATTTGCTTTTCATGCTGAATTCAACGGTGCCAACAAAAATTCGATAAATTTTATTTTTCTATGTAAAAAACTAAAAAAAACATTTTTTGGGGGGTTTATCCCCCTTTAACCCCCCTTCCTGTGGTCCGATCGTGCTGCTTTACGAACTCGTCCGAGTGATTACCACTTTACATGTCTGTAACAAATTTTATTAGAATCGTACCATTTTGCGTCCGCTATCGTGCTAACAGACACACACACACATACACACACACACACACATATATATATATATATATATATATATATATATATATACTCAAACGAATGGTGTTTTTTGCTTCTGGGGGCTCCAAAACGAAAAGTTATTATGGTCTTGGGCTTACGTCTTACCATGAGACCTATGGTAAAAGCTTCTTCCCTATAGGGGAAATTCGCTAAAAACATTTAAACCATAATGGCTTTGTAATCATGGGCAGTGCAAAGGGGGGGGGTGTGGGGGGCGTAGATATGTTTATTTAATACTATTAGAAAAAAAGCATTTAAACCATCATGGCTTTATAATTATGAGCAGTGTAATGAGGGGTCCTTTTGCAAATCACCGCTTTGGCGTGAGGGCGTGGGTTGGCGAGGCCTCCCATGTTCTTCCTAAAAACAACTGCTTTGGCGTGTAATTAGTTGCTGATAGTTTTGTAGAGCTAGGTTCATTTAATAATAATAGAAAAAAACATTTAAACCACCATGGTTTTATAATCATTGGCAGTGCAAAATAGGGGGGTGTAGGGGGGCGAAGCTTCCTCATGTCCTTTTTAAAACAACTGCTTGGGCGGAAGGGCGTGGGGGGCGAAGCCCCTTCATGTTCTTTTTACAAACAACTGCTTTGGCGTGTAATTAGTCGCCGATAGTTTTGTAGAGCTAGGTTTATTTAATACTATTAGTAGAAAAGCATGTTAATCATCATGGCTTTATAATCATGGTCAGTTTAAAGGGGGAGGTGTGGGGGGCGAAGCCCCCCCATGTCCTTTTTAAAAGAACTGCTTTGGCGTGTAATTAGTTGCTGATAGTTTTGTAGAGCTAGGTTCATTATTTAATACTAATTGAAAAAACATTTAAACCATCATGGCTTTATAATCATGGGCAGTGTAAAGGAGAGTTGTGGGGGGGCCAAGCCCCCCCATGTCCATTTGCAAACAACTACTTTGGCGTGTAACTCTTATTAGTCGCTCGTAATCTTTTAGAGCTAGATTTACACGGTAAAAAAAGCATTCAAACTATCATGGATTCTTAATGTTGGGCAGTGTAAAGGCGAAGGTGTGGGGGGCGAAAACCCCCAATGTCCTTTTGCAAACATCTGCTTTGTGGGATGGCGTGGAGAGCGAAGCCCCCCCATGTCCTTTTACAAACAACTGCTCTGCCGTGTAATTAGTCGCTTGGAGAGCCATCGATAGTTTTGTAGAGCTAAGTCTATTTAATGCTATTAGAAAAAAAGCATTTAAACCATCATGGCTTTATAATTATGGGCAGTATAAAGAGGGGGATGTGGAGGGGGTAAAGCCCCCCATGTCCTTTTGCAAACAACCGCTTTGTGGGGAGGACGTGGGGGGCGAAGCCCCCCCATTTTCTTTTTACAAACAACTGCTTTGGCGTGTAATTAGTCGCTGATAGTTTTGTAGAGTTAGGTTTATTTAAATACTATTATTAAAAAAGCATGTAATTAAATAAATAAATAAATAAACTGAGATTGAGATTGAGATTGAGACTGAGATTGATCACTTGTGTTGCTTACAGCATTGCATACAATACAGTACTTTGGTACCTATATTCACTTGAGTAACATTTAATTGTCTCAAATTATGACACTCATTCATACATACATACATACATACTGTGCATATAGATAAATATTAAAGAATCATTAATAAGTGTAAAAATGTAAAATTAAATTATTCTACTTCACTGATATATATGTACAAACAAACTGGTAACTTTAGTTATTACATAACTTAAATTGAAAAAAAATGCAAAACTGACTAAAAAACATTCACAACACAAGTTCACTGACTGTATTAAAAAAAACATTACATTAAAATTGACTTCCCTGAAATTAGGTAGCCCCTTAGGAAAATCCTGTATTGGGGTACCAATTGAACAAAAGACAGTGGCGAGTGGATATAAATAAAATTTACAATAACAAAAATTAACATTGTATAACAAAAGAATAATATTTTTGCCGTTTTATAAAATAATAACTTTCACTATGGGAGGGATGGAGCAATCATAATGAGGAAGAGAAATTATTAACGAAAAAAGTCCATGTTTGATACTGTTAAAAGTTGATGTTTCGTACAGTTTCGGGTAGTTTATTAAAGAGCTTAGGGCCTGCAAACAAGAAAAATGATTTAAACATTTCCAATCTAGGCCTAACTACATAAAATGTTCTATCCCTTCCTCCTCTTAAACTATAATTGCTCACAACCATATCCCAGTTCCCTGATTTCACGTAAAAAAGCCTCGTGACCTTAAAGATATATAGATACCTGAGAGGCAAAACTTTTAGGTTTTGAAACAGTGGAAAAGAGGGTTCTCTTGGTGACTTTCATAAAATGGTACAAATAATCTTTTTCTGACAGACAATTAAGGCTTTGAGTGTAGATAAATAGGTTCCACCCCAAAATATAATACCATACTGAAGCCTTGAATTAACAAGAGCAAAATCTAGCTGTTTCAAAACAAAAGTAGGACATATATAGCATAACAAAAAAAATTTTCTCGATGCAATCATAAGTGAGCATTTTAATTTTTCTACATGTTCTTTCCAATTAAGCTTAAAGTCAACTGTAAGGCCAAGATATTTAACACTCTGAGCTTGTTCAATCCTTAAACATTCCCTACAGTTCCTTATCTTTTTTAGCAAGCACTTAGTACATTTATAGATGACTGGACTCAAAAACCTATGCTCATTGCTTAAACTATAAAAAAGGTATTTGGTCTTTTCACTAAGCAGTAAGCAGTTGTTGTCAAACCAATACTTTATTCTGTCTAGGTCCTGTTCAACCAGAGTATACAAACTTTGTTTATCATTTGAAGAGTATGTAAGAGCTACGTCATCCGCGAATGCAGTTAACTTACCATTAAATAAACCAGAACATAAGTCATTAGCATATACAAGAAATAATATATAGGCCCTAAAACAGAACCTTGAGGAACACCACAAGGTGTTGTGAAAGCTCGGCTTAATTCACCATTGACTCTAACTTGCTGACATCTACCAGAAAGGTAACTTGAAAACCATTTAAAGGCAACGCCTCTGATACCAGCGCTCCACAATTTATTTAACAAAACAACATGATTAACTGTGCAAAAGCTTTTGATATATCAATAAAAAGGCTTAAAACAAAATTACCCCTATTAATCCCATTGTAAACCTCTGTAAGAAAATTCAATAGAGCATCTTCCGTACTTTTACCAGGAACGAATCCAAACTGCTTATCATGAAAATAATCAAGTGAAGTTAAAAAAGATACTAACCTAGCCTTAACAATTTTTTCCAGCACTTTAGACAACACCGGCAAGAGAGATATTGGTCTGTAATTATTTACATCTGTAGTGCTCCCTTTTTTATGTATCGGAATGACAATTGCAGATTTGAAATGCTGAGGAAATTCACCTGTTTGTAAGCTTAAGTTAAAAATATGAGCCAAAATGGGAGATATAGTATCTCGTGTAGCCTTAATCACCATTGACGATAAACCATCAATTCCAGTTGACTTTTTATTTTTTAACTTTGAAATTATATTACTTACTTCCAGAGCTGTTGTATCATAGAAAAAGATTGAGTCAACTATAGATTTCCTTGGAAAAGAATTTTTTAAATGGTGGCAGTCATTTAATGAAGGTATATTAGGACAAATGTTAGATACCTTATTAAAATGCAATACAAACTCATTTGCTATTTCTTCAGACGTTTCATAAGCTACATTATTAACAGGATCTATGATTTTATTTATTAGTCCTTTCGTATTCGATTTCACTCCAATTAAACTATCAACAATTCTCCATTGAACTTTGGCATTATTTTTGTTTTCATTAAAAATATTATAATAATAATCTTTCTTATGATTTCTTATGTCAGTCAAAAGTCTATTTCTGTAGGTATTATAGTAACGTCTTAGTTGAATGTTATTTGGTTGTGCAGATAATAGTTTCGACAGTTTATTTTTAGTTTGTATGCGATTTCTCAAGCACTCGTTCATCCATGGTTTAATAAATCTATCCTGTTTGTTTATTGTTACTTTGAAAGACGATTTAGTAATACAATCTTTGTATTTGTCAAAGAAAATATTAAGAGCTTTTGAAACATTTACCTCATTATATAAACTACTCCAGTCTACTTCAAGCACTAATTCATTCAAACATTTAAAATTTATTTTTTCATAGCTAAAGCTACTATTAATTTTGTTTACAGTATGAGCTGGATCGATGAATTTTATCTTGCACAAAATTAAATGGTGATCTGTTATTCTTGCATCATAAGGTACAGCATTGAAATCAAGGTCATTAATGGAACGACAGAAAACGTGGTCAATGCAAGATACTGAATTCCCAACAATTCTAGTAGGAACATTAAAAAGTTGCTCTAGACCCTGGCTATATAACAGATTTAAATATGCGTCTATTTCATTTGAATTTCTCAAAGTTGAAATGCTAAAATCACCAACAAGGCACAGATTTGTATCTTTGAAATCATTGATCACAAGAGAAAACTCATCTATAAAAGTTACAACGGAATAAGCATGCAATCGGTAAAGCGCGACAATAGTCAGACTGACACACCGCGCCAGACTAACTCTGACCGCGATACAATCAGCTGATCGCATTGATACCGGCTGGACGTCACACAAGCAGGGCCTGATTAAGAGATACGGCGCCCCTAGGCTTGAGTTGAATTGGCGCCCCCCCCTCCCCTTCACCATCCCTCAATTGCCCGATGCATCGTATTATAACGAAATTAGGAATTTAATTCCTCTCCAGAACTATTACCTTAAAAAGAAAACTACATTTAACTTAGAAAATATCTGAACTGTGATCAGTGCACACAAAGAGTATCACAAAACAAGTCTTTTGTAATCACTCAAATGATCTAGGACAAGTCACCGCTGCTTGTGACACTTATTCAACCCACCCTCGCAACTTACACCTTTACTGCTCTTCTTTCCTGCTTCCTGACTCAGATTTAGATTAATCGTAACAGTATTCATTAGGCTCTTAAGAGTACCTGGTGGACCCAGCTTTATTCATTATTACTTCATGTTTAGCAGTTCATCAAGTTACTACAATATTTTACAGTACCAACTGGAGGATAACAAAGACACCCACATCCCGGTCCCACATGGACTAAAGCTGGGAGTACCTTTTTTGCTCTGCTTTGAAGAGTTGGTGGTTTTCATCAATGTCATAAAATTGATAAACTTTTTTTCGTACTCCATCAAGGCCTTGTGTCGCCTTGACTCCATGCGATCTTTACCTCAAACCTAGATGGCTGTAGTTTGCAAACAGCTGTTATTTGATTACATTATTTAGTTACATTTTCGTCATTTCGTTGCAATCAATGAAGCCATCATACTCATCATTTAAAAATTTTTCCACTTAAAAGTTATTTTATTAAGTTATTAAATTTTTTCTGGTCAATTAATCTGCATAGAACACGTTTTTGAGTAAGAAATTAGTTATTTTCAGACTTTGAAGGAAATCCTCGAAGTTGTTTTCGAGATAATTGTGCACTCAAGCATACAATCAAGCAAACCTTGCTCTTTTCAGACTATAGGACTTACCTTTAGGTTTAATAAAAAACATACTAAGGAGGCCGAATTTCGCAAAAAGCGCGGGATTTTTGTTTTACATTTTTATTTTATTTTTTAATAAAAACAATATTTTATTTTCTGTCCCATGGCGCCCCCTGAATGGCTGGCGCCCTAGGCTGCAGCCTAGTCAGCCTAGTGGTTAATCAGGCCCTGCACACAAGAAGCAGCTGTTGACATACACAACCACGCCTCCCGCGACATTCTCATCATTACACCTAGCATGTAAGATATACCCATCTATTTGATATAAACCTAGTTCATATTCTTTTATCCATATTTCCGTGAGTATAATGGCATGAGGTTTTGACTTAAAATGTGACAGTTGTAAAATAAAATTATCGAAATTCGCCCGTAAACTCCTTATGTTTTGATGCACTAAAATAAAGTCACTGTTACTCTGAAAAAATGAATCAATCTCATTTACACTCTCATTCATTCAAAACCATAAACTAACTAAATATTAATATGCTTTTTAATAATGAAAAATAATAGTATTAACCCTAAATAATAATACATAATAGCAATAATGTTACTAAAAAATACACAAACAACAAATTAGTAATAAGGCTCAACTGTGACTTACATATTATCTATTTCACATTGTTCAAGTCGTCCATTGAGGTTAGCGCATACACTTGAGAGTTGTCCTCCTTCCTTAAGAAAATCTTCCCGTTACGGACCCACAAATATCTGAAACCTTTAGTTTTCTTGACTTCCCTCGCCGCCATATAAACTCGTCTCCTTGTTGGACTCAAGCTTTCATTTACGTAGATAGGCTGGTCGTTGGGCATGTTCAGGTGCCGGGTAGATAAATTACTTTTGACCTTCTTTTTTTTGGAGGAAGTTGTCAGCAGTTGTGCAAAAGGGATAGCGGCAATCCAAAATCACACAGATATAAGCATAATTTACTAAATACAGATCAATAAGAAGGAGGCCACTCGCCACACGTCTGCTCTGTATGACAGCTGACTCATGATGAGTAAACCATCATGGCTTTATAATAATGGTCAGTTTAAAGGGGGAGGTGTGGGGGGCGAAGCCCCCCCATGTCCTGTTTAAAACAACTAATTTGGCGTGTAATTAGTTACTGATAGTTTTGTAGAGCTAGGTTCATTATTTAATACTAATAGAAAAAAACACTTAAACCATCATGGCTTTATAATCATGGGCAGTGTAAAGGAGAGTTGTGGGGGGGGCCAAGCCCTCCCATGTCCATTTGCAAACAACTGCTTTATCAATCGATTGTTTGCAAATAACCGCTTTGGCGTGAGGGCGTGGGAGGCGAAGCCCCCCATGTTCTACCTACAAACAACCGCTTTGGCGTGTAATTAGTAGCTGATAGTTTTGTAGAGCTAGGTTTATTTAATACTATTAGTAGAAAAGCATGTTAACCATCATGGCTTTATAATCATGGTCAGTTGAACGGGAGGGTGTGGGGGGCGAAGCCCCCCCATGTCCTTTTTAAAACAACTGCTTTAGCGTGTAATTAGTTGCTGATAGTTTTGTAGAGCTAGGTTCATTTAATAATAATAGAAAAAAACATTTAAACCACCATGGCTTTATAATCATTGGCAGTGCAAAAGGGGGGGGGTGTGGGGGGGCGAAGCTTCCCCATGTCCTTTTTAAATCACCTGCTTCGGCGGGAGGGCGTGGGGGGCGAAGCCCCTTCATGTTATTTTTACAAACAACTGCTTTGGCGTGTAATTAGTCGCTGATAGTTTTGTAGAGCTAGGTTCATTTAATACTATCAATAGAAAAGCATGTTAACCGGCTTTATGATCATAGTCAGTTTAAAGGGGGAGGTGTGGGGGGCGAAGCCCCCCCATGTCCTTTATAAAACAACTGCTTTGGCGTGTAATTAGTTGCTGATAGTTTTGTAGAGCTAGGTTCATTATTTAATACTAATAGAAAAAAAAACATTTAAACCATCTCGGCTTTATAATCATGGGCAGTGTAAAGGAGAGTTGTGGGGGGGCCAAGCCCCCCCATGTCAATTTGCAAACAACTGTTTTGGCGTGTAACTCTTATTAGTCGCTCATAATCTTTTAGAGCTAGATTTACACATTAAAAAAAGCATTCAAACTATCATGGATTCTTAATGTTGGGCAGTGTAAAGGCGAAGGTGTGGGGGGCGAAAACCCCCAATGTCCTTTTACAAACAACTGCTCTGCCGTGTAATTAGTCGCTTGTAGAGCCATCGATAGTTTTGTAGAGCTAAGTCTATTTAATACTATTAGAAAAATAGCATTTAAACCATCATGGCTTTATAATTATGGGTAGTATAAAGAGGGGGATGAGGAGGGGGCAAAGCCCCCCATCTCCTTTTGCAAACAACCGCTTTGGGGGGAGTACGTGGGGGGCGAAGCCCCCCATTTTCTTTTTACAAACAACTGCTTTGGCGTGTAATTAGTCGCTGATAGTGTTGTAGAGCTAGGTTTATTTAAATACTATTATTAAAAAAGCATGTAAACCATCATGGCTTTATAATCATGGTCAGTTTAAAGGGGGAGGTGTGGGGGTCGAAGCCCCTCTATGTCCTTTTTGAAACAACTGCTTTGGCGTGTAATTAGTTGCTGATAGTTTTGTAGAGCTAGGTTTATTTAAATACTATTATTAAAAAAGCATGTAAACCATCATGGCTTTATAATCATGGTCAGTTTAAAGGGGGAGGAGCGGGGGGCGAAGCCCCCCTATGTCCTTTTTAAAACAACTGCTTTGGCGTGTAATTAGTTGCTGATAGTTTTGTAGAGCTAGGTTCATTATTTAATACAAATAGAAAATAGTATATTTCATTACAAGGACCTAAAGTGACGCTTTTCATACAAGGTCACGTTTTACTTGAGGCTGTAAGCCGAGGTTGAAAAATGACCGAGTAACGAAAAGCAGCTTTAGGTCCGTGTGATGAACTATGTTTTTCGTTATATTGCTCAATACAATACGTAAACTACTTAAGAAAACCAAAATGTTACAGCTTGTTTACCTTTAAAGATGCCTTCAAAAGATGCCACCGTCTTGTTCTTGCTATTCGAAGCAATCAGCTGATTATCTGTTTCATTTGTGTTAGGTTAGACTGACAACAACGAACAACTATCGACGTATCGAACGCATGTAATAATCGATTGGTGAAATGAGCGAGTTTCACAAAATAATTAAACTGAAAACAATGAATTTTTCGATAATAACGATGAATGTTTCGTAATTATTTGTAATTGTAATCGAATGAATATTGTTCGATTATTACGATGTACTCGGCACTTTTTGACTTTTATAGTCCTAGGACTATGAAGAGTCAGCTGGTATCGAGTACATCAGCTTTTAATTCCTAGTAATAAAAAGAGTGTATTTAGGTCCGGAAAACATGCATTAAAAACATCTATTTTTGAAGCAGTATAACGAAAAACATTTAAACCGTCTTGGCTTTATAATCATGGGCAGTGTAAAGGAGAGTTGTGGGGGGGGCCAAGCCCCCCCATGTCCATTTTCAAACAACTGCTTTGGCGTGTAACTCTTATTAGTCGCTCATAATCTTTTAGAGCTAGATTTACACAGTAAAAAAAAGCATTCAAACTATCATGGATTCTTATAATGTTGGGCAGTGTAAAGGCGAAGGTGTGGGGGGCGAAGCCCCCCCATGTCCTCTTGTATCATCTGCTTTGCGGGATGGCGTGGGGGGCGAAGCCCCCCCATCTTCTTTTTTCAAACAACTGCTTTGGCGTGTAATTAGTCACTGATATGTTTGTAGAGCTAGGTTTATTTAAATACTATTATTAAATACTCCCGTTGCAGCAGACCTGTATACTCAGCGAATTTCAAATGCAAAAGAACATATTTCAATCCAACATAGTGAGATTTTACATGTTTTTGTAAGCCCCACACGAATAACATGGAAATTGAGTATGCAGGTTTGCTGCAACAGGACCGTTAAAACTGGGTAGTTTTAATTCAGTATTTTAGATCTGAACTCGGAGAAACCAAATACCACGTTTTATCAAGATATGTCAAAAAATAAGGAAGATATAGTATTTATTTTATTTCCCAGAAGGATAACATGGGGAATGAGTATGCAGGTTTGCTGCCACAAAAATGGAAATTTTGGGAGTTTTCGACTAAAATACATTAGATCTCATCTAGATGAAGCCGGAAACCAAGTTTTATTAAGATATGTTGAGTAGTAAGCGAGATATATAATTTTACTTATTCCCCATAACGTTAACATAGGGACAACGTACTGTGTTTACCACTTTCAATATCTCGGTAACCAATGGACATAGAGGAATGATTCAAGATACTAAATTGTTTGTTTTTACAAGCTGAATTCAACGGTGCTGGCCAAATTTTGATTATTTTTATTTTTCTATGAGAAAAACTCAAAAAAAACATTTTTGGGGGGTTTATCCCCCTTCACCCCCCCTTCCGGGAATCAGATCAGGCTGGTTTTCGAACTCGTCCGTTTGATTACCACTTTAAATGTCTGTACCAAATTCCATTAAGATCGGACCATATTTACGGCCGCTATCGTGCTGACAGACACACACATATATATATAAATTCGAACGAATGGTGTTTTTTGCTTCTGGTGGCCCCAAAACGAAAAGTTATCATGGTCTCGCGCTTAGGTCTTACCATGAGACCTACGGTAATAGCTTCTTCCCTATAGGGAAAATTCGCTAAAAAGCATGTAAACCATCATGGCTTTATAATCATGGGCAGTGCAAAGGGGGGGTTTGGGGGGCGAAGCCCCCCAAGTCCTTTTGCAAACATCTGCTTTGGCGGGAGCGCGTGGGGGCGAAGCTATGTTTATTTAATACTATTAGAAAAAAACATTTAAACCATCATGGCTTTATAATCATGGGCAGTGTAAAGAGGGGGGTGGGTGGGGCGAAGCCCCCCCCCATGTCCTTTTGCAAACAACTGCTTTTTCGGGAGGGTGTTGGGGGCGGAGCCCCTATATTCTTTTTGCAAACAACTGCTTTGGCTTGTAATTAGCCGCTGATAGTTTTGTATTGCTAGGATTATTTAATACTATAAGAGAAAAAGCATTTAAACCATCCTGGCAGTTTAAAGGGGGGCCATGGCCTTTTTGAAACAACTGCTTTGGCGTGTAACTGTTATTAGTTTCTCATAATCTTGTAGAGCTAGATTTACACAGTAAAAAAAGCATTCAAACTATCATGGACAGTGTAAAATGTCCTTTTTCAAACAGCTGCTTGGGCGGGAGGGCGTGGGGGGGGGGCGAAGCCCTCTCATGTCCTTCGGCAAACATAATTTATTCGTCGCTTATAGTTTTGTAGAGCTTGTTTTGCTCAATTCTAATAGGAAAAACATCTAAATCATCACGGCTTGTTGAACATTTCGTCAGCTGTTCAACAACAAAACACAAAAAACATTTTATCGCCTCTGTGTATCAGAATAATTTCTCATTCATTTATTATTTTTGACAAATATTGAGGCTGTTGCAGGTAAAACTGAGCAATTTCAAACAAACTGTTGGTACACTTTAACACTTCCATAAATGTAGACTACACTACTTTGTTTGTATTTACCATTACTGTCTGATTTAGATTTCCAGTTTACAAAATAATACTTTTCATCACTCTGTACACAAAAATTGCCCGTTACCGTACAGCTGAGATCTACAAAAACTCTCAATTTCCTTACATCAAAACAAATAATGATCAGCTGCTTTTTCGGTACCCAAACATTTCATTTCCGTACCCAAACAACCATTTCCGTACCAAAACAAAATTTTGCCGTACCCAAACAAATGGTTTTTCCTATGTTGACAGTCCAACCAGCTGACTCTAAACTAAAATAGACAGTTCAGCCGTATTGTGTTTGATTATAGAAAAATGACTGAATTACGAAATGTTGGATGATTTTTTTACAAGTTTGGTCACTTATTAGCATCGTGATGAAAAGTATTGTTCACAACTCGTCACTAAAGTCCCATTTCGGGGCTTGATAGAGTTTTACATGCTCAGCTTACGCCTTGCAAGTAAAACACTATCTTGCCCCGAAATAGGCTACTTTCGTGACTAGTAGTTAAATATACTATTGTTACTGTTTGTTCTAGTATTTTACCATGCAATACACAAAAAGATTCATGATTTTGCAAAACAATAACTATACATAACAGTTGCTAAATTGAATTATTAATCAAGTAAAAATTATTTAATTTTTACTGTCGCAAAATCATGATTCTTTATGTTTATTGCATGGTTAAGTTCAAGAATGAACAGGGACAAATAATTATTTTACAAAATGTAAAGATAAATTAAATCAAGCAATAGTGTTAAATAAAAACCAAGTAGTGAGTTTTACATGTACAGACGTTTTAAAGAGAACCAACAGTTTTGTTGACATAGTTAGCTTCAACAATTCACAAAAGTAATAAATTACAGAAAAATCATTCTGATAAAACAGAGATATAAGTTTGGGGGCTAGTAAAGAATTTCAAGAGCTAATGAAATGCATTATCTTACATAGCAATATACTCTGGAAAAGTACATTTAATCATGAAAGCTATTTAAAGTTACTTACAAAATTAACACAAATGCAGATTTTTCATAGGCAGTAATGAATATGTTCAGACACCATAATTGTCAAATGTCCACCTGCTTAGATTAGAGAATACTCAGAAATCGCATACTCAAAGTTGATTTGTAAACGCAATACTTTTTGTTTAATGACAGTACAATTACCTAATCAAAATTCTTTCTCAAATAAAAATATTTTACATTATTTTTTTACATAGTTGTTTGAATAACAATCTGTCTCAGTTTAGGACAATGAATCAATTAGATTAACCAACAAAATATAAAAGATAAATATTATAAATATTTCAAGATTACCATTTTATTATTTTTACATCAAAGCCAAATACAATGTCAGTTGATGTTCTCGAGTCCAAACATTTGCTACACTAGGTCAAGTAATTAATAGAAGGTAAAATGAATTCGAAAACAGGCAATGAGCAACAAACTCTTTATTGTTGTAAAAAATTTAAAATTACTGATCATTTAAACATTTTTACTATACTACATTATTTTACAATCCACCTCGAGCAGTAACATATTTTTTACAGCCATAAAAAGAATATTTTCTGTTTTAAAAAGAAGAGCCTTTCCTTCACTACGGGATGACAGAATTTCCATAACCTCTGGACTCTGAAAATAAATCATATATGGATTATTACTTTAATACATTTGAATATCTTCTTGAATATTAAAACATAAATTTCTTGTTGTTTATATATTGAACATATATACACATTATAAATTACATTGTACATTACAGTTTTATAACTTGAAAATGTGATCATCGTAAAATTTTAAGGAAGAAATAAAATAAATGAAGAATTATCCATGATTGCGTAAATGTAGTTAACGTTCATTACATGCGAATTCACTATGCATCTCGAGTTACTAATACAGCTAATACATATATTGAGGCTGGTGGTCATTGTGATGATTTATATAATTGATAGGAAATGTACTTTTATAATGTATAAAAGTTTGTGATAAAAACTAGGCATTTTTATTTATAAAAAGGTTTACGGTTATCAAAGCTTATTGTAGTACAGTAGTGTGTGAGGCTGGTTGTACCTATACCTGCAATTTCGGGCTTGTAGTATTTTGCCTACTGCTATCTAAATCTTCAGAGTTTGTAACCGGAATCTCTGTGAGAACTTCTTCATTGCGACCAGTAGTAGGGACTCCGAGTTAAATGAGACGTCAGTCTGCAACTATATAAGACTGCATTATAATCTAAAAGGAATCAGCAGAAGAAGTTATTAAGATAACTGACACAGTAAGACTTCAGCCTTAGAACCATTCTCCAAAACATCGTGTATCGTGTGCAGCAGCATTACTCATAACCCGACAGGTTATGACCAGGGCCCATCAATCCGGATACCAGTGAGCTTAAACATATATTATTATAGGGTGCTTTGAATTATTTTGTGAACGACAGCCTTTTATTCTATATCTATGAAAGTAACAAACTTAATCACACCACAATATATCTGGACAAACTGTAAAAGAGCGAATGAAATATGTCTAATTATATCGTATAATACTATATAATGTGTCTAAAAAATCCTGAAACGGTTTAATAGCTTCTAAACTAAAAAAATTTAGGTTAAAGACGCTTTGCACAAGTTTTAACCAAAAACGAAATGGGTCTCTCGATGGGTTTGACATTTGAAATTCGAAGCTATTACCGCAAAAGCATATTTTGGGGCAAGTGGCAAAAATTACATTAGATACATGAGATACATTAGCTGAAATGGCGACCTACACAGGTAGGTATTTTAAGCCAAGTATGAATGACAGATGAGTGAAGGATGATTGTGGCGCGATCTTGTAGTCTTGTTACTGACTAAGGCCGACATATTCCTTGGACAGGACTGTTAATTAATGGCCCAACAGCCAATGGCAACTAAGGGACCTACATTTTAACGTGGGATCCGAACCACGATTTCGCCTCGGTTGCATGTTCGCTTACATTGCACAGCAAACAGTAGTGGTTTTTTAAGTGGTGGACAAAGTTACTTGAAACTATAGTGGAAGGGGTCCGATCCTAAGCCGGCTACAGCAAAAGGCCCGCTGGCTTACAATTTCCGACATTTTGAGAACCCACATACCGTAATTATTCTGGACGAAGAATTTCTTAGGCTTTTTCGACGCTTTTCCGGGCGTAGCTTTGTTCATACCCATCGAATCTTGAAAATAACTGCATATTCTTGTTCAGTTTGCTCTCCCGGTTAATGTGAGTACCCACATGACCCATTAAAAAAAAAAGGTTTTTTCTCGTATTTCTGCTTTTTTTTGGGGGGGGGGTTTAATCATTTTGTGCGAAAAAAACAATCATTTTCAGAATTAGAGTATTAAATCCTAAATTTTTGAAATAAAAGAATTTCCATTTTTTGAGAGATGGAAAATATTAATTATCGCAAATCGATCTATTGGTATCTCTGCGACCTTCGTTTTTATCAAAGAACTGAGAAATGTGTTATTTGAACTTATCACAATTAATTTTAGAGATTAAAGTAAACGTGAGGCTAAAACAATAAATAAATGTGTTATTTGTTTATTTCAATCACAAACTATTGTTTATTTCTGGTAATTTGATACTAAATACAGTAGGGCCTTCTGTTTATTTTATAACACAAGATCAAGCTTAGCCAAATACCTTTCAAGTAGGCTAAGGTCAGGTCATTGACCGGAGCGCACGTATCACCTGTAAACGGGATTTGGCAGGTAAAGGTATGAATCAAAGAAATGTTGTAAATTTTCTTGAAAGGTCTGTTTTGGTTCAGTTAGGTTAGGTTGATTTAGTTTAATTTGGTCTTGGGAATAAGAGTAGGGTAGTTAGCTGGTCTTCACAGAAATGTTATGTCAATTGTTTAATTTTGATATTTTAAATGAATTATTTTCATTTGATTCTTTCATCGGGCGTCTGTGTAAGTGCAACCATTTTAAAAAGCCAAAAACCTTATCGGTACTTTGGTATTATACGGAGGCTACCCTCATACAGCGCGCTGCGGTGGTTATGTTATGTTATCATTTCGTTACAAATCGAACGATACCAAAAGAGTCATACTTTCGTCCGCCAATACCCGCTGACAGGTGATGTGCGCGCTACGGTCAACAACCAGATCTGGGCCTACTTGGATGGCATTTGGCGGGCAAAAATATGACTCATCATCGGTACCGTTTGATTCGTAACATAACGAGGAAAGTCCTACTAACAAATATGTTTGTAGGACTAACATATGTGTATGTTAGGTTATCATAAATATATGATAACCTAATCTAACATAACCGCCGCAGCGCGTTGTATAAGGGTGGCGATCGGGTGTGGACGATAGCGGCGGTGACGATGTGAACACTCAATCCTCGCTGACATCACTGCCTTCTGGGAGGCAGAACACAAATACCGTTCATCATAATTAAGTCAAATTGGGAAAGTAACTCAATTAAAGTACGTTCTTCCCAATGATGTAGTTATTTTTGGTGTCCAGCAAAACAATCTCTAAAAAACAGTGGCCTCTGTATAATACCAAAGTACCAACTTATCATATCCTCATTTGAGATCTAAAGTTTTACGACATTACTATCTTATCTTTTTCCATGTAAACTTATGTCAGGCCATATGTTCAGTTTGTAAACAAAACTGAGCTTGCTCAAATGTCGATGAATAGCGCCACTGTTCCGAAACTTCAGCCCTTTAAACTGTACTTTAGTGACGCCTTTTTTAAAATTCTGGGACTTGTTGACAAATCTACATAAAATTCCCTTTAATTTGACACCTCAAACGTTAAAATCCGTCCAGCCATCATTGAGGTTGGACTGTGAAAAGAAAACCGCTTCATATATTTATGAAAATGGACGAATAGTGTTTTTGGCATCTGGGGACCTCAAAAAGAAAAGTTATGATGGTCTCGGGCTTAGGTCTTACCATGAGACCTACGGTAACAGCTTCTTCCCTATAGGGGAAATTCGCTAAAAATGTATAAAACTAAATTAAACATAATACCTAAAGCTAGCCAATAACTAAACGAAAACGATACCAACATCAACTAGCCAAACAACTAGGCTACCTTATTTCTCATCATCTGCCACCTTATTTGAATATATACTAAAAAATATAACTATCGATAACTATACTTACAAAGGGTAACAAAACAATCTATAAAATACGCAATGGAATCGGACGTCAAGTTCTATACAACAAACTTTATATTGAAGTTTGACCATCGGTAGATCGTTCGATACTATTTTCTTAGAAATCAGTTGTTGAATCGTCTGCTAGAGGAACGAACGTTAGAAGATCAGATATGGAACTCGTACCCAACAATGTAGCCTAGTCGTTCACACTAGTCAACCAATCTACTATTACAGTCGTTTAAACTCGTTGAAAGAGCAAACCCCAGCAAAAAACGCCTGATCCAATCAGAATTATAGACTAGGTAATCAAATGGATGGCAAACTAGTTGTCATACCACACTATACCAATTATTGGAATCATCTTGATATAGTTATTAAATAATAGCTTCAGTGCCTGTACATTTTCATTGAAATAGGCCTAGGCTACTAAGATCCCTCAGGACTATCTCAGTTAAGGTTTTGAAATGTTCCAATTAAGATCATAGGCCTTAGGCCTAGTAGTTATGATTACTGTCTATTAAATTGCTCAAACTTTTATTAAAATTGTTAACATGACGATTAATAGCTCAAAACTAACTTACTTTACATAAAAGCTAAACTTAGTCGGGTGTGTTTTAGAAAGGTTAGATTTATATTGAATTGACGTGAATCTGCCAATTTCTCATCAATAACCCCTCTATCCCCCACCACATTCCCTTCCCCCACTACTGGTCTTGTGGGCGGGGCCTGTTTTCCCCTTTCTCTACAGTTACAGGTGACCAACTGCAACATTGCACATAACTGCAAATTCAGATCTAACCTTGTAACTCATTTTCCCGCCAAATTTCAAGATGACAACTAGACGGAGTTGAAATACAGATGAACACCTATATTTTATTGCTACACTTAAGTAGATATTATATTTATCTATTGGGAAAAAATAAACCATATCTGCTGTTAAGCTAAGTTTACACTAGCATCTAAAAGTTGCGTCACTTGGACACTCTAATTAACATTGTTGTTATGCCGATACAGGTTTACCAAAAACAGCTGTTTTAACACTTCAGTTGTTACAACACCTTATTTATCATTAGAGGGATGCAGTCTTGAGTGACGACACAAATATTTGTTTTTACAAATATTTCTGTCGCCACTTAAAACTGCATCCCTCCAATGATAAATAATGTGTTGTAACAACTGAAGTGTTAAAACAGCTGTTTTTGGTAAACCTGTATCGGCATAACAACAATGTTAATTAGAGTGTCCAAGTGACGCAAATTTTAGATGCTAGTGTAAACTAGGCTTTAAGCAAAGTTTACACTAGCATGTAGCAATGGCGTAACTTTTACTGAGAGTAAAAGTGACGCCACCATGACTGGCGTCATTTTTTTGACGTGGGGCAAAAATGTTCCTTATACCGAAATGACGCGCCACTTACAATGACGTCAACTAAGTGGCACGTCATTGAAGGTGTACACAGGACTTTTTTTATTCATTCTCCCGTGATGATATCATGTGAATTGAATATGTACTGTGTATTCAAAATTTTCGGTAACCAATGAGCATAGGGTATTGATGTAATTTCCTAATCTGTTTGTAATATGTGTAATATGTCCCAATGTTGTAATATTTAGTTTGACATACAACAGTGCATTTTTGTAATGGCTCTACTGTAAGTTTATTGTATGGATATAACTCATTTCCCCCTTCAACCCCCCCCCCTTCCAGTGGTTTGACCGAGCTGGGATTCTAAACTCGTTTTAGTAATTACCAATTTGCACTTTTTACCAAATACATGAGGAGCACACCATGCTTATGACCTCTAATGTGTTTTATATTTAGGCCTACATATAAAAAACGATGGAGGTATATTTTGTACATATCCATCTGTTATGAAGATTTGAACATGCATTTTCATGATGCCTAGTATATTAAAAATTGTTGACGTATTTTAGGGGATTTTGCCACCAGATCAATTACAACAACAATGGTACTCGGATTTTACTTCTGTTAGCATGCCATAAATGTTTGAGATAGTATATATTATACCTAATAAAGTATTTTAGTGTGGCCTTGGTTTTAGTGAAGTACTTGCAGCAAAGGGAAAATTCAGATGCAATATTCCAACTAGAGTTCTCCTGCGCAACTTCTAATATTGTAGCTGACATTTTTCAAATAAAGTATTAAATAATACGGAGAGGGTCAGTCATGGATAATACAGATTTACCACTCTCGTTATTTTGTGCCGGACAGTTATGGAGATATAATGGTTTAAAGTTTTTTTGTCAGCCCCGTGGAGAGCGTCTGGTTTGTAAGTTTCTTTGATGATAATATATAGAAAACGCGTCTGAGCAGGCATTACATATAGACAGGGGGATACTATAGGTCCAGAGCTATTATATTTACCACTCTCATTAATTTTTGCCAGAAAGTTATTGAGAAATAATGGTTTAAAGTTTTTTTGTCAGCCCCATGGAGAGCGCCCGATATGTGATGATAAAACTAATAAAACGCGACCGACCAAGCATTACATATACATGAGGGGCTACTTTAGGTCCAGACCTATAATATTTACCGCTCTCATCAATTTTTGCCGGACAGTTATTAAGAAATAATGGTTTAAAGTTTTATTGGCAGCACCATATAGAGCGCCCGATATGTGATGATAAAACAAAGAAAACGCGACCGACCAGGCATTACATATACATGGGGTGATACTTTACGTCCAGACCTATAATATTTACAACTCTCATTCAATTTCGCCGGACAGTTATTGAGAAATAATGGTTTAAAGTTTTATTGGCAACACCATATAGAGCGCCCGATATGTGATGATAAAACAAAGAAAACGCGACCGACCAGACATTACATATACACGGGGCGATACCTTAGGTCCAGACCTATAATATTTACCACTCTCATTAATTTTTTCCGGACAGTTATTGAGAAATAATGGTTTAAAGTTTTTTGTCATCCCCGTGGAGAGCTGGCGATTTGTGATGATAAAACAAAGAAAACGCGACCGACCAGGCATTACATGGGGGATACTTTAGGTCCAGACCTATAATATTTACCACTCTAATTAATTTTTGCCGGACAGTTATTGAGAAATAATGGTTTAAAGTTTTTGGTCATCCCCGTGGAGAGCTGGCGATTTGTGATGATAAAACAAAGAAAACGCGACCGACCAGGCATTACATGGGGGATACTTTAGGTCCAGACCTATAATATTTACCACTCTCATTAATCTTTGCCGGACAGTTATTGAGAAATAATGGTTTAAAGTTTTTTCGTCAACCCCTTGGTGAGCGTCCGGTTTCTAAAGGTTTCGGTGATGATAAAACAATGAAATTGCGACCGACCGGGCATTACATATACATGGGGGGGATACTATTGGTCCACACTTTTAATATTTACCACTCTCGTTAATGTTTGCCGGACAGTTATTGAGAAATAATGGTTTAAAGTTTTTCGTCAACCCTTTGGAGAGCGTCCGGTTTGTAAATAATGGTCTGCAAGAAGGCAACCGACGGCCTACCGAAGATCATGTCCAAGGCTCCGGCGCTTGTCGGACCTTCAGAGACCTCTTGGTCTCAAAGAAGACTGACAGGCGCGGACGCTGAGGGTCATCCAGGGAAACCTAAATGGGAGCATCGAGGCAGGCTCCCTGGTGGACGGCAGGAGCAACCTGGGGCATCAAGCCTAAAATCGCTCTTTGGGTCTCTGGCTCATACAGCCTGACAACTGCCTCATGGCTAACCTATGGCTCACTAAACTGGTGGTCAAAGGTGAACCAAACTACAGCCATCTCAAAACTAGAAAGCCTTCAGAAGCTTGAAACGCTTGGAATTTGATACTGGATAGATAATGTCTGACGTAACTAAATTATCAAGTTCCTTTTCAACTGCTTCCCTCAAAGTTTAAGGAACTGGACGTGCCCTACAAAAAATTGGAGTGGCATGTTCATCAATTATTACTTAAGTTGTAATCGCTGTAATTGTTCATACTGTTCCCTCAAATATAATAAAAAGTTTACTTTTCAATTTCGATCTCTCCCAGGTTAGAATGCTTAAGCTTATCTAGTTGAGTTCCTGATTCCTCTGCGATTTGAAAAATTGAGGTCCAATCGAGTTTCAATTTTCAAGCCAATTTCTACCTATTAAATTGGGTTATTGTTGGCTCGTTCCGCCCACTAAAATCAATGGTAGATTCAAATTTTTATTTTGATATTTTACATTTACTTGCATTTTACCTAACAGCTTTAACTCATGTCCAGTATGTTCAGTAACTTTAAATGAGAAGGACTTAGTGGAATGTGCTTGAACTTACTTTGATATACCAGTTCAGGTATCAAAGAATATACAGCTCCGGTGTCTACAAATGCTTGATCTGCCACAATCAAATTGACTTTATAACTAATGGAATTAATTGAAATTTCATTCATTCCAAACAGAGAATTCTTTTTTCAGCTGAAGCACGATGGCAGAGAATCAGGCCAAGATGACAAACGTTCTGGGTTCCGAATCGGGGGTGACCCGTCGCCCTTCGGCCGGAGCTCAAAGTTGAAGAGGACCCCTCCGACGTCCGGGAAGGCTCCAAAGCCGGAGGATACCCCTGTATCCTCCGGCTTTGGAGCCTTGCAAAGCCTGGTGGCAAGGCATTGGTGATCAATGCGCCTCCCCCAGCCCCGCTCAAGTCCCCGGACTCCAGGGCCGACGCCTCGAAGTCGGTGCCCGAAGCCATGGTGGTTGGGCCATCGGCGGAGATGGTGGCTATGGAGACCGGGACCCCCAAGAACGACGGAGATCGGAAGCGGGAGCATCCGAACAGCCCGTGGGACGATTCCCCGCCGCTCGGGCCGCACGAGTTGGACGTCGTCCGAAGGCAGGTCGACGACTGCGACGTGGCGGAGGACGAAGCAATTGCTGAAATCGTGGCCGCGCTGGGGCAGATCCGCGATGCGATGGCCATTCAGAAGAACATCAGCAATGGTGTTCGGACGGCTGTAGCGAAGATCGAGGAAGCCGACTGTCCGGACGGTCCGGCTGAAAGCCCTCAAGGCTGAACGCCGGGTCGTGGAAAGAGCGAGGAAGAAGTCACCGCCCAAAAAGCGGAATAAGACGTCCTCCTCGATGCCGGAGGTGGTGAGGGAGAAGTCTACTGTGACTTCACCCCAGATGCTCCCCCCGATGCCGAGGGAGATGAGGAAGACGGAGGAAAAGTCTTCTTTGACTTCTCCTCCGAAGAAGAGGAATGGTGGGAAGAAGCCGAAAGGTGCTCAGACGCCTGCAGCTGCGGGTGGATTACCACAGCTTCGCACCCACATAAAGCACTGTGGGAGCGAAGCTCCACTCCTCCAGAAAGCACTGGAGTCACTGGGCCTCTCCTTTTATGGTTCCAAAGCTATCTCTCTGGCCGAACCCTACAAGTCAGTTTTGCATCATGCTATTCATCTAGTGTTGTTAATGTGACGTTGGTGTGCCCCAGGGCTCACTCCTAGGCCCATTTCTCTTCGGCTTATTTATCAATGACATTGGTCTCTCCTTAGTCAGCAACTACCTCCTCTTCGCTGATGATGTCAAAATATTTCTAGAGGTGACATCAACACAACAACAACAAATGCTCCTGAACGACCTAGCTCTTGTCGAACAATGGTGTCTCCGAAACGCTATGCAGCTGAATGTAGATAAGTGCCAAATCATGTCTTTTGGTAGAACCAAATATATTGCCTTATAACTACTGTCTCCAAGGCTCACCTCTACAGAGGGTCAATTCAATCAAAGACTTGGGGCTTATACTTCACCCCTGCTCTTGACCAAGGCCTTCACATAAGCAAGATCTGTGCCAAAGCCAACTCCTTGCTCGGATTCATCACCCGCATATCCAAAGATTCCCTCTCACCTGATACTCTTAGAACTCTCTACGTGACACTTGTCCCTCCTGTACTGGAATAAGGTTCTGTAGTGTGGGCTCCTCACCAGATTGGACACAAAAACTGTCTTGACACAGTTCAAAGGCGTTTCCTTCGGCTGCTGGGGACGAGAAACGGCATCCCGTACCGTGACGTGGACGTGCTAGAAATTGCCAGCCAGTACCATCTCTGTCGTCTAGACGATTGGGACTCGATCTCATTTTCCTCTTCAAGATCGTCAATGGCTTAGTCGACTGTCCCTAATTGCTGCATTGAATTGACCTCCACGTGCCCTCCACGTGCCCTCCTGGACCCGCCTAACCCAACCAATCTCTAGACATCACCATCAGACGGTCTACGCTTACCACAGCATCCTGCCCTGCCTGCAACGTTTAGGAAAGTCTGGGTACTGGGCTTGATTTATTCTTTTCTACCCTCCAATGCTTCCGTAGAAGTGTCTACTCTTGGGCAGTGGTGCGGGAGTGATCTTATGTGATATGTTTTTCTCAAATGTCCTTGTTGTGTTGATGTCTTTTTCTTTTATATACAACTTGTTCAACATCCCAAATTTTTTAGGATATATCTTTTTTTGTTCTGTTATTTAATACATCAACCTAGTAAATGTTTTAACATCAAGTAGTAAATGTTTGTAGCAACTTCTGTCAAATATGTAGCATCTCCTTCCACATTGTCTTTTAATCACATTGTCTTCGCTCTTTGTCACACAATATGTATCCACCTGTCTAGTCATCACTTTGCTTTGTATACCAGCTTCATTTTCTTGTGCAATGATTCTGTGTTGCATCTTAGTTTAAGTCACATCTTTTTCATTTTTCAGGATCTTATATTTATCATTAGTATAGTGGTAGCAGCATCATTTTTCTGCAGCAGCTTTGCTCTGGCAAAATGGACTTTCATTTTTATGTATGTATCTGTATAATGACGTTTGCCGTATGTAATAAATAAATAAATAAAGCACCCGATTCCTCAAAAACGGCGGATGATGGCTTCACTCAGGTGAAGTCTAAGTCCGCCCGGAGGAGGGAGAAGAAAAGGCGAGCTGCCACCCAAGAGGTGCCCCTCGCGGTGCCCCCACGACGGTAAACAAGCCGAAGGGGACTAGCTCTGTGGCGAAGATGAGGAATGTCCTCATCATCAAACCGGGGCAAGGACGGTTCTACGCCGACGTCGTTGGGAAGCTGCGGAGGGACGTCCAACCCGAGCAATCGGGTTTGGAGGTCCGCCGACTCCGCAGGACCAACGGCGGCGGCGTGCTCATCGAGCTGGAATTTGCCGAGTCGGTGAAGTCGGCGCTCGGCGCCGGAGACAAGCTCAAGAGCGTCGCTCCTCGTCTGCGTGTGGAGATCATGGATCTCGATTCGTCCACCACACAGGACGAGGTGAGTGGCGCTCTGAAGCGGGAGTTGGGGCAAGAGACGGGAGGCTTCAAGGTCTTCCTGACCAAGTCCAACGCCCGTGAGCAGAGGTTGGCGGTCGTCAATCTCGACGCCTCAAGCGGCCAGAAGCTCCTGGAAAGGGGCAAAATCAAAGTCGGTGGGTTGTCTGCCGAGTGCGAACTCGAGTAGAGATCCCGCGATGCTTCTGCTGTTTGGAGTACGGCCACCATCGGCGAGAGTGCAACGGTCCGGACCGCAGTGAGGCATGCTGGAAGTGTGGTGGTGTCGAGCACACTCGTCCACTTATAGCCAGACACCCTCGTGTGAAGCCTGCAAGAAGGCAACTGACGGCCGACCGTCGGATCATGTCCAAGGCTCCGGCGCTTGTCGGACCTTCAGAGACCTCTTGGGCTCAATGAAGACTGACAGGCGCGGACGCTGAGGGTCGTACAAGGAAACCTAAATGGGAGCATCGCGGCAAGCTCCCTGGTGGACTAAATTGTTCGGGAGACGGGGACATCACTCGTCTTCGTGAGCGAGCCTCTCAGGGCTAAAGGTCCACTATGGTTCCCTGACCGCACAGGATGGGCTGCGCTGTGGGAGCCCGACCCGCGTGTGGTCCCCATCGAAAGAAGTGGGAACGGTGAAAATTTCGCCTGGATCACGAGCAACGGAGTCACGTTCGTGAGCTGTTATTTTTCTCCGAATGACAGCATCCCACGATTCACGAAAAAGTTGGAGGCCATGGAGGACGCGATACGAGCGATCGCCGGTCTGTGTCTCCTGGCCGGCGACTTCAACGCCAGAGCGGGAGAGTGGGGGATGCCACATACAGTCACCCGAGGGAGGTGCTGTTGGAGATGGCATCCAGGCTGGGGCTGCTGACAATGAACGAAGGGGGACACGCCAACCTACCGGAGGCCGGGATTCGGGGAATCGATCCCCGACGTTACCCTGGCATCGGAAGGTCTGGCTTCCCGAATCGTCGGCTGGAGGGTGATGGGATTACTCGGGGAGTGATCATGAATACATCACCTTCGAGTTGGCCGAAAGGCGACAAGGAAATCGCAGCAACAACTGGCGCCCGCTCGGATGGAACCTGGCGCCGGATGAACGGAGGCTGACAGAGGCTCTGCAGAATGGCATGGGGGACATCCCCCAGATGCCGGACGACCAGCCAAGCAGGCCAGCCGCGGAGGCAGTGGTGGAAGCCACATCGCGCCTCATTCATCGCACTTGCGACGCGTCGATGCCCCGCAAGATGACACGTACCGGAAAGCGCCCGGTGTACTGGTGGACCGACCGCATCGCCGAGCTGCGGCGAAACTGCCTGAGACTCAGGCGGCGAGCCTAGCGTTCCCGGGACAGACCCGAAGCGGCGGAGAGGTCGAGCCAGTACAGAGCGGCAAAAAGAGAACTGGTCAAAGCGATCAGACAAAGCAAGGCGCGCTGCTGGAGCGCACTGCGCGAGGACGTGAACAGTGACCCCTGGGGACAGGGGTACAAGCTGGTCATGAGGAAACTCGCGCAGGCACGTGCCGATGGAGGCTGAGAAGATGCGGACCCATCGTGGACGGACTATTCTCGGATCATCGGGTCAGAGACGACACCCCTTTGCGGGTGATCGCCGAAGAGGTCCCACTGTTCACGCGGCAAGAGTTGGAGAGAGCCGTCAGCTCCATGAAGAACAAGAAGGCCCTGGGCCCGGACAACGTACCGTCAGAGGTGCTCAAACTGGTGGCGAAATGCCGCCCTCAGCTCCTTCTGAACATGTACAACGTCTGCTTAAAAGCGGGAGTGATCGCATCCCGCTGGAAACTGGCCAAGCTCGTCCTTCTGAGCAAAAAGCGGGGCCTACCGGACGCTCCACCGTCCTACCGCCCTCTATGCATGCTGGACACGGCGGGAAAACTGATGGAGAGGTTGTTGAAACCGAGAATCGGAGAGGCTGTGCGAGCGGCAGGGGACCTCTCTGCTCGACAACACGGGTTCAGAGAGGGCCAACCGACACTCAGCGCCATGTCGGAGCTCGTAGCCGAGCGGCGGAGGTGACACGAGCGGATCAGGCGTGCCACGCGGCTCGTCCGAGCGTGCTGCTGGTCACGTTTGATGTCAAGAACGTGTTCAACTCGGCACGGCGGTGCGACATTCTGGTCGAACTGGAAAGAAAATTCAGGCTTTTTTCCATTTATTTCTGCCTCCTTCCCGAGTTCCCACCTTCCGGTATACCTCGGTTATTTTTTCACATTCCTTCCCGTTTTTTTTTCTTTTTTCTCGGGGGGCATTTACAGTTTCTGATTTCATTAAAACTAAAATTTCTATTACAATTACAACCATCTCTTTAATCTTCCTACACTCCCGTCTTCCTCCTTCTATCCCATTCTTGCCTTAATCCTAATGACCGTTCTTTTGCCATTTCCAGCATTACTCTGTGGAGTCGCCGGGGGACCCACGGCCAGGTCCACAGAGATGGTTGTGCATTTTGGGGGGAAACTGCATTTACGCACCGTCAGGTGGATCACGAGCCACCCGGTGCGTGGGACTCCTTCCTCAGACTACCCACTAAAAAAACCTAGTACGCCTACATTCTTGTATTTCTGAGCCTCTGCAGGTCTTCATTGTTTTTTTTCTGTCCTAGCAGGTGACTTAAAGAAGTTGATCCATCCTGACGGGCGTTGTCGTGTTCAGGTTGAAGAGCCATCACAGGTTTCTTCTGCTGAAGATGTTCCTCCAGCTTGTCATAATCAAGCCAAAAGCCTCTGGATTCCTAATTGCTGCAGATACGTTCCAGGGAAGCTCAGACCCAGTCTTGCAATATCCTCATGCAGTTGCTGTCTTATGTCTTGGTGTTCTTGACATTCCATCAATGCATGGAGCGGCTCATCTGGTTCTCCGCAGTCTTCACAGTTTGGTGAGTCCCGCTTCCTGTACTTGTGAAGATACGCTCCAAATGCTTCATGGCCCGTAAGGACTTGCAGTTGAATGTGGTCAATATTTCTCAACTGAACCAATTGTCGTCTTTCATCTAGGTCTGGAAAAATTTGATATGTGTAGCGGCTCGTGGTAGCATGGTCCCACTCTTCTTGCCACAATCAACTAAATCTAAGCCTGATGTTCCGTTTTGGTTCAGGAGTAAGCCCTTTCTGAGCTCTCCACAGTTCAAAATCCATCTTTAACTTTAAGTAAATTGGCATTGAGTTTGTTATGGTGCATAATGCCTGTAGGGAAGTGGTTCTATAGGCCCCGCTTACATTTCTCAGGACTTGCCGCTGTGCCTGCCTGACCTTGGGCATAAAGTGTGTATGGTTCAGTCTATGCTGCCAGACTCTAAAAGAAGAAAATTCAGGCTACCTCGGTACCTCCTCGCCATGGTGAGAGACGACCTAAGGGACCGGCGGCTGATTTACGAGACGGACCGGGGTTTCGTAACCAGGGCCGTTACCTCTGGGGCAGCCCAGCGACCGGTGCTGGGTCCGGATCTCTGGAATGTCTCGTATGACAGCTTGCTCCGCACGGAGATGCCACACGGAACGTTCCTCGTGGGATACGCCGACGACCTGGCGGCGGTCATCACCGAAACGCGGAGTTGGCCCAAATGAGGCTGAATCAGGTCATGCGCCTGGTGGAAAGCTGGATGCGCGATCACGGCCTTCAGCTGGCTCTCTCAAAAACGGAGATAGTCATGCTGACGAGGAGGCGGATACCCACGATCATTCCGATGCGGGTGGGTAACGAAGTGATTTGAGACGCAGAGGACGGCCAGGTACCTGGGGGTGGTGCTGGACAACAAGCTCACCCACTGGGACCACATCAGAAGCGTAAGCGTATGCGAAAAAGCCGCCGAAGTGAGGTCCTGCCTCGGAAGGCTGATGGCCAACATTGGAGGACCGAGTCAGGGGAAACGGAGGCTGTTGCTGTCGACGGCTCAGGCCATCATGCTCTATGGAGCGGAGATCTGGGCAGATGCGACGAAGAAGTACCGGACTCGCATGCTGGCGGTGCAGAGTCGCGGCGCGCTCAGGGTCGCGTCCTCGTACCGCACGGTCTCGCAGGCGGCTGTGCTGGTCATTGTGGGAGTCATCCCAATCCACCTGCTGGCACAAGAGAAGAAGACCATCTGGGGGCGTGCGCCTGGATCGGGAAAAGGCTGCCGAGATGGCCCGTGCCCAAACAATGGCCGCCTGTCAGCGTCGATGGGACGAAGACACGACCGGAAGGTGGACATGGCGCCTCATCAGGAATCTGTAGCCGTGGGTTTACCGCGACCACGGAGAGGTGAACTTTTACCTCACCCAGTTCCTGACAGGTCATGGCTACTTCCGTCTGTACCTCCACCGAATGGGCAAGGTCGACGCGCCCAGGTGCAGGTACTGCGGACACGACGGAGACGACGTGCATCACACTTTCTTAGTATGCCGTCGCTTTGACGAAAAACGGATTGCCCTCGCCGACTCGGTCGGCGGTCACGTGACCCCGGACAACATCGAAGGGAGGATGCTTCGAGGCAGTGACAGCTGGAACGCAGTGGCTGACTTCGTCATGTCCGTCCTGCGCCAGAAGGGGACAGACGGGTGTCTCGAGTGACCCCAGGACCAAGGACAGCAAACGGTTGATCATCAACTGAGGAGTCCCGAAAGGGACAGCAGCGAGGAGTTCTGAAAGGGACAGAGGCCACACATTGCGATGTCGCAATGAGCAAACGCTCGAGTCGATCGCAATGAATGTGGCACGCAAGGTTTTTTTTTGGTTGTATGCCCAAGGAGATGTACTGCCTCTTTAGGCCTCCCACAGTCGCCTCAAGGTGGGGCCTCGACATCATTGCTGTCGATGTCACAGAGGCTGGACACCACTGCTCGTCGGTTTGCTCACTGGAGCGAGCGGCGTAGAGAGCCCGGATTTCGGTGCGGGTAAGAGCTGTTTTAAACTCCTTTTCAGCGTGGAAAAAACTTTAAAACATTATATTTCCATAACTGTCCGATACACAACAACCAGAGTGGTAAGTATTATAGGTCTGGACCTAAAGTATCCCCGCATGTATATGTAATGCCTGGTCGGTCGCGTTTTTTTGTTTTATCATCACAAATCGCAGGCTCTCCACGGGGCTGACAAAAAAACTTTCATCCATTATTTCTCAATAACTCTCCGGCAAAAATTAATGAGAGTGGTAAATATTATAGGTCTGGACCTAAAATATCCCCCCAATATATGTAATGCCTGGTCGGCCGCGTTTTAGTTCATTTATGTGGGGATATTTCCCCACATCGCCAACATTAATAAAGACCAGACAGCCAGCTTCCTAGGTCCAAGTCCAATGTCCAGCACAGACCAAAACCCGCGCATGCGCGCCCGGCGGGGAACGCCAGCAGGTAAGGAGCGAGTGGCTGTCGTTGGTGAACTGTCGGAGCAAGAACGGCGGCGCACCGCGGGGCGGTACCAGGTTTGGGAAACGTAGAATAATAATTAGATATGTGTTAGGGAAGTTAATTTTGGGGGGAAAACTAGGGGAGGGGAATCCTTGTCTTTAATTCACAAATATTAAATTCATAGTTTGGCATTTAATTAATTAATGTGAAACATTAAATTTACTCTAACTTGCAGTTAGAGTCATGTCACCACAAGCAGGAGGAATTAGGGGGAGATTAATATTAAACAATTAAAATTAAGAATAAGCTCATAAAGCTGGCAGTGCCTTGGGGGGAAGTCAGTTGGAAATTATGGGCCCTTACGCGCTTTTAAGTTGGCGAAACGACGGATTAACCGTCGGGACGCCACATTTATCATCACCGAAATCTTTACAAACTGGACGCTCTCCAAGGGGTTGGCGAAAAAACTTTAAACCATTATTTCTCAATAACTGTCCGGAAAAATTAATGAGAGTGGTAAATATTATAGGTCTGGACCTAAGGTATCCCCCCATGTATATGTAATGCCTGGTCGGTCGCGTTTTCTTTGATTTATCATCATATATCGGGCGCTTTGTAAGGGGCTGCCAATAAAACTTAAAACCATTATTTCTCAATAACGTCCGGCAAAAGTTAATGAGTGGTAAATATTATAGGTCTGGCCTAAAGTATCCCCCCATGAATATGTAATGCCTGGTCGGTCGCGTTTTCTTGTTTTATCATCACAAATCTCCAGGTCTCCACGGGGCTGACAAAAAAATTTTAAACCATCATAACTCCGAAACCGTCTGATACAGATTTACCAGAGTGATAAAATATTATAGGACTGGTCATGTAGAATCCCCCAATGTATATGTAATGCAGTCTCGCTCCCGTTTTCTTTGATTTATCTTAATCGGAACCATTGCATACCGGCAGCTCGCCATGGGTATGACAAAAAAAAACTTTAAACCATCATATCTCCGAAACCGTCTGATACAGATTTACCAGAGTGGTAAAATATTAAAGGTCTGGTCATGTAGAATCCCCCAGTGTATATGTAATGCAGTCTCGCTCCCGTTTTCTTTATGTAATAATCACATACCTGCAGCTCGCCATGGGTCTGACAAAAAAACTTTAAACCATCATATCTCCGAAACCGTCTGATATAGATTTACCAGAGTGGTAAAATATTATAGGTCTGGTAATGTACAATCCGCCAATGTATATGTAATGTAGTCTCGCTCCCGTTTTCTTTGATTTATCTTAATCGGAACCATTGCATACCGGCAGCTCGCCATGGGTCTGACAAAAACACTTTAAACCATCATATCTCCGAAACCGTCTGATATAGATTTACCAGAGTGGTAAAATATTATAGGTCTGGTAATGTACAATCCGCCAATGTATATGTAATGTAGTCTTTCTCCCGTTTTCTTTGATTTATCTTAATCGGAACCATTGCATACCGGCAGCTCGCCATGGGTCTGACAAAAACACTTTAAACCATCATATCTCCGAAACCGTCTGATACAGATTTACCAGAGTGGTAAAATATTATAGGTCTGGTCATGTAGAATCCCCCAATGTATATGTAATGCAGTCTCGCTCCCGTTTTCATTGATTTATCTTAATCGGAACCAACGCATACCGGCAGCTCGCTATGGAGCTGACAAAAAAACTTTAAACCATCATATCTCCGAAACCGTCTGATACAGATTTACCAAAGTGGTAAAATATTATAGGTCTCGTCATGTAGAATCCCCCAGTGTATATGTAATGCAGTCTCGCTCCCGTTTTCTTTATGTTATAATCACATACCTGCACCTCGCCATGGGTCTGACAAAAAAACTTTAAACCATCATATCTCCGCAACCGTCTGATACAGATTTACCAGAGTGGTAAAATATTATAGGTCTGATCATGTAGAATCCCCCAATGTATATGTAATGCAGTCTCGCTCCCGTTTTCTTTGATTTATCTTAATCGGAACCAATGCATACCGGCAGCTCGCTATGGAGCTGACAAAAAAACTTTAAACCATCATAACTCCGAAACCGTCTGATACAGATTTACCAGAGTGATAAAATATTATAGGTCTGGTCATGTAGAATCCCCCAGTGTATATGTAATGCAGTCTCGCTCCCGTTTTCGTTATGTAATAATCACATACCTGCAGCTCGCCATGGGTCTGACAAAAAAACTTTAAACCATCATATCTCCCAAACGGTCTGATACAGATTTACCAGAGTGGTAAAATATTATAGGTCTCGTCATGTAGAATCCCCCAGTGTATATGTAATGCAGTCTCGCTCCCGTTTTCGTTATGTAATAATCACATACCTGCAGCTCGCCATGGGTCTGACAAAAAAACTTTAATCCATCATATCTCCGAAACCGTCTGATACAGATTTACCAGAGTGGTAAAATATTATAGGTCTGGTCATGTAGAATCACCCAGTGTATATGTAATGCAGTCTCGCTCCCGTTTTCTTTGATTTATATTAATCGGAACCAATGCATACCGGCAGCTCGCTATGGGGCTGACAAAAAAACTTTAAACCATCATATCTCCGAAACCGTCTGATACAGATTTACCAGAGTGGTAAAATATTATAGGTCTCGTCATGTAGAATCCCCCAGTGTATATGTAATGCAGTCTCGCTCCCGTTTTCGTTATGTAATAATCACATACCTGCAGTTCGCCATGGGTCTGACAAAAAAACTTTAAACCATCATATCTCCCAAACGGTCTGATACAGATTTACCAGAGTGGTAAAATATTATAGGTCTCGTCATGTAGAATCCCCCAATGTATATGTAATGCAGTCTCGCTCCCGTTTTCTTTGATTTATCTTAATCGGAACCAATGCATACCGGCAGCTCGCTATGGAGCTGACAAAAAAACTTTAAACCATCATAACTCCGAAACCGTCTGATACAGATTTACCAGAGTGGTAAAATATTATAGGTCTGGTAATGTAGAATCCGCCAATGTATATGTAATGCAGTCTCGCTCCCGTTTTCTTTGAATTATCTTAATCGGAACCAATGCATACCGGCAGCTCGCTATGGAGCTAACAAAAAAACTTTAAACCATCATAACTCCGAAACCGTCTGATACAGATTTACCAGAGTTATAAAATATTATAGGTCTGGTCCTGTAGAATCCCCCAATGTATATGTAATGCAGTCTCGCTCCCGTTTTCTTTATGTAATAATCACATACCTGCAGCTCGCCATGGGTCTGACAAAAAAACTTTAAACCATCATATCTCCGAAACCGTCTGATATAGATTTACCAGAGTGGTAAAATATTATAGGTCTGGTAATGTACAATCCGCCAATGTATATGTAATGTAGTCTCGCTCCCGTTTTCTTTGATTTATCTTAATCGGAACCATTGCATACCGGCAGCTCGCCATGGGTCTGACAAAAACACTTTAAACCATCATATCTCCGAAACCGTCTGATATAGATTTACCAGAGTGGTAAAATATTATAGGTCTGGTAATGTACAATCCGCCAATGTATATGTAATGTAGTCTTTCTCCCGTTTTCTTTGATTTATCTTAATCGGAACCATTGCATACCGGCAGCTCGCCATGGGTCTGACAAAAACACTTTAAACCATCATATCTCCGAAACCGTCTGATACAGATTTACCAGAGTGGTAAAATATTATAGGTCTGGTCATGTAGAATCCCCCAATGTATATGTAATGCAGTCTCGCTCCCGTTTTCATTGATTTATCTTAATCGGAACCATTGCATACCGGCAGCTCGCCATGGGTCTGACAAAAAAACTTTAAACCATCATATCTCCGAAACCGTCTGATATAGATTTACCAGAGTGGTAAAATATTATAGGTCTGGTAATGTACAATCCGCCAATGTATATGTAATGTAGTCTTTCTCCCGTTTTCTTTGATTTATCTTAATCGGAACCATTGCATACCGGCAGCTCGCCATGGGTCTGACAAAAACACTTTAAACCATCATATCTCCGAAACCGTCTGATACAGATTTACCAGAGTGGTAAAATATTATAGGTCTGGTCATGTAGAATCCCCCAATGTATATGTAATGCAGTCTCGCTCCCGTTTTCATTGATTTATCTTAATCGGAACCAACGCATACCGGCAGCTCGCTATGGAGCTGACAAAAAAACTTTAAACCATCATATCTCCGAAACCGTCTGATACAGATTTACCAAAGTGGTAAAATATTATAGGTCTGGTAATGTACAATCCGCCAATGTATATGTAATGTAGTCTTTCTCCCGTTTTCTTTGATTTATCTTAATCGGAACCATTGCATACCGGCAGCTCGCCATGGGTCTGACAAAAACACTTTAAACCATCATATCTCCGAAACCGTCTGATACAGATTTACAAGAGTGGTAAAATATTATAGGTCTCGTCATGTAGAATCACCCAGTGTATATGTAATGCAGTCTCACTCCCGTTTTCTTTATGTAATAATCACATACCTGCAGCTCGCCGTGGGTCTGACAAAAAAACTTCAAACCATCATATCTCCGAAACCGTCTGATACAGATTTACCAGAGTTGTAAAATATTATAGGTCTGGTCATGTAGAATCCCCAATGTATATGTAATGCAGTCTCGCTCCCGTTTTCTTTATGTAATAATCACATACCTGCAGCTCGCCATGGGTCTGACAAAAAAACTTTAAACCATCATATCTCCGAAACCGTCTGATACAGATTTACCAGAGTGGTAAAATATTATAGGTCTCGTCATGTAGAATCCCCCAGTGTATATGTAATGCAGTCTCGCTCCCGTTTTCGTTATGTAATAATCACATACCTGCAGTTCGCCATGGGTCTGACAAAAAAACTTTAAACCATCATATCTCCCAAACGGTCTGATACAGATTTACCAGAGTGGTAAAATATTATAGGTCTCGTCATGTAGAATCCCCCAATGTATATGTAATGCAGTCTCGCTCCCGTTTTCTTTGATTTATCTTAATCGGAACCAATGCATACCGGCAGCTCGCTATGGAGCTGACAAAAAAACTTTAAACCATCATAACTCCGAAACCGTCTGATACAGATTTACCAGAGTTATAAAATATTATAGGTCTGGTCCTGTAGAATCCCCAATGTATATGTAATGCAGTCTCGCTCCCGTTTTCTTTATGTAATAATCACATACCTTCAGCTCGCCATGGGTCTGACAAAAAAACTTTAAACCATCATATCTCCGAAACCGTCTGATATAGATTTACCAGAGTGGTAAAATGTTATAGGTCTGGTAATGTAGAATCCGCCAATGTATATGTAATGTAGTCTCGCTCCCGTTTTCTTTGATTTATCTTAATCGGAACCATTGCATACCGGCAGCTCGCCATGGGTCTGACAAAAACACTTTAAACCATCATATCTCCGAAACCGTCTGATATAGATTTACCAGAGTGGTAAAATATTATAGGTCTGGTAATGTACAATCCGCCAATGTATATGTAATGTAGTCTTTCTCCCGTTTTCTTTGATTTATCTTAATCGGAACCATTGCATACCGGCAGCTCGCCATGGGTCTGACAAAAACACTTTAAACCATCATATCTCCGAAACCGTCTGATACAGATTTACCAGAGTGGTAAAATATTATAGGTCTGGTCATGTAGAATCCCCCAATGTATATGTAATGCAGTCTCGCTCCCGTTTTCATTGATTTATCTTAATCGGAACCAACGCATACCGGCAGCTCGCTATGGAGCTGACAAAAAAACTTTAAACCATCATATCTCCGAAACCGTCTGATACAGATTTACCAAAGTGGTAAAATATTATAGGTCTCGTCATGTAGAATCCCCCAGTGTATATGTAATGCAGTCTCGCTCCCGTTTTCTTTATGTTATAATCACATACCTGCACCTCGCCATGGGTCTGACAAAAAAACTTTAAACCATCATATCTCCGCAACCGTCTGATACAGATTTACCAGAGTGGTAAAATATTATAGGTCTGATCATGTAGAATCCCCCAATGTATATGTAATGCAGTCTCGCTCCCGTTTTCTTTGATTTATCTTAATCGGAACCAATGCATACCGGCAGCTCGCTATGGAGCTGACAAAAAAACTTTAAACCATCATAACTCCGAAACCGTCTGATACAGATTTACCAGAGTGATAAAATATTATAGGTCTGGTCATGTAGAATCCCCCAGTGTATATGTAATGCAGTCTCGCTCCCGTTTTCGTTATGTAATAATCACATACCTGCAGCTCGCCATGGGTCTGACAAAAAAACTTTAAACCATCATATCTCCCAAACGGTCTGATACAGATTTACCAGAGTGGTAAAATATTATAGGTCTCGTCATGTAGAATCCCCCAGTGTATATGTAATGCAGTCTCGCTCCCGTTTTCGTTATGTAATAATCACATACCTGCAGCTCGCCATGGGTCTGACAAAAAAACTTTAATCCATCATATCTCCGAAACCGTCTGATACAGATTTACCAGAGTGGTAAAATATTATAGGTCTGGTCATGTAGAATCACCCAGTGTATATGTAATGCAGTCTCGCTCCCGTTTTCTTTGATTTATATTAATCGGAACCAATGCATACCGGCAGCTCGCTATGGGGCTGACAAAAAAACTTTAAACCATCATATCTCCGAAACCGTCTGATACAGATTTACCAGAGTGGTAAAATATTATAGGTCTCGTCATGTAGAATCCCCCAGTGTATATGTAATGCAGTCTCGCTCCCGTTTTCGTTATGTAATAATCACATACCTGCAGTTCGCCATGGGTCTGACAAAAAAACTTTAAACCATCATATCTCCCAAACGGTCTGATACAGATTTACCAGAGTGGTAAAATATTATAGGTCTCGTCATGTAGAATCCCCCAATGTATATGTAATGCAGTCTCGCTCCCGTTTTCTTTGATTTATCTTAATCGGAACCAATGCATACCGGCAGCTCGCTATGGAGCTGACAAAAAAACTTTAAACCATCATAACTCCGAAACCGTCTGATACAGATTTACCAGAGTGGTAAAATATTATAGGTCTGGTAATGTAGAATCCGCCAATGTATATGTAATGCAGTCTCGCTCCCGTTTTCTTTGAATTATCTTAATCGGAACCAATGCATACCGGCAGCTCGCTATGGAGCTAACAAAAAAACTTTAAACCATCATAACTCCGAAACCGTCTGATACAGATTTACCAGAGTTATAAAATATTATAGGTCTGGTCCTGTAGAATCCCCCAATGTATATGTAATGCAGTCTCGCTCCCGTTTTCTTTATGTAATAATCACATACCTGCAGCTCGCCATGGGTCTGACAAAAAAACTTTAAACCATCATATCTCCGAAACCGTCTGATATAGATTTACCAGAGTGGTAAAATATTATAGGTCTGGTAATGTACAATCCGCCAATGTATATGTAATGTAGTCTCGCTCCCGTTTTCTTTGATTTATCTTAATCGGAACCATTGCATACCGGCAGCTCGCCATGGGTCTGACAAAAACACTTTAAACCATCATATCTCCGAAACCGTCTGATATAGATTTACCAGAGTGGTAAAATATTATAGGTCTGGTAATGTACAATCCGCCAATGTATATGTAATGTAGTCTTTCTCCCGTTTTCTTTGATTTATCTTAATCGGAACCATTGCATACCGGCAGCTCGCCATGGGTCTGACAAAAACACTTTAAACCATCATATCTCCGAAACCGTCTGATACAGATTTACCAGAGTGGTAAAATATTATAGGTCTGGTCATGTAGAATCCCCCAATGTATATGTAATGCAGTCTCGCTCCCGTTTTCATTGATTTATCTTAATCGGAACCATTGCATACCGGCAGCTCGCCATGGGTCTGACAAAAAAACTTTAAACCATCATATCTCCGAAACCGTCTGATATAGATTTACCAGAGTGGTAAAATATTATAGGTCTGGTAATGTACAATCCGCCAATGTATATGTAATGTAGTCTTTCTCCCGTTTTCTTTGATTTATCTTAATCGGAACCATTGCATACCGGCAGCTCGCCATGGGTCTGACAAAAACACTTTAAACCATCATATCTCCGAAACCGTCTGATACAGATTTACCAGAGTGGTAAAATATTATAGGTCTGGTCATGTAGAATCCCCCAATGTATATGTAATGCAGTCTCGCTCCCGTTTTCATTGATTTATCTTAATCGGAACCAACGCATACCGGCAGCTCGCTATGGAGCTGACAAAAAAACTTTAAACCATCATATCTCCGAAACCGTCTGATACAGATTTACCAAAGTGGTAAAATATTATAGGTCTGGTAATGTACAATCCGCCAATGTATATGTAATGTAGTCTTTCTCCCGTTTTCTTTGATTTATCTTAATCGGAACCATTGCATACCGGCAGCTCGCCATGGGTCTGACAAAAACACTTTAAACCATCATATCTCCGAAACCGTCTGATACAGATTTACAAGAGTGGTAAAATATTATAGGTCTCGTCATGTAGAATCACCCAGTGTATATGTAATGCAGTCTCACTCCCGTTTTCTTTATGTAATAATCACATACCTGCAGCTCGCCGTGGGTCTGACAAAAAAACTTCAAACCATCATATCTCCGAAACCGTCTGATACAGATTTACCAGAGTTGTAAAATATTATAGGTCTGGTCATGTAGAATCCCCAATGTATATGTAATGCAGTCTCGCTCCCGTTTTCTTTATGTAATAATCACATACCTGCAGCTCGCCATGGGTCTGACAAAAAAACTTTAAACCATCATATCTCCGAAACCGTCTGATACAGATTTACCAGAGTGGTAAAATATTATAGGTCTCGTCATGTAGAATCCCCCAGTGTATATGTAATGCAGTCTCGCTCCCGTTTTCGTTATGTAATAATCACATACCTGCAGTTCGCCATGGGTCTGACAAAAAAACTTTAAACCATCATATCTCCCAAACGGTCTGATACAGATTTACCAGAGTGGTAAAATATTATAGGTCTCGTCATGTAGAATCCCCCAATGTATATGTAATGCAGTCTCGCTCCCGTTTTCTTTGATTTATCTTAATCGGAACCAATGCATACCGGCAGCTCGCTATGGAGCTGACAAAAAAACTTTAAACCATCATAACTCCGAAACCGTCTGATACAGATTTACCAGAGTTATAAAATATTATAGGTCTGGTCCTGTAGAATCCCCAATGTATATGTAATGCAGTCTCGCTCCCGTTTTCTTTATGTAATAATCACATACCTTCAGCTCGCCATGGGTCTGACAAAAAAACTTTAAACCATCATATCTCCGAAACCGTCTGATATAGATTTACCAGAGTGGTAAAATGTTATAGGTCTGGTAATGTAGAATCCGCCAATGTATATGTAATGTAGTCTCGCTCCCGTTTTCTATATGTAATAATCACATACCTGCAGCTCGCCATGGGTCTGACAAAAAAACTTTAAACCATCATATCTCCGAAACCGTCTGATACAGATTTACCAGAGTGGTAAAATATTATAGGTCTGGTCATGTAGAATCACCCAGTGTATATGTAATGCAGTCTCGCTCCCGTTTTCTTTATGTAATAATCACATACCTGCAGCTCGCCGTGGGTCTGACAAAAAAACTTCAAACCATCATATCTCCGAAACCGTCTGATACAGATTTACCAGAGTGGTAAAATATTATAGGTCTGGTAATGTAGAATCCGCCAATGTATATGTAATGCAGTCTCGCTCCCGTTTTCTTTGATTTATCTTAATCGGAACCAATGCATACCGGCAGCTCGCTATGGAGCTGACAAAAAAACTTTAAACCATCATAACTCCGAAACCGTCTGATACAGATTTACAAGAGTGGTAAAATATTATAGGTCTGGTCATGTAGAATCTCCCAATGTATATTATGTAATGCGGGCTTGCTCCTGTTTTCTTTGATTTATAGCCGGCTCCACACATGCGTTATTCGGCATGCAGCGAGCAGCGATTCGCCGAATCACGAGTAGTGTGGATGGGTGTTTCTACATTTGGCAAACAGCAAACATTAGTGCTTGTTCATTGCAGGTCCTATAGCGAGACAAATAGTTCGCCGAACGTCGAACATTCGGTGCATGCCGAATGACGCATGTGTGGAGCCGGCTTAACATAATCGGAACCATTACATACCGGCAGCTCTCTTTGGGGCTGACAAAAAACTTTGAACATTTCTTTATTTTATCATCACCCATATTTTACATCCTTCATCCATAACTCTTTCAACATTTCTTTATTTTATCATCAACCATATTTAACATACTTTAATCCAAAACTCGAGGTTATGATCAAATATATATACAAGATAATGGCGGGAAACAAGTGGTTTGAGGTTAGGAACAAACATGAGATGATGCAGCCATGTTGGATTTGAAGGGAGTGGCTAAGATTTGTGAGGCGGTAGAAGGGGATCGAAGGGGAGTGAGGGGAGTCACCAATAAATTGGCAGATTCACAGAAGTTATATTGATCAATGCTTAACCTATTTCTAGGGCTAAATAAATATGATACCTAACTCTGGATCTTCGTCGACTTTACTCACCGACCTTAAATCGAGCATGAAATTTATGTTCAATAAATAAAGTGTAAAAGCTTCGGTAAATAAATAATTCTGTTAAATTGAGTAAATAAATATGTCGGGTCAAAAGTACACAATCAATGAATCAATAACAAAATCAAATAAGAACCAAGAACGACAACTAAACGAATCTTTCAAACTCAAAGATCTACTCAAACCGTTCAGTCTTTGACGATTTTGACTTTTAGACCCTAGAGGATTAGACGCTAGAGGAACCCACGTATGATACTATTGCCATAGATAAAAATATACCAAGCAGGGTATATTTTATCATCTATGCTATTGGGCGTTACCTCTAGTGATAAAATATTAATCTAACCTCCTTGCTTCCAACAAAAAAGTATCTAATCTCCTTGGCTGCACCTCCTCTGCATCTAGATGCCGTCTACAACTAACTACTGCAGCTGCAGCGACACTACTGCCATCTTTAGTCGTGCAGTTTTAAAGGTGTTCGTAATGTTTTGTGTTAGGTTTGATTTGTCAATTGCAATTTAACACGGTAAATAAAATCAGTATTGCCATATATACTAATGTGTCGGTTAGTGTGAAACATCAATCCTCATTATTATAATACTTAAATTAAATAAAAAGTGGTTTGCGTTTTAATTTTAAGTGATAGTTTAGTTAATAAAACAGTTTCATCTTTGAGGCTAATTTAAACAATTTTTCTTGATATGAGTTGTATTCAACGCTTAAGTCGATACAGGACATATTTCACTTAGGATTTAAAAATCTTCATTATGTGTGATATCTGTGCTGATTTTTCGGAGCTACTCCACAACTGTAAGTATTAAATTTTATTGTTGTAAAAATATCTAACCTAAGCATTAGAGTAGCCCTATAGCCTATCTAGTTTAATTTAGTTTGAGTTTTTGGGGTAACAGGTCAATGTTGTGTCAAGGAACTTAGTAATGAATTAATTTGTGGTCTTAACACTTGATATTCCCCTAAAACAATTAAAATGTTGGGTCGACCTAACCCAGGTTAGGCATAGCCTAGACCTACTGCCCTAACCTATTTTATAGTCGAAGTTGTCGTCGTCTGTAGACAACACAATTTAACAGGTACAGTCCTGCAAATTTAGGCCACTTATAGTTTTAAATTTAAATTTGTTTGCTTCCTATTGTATTAGGCCCTGTACTAAATTTATAGAACTAAGTAGGGTAGGCTACGCTTTTATAATACTTTTTCTGGAACATGTCGGAGCTTGGGTGTTTACAAATAAAAGTAGGCCTAATTTGAACTGGATTTTTTAGTTCTGAAGGACATCTAATGATGCTACCGGTATCCAATGACATTTTAATTTATTTAGCCTACACTCAATTTAGCTAGGAAATAAATGTAGGCCTACCAATAGCCCTAAGTCGATTGTATTCATTATCATTTCAGAAGTAAATTAGTTCTAAGTATGCCTAAGTTTATTAAGTTCGTAGGCGTTCCATGAATTATAATGACTGACTTGATCTGACGTCATAGAGTAACTTGGCCATGAACCACTGATAGTGTAATTAATTGAACATTTCTAACTGTATGATACTTCAAAACAATTAAAAGCCTAGTAGGCCTAGGTAACTTACATCTGCAAAATTGTAAATAATATCCTTGAAGAAATTGATGAAATTTATAAAATAAATGCTCAAAACATGAGAGAAGAGATGGTAGCCATAGGTAAGCTATTGCCATAGAAAACAACATGGTTGCCATTTTGTGGTTCATGGAGAATTGTAAAACTGTTGATTATCTTTCTACTATAGATGTTTTCCTTTGGGTACATATTTACAGTAGGTAATTTCAATGTACAGTGAAATACGTATTTAGTCATTTAATATATGTAGCCTAAATTAATGTCAGTCCATTTGTTTAATAAATTTATACAGCTATTACTAACTCAAGATATTAGAAAGGTGTAAGTAATATTGGTGTGTGACTCAACTGATAACATTACAATAAATGGTACAAACAACATCAACTAAACCTCTAAAAAATTAACAAATATAGATTTGGCAAACGATAGCCTGAATAACAAAATATTTAAAAACTAATGGCTATCGTTAGTTAGTTACCTACATACAGACAACAAAACAAACATTTAGTAATACCAGAATTAGATGAAAAAATGAGGCCTACTAAAAACTTAAAAACTAATACTTCAGTTCCTGAAGGAGAAGAACCAACTGAAGTAGGCCTAGTGAGTAAAAGGGGATCGCCAGAAGCAAATTGACCAAGGACTTATCACTAACTAACCTACAGTAGTATTTACTTTGTTAAAAATTCTTAAGCATATAGAGAAATGTGTTTAACGATTTTGTAAATCACAGATAGTTGCAATTAATATTAGTTCTGTTACAAGTATAACACTTATGGATACCACCTCTCATTGTTGGGTATTTCTTGGATGATTCTACTCATGGTAAGACCTAAGACCCAGACCAGGATAACTTTTCATTTTGGGGTCTCCAGAATCAAAAAACACCATTCATTCGAATTTTAGCGAATTTCCCCTATAGGGAAGAAGCTGTTACCGTCCTACTCATGGTAAGACCTAAGACCCAGACCATGACAACTTTTTGTTTTGGGGCCCCCAGAAGCAAAAAACACTGTTCGTTCGAATTTATATATATATATATATATATATGTCTGTTAACACGATAGCGGCCATAAATATGGTCCAATCTTAATGAAATTTGGTACAGACATGTAAAGTAGTAATTACTCGGACGAGTTCGTGAACCAGCCCGATCGGACCACCGGAAGGGGGGGTAAAGGGGGATAAACCCCCCCAAAAATGGGTTTTTTGAGTTTTTTACATAGAAAAATAAAAATAACAGAATTTTTACTGGCACCATTGAATTCGGCTCAAAAAAACAAACAATTCAGTATTTTGAATCACTGCTCTATGTCCATTGGTTACCGAGATATTGAAAGTGGTAAACACGGTACATTGTTGTCCCAATGTTAACCTTATGGGATACTAGCAGTTGCCCGTGGCTTCCCCCATTGATAAAAATTACAGCTGATCTTACTTCTGCTCTTAGAACTGTCAAATTTCAATATTCACAGCTGTTAACAATTCAGTATTTGTATGTTTACATCCTTATAAAATGTAAACATTGAAGCTGAGGACGTTTACGGGGCGAAGCCCGAGGGGATTTTAAGGAAGTGAATCTAGGCCTATGTCCTTTTCTGATGTAATGGCTCTATTCCTGCAAAGTTTCAGCTCAGTTGGTCCGGTATTTTTCACGTGGTTGAAAGACAGATATTCACACAAACATCCATACTTCTTTCACATTTATAATATTATATAAAGTATATAAAGTAGGAAGTAGGATAAGTAAAATTCTATACCTCGCTTATTTCTCAACATATCTGGATAAAACTTGGTTTGTGGCTTCATCTGATGATATCTAATGTTTAATAAAGGCCTAGTCTAAAATCACCAATATTTCCATTTTTGTGGCAGCAAACCTTCATACTTACTCCCCATGTTATTCTTATGGAGCTTACAAAAACATGTCAAATCACGCTATGTTGGCTTGAACTATGCTCTTTTGCATTTGAAATTCGCTGAGTATGCAGGTCTGCTGCAATGGGGGGTATTTACTGGTGGTGCTATCTATCAGGGACTGCTGAAACTACTTAAGTTTTTGGCCATTGGGCTAGAACTCAGTGTAGGCCTAATGTCAATGATAGAAGGAACATATCATCCACTCCCATTTGAGATGGTAGTTTTAATGGTTATGAAAGTTCAAGCATTGACTTTGAATGTATAAGTCTTATACATTCAAAGTCAATGGTTCAAGTAATACCTCTAGCCTGAATACGATCTTCACAGAAGTGCTTTATCAAGTCTTGGTTATAGACTGATTGAGAGTTGATTGTAAAATTTTTTGACAGGTTTTTTTTTAAATCCTGTCGGGCGCCTACCAACATTTGGTTGGTTTAATTTTAGCGAATTTCCCCTAAAGGGAAGAAGCTGTTACCGTAGTACTCACAATAAGACCTAAGCCCGAGACCATGACAACTTTTTGTTTTGGGGCTCCCAGAAGCAAAAAACACATATATATATATATATATATATATATATATATATATATATATATATACAGTGCTTGATTTGTAAAAAATGAGGTACCGGAACTGTAATTTGCCAGTTTGTACATAACACCCCCCCCTTTAAAATTATTCTTCCGCTCAACAAAGTATTATTTGTCTATGTGAATAGTTTTAGGATGATTTGAAAAGTCAAATTTTATCTAACTCAAATTGTTGATGAGTAAATTACAAACTAACAAAGCATTATTTTACTAAAAAAGAATTCTGTAAAGAAATTCTGGTTTTTTTGATGACGCCTTGTTCGAGTATTCAGGTGTTTTTAGCGTTTTCAACATTCGGCTTAACTCATGACTAGACAAAAGAGCGCTAATTTCAGCAGAAACTCCGCGCGTAATTTCCGTACATTTAAAGCGATTGTTATTTTCGGTAAGATTAATCCGGCCGAGTACACGCTATCGTCTCTTCCGAAAAATACTTCGGCCGGTTACACATGATCCTCTCTTATGGCGAATTATCCAGCCGATCTTACGCGATCTCTTTAGCAGCGAATTCTCCGGCCGATCATACACGATCGTCTTTTGCGGCAAAGTCTCCGTCCGATTACTCGCGATCGTCTCTTACGACAAATATTCCGGCCGATTACACTCGATTCTCTCTCGTGGCAAATTCTTCGGCCGATCGTAAACAATTGTATTTAGCGGCAAATTATCCGTCCGATTACACGCGATCGTCTCTTGCAAAACACACTCCGGCCGATTAGACCCGATCGACTCTTGCGGCAGAAAGAGGTCCCGGAACGCCGTTCCGCCGCAAATCAAGCACTGTATATATATTTATATATATATATATATATATATATATATATATATATATATATATGTATACATATATATGTGTCTTCAAGCACGATAGCGGCCATAAAAATGGCCCAATCTGAATGAAATTTGGTACAGCCATGTAAAGTAGTAGTTATTCGGATGAGTTCAAAAACCAGCCCGATTGGACTACCGGAAGGGGGGGTAAAGGAGGGTAAACCCCCCAAAAATTTTTTTTTGAGTTTTTTACATAGAAAAATAAAAATAACCCAATTTTTGTTAGCACCATTGAATTCAGCTAAAAAAAACAAACAATTTAGTATCTTGAATCTCTGCTCTATGTCCATTGGTTACCGAGATATTGAAAGTGGTAAACACAGTACGTTGTCCCAATGTTAACCTTATGGGGAATAAGTAAAATTCTATATCTCGCTTATTTCTCAACATATCTTAATAAAACTTGGTAAATGGCTTCTTCTAGTTCAGATCTACTAAATATTGGATTAAAACCACCCATTTTTAATATACCCGTAGCAGCAAACCTGCATACTCATTCCCCATGTTATTCTTATGGAGCTTTCAAAAACATGTAAAATCTCGCTATGTTGGATTGAAAAATTGTTATTTTGCATTTGAAATTCGCTGAGTATGCAGGTCTGCTGCAACGGGGGTATTTATGAGAACTTTCACCAGCAAATTTGGCATCCTCAGACAATCATGTACAAATGCTTTGATTGTGATTGTCTGATGGCACCAGCTATGCTGGTGAAAGGCATCACAAAAATTAAACCTAACAAATGCTGGCAGGCTCCTTACTTGGTTTTTTAGCGAATCTCTCCTACAGGGAAGAAGTTATTACCGTAGGCTAGATCTTAGGTAAGGCCTAGGTCTTACCTAAAGACCTAAGCCCGGGACCATCATTACCGTTTTGGAGCCCCAGAAGAAAAAAACATTAATTCAAATTGTTATAATATATACACTGGGTGTCTCACCTAAGTTTAGAAAATTTTCATAGTTTTGGGAACTATTTATTCTTCCTTTCTATTTTCTAAACCAATGGTTAAGGAGATATGAGCAGTTAAAGTTTGACATTTTCCCCATTTACAATGCATTAGGAAGTTGTTGATAGTCTGTATATCGAAAACGGCTGAGTTTATTAAACAAACCAATGAATAAAAGTACCTTAAAATGTGAGATAAATCATAAAATAATTTTTAGTCGAGATTCGCTCATGGTAGCCTATACATTATTTTGAATGTGCTTTTTCTCCATAAGGAATACATAGGATAGCACAGTTAAATTGACACATTGCATTTTAAATGGGAAAAAAATTAGAAATGAGCTAAGGAAAGAATTAGAAAAAATAAAAAGTTCTTAAAATTAAGCGTAAGCCCCAAAAATGCCATAGGCCTAAAATCAGGGTGTTTCATAAGAAAAATCATAGTGTTCTGCCATATTGTAAAATGGCAGCCATAGGCTATTTTTAAATTTCAAAGTGATTCCAAAAAGCAGATTTAAAAATAAAGGGATGTCTCCCCTAAGAAATTCTTTGTCAGATTTATAATAAAAAAGTTAGCATTATTGATTCAATTTAGGTGAGACACCAGGTATAAATATAGCCTATATGTCTGTGAGAATGATGATAGCAGCCATAACAATTCACCATTTCATTCGATCTTAATGAAATTTGATACAGACATGTAAAGCGGTAATCAATCGGACAAGTTCTTACACCAGCCCGCTCAGACCACTGGAAGGGGGTAAAGGCAGGGCCGCCGAGAGGGGGGGGCAAAGGGGGCAGATTGCTCCGGGCCACAAAAGGAAGGGGGCCACATTTTGAGCACAGCATATTTTTTGTGGATTATTAAAAATTAGGATATTTAATTGAAGACGGCCAATATGAAATGAAATATTAGAAAATACATAAAAATTATAGTCTTAAAACGTGTATTAACTAACTAAAATGCCCTTTATTTGTCTTATTTTGATTCAGTTTCATTTGGTTTTCTGGCGTCTCGTCAGGGGCCCCCCAAGGTTAGGCCCAGGACTAGGCCTGCGCCAGATCACACATTACTAAATCCGTACTAAACTGGGCCCCTGTCCCTGGTCCAATTGGCTGTCCCCAAAAATTCCTCACAAAACGTTGTACAGGCCTACGATGGACCGAGGAAAAGGATTCCTAGCAACAACTAAACGGAGTATATACTATATTTTACAAAGAACAGTAGTTACAACATTAACGTGACATTACTTGTTTTGCAGAGATGAGTAACTTCTTCAGCTTCGTTTCTCTTCTTAGGCCTGATTTCACCAACCATCAGTTAAGGGTCGGTTAATAAACCGTTTGTTAAAGATAGGAAAATAGTATTGAACAGCTGATAAAATTAAACTAACCAAGCCTTAACGGTGGTTTAAAGTTTGGTGAAATCAGGCCTTAGTTTGAGTTTAGCTACGTACGAACCATGATCCAATGAAATGCAGTTTTCCTCATTAAAAAATTTAAGTAAATCGTGACGTCATCAGCGACTAGAAGAATGCAGCTTGACTGGAGCCTCCAGCTGGTAAGATAAAATATCTTGGCTGATCAGAAAGTTCTTATTACTGGCACCTCTGATTTAGGCTTTACTTTTACCCAATGGTAAATGAATGAATGAATGAATGAATTGTTTTTAATTCCTTGAATATACAGAAGACATAGAAAATATATACAGTATTATATTGGAAATATTTCCCACAAAGGTAAACCTGTGCGTGGGAAATGAGTTCATTATCAGTTGAGTCTTCCACAAGCACTTCATCACTTTCATAAAAGAACTAAAACTATGTAAATTAAAAAAAAAATAATTGACTTAAAAAATAGATTAATTAAACTAAAAATATCAAGATGAATGCAAGCATAAAGCATTCACGCCAAAAGCCAAAGGAAAAAAAACACCTGCAAAAATATGTAGGATGATGAGTCAACAGAGACCTGGACCAACTCTCTCTCTCACACACACACACACACACACACACACACACACACACACACACACACACACACGCACGCACGCCCACACACGCACATACAAATCACAGACGCGCGCTCGCTCACAAAAAACCCTTATCTCTATCCAAGGAAACTATGCGTAAATTGATATGAGGAAACTATTTATTTGTTCACGGCCGACTCTAACAATCCACTTATTTACCAGACGCTTATATTTAAGATAACTGCACGGCTCAGGATATTTTAATTCATCAGGAAGTTTAGAAAAAATAATGCTAGCAATATAATGAGAAGAGGTTTTATTAATAGTTTTCATGACTTTCGGGAACTGAATTCCTGTATTTATAACTGATCTAGTCGGATAATTATGGGCGGGATGGTCGAAAATAGATAATTTATTCTTAAAAATGTAAACTATTAGCGACCTTACATAAAGCTGTGAAATATTCAAAACTTTAAATTCATCAAAAAGAAGATTCGTTGGATAGCGAAGAGGTTTGCGTAGAGCAACTTTTAATATAGTTTTTTGCATTATTTCTATAGGTGCAAGAATGCTTTTATAACCTCCGCCCCAAGCCAAATTCCCATATTGCAAAGCTATGGTAAGCTATGGTAACATGCTAACTATGGTAAGCTGCTATGGTAAGCTGCTATGGTAAGCTATGGTAACAAAGCTATGGTAACATGCTATATCTAGGATACAACTAAGGTCTGTAGATTAGAAGAGAATCCACAGTCTGATATTATACTGTCAGGTTGTCTTACTTATTCCATCTCCCATATGACCTGTGGATCCAAGCCTGTGATGTCAATGATAACCCAATATCCGGATCTAAGCAACTCTATTAGCATTAGTCCCGCATTACACTATCAAATATTTTATGAAATATCTTTTATAAAAGATTTGATTTGACCAATCAAAATTCAGGTCAACTGATTTTCAAAACAAAATCTTTAATTTTGATTGGACAAATGAATCTTTTATAAAAGAATCTTTAAAAAAATATTTGATAGTGTAATGTGGGCCTTAGGGTAAATTATAACCCTATATTAGGGCATATTACTATTACCTCAAAGGAAGTAATAGTAATATGCTTCCTCTGATTGGTCAAGATTAATCACTTTTTTCCAGCTGGAGATTATTAGGTTTCCGGTCTACAGAAGACGTCAGGATTTGCTTACATTTTTGACTGAGGTAACCTATGTGTACCATTATTCTTCTCTTCTCTTCTTCTCTTCAGATCTTGGAATACAACCGGATAAACTTTCTCCTGATGACGTCACACAGGCCTTATGGAAATATAGGAGTTAATTAATAGAAGAAAACCCAATAAAGAGGTTTAATTAGGTAGTCCTCAATATAACTTAGAACTGTTTCTTTAATCCTTTATAACCCCAAGTACAGGCTTCTTACAAACATTGCTTAGTCTGGTGTTTCCAATCAAAAGATTCATAAGCATATTAAAAATAATTTTACCTAATTATACAGTTTGTGTTCTAAATTTGAATAAATTTACAAATCAAGGGTTTACTTCAGGCCTACGATGAAATTGTTTAAAGTTTTGAAGAAATTAAGATAATATTCAACATTTTTAGAACAAAAGAACAAAACTTTTTTAATCAGCAGGATCTACGATTTTAGCTATTCAAGAGATATCAGTATTTTTATCTACGATTTTTATCTATTGAGGGGCCTCATGCTCAAACTTTGCCCCGGGCCTCCAAAAGTCTGTCGGCGGCCCTGGGTAAAGGGGGATAAACCTTCCTTATTTCCTACGATATCTTGATAAAACTTGGTCTAGTTATGGCTTCCTCTAGTTCAGATCTACTAAATTTTGACTTAAAACCACCCACTTTAATATACCGGTTGCAGCAAACCTGTATACTCATTCCCCATGTTATTCTTATGGAAATTACAAAAACATACCATATCTCTCTGGATTAAAATATGTGCTTTTGCATTTGAATTTCCCTGAGTATACAGGTCTGCTGTGACGAGAATATTATATAATTAATAAGGCTTTTGCTTGGTTCTTTGGGTATTTTTTGGTGTTGGAAGTACATGAAAAGCAAACGAATATATAATCAATATTATCATAACTTAGTAAATCCTTGATTTGATCCTTGATTCAATCAACTCTCAATTAGTTGATAACCAAACCTTGATAGGTAATTCACTTTTTTATGATTGTTCGCAAATGTTTTTTAATTTGCATGCATTTAAGTACGGTAGCCTGTTTACCAGTAGCTATTCAAAAGTATCTTAAAAAAAGGTTTCATTTGGGCCTATAATAATAAATAACTGTTTTAGTTTCAGATAATGAGAAAAATCACAACCTTGATGGGAGTGATCTACCTCTCTTGAAAAAACGGGAAATCGATCAAGTTTTCACATTCATACAAACTTGGATTCAGAGGTGAGTACAGCACAATGTTTTAGTAGAACTTGAATTTTATTTAAAACATCAATTGCACCAAGGTTGATTTGGTTCTATTCAGAAATGTGGATGATTAGATACCTTTAAGCCTACCATGGGATCATACATTAAAAAACAAACTTAATTTAGTTGTCCCAGAAAACAAATAATCAATATAAGCTACCAGTAATTTAGATCTAGAAAAGCAAAGCATCATAGACTTTGCTTATCGGCACCGATCCTACTGAGCTTCTCTCGCGATCGCCATATTTTTGAACCATCCACATCTAGTTTTACCCTTGAATGTATGATGAAGGTTCAATCATTGTCTTAATACGGTAATCAATTTTCATATTTTCTTTTGTTTATAGTTTTTTATAATGTTACTCATAAACTATCATAAAACAAGTAGGCCTAGATTTTTAATTTTTGTACAGATCACATTGTTTATTAGCCTATTTATTTTTGGTCAAGAGACAACGAGCGTTTTGGTGGACTGATAATGGACTCCTCATGAACTAGGAATATTTTCCCATTGGCTTTGTTTCTCTAAAAGCACTGTACCTCATGAATAAAATGCTATGAAACTTAATGTCTTGAACCCTAAAAACTATTTGTTGTGTAGCCTATTGAACTAGTTGGAAATCATTAGGCCCACGTATTATTATGCAAATGCCTTAACCTCCCTAGAATTTATTTTGATGTTATTTGTTTAGGCAATGTTTTTGCTGCTTCCGAGACCCAAAGAACTATGAGAAGTTTCATTTGATCACTCAAAGCATAATTCTCTTAGTTGTTAAACAACTAAAAGCATACAGAGGTAAAGATGTTATAGAGTGCATTACTCATCAAAATGAGGATTTACAAAAGTCTGGCAAAGAAAACAAAAATGAAGTGAAGATTATTGAGGTAACTGAAGAAAAAGACTCCGATGAAAAAAAGATTAATGAAGAAAACAAAGAGAAAACATCTGCAGAACCTGTGGATGAGGGTATGTTTCTTTATTCAATTTTTGTTGTATTACAATTGAGTTATTTTTTAAGGCCTTGTCTAGCTTTTTTATATTAAGTTGTACAGTACACTCCCGATTATCCGAACCCCGGTTATCCGAGACTCCGGATTATCCGAGGGCGTTCTGAATAATATATTATTTTTACGTTCGGTCGAAACATAATCAGAGTTGCCAGCAGCCGGGAAAACTGGGAATTATGCGTGAATTTTACACACCGGCAGGGTGTCCGGCGACCGGGAAAACCGTAAAAACCGGGAACTATACGGGATTTTTATGACGCCGGGAACTATGCGGGAATTATACGGACATTCTGTACTTTTGGCAATAATGTGCGGGAATTCGGCTAGGGACGATTTTTAATTTAAATATTCAATATTTCCATACGCATTTGTGTAAAAAAAAACAGCAAGTTGTAGTTACGAAGACGTTACGCACACCATGTTCTCAGAGCTGTGCAGATTCGATTGGATTCGTGATACTCCGCCAGAGCTCGGTTTCCGAACGACGAGACGCGAGGCGGATGAATACAACACATGATGTGACGAGTTGAGTATTTCTTGTCTCGAGTCGACCCAACTCACGACTTTGTCAACTCGAGTCAGACTTACTTGGTGTCGTAGTGAAACCTCAGCCTTCATCGGGCGAGTTCGGGTCGATTCGCAACCTGCCAATGGCATTTGGTTTTAACGAGTTGAGTCGACTCCACTCGGTTTCGTCGGTTAAAATCGGCCAACTTCGTTTGAGTTCGGTCAACACGTAAAACTATTGACTCGTCAGTTTTGACTCGAGTTGAAAACCAAATCAGCTCGAGTTTTGAATCGACTCGTTATTTCGACTCGTCACATCACTAAAAAACACGATGTCTCGACTCGGCTGTTTGCACCCCTAGATGGACAAGAGACAAGCAATTTTAGTTCTTATTGTGTATGTATCGTACGTCCAATCCTTCTGGGACTTAGTGGTAAGTTAAAATATATTTGAATGTTAAAAACCAACTTGATATTGTCTGATTTTGTAATTTGTAAAGGTATCTATCTATAAGCTGACTAATCATAAAACCTCAAAGCGATTTTGGCCTATCCTTCACACTTAAATTTTATCCGATAACAAAAGATCTTATGTCTATTCTTAATTAATCAATTTCGTTTGTCCAGAATGCAGTCATTATTATTTATTCGATGGATCCAAAACTCTGAGAAGTTTAAAAGGCCAGCGGTGGTGATGACTGGTAGGCCTAAAATCGTTTGACACGAACTCAAACGCTTGTTTGGGCTGTGCTCGTCCAATATGGTCCGTCTGCCAAGAGTGGAAGGGCGAGAATCGCTTGTTACTTGCACTGCACGCTCCTATGGCGTACAGAAGGTCAAGAAGCGCTTGCAAAGAGAGAGAGAGAGAATGGGAGGATGATGATTGTGTTTCCAGACCCTAATGTCAGAAATTATCGTAAAAAACTTTGGTTTTGTTATTCAGCGAATATGACGATGTCGAACACGATTTATTGTAGCCTAGATCAGGCTGTAACGTAATAGTATTATTGCATTGGCCGATTCATTTGTTGTTATATTGAAGACAGTTTGCAATATAATTTATTAATTTGGCTCGTGAATGATTGGATTTTGGAATTGATTTATCTGACTGTTTTTTATGGCCAATAGCTAGTTTCGCCAAGTTGCTTTTCGTTCATTTACAATCGGCAAGTACACACGATAATTTTGTATGTGGTACGATCCAATTTGTGTCTGGTATGATAGTTTGATGATGTTTTAAATCCTGCATTATATTTTATTTTTGCTATTTTTAAAGATAAATTAATACCGTCTTGGTATTAAACATGGATTTTGGCAGTATTACAGGGTTTTCTTGGTAACATTTTACCAAATTTACGAGTTTCATTGTAAGAGTACGATATTTTAGGTAGATTCAAAATAACTTTCCTGATCTGGTACGATAATGTGGCTTTCAAAATCTGGGAACACTGACGTGTCCATGAATCCTCCAAGGATAGCGTTGGGTTCACAACGATAAGGTACGCATTCGGTTAAATATCGACCTTATTATCTACCGAATGACAGGCATCAACTTTTTAGTTACGGCTCGGCTGTCTGTTCCCTGTTGTCGTCATCCCTCTGTTTTTGTTTTCATTCCAAACTCCAATGCCTGTCGTTTTTAACTTGTCATTGAGAATCGGTGCAAATAAATACGTCATATCTGTACCTGTACCACAGATTCTTCCCTTGGAACTCTTCCAAGTTTACAAATAACTAAATGACTGTATGACCGTCCAACAATTACGCAATTGTATTAGATTATTAAAATGCAATGGCCAGGGTACTATTTTCTATACATTGTACTGTAATGTCAATGAAGACTTGATCGTTTTTCGCGGCCGACCGCGACTTTTGCAAGGCTACATTTGCCAATTTCCGGCGATCGGCAAATACGCGCGATCGTATTTCGTGGCAGATCGCAAGTTTCGAAAAGCTGTTTATCCGTTAAAGCACGATATAGTATCTGTACGTATAGTATAGTACGTCTGGGAACACTGGCACGCCCCCGAATCAGCTGTGTATTCTCTCCGACTAGTATGTCACTGGCGTCTGCTTTGCAGTTCCGGAACGAGAACCGTTCCGACCATTCCGCATCTGCCGCGGAACATGTGCTTTTAATAGTTCCCGTTTCGTTCCGACTGTAGTTACGATATTTCTTGGTGGAACGAACGCTCCGACATTGGCTCCGCGAATAATAGTGGTGACTCTTTTTAGGACAAAAGCCTTATGATTCCGTTCGATAACTACGCGGAACGGACTGGGAACTGAAACGTAGCAGAAGACGGGAGGAGAAGGGGCTTTACAACAACACAAAAAAACGTTGTGGTGGGAACGCTTTATCACCTTGGCTTTGCTTACATAGTGTGTGTGTGTTTGTCAGTGGTTTTGCGTGTGTGAGTGTGTACACGTATTGTATTTGTATTATATATAAAATTGATTGCATTTTGCTTAAATTTATTCCCCGAAAAAGCCTCTGGAAAAAATTAAAGTCACTCGGGAATTATGCGGGAAATATGCGGGAATTCGGCCAAGCCCATTCGCTGGACACCCTGACTGGGAAAAAACCTATGAATCATGCATGAATTTTTCAAACGTCCTTGAATTTTTTAAAAATAATGTAAACTCTAAAATAGCGAGAGCAACATCGTTGTGGCATGTCGGTCTATAATATGGTTATTTCTCGATCAGGAGATCGGCCAGTTTCGGGAATGTGTTAAGACAAAGCATAAGTTTCCGTCCAAACACAACACGTCTCTCTTGACACGAAGACAAAGTGATTCTAAAGAAGAGATAGGTGTGTTTGTATTAACTGTTCCGACTGTCTGTTAATACATTCCGTAACGAGATCTTGTTCCGATGTAGTTTTCATAACTCTCGCGACGAATTACGGCACAAAAGAACAGGTACGGCTCATCTATGGAACGGAATTAATCACTAATATTGGCGGAGCTGATGTCAGAGCGTTCTTTTCACCAAGAAAATGTTGTAACTACAGCCAGAACGGAAACTGTTAAAATATCTCGTTCCCTGGCCAGTATGGAATGGTCGGAACGGTTCTCGTTCCAGAACTGCAAAGCAGACACCAGTGACATGCTCGTTGAAGAAGAGCGTCTGGGGACAGGACGGTTTTGGCTAGGAATGTCACTGGCAAAAATAGAGTAGCGGGATGAAAAATTTTATGACGTCATCGACGAGGTGGTATTGAATTAATCCGGTCCAATACTTACAAAGTTATCCAAATCATGATTTCACTAACCGTAACCTAACCTTAAAATCATTATCTGACATTACACAGGTCTCAGTTATTTGTGTCTCATCTTCCTTTACCGTTATTTATTTTTCATCATTTTCTAAATAAACTGCTTGGTAAATGTTCCAGCACTTCCAGTACTGGAAAATAAACATTTACTAAATTCAGCATCTTTCGCCAGCAACAGGTAGTGTTCGGTATCGAACATCGATGTTTTCAAACATCGATGTTCGGAGGTCGATTTTCTTTGTTTTTACCATCGATGTTAGAAAGTCGATGTTCTTCTACCATCGATGTTTTGGTATCGATTTGTTTTAAATGGAATTTTAAGATAGATTTTGTCTTTTTTCGACCTTTGAATATGGATATTATATAGGTCTAATGTTAGATACGGCCATGCAATTTTTTGAAAACAAATAACGGTATATCGTGATTAGAAACTTCGATATGATATAGTTGAAAACATCGACGTTTTTCGCTTGAAAACATCGATATTTTTGAACCGATGTTTTCGCAACATCGATGGTATTTGTTCGTTGTCAATATCAATGGTAACATCGATGGTGAACTATCGATGTCCGAACAGTAGCAACAGGCATGTCCTGCACGTAAAGAAACGAAAACCACCGATTATAGTTCGCAAGATCCAGCCAAGCATTTCATTGGCTACAGCATTTTGGTTTTTTTGTCACGAGGTCGTTTCCCATTGGCCGAATCGATTGGTTTGTTGTTGTTATTTTGTTCTTAAAGTTTGCCAATTGTCCATCAGATAGTGACATTGAGTCTAATGAATTTTTTGAGATTTCGGAATTCCTCGTGTGCTTCCGTTTACCTTCGTGGGGTTGACCTTTCGTTGGCGGTTGATAAGTATATAAATTACCCTCCCTCCCGCGCTACGTAGTTGTATTAATTCCAGTGTTCAAGACAGCAGACAACTGACGATTTGAATATTCAGTTTTACAATTCAAAACGATTACGTCAAGCCTGGTGATGTCATCCTCAATAAGAGATTCAATCCGTTTATGCCAGTGACTATTGGACTGTATTCGTTCCAATTCATAGTGAAAATTGTCCTGTTCCCAGAGGCTCGTCTAGCTGAAGAGAATACACAGCTCTTCGGGGACGTGCCAGTGTTCTCAGACGTACGATAATTATCGTGCTTTTACGATGCGAATTTTGTATGTGGTACGATCCAACTTGTGTCTGGTACGATAGTTCAATGATGTTATGAATTAATCCTATATTATATTTTATTTTCATAAAATTAAGGATAATTAATACCTTTTCAGTATTAAAAATGGGTTCCTGGCAGTATTACAGAGGTTTCTTGGTAACTTTACACCAATTACGAGCTTCATTGAAAGAGTACGATGGTTTAGGTAGATTCAGAATAACCTCCCTGGTCTGGTATGATAAAGTGGCTTTTAAAATCTGGGAACACTGGCGTGTCCATGATTCCTCTAACCCTTTTCAGTGTGCGTATGCGCTACAAGTCTTGAGTCCTTGAGTTTCAATAATGGGACGACTGCGACGTAGCTCTGGCTGTAAATAACGAATCTTTATCAGTTGGAGCTTTTCAGTAACTGCGGCAGTTGATAAAGCAAGATAATATAATCAACTTGTGTAAGGGATTTATTGAATTTTTCATGGGGTCATGTTTAATCTATTTCTTAATTTTTGCTTTAATGGCTTTAATGCATAATTGCTGCAGTTCTCATAATTAACTGAGTCCTGTTTTAATTCATGCATCAATACATTGGAATGCATTTTCTAAATCATAGTTTATACTCACAATAATATTTAATGGATGTATTAAATTAGTGGTACAACAAAAATGGTTTAAAAGTTGTAATGAAAAATTATTCGTCCTAATTCAAACTTACTTAGGCCTAATTCACGGTCGATGCAATTCACACACAAGCGATGGACATGTGTAAATTGGGCAATACGTTTACATGGGAGTGTCAGCGAAAGGACATATGTACGTGCCACGACTCCGCCACACGTCCGTTCTAAGTGAATTGGGCCTTGAATTTTGACTATTTGGACCGAGAATACCGGGAAATATGCGTGAATTTTTCGGAAACAATTTGCTGGCAACCCTGAATTCAAATTCAAAATCAAATTAAAATATCTTTATTTATATAGTACATAATGTACATAAAATAGTGTCAATATTTATTTACAATCAATAGCCTTAGTTTCTAATACACAATTTTACTTTGATAAATGGAAATTCCTTCATTGTTTCATGGTATAAAACTCTTCCAACGAGTAATGCGGATTATTTATCAAAAATAATTTTTATTTTTCCCTTAAATTTAAGCTGATTTTGTATATCCCTTATTTCTAATGGTAACAAATTCCAACATTTAGTACCCATGTAGCTGGTTTTCTTAGTAAAAAAAGAAAGTCTGTGTTTTTGAATATTAATTTTGTTTTTGTGTCTTGTCATAGGAATGACATTCAGAGCGGAAATCAAAATTATGAATGTTGCTTTTTATGTAGAAAATACAATCAAGAATATATTGATCATATACTGTCAAAATTTCTAAATTTTAACACTTTGAACCCTGGGCGCTAAAATCTCATTTTACGTGCGTTACTGGCCAATTTTGGGGTTCAAATTAAAATTCGTAGCTTAATACATATATTTGTTACCCATATAAATTATATATCAAAATAAAGAGAAAAATATAACCTTTCAAATAATATAAATTTTATTACAGTTACAATAAACAACAATTTTAGGATTCCACGTAAAACGGACATCAAAAAATGAAGAAAACAAAATTGCGACAAAATCACTCATATCAAATATATCTCTCATATTTTACATTAAACATGACAAAAACATTACGTAATAAAGTAACAACAAATCTTAGGCCCAAACACTTGTAAATATAAGTAAAATTACACTTTATTGGACGCCGACACAAACGTAAACAAAGTCAGCCATTACTGCAGACAACAAAGCGTCGTCAGCCGGTGACGCAAAGGATCAGCTGCAGACATTCGGATTTATTTTTCTGCTGCTAAATAGATGGCTTTTTTGAGACCTTTGGATACTATAATCAATGCCAGATGATCAAGGAAGAGTTCCCTAGCAACGATTAGCGAAAATACGTCGAATATACGTTGCTATGGAATTTAATTTCGCGGCCCGACCCATACTCGGGCTTCGTACACGGCGACATACGCCATGCCCCGAGCTATACTCGGGCTTAGGGTTCAAAGTGTTAAAAATGGTCCCTTACATGGTGATCCCATTTTAGCTTCAAGATTATCCTTATAGCCCGTTTTTGGAGAAGTAAAATTTTATTGAGGTTGTAATTACTGGTTCCCCCATAAACAGAAAGGCCATAAGCCATATGACTATATACATGAGGGTGGTAGATAGTTCTTATTTAAATCCTGAATATTTTGATGAAGAATTGTTAAATTATCAAAATTTAAAACATGTGAAACTGAATTTGAGGGTGATTTGTTGAGGTAAGAAGTTTGATTCAATTCGGAGGCTAAGGTAGTTTCCGAGGGGAGTTTAAAGGCAAGTCATGTGTTGGATCCTTGAATGTCTGCACTAGGGTTGCGGTTGGCTGGACCTCGCATGTCTGCACTGGGGTTGCGGCTGGTTGGACCTCGCATGTCTGCACTGGGGTTGCGGTTGGCTGGACCTCGCATGTCTGCACTGGGGTTGCGGCTGGTTGGACCTCAGATGTCTGCGCTGGGGTTGCGGCTGGTTGGAGCTGTTCTGTCTCATGCTGTGATGTTGAAGACACAATATTACGTCTTGGCAGAGGTAGTGGTGGAAAAGACTCAATGCTTTGGAGATTCAGTGATGTAGGGCAATCACAGACAGTATCTTCAAGAGTCACTTGGTTATATTGTGTAATGGCAATATGTAGTTTTTGTACAAAATCCGTGTAAGATAGGCCCCTTAGAAGAGTTTTTTTAGAGGATTTCTCTTCAAACGTCACAATCTTGACAGAAGCAGCTGTACTTTGTTGGAACTTCATCAAGTTCTCTACAAAGTGGTCAATGGATATTTCATCCCTGCAGCACCCCATTGGAGAACATACTAGTTGTTTTATATTTTTCTTCTTAAAATCTTGGGTTAGTTCTTAAAGCGCACTGTTATAGTCTGTTAAAGTCGGTTTTCCATAAAATGTAGGTTTTGTGACCAATCCATAGACCATTGCACCCTTGTTTGATTGCTGGCAAGTAAGGCGTTTATTTATGAAATTGGAAAGTGCAGGCCTCCCAAACCGCTTCCGGAATACAACTGCTACTCCTGCACTCATGTTCCCCTTATCATCGATGTCTTCAGATATACTGTGGGCAAATGCTGTTTTAGGACTACCGTCATACTTCTTAAAAGCATCATTCATGTTTGCTTCAACAATTTCCATTTTTCTATTCAGTTTCTGAGACTTAGACAGAATATTAGTATTTACAGTTGGAGGATGTGTTTCACTCAGTTCGTTAATTAATTATCATCTCAGCAATTTTAATTTTCCTGAATTTGTACCTGATAATAATAATAATTTGATTGTCATCGGTTTTTGGTAAAGTAAATATAAATTTATTGTAATTTGTTAGTTCATTCGTGTATTTGAGTTTATAATTTAAATAAACATTTGAAGTAGGGTCTATTATTTTTTTATACGAATACAGCCAATAACCTAAATTTTGTTTTGAATGAAAATCATTAGTGGAGGAACTGACCGAGTCGTCTTTTGCTGGATGCAAGGCGGGAGTTCACTATCGCCGAATAATGGCGAGTTTAACTTGCCCAAATATTGGGCGAACTGTTTGCCGCATGAGGCCTTAGGAGAATGACAAGAAACGAGTACATCGCATCAGCTCAATCACCACATTCATATTGGCCTAGATTCACCCTCCGATTCTGAGCTTTCCAGTAGTGAACTCCCGCCATAAACAAACGTGCTTACGGATATAGACGTATTTTCCTTGACGAAGTTGATTTTGTTACTCTTTTTTTTAATATTGGTATGTGTTCAAATAATTATTTGAGTATAAATTCTATTTTACCGGCCAAGATACTCTAAAACAAGTATTTTACCACAGTAAACTTCCTATTGTGGTCCTGTAACTCTCAAACCTCAAAATATAAGCAGCCTCCGTAATATCCGAGATTCTTGGTATCCGAGGCAGCCTCGGTCCCGATGACCTCGGATGATTGGGAGTGTATTAGAATATACTATAGAATAGAATAGAATAGAATTACTGTATTACAGTATTACAGTAATATAATTATTGTAGAATAGAATATACTGTAGAATATTACTACAGTGGAACCTGGATAATTCGAACTTGTATAATTCGAAATCTTCTTTAATTCGAATATTTTTCTTGGTCCCTGGCATTTAATATCTAAACAATGCTAAAAAATCGCGGATAATTCGAATTTTATTTTGGATAATTCGAATTTTTTAAGTGCCAAATTAAGATACATCAATTTCGTTCCACGACTGGAAATAGTTACAAATTCATTGGAAAACGCGTTTTACTACGACGTTCAATAAAATTATCGCCAGACCTATGGCGTGTCAGGTTATGGTCAAATGACTCAACCCTTCCACCTCCCAGGCTTCCCACCCTGCCCCAACATTGCTTGTAACTCGACACCAATAATGTAAACTAAACAGTACAGAACGCTTACTGGGTTCGGAAAAGGATTGCGCTCGCCGTGGCAGCGCCACTAGACTTTTCGCGCTTGATTCTGTGTAGAACGGCTCCCGGCAGACGAGCCATGCGCCAGACCTGATGCGCAGTTTTCTATGTCGACACAAAGGCTACTCAACTCAACACTGCGACCCCCTTCCCTCCCTCCCACTAACCAAACTAACTTCCGAATTCCAGTGCAGCATTCCATTGTTTTTGATCGTCCTTCAAACAAAGTGTTTTTTTTTATTTGTGCAGTGTCTTGTTTTTAAGTGTTTAAAAGTTTTTACGTAACATTAAATAAGTGTAGTGACCGTGTCGACAAAATCTCGGACCTATAAAACCCTCACTTTAGCGGAACGTCAATGAGCGTGCAATTGTCAATGTTACACGAAGTTAAGTTGGTAGCCTGTATCAAGTTCAAAAGTAGTAGAACGTACTGTATTTTTTCTAGCAGAAATGTTTCTTTGTAATGTAGTTTATACTTTAGGGTAGTTATTTCTGTTTTATGATTTCTGTTTCTGAACCCATATAATTAGCGTTTGTTGATGAATTTATTCTTTTAAAGTGTCAATTTTATAAAGAGGTTAAATTCACAATGTGACGTTTTAATGTTTTGGCCTCATTCTTTAGAACTTCTTTAATTCAAATTTATGGATAATTCGAAGTTTTTAGCTGGTCTCTTGAGGTTCGAATTATCCAGGTTCCACTGTATATTAGAATAATTTTTGAATTAATTGTAGAAAGTGCACTTGAGGCCGATATGCAGTGATCACAGTCGCCATAAATATATCCTTACAAGTCCTGGATTGGAAATATTATTATTAAAAAAAAATTTACTTTTTGTGCTGTTTGAATCAGGCAATGCCAATTAAATTCTTTTATATTTTTACGTGTTGCCTCCTAGTCTAATAGCTATTTTAAAGAAGGAAAACATTTATCTCAAAGAAAATTTGCCTATAAAATTTTGAAAACTGTGTAAAAAATAGTTTTACTGTGTCTTTCCTCTTCTTTAAAATTGAAAAAATGTTAAGCCTAGAAACAGTTTAATACTTTTGCTGCCCGTAAATTGTTGAGCATTTGTTTAGTTGCATGGAGTCACTGGTCTACTATTTCTCAAACTCACTTTTTCTCTATAGAGCCTAGGGAAGAAGCTATTACCATAGGTCTCATGTTGAATCGTACTGAACCTTGACCCAATAACTTGGTCCGTAGGACCTCAGTGACAAAGTGTTTTGAAGGGTGAATGTAGTTAAATAAAACAAGGTATATATAACATATCGTATATTCTCATCTGACTTTGGCTTACATATTGGTGAACATATTTGTACTTTCGGCCAAAATAGAAAAATTAGGCCTAACCTAATCAGTCTTGTAACAGTCTCATTAACCTTCTCAAGTTTTATTATAAATCATTATTAAGTTAAAGGATAATTTGCATTAATAAAATTATTCATTCGTGGCAAAATTACTCATCACAAAAGTGATTTTTAGTTACAAATAAATTTCAAGCCGGCCAGCATTGGTTAACCTTTTTACATTATTAAATTACCTGAAGTTCTCATTTTATAGCTTGTTTTAAAATTATTAAAATATTTGAAAGAAGCATTTATACGAGTTTACAAGTTACAGACAAATTTACAAAGAAAAACATAAATGACATTTAAATAACATTGAGATTGTAATATTCATTACTTTAAACGGGTAAACATAAAGAAAAGGTGGAATAAAGAAAATATTAGGGGGAGAGCAGAATTTTTGCACCGGCGTTTCCGAAAGAGACTTTTGAAAGTAGGCCTAAACGTGCTCCCCCCCTAAATTTCTTGTCAGATTGTCCCTAACCTTAACCTAAAATAAATAAACAAGATACATAAAATACACTAACAATACACTAACAATACACTGACATTTATAGATCATATAACAGGGTCAAATCTTGGTTGGCTTCGAGCTCACATCGAACAAGTTAAAGAAATGAGATTAAGCTGGAGAAAAAATGATAAGTTGAGTGAGGCACTGAGTAAATTAAGAGTTCCAGTTTATGATAGAATATGGTTGAAAATTGGAGTTAACGGGTGAGCACTGCACTGTAGAATTGAAGAATTCGGTGTATAGTAGAGAAGTGAAGAAGAATAAAATGAAGTGGATAGCACCTGGGAATGAAGTGTAGGCCTAGGTCGGTACAGCCAGTGGTTGCCGGTATTCAGGCGAGACTGCCGGTGTCCGGGCAGGGCTGCCGGTGTTGGAGCAGGGCGGTGGAAATGCTTGTCCGAGTGGCTGAAGGCATTGAACCGGGCGGTGGCTACTCTGGTGTTATGTGATGTTGGTGTCCATGATGTCGCAGTTGCTAGCCAAAGGCTAGGACCCTTTAACAAGTTACAGACCTACTTAATTTCATGATCCCAATACTTGTGGATAGGCCTACAGTTAAAAGTGAAAAAAGCTATGAAAAGTCGTACATAGGCCGATTGGATAAGTCACTAATTACAGATTTAAACTTTAATTGATTAGTTCTCAGCTTGTTACTAAGTTAAATACAACTGGCTTTGATTATAAAACATGATATTTAGAGATTAAGTTGAAAATTAAACGATTTTTCTTGAATAGGCTGATAGGCTAGCTTAAACTGCCAGACTTGCACTTCAGACACAATTAAATACCAAAATCTACACATACATCTTAAAAATGGGGAAACGTACATTATAAAGTTTACAGCAATATGAATACAACATGATTGATAGAATTTATCACAAATTACATTAATGAAACAAACAAGGTAAAATTCTGAGTTAGGCCTAGCCGGCAGACTTCTAGCCGGCAGACTTCTGGGACAAAATTCGTCTGCTGCAAGGGCAAATCAATGAACTGGGCTTCCATTCATAAATTAAGTTAAAATCAATCCATTAAACAATAATCACCTGAAATATTAAATTATAGGCATGTGCTCTGACGTACAAATCACAACATGAAAATCATGACATGAAAATTTCTGTCTTCGAACAGACAATTAATAATTTACGAATAATCAAACATATTTAAACATACAAAATTGACTCTGAATGACACATTAAGGTTATCTGAAACATCATGAAACAGATTTAATAACTCACAAAATACTATTAACGATTATTTCATTGACTGATGCCTGTTTCGACAAAACGACAGTCTCGCAACTTTACTCCCAAATAATTATTTCTTAATTTAATGTAACGTACCTGGCATTGGGTGTCACAAAATTATTAGAAACTCTTCATGATGGAACGTAGAAACATTACGTAAATTTTAATTCTAACGTAACTTGTTCATGAATGGAAGATGAGTAATTACGTCCATCCAGAGAGAGAAGCCGGCATCGATTAACGATGGAACGGAAATTTGACACAAGCAACGGTCTGGAGGCAGAAAGAAGGGGAAAAGAATTATCCAGAAGATTCAAGAAGAAATTTCCCCTCTCTTCCATCACATCCTTCCAGATTTGGCGTTGCCACACAAAAACACACTGTACAAAACAACAATTTAACTGAGCCGTAACTGACACGGCTCAATGTTAAGACTTAAGTCTTTGAGACTGTTGGTCCATTGTAAAGATGATCAAATACAATTTCCCTGCAGAGTGACAACACATATTAGCGCTAAAATAACCGTTTTATATATTAATATGTATGTTCTACATTCTATCTAAAAAAAATTCAAAATACCAAAAAATAACAGTCTTATACTGTCATTGGCCATGTTGACCTGGTCTGTGGTAAGAGTTTAGTGTAGGCCTTTTGGGTTTGGTCTGTTGGGAACTCCTGGCAATTATCATTCCGAATGTCGGTAGCCAACGTATTAAAATTTGTTTGATTTATGTTTATTTTAATTTTCACAGAGGAGAAAAAGGATGTCTGGACAATACAAGACATGGAAAAGTTGTTACACTTTTTATCAAAAGTATTCCTTCTCAACTTCCCATTATATGCAGCTTATAAACAAAGCCTCCAGACTAAAATGGAAGAGTTGACTCAGCAAGAAGCAACTGTGCTGAGTAACTTTTGTGATGTCCATGACTTAGAGATTCCTATCCACCTTCTGCGGAATGTCTGCTTATTTTGCAGGTAACTTTATATAACACAGTTAGTTAATCCTCCTTGTACATGTTGTTGAAAAATGTTAACCAATTTTCAACTCCATTTGTGTGGCATCACATCACCACGGGAATTTTTAGAGCCTTATTTTCTGGACACCCTTTACTTGGTTTTGCAAATTACTTGACTTTTAGGTTATCCCTTTCTTTGTGAGTAATTTTTGTTTTATTTCTGAACATATAAAAAAAATATAAAATACAATGAGCAAATACATCAATGCAAGCTTAGCTGGTTAAGTATTTGACTCAATTTATTTAGGCTCTACTAGATCATAAAAAGTATCATTCATGTATTGAAGATGAGTTCCTTGTTAAAAGCATTTCTGATTTTGTTGGTATCATTTGATATATTATATGCTCTGAAGTCAGTAACACCTCCCAGTCACGAGCACCAAACAGGGCAGGCGGCAAAAACTGGAAACTCACCAAATTGTCTGCCAAACCTCAGCTGACATGACCAAATGAAATGTTTTTGTTGAACTGTCAAAACTATGCTTGCATTTTTCAAGTCCTTTTACATGCAACTTTGTGTTTACTTTTACACATGATCATGTAGTTGATTAATCACTCAAACAAATAATAAACTATAATTTTGCCAGCAGGGCTCTTATTCGTCCGCCCTATTTGGCGCCGACGACTCCTAGGTGAATATCTAGAAAATATTACATCATATTTGATTGATAACAATTATTTTTTGTATACTTTTTCTCTGCTCTTCAAAAACCTTGGTCCAAAAAAGCTTGACACTCCCAAATGTTTTTTAAAACTTGACTCGACTTGAAAAGTCATTACTCGCACATCCCTGGTATTTATCATATAACTTGTAGCTAACGTTAAGTTTTGGTTTGTTTCAGGAGTGGGGGTGTTCAAGCAATGACAGCATGTTTTGAGTATCAAACACTGCCCTTGCCAGTAGCACATGCCATTATATCAGTCGTCTGCAATCTAAAACTTTGGCTTAATTTTCGTTCTATAATGCAGTTATTCATTCCCTTGCGGTCAAAAGTCTTAAGGTACATGTGTAACATGAATGATAAAGACCTACGCACACCGGGAATCAAAGCAATGGCAGGTAAGAGATCTTTTAAGCAAATCAAAGTTTTTTTTTGTTTGTGTGAGTTATCAGTTTTTAATACTGAAATATATCAATTTTACCTTTTTAAAGTTTTAAGTTAATGAGCACTTGTGGAAATACAAAAAAATTTTATATGTTAGTATTGTAGTCTCTTGGTGAAATCAAGAGAATATTAAAGTAAAGCTGAAGAATAAATGCTAACCATTCAAAAGTAATGTGATTTAATTCATTCCATCTGTGATTTATATAAAAAAGGAAAAGCTGATTTTAGAACTGCTTTTTTCTTTTACATTCTGATTTTTTCATAGCTGTTGCTTTTATATATGTAACTATTCTCAGGAAATAAACATTTTCCAGATTTCATGTGGAGTGCAGTGAAGGACCCGATGGACTCCCCAGTACAGTTCGACCGCGATGGGCTGAACCTCGCTTTCAAGTACTTTACATCGTCAACACTGACCATGCGGCTCGCCGGCATCTCTCAGATCAACTCCCACATCAACATGTTCAATGAGATGTGCAACAGTGAGAACATAATGGAAGTGGAGAGTGTGGGCCAGAACCTTGCTGCTTGGCTCATTGACAACAACATCATCTCTCATATCTTCGGCCCTAACCTGCATGTCGAGGTATGTAAAATTAGGAGATCAAATCTACACATGTTTACACCAACAACACACTTACACCCACACAACTTTGTTTTATTAGCGAATTTCCCCTATAGAGAAGAAGCTGTTACCGTAGTACTCATGATAAGACCTAAGCCCGAGACCATAATAACTTTTCGTTTTGGGGCCCCCAGAAGCAAAAAGCACTATTCGTTCATTTTCATAAATATACATATATATGTGTGTGTGCCTTTAAGCACGATAACTCGTGTAAAAATGGTCCGATCTCAATGAAATTTGGCATGGATGTGTAAAGTAGTAATTATTCGGGCGAGTTCGTAAACCAACCCAATCGGACCACCAGAAGGGGGGGGGGGGGTTATGGGGGGTAAACCCCCCAAAAATGGGTTTTTTGAGTTTTTTACATAGAAAAATAAAAATAATCCAATTTTTGTTGCCACCATTGAATTCATCTAAAAAAAATTTAGTATTTTGAATCACTGCTCTACGTCCATTAGTTACCGAGATATTGAAAGTGATAAACACAGTACGTTGTCCCAATGTTAACCTTACGGGAAATAAATAGAATTCTATATCTCGCTTATTTCTCAACATATCTTGATAAAACTTGGTAAATGTCTTTTTTAGTTCAGATCTACTAAATATTGAATTAAAACCACCCTGTTTTAATATACCCGTAGCAGCAAACCTGCATACTCATTCCCCATGTTATTCATATGGAGCTTACAAAAACATGTCAAATCTCGCTATGTTGGATTGAAATATGTTGGTTTGCACTTGAAATTTGCTGAGTATGCAGGTCTGCTGCAACAGGGGTATTGTAGCCTTAAATTCATCTGTTATTTAGTTGATTCTGTCCTAAGATTTTCACCTTTCAGGATTTTTTAAAACCATTATATTAAAATATGTGCACATATATTTGATTAAAATAAGTTTTATTCCAACTGTTTAAGTTGTTTTAGTGAGGTGTATATCAGTATGCAAGTTCTTAGCCTGGATATATTTCAGTGGTGTACTAAGTTACTTTCATCCACTCTTATCTTTTCACGCTTTCTTGATTTGTCCAATATCATAAAATGAAAGAATACCCCCGTTGCAGCAGACCTGCATACTCAGAGAATTTTACGTGCAAAAGAACATATTTCAACCCAACACGGCGAGATTTGACATGTTTTTCTAAGCTCTATAAGAATAACATGGGGAATGAGTATGCAGGTTTGCTGCAACGGGTATGTTAAAACTGGTAGGTTTTATTTCAATATTTAGTAGATCTGAACTAGAAGAAGCCATTTACCAAGTTTTATCACGATATGTAGAGACATAAGAGATACAGTGGAGCCCCGCTAATCCGAAATAATTGGGACCGGACCCATTTCGGATTAAGCGTACTATTATGAAAATAATAGTATATTTCATTACAAGGACCTAAAGTGACGCTTTTCGTACAAGGTCAAGTTTTACAACCGAGGCTGTAAGCCGAGGTTGAAAAATGACCGAGTAACGAAAAGCAGCTTTAGGTCCGTGTAATGAACTATATTTTTCGTTATATTGCTCAATACAATACGTAAACTACTTAAGAAAACCAAAATGTTACAGCTTGTTTACCTTTAAAGATGCCTTCAAAAGATGCCACCGTCTTGTTCTTGCTATTTGAAGCAATCAGCTGATTGTCTGTTTCATTTGTGTTAGGGTAGACTAACAACAATGAACAACTACGACGTACTCGGCACTTTTTGACTTTTATAGTCCTAGGACTATAAAGAGTCAGCTGGTATCGAATACATCAGCTTTTAATTCCTAGGAATAAAAAGAGTGTATTTAGGTCCGGAAAACATGCATTAAAAACATCTGTTTTTGAAGCAGTATAACGAAAAGGTAATTATTAAATACAACGTTCAATTACATAAACTAAGCGTCAAAACGCCAAATCACAGTACGAGAATTTGAGAAACGACCAAAGCGGCAATATTCTGCATTATCACCAAGTCGATAGTGCAGGTGAAGCAGACGACGACAGCGAGCAGAGAGTATCCCATTCGGACGCCATGGCTGTCTTAGGTCGTATTCCACTAGTGCAAGTTATTTCGCGAAACACTGTACTGCGTGATTCATATTGTGTTTAAAGCGATTGATAAAAAATAAATACATAGATGATTACATAAAAACATCTATTAAGTGCTTTATTAAATGCTTTTATGCAAACATCTACGTATTTATTTTCTATCAATCGCTTTAAACTCATTATGAATCACGCAGTACAGTATTTCGCGAAACAACTTGCACTAGTGGCATACGCCCTTTTGATCTAGCGCTATGCTACGTAGAACAATAGTCCGCCGCGACCCCAGCCGATACCTTGCTGCTGAGACGCTGGCGCTATTACGCTTCAAAAGAGAGGTATTCTTCTCTTCGACAAAAAAGTGTTACAGACTTTTTAAAACCAATGTAGTTTCGTTCAATAACACTGTTCTGTTTTGTTTTTATATTTTAGATCTTTGAAACGTACTGTAATTTTCAAAAATACACTTAATCAATGTTTTCCTTGTTTTTATTAATTCCTTAATATTTCCTGATTTCGGTTTCGGATTAAGCGGATTTTCGGATTACCGGATTTCGGATTAGCGGGGCTCTACTGTATATAGAATTTTACTTATTCCCCATAAGGTTAACATTGGGACAACGTACTGTGTTTACCACTTTAAATATCTCGGTAACCAATGGACATAGAGCAATGATTCAAAATATTAAATTGTTTGTATTTTTGAGCTGAATTCAATAATGTCACTGAAAATTAGATTATTTTTATTTTTGCTTGTTAAAAACTAAAAAAACCATTTTTGGAGGAGTTTATCCCTCTTTAACCCCCCTTCCGGTGGTCCGATCGGGCTGGTTTACGAACTTGTCCAATTGATTAGCACTTTGCATGTCTGTACCAAGTTTTATAAAGATCGGGCCATTTTTACGGTTGCTATCGCGCTAACAGACACATAGATATATAGGTATACAGATATATCTAAAAATTCAAACGAATAGTGATTTTGCTTCTTGGGGCCCCAAAACAAAAAGATATCATGGTCTTGGGCTTAGGTCTTACTATGAGACCTACAGTAATAGCTTCTTCCCTATAGGAGAAATTCGCTAAAAACCAACCCTTTTTTACATATTCAAAATTAAGCCATAAATAAGATTTTCTTTTATCTGAGTGTCAACAGTTGTTTGTCAAATGAAGTACCATCGTCTTCACTGTAAATTTTAAGAAAAATAAATTTTTGCAAGACAATTCATTATTACGTAGCGATCCGAATCACAAATCTCATTTCAGGTCATAAAGCAGAGCCACATAATCCTTAGTTTCCTGGCGATGGAGTGCAAGATCACCAACGAGCACATCGACACCATCTGGCAGGCGGCGCAGCTGAAGCACTGCAGCAAGCAGGTACACGATCTGCTGCCGCCGCTCATCAAGAACCTGGAGGCCGGCCCCGTGCTGCACCTGTACCACCTGCTGTGCCGCCTGGAGCCCCGCGACCACACCGAGCAGGTAGGCCCTACACAACAACATCCGCACTTGTAAACAGTTATTATCTAGGGCAGTTTTCATATTTCTGCTACTTGACACTAGGCCTAAAATGTTTATAAAATTCATAACGGCAAAGGATTTGTAATTAATATTTAATTTCTTGGGCGTTTCCTTTCGCTTCTAGTATTTAAACTACACTATTTTTCTAGAGGTATTGAAACTCCTCTAGTTTTCAAGTGACCTTAAAGTTACATTAACCTACTTATTTCTATCTAACCTACTTTTTGAGGTTTTTGTTTTTTGACACACAATTTGAATTTACATTCATCCATCATTTAACAACATGGAAATCTCACTCACACAAAAATTCATACAAAATATACTAATAAGAAAATTTAAATAAAAACATTTAACTTACTGACAACAATGCTTCCAAGCTGGCGGCAACATGACACGCACACACAACCTCTCGCACTCACACGCTACTTGAATGTTTTCATTCCACTTACTACCCAACAAAAATATGTTGTTGGCCAAGGAATATACCATTTTAATCGCTGAGTGACATAATTAGGCCAAGATGAAGTTAGGTATGAATGTAAACAACACACTGCTTGAAGACAGAATATTGACTTTCTTCGTAAACAAATGTAAAGTAAATAAAATGTTCTTTCTACAAGGGAAGCAGAGTTAGTTTACCCAAAGGACTCAAGTCACTGAAAGAAGAATAAATTTATGTAGTATAGAGGAAATCCCTTACATTTTTTACTTGCTTCTAGAGTAAAAATGAGACATTAATGGTTGAGCTAAAAAGATTCCTTTGGGAAATAGTGAAAAGTTTAGATAAGTCAAAGTTTCTACTGAATTTAAAGTTTTCTTTTTCTTTTTCCTTTTCAGAGCCTGTACTTGGCCTCAGCAATAATAAAATTTCTGTGGTCAAGTAACGGTTCATACAGTGGTCTGGGAGAACCTCCCGGCAGTTTCATGTGCCTGACTGGCTACGCCAAAGCTTCCCAGCGGCAGATGAGCAGCTCGGAAAACAGCAACTCAGAGGTAACATTTAAATATCAACTATTGAACAACAAACTATACCAGGGAGGAAACTGACTCATACTTTTTATCTTTACAAACCTTACTAAGTAAGGGTTGAAATGACGATTTTCATGTTATTTTGCCCTTTTAAAATTTAGGCAATCTATGTAAACATGTATCTATATATAAAGCCCAAAATACCCAGAACGTCTGAGAAAACCAACCCGACACCAATGCTTTGACAGAGCAAGAAAATTTGAGAAATAAATTTTTTAGATGAAATTTTTCTTTTATAATTTTTTTCAAATACAAAGAAAAGGGCTGAGTAGGTGACACATTTTTGTTTTTGTTGAGTAGTATTAAATAACTCATTATACAGTTTATTTTGCCAAAAGGTTTTTCCAAACATTAATTTTTTCTGCACAATATTTTTACACCCCTGTTGAATATTATTGAAGCAATTAAAACATCTTGCAAATTTTCTCTTATTTTCAAAGTGATATATGAGTATATATGTTCAAAGTGATTTTATGAACAATAAAATATAGATAAATGTTTAAATAATATGTATAACCTGAAGGTAAAGTGAGTGATGTTCACTGCAGGGTGACACGTCGGAGGGCCACAAGAGCGACAGTGAGGGCAGCGATGGGCCGACGCCTCGCAAGCGGCAGAAGCAGCGGAAAGCTGCCGTCGAGGAGGACGAGAGCAGCGATGGTATTAAACAACTTTATTTGATAATTAATTGTTATTGTTTTCGTCTATAACTAGTGCCAATTTTCGGTTCCTTTTTATCATAGTTAAAAAAAAAATTTATTAATTAGGCGTACTCAACACAATCTATGCAAACTTGTAACTAAAGTTTTCAAGAATATTTTGAACATTTCCAAATTTCTAATATTTTCAAACAAATTATGTTTAGAAAATGTTGTAGCCTTGAAAATTAAAAATGTCAAATAGCAACACATGTCAAAATCATATCATTTTTAAAATTCCTACTGTCTACTGATTTCCACAAGTATTTATCTTCTTTAATTAGTTATTAGATATAAACAAACAACTGAAGCTCACCTTATAAAGTGTGTGTTATTTGCTTATCCATAGTGAATGGATACACATTAGTATTATTTATTAATGCATAATGAACATACACTTGGCGCATTATATCTTGACCCTTGGCCTGGTCCATTGCTGGAGCTGTCAGATATTGTTTATTGTCAATGATTTTGGACAACAAACAATATAAAAACAAATTTCTACAAACATCAACTGTATTTTGTTTATAAATGACAATTAATTATACACCGACCGCTGTTGGAAAATGCTAACACTTCAGGCTAGTACAACTTTTGTATCAGCTGTGGTCTCCTGATGATTTTCTCTCCACTCCAATTGCTTCAAGTGTAAAGGGTTCCCAAGTGTCAAGATATAATGTGCCATACGTTTGATACAGGAAAAATGATTTTTTTTTTACCATAACTAAGAAATAAAGAAAATAGAATACTTGTTTAAGCTTCAAAATTGCAGGTGTTTGAAGGCCTTTAAAATGATATGCTTTTTTACAAATGCCACAAGAGCTTTTTTTTATTTTTCAAAGCTACTAACTTTTTAATGAAAATTTTAAAATGTGGAAATTATGTTATGTGAAATTGTATAGTATAACTGAATTGACAAGGATTAAAAATTTTTAATTTAAACTTAAACAAATTTTTGGTAACCTATGAAATACTGGGTTTTTTAATTTTGAAAAAAAATCACAAAAACAGCTGCCATTTTGCAGCAGATTGAGATATTTTAGTTGGGAATCCACCAAAGGATTTGTTTTAGCAGCACTTTTAAAATAGTGTAAAATTTATTATATGTTTACATCAAAAAATTTTGAGATTCAAACCTGTGAATCTCAAAATTTAGGGATACTCTTGATAAATGGTGATAAAACAATTTTAATAAATTATTCATATGCAAATCATTGAAGACGATTTTTTTGTGTTTCTAGGTTGAACTGTGTTTCTGTTACAACTTGTGGTCTGATTCACCCTGTGTATTTCAACTAAGACAAAAACAAGATTATTATTATTTTTTACTAAGTTAAGTTAGCTATAAAATTAAATAGAAGTCCCAATATTGTGAAATGGTGGGAAATAATGGGACATATATTTATTTATTTACATTTATATTGTCTATAAATTTTTTTAAAGAATGAATGAATGAATTGTGTATTCCAATAAATTGTACAGCTTTTTACATTGGGTTTCTTAAATAAATAAAACTATAATAATTTATAAATATAAAAATAAATTATAGAATTGCATGAATAAATGCTGTTAAAAGAAAAAAGGAATTGGTCTAAGAAATCAGCAGACATAGACTAAAGCCTGTGCGTCTGCTGTGTTGCATTTACAAAAATAATAATTTATGACCAGTTAATTTGGAAAATAATAGTTTTATTTTCCCGAAGTAAAGAATAAAAAGCAAATAAGTTTGAAGTGAAGTACTTGAAGTTTTTAGCAACAGATCAAGCTGTTGTATTTGAAAACTTGAGTTTAAAAAGAGCATTTAACGTCAACAGGCTGTGTGATAATATACGTTTCGTTTACAGCTGATAGTGTAAAAATTGAAGATATTGAAGAAGAAGAAGCCTCCAGTGCCAAGGAGGGAGGAATCAAAGGTTCCTCTCCAGCATCCAGGCGCAACAACAAGAGGAAACACTTGGCATATGCACAGTAAGAGTTCAAAGTTAATTTTATTTGTATTATAGCTTATGTACGTGCCCGACAGTATTATGTTATGAATAAACTGTCAGAACATTAAAACAGTATTCGCAAAGTGCACCATCACAATTTTACCAAGCTATAATTCATTTTTAACTCATCTAAACTCACCAGTGTGCTTTAACTGTTAAGTTTTATCAGTACCTTATTATATACAGAAAAATAAAACTACATTAGATGTTTTTTTAACACTATTCAATAGTGTTTGGATGATGAAGGATGAATTGTTAGTTGTTAGTTATGCCCATCTTTTATTTCTAGAACTTCTAATCCCAATTCGAAATTGGTGAGGCAAAACTTGGTGAGGCAACTGAACAAAGTTGATGTCGGCTCATCAAATTCTCAACAAGAGAGACTGAAACTACATAGGCAACAAAAGGCTATCAGAGGTAAAGTTTTTGTGTAAAGTAAGGGCTACCTCTTAAACCTTTAACTGCCAAGAGCTGTGGCTTTGTATTACATCGCTAGAACTGCCAGCTGCCGATGTGATCAGCATCGTCGTTTGTCGCGAGAACTGCCCGTGGCCGATGAGACCGGCATCGCCGTTCATCTTGAGAACTGCCCACGGCCGGCCAGATCGGCTCGCAGCTGTTGAGATAATCGAATCGATTCCATGAACTTATTCAGTTTTTTCCATTATAAAACCTGAAAGATAATCGATTAATCTTTCAATTCAATACATCGATTGCTACAATATTGAACTATTCGGTTTTTTAACAGAATTTTACTGCAAAATCAGCTGATTCGTCCTGGCAGTTCTCAGACTGACGTAACATTTTTATTATTGTAGTTTAAAACTGAAATCATGAGTTTATCATGGCAATATGAAAACAAAATCTACAATTTTTCTTGGCAGCCAAAGGGTTAATTTGGTGTTGATACAGATGTAAATCGAATAAAAAACTATAATGTGTAATGGTTTAGATAAGCCTACTCTAACTCAGTGATCACGTTTGATATGTGGCTTCCACATTAGTGAATGATTTTCGTCATAACTTTCATGTTGGTAGGCTTCCAGAAATGAAAATTTCTCGTGTGCTTTCATTTGACCACCACCTTACACAGGTGCAGGCCAGGGCTTTGCACTTACAAAAAAGGACGTCTAAACAGGTCACCTCACTTGGAGTCAGGAGCTGCTTACCTATGGGTCGTGCAGAGGTGATATATCTTTGAAATAGATTGCACGCATTTGAAGTATTAAATTTAATATGTTTTTATTTTTAAAATACATCTATAAATTCTTTGTTTGAAATTCATTGTTGGTGATGGCGATTTTATATTTTGATTAGGATTTTTGCGAACATTTGCCATCACTGATTAGTAAAAAACAAGTTTCTCGACGTTTCGGGATCTGGAATCTGATCCCGTCTTCAGGTGGAAGAAAACCTAGAACATAACAAGATTAGTAACACATAGCCAGGGAAACCTGGACAAAAACACAGCTAAAACAGAGAACTGTAAAAGCAGTCACGAAAACAATAAGCTGAAAAGAAAAACAATACACAAAATAACACAGGAATCACAAGTATCAAGAATCACCAGACAGGAGAGAGCACGTCCACACCCAATCAGAGCTGAGCTGAGACTGGTGGGAGGAAAGCAAATGGCGGCGGCAACGGAAATGGCGGCACCCACAGCCAACCAAATCACGGCGCGCTACCGGTGGCAAAAACCTGAAACAGAGACATGTGATATGCAAATTCCGTGTATCTGTTTGTGTTTTTTAGTTAATTTTTAACCTGATTTTGCCCCTTGGCCTTGCTACGGGTTAACATGTTATGAGAATTTTGAACAGAATTGTTAGTAATTACCCTATTTGCTGACACTTTATTTTCCTGTCTTTCAATTCTTTGTTTAATATTAGTGGCCATACTGGCCTTATTTCAAGTGAAGATTGACTGATTGGTTGGTCTGCTAGTTTTATGTATGAAGCTTCAATTAGTTTTCTTTTGAAAAAATGAGGTTCGCAGTGTACTATTTTTGCTTCGTCAAAATTCATCTGGTGATTTTCAGACCAGCAGTGTTGAGCAATTTTGGATTTATCCACTAAGCCCTTCCTCGTGTTATCTTTGTGTTCTTTGATTCTAACATTTAAAGGTCTTTTTGTCTCGCCATAATACGGCCTAGAGCAACTATTGCAGTTTATTCTTTAAACACAGTTTTTTGATCCCTGAGTGCCATTTTTTGGTTTGGTTTTTACGAGACATTGCCTAAGACATTGCGAACCTCATTTTTTCAAAAGAAAACTAATTGAAGCTTCATACATAAAACTAGCAGACCAACCAATCAGTCAATCTTCACTTGAAATAAGGCCAGTATGGCTACCAATATTAAACAAAGAATTGGGAGACAAGGAAAATAAAGTGTCAGCAAATAGGGTAATTACTAACAATTCTGTTCAAAATTCTCATAACATGTTAACCCGTAGCAAGGCCAAGGGGCAAAATCAGGTTAAAAATTAACTAAAAAACACAAACAGACACACGGAATTTGCATATCACATGTCTCTGTTTCAGGTTTTCGCCACCGGTAGCGCGCCGTGATTTGGTTGGCTGTGGGCGCCGCCATTTCCGTTGCCGCCGCCATTTGCTTTCCTCCCACCAGTCTCAGCTCAGCTCTGATTGGGTGTGGACGTGCTCTCTCCTGTCTGGTGATTCTTGATACTTGTGATTCCTGTGTTATTTTGTGTATTGTTTTTCTTTTCAGCTTATTGTTTTCGTGACTGCTTTTACAGTTCTCTGTTTTAGCTGTGTTTTTGTCCAGGTTTCCCTGGCTATGTGTTACTAATCTTGTTATGTTCTAGGTTTTCTTCCACCTGAAGACGGGATCAGATTCCAGATCCCGAAACGTCGTGAAACTTGTTTTTTACTAATCAGTGATGGCAAATGTCCGCAAAAATCCTAATCAAAATACATCTATAAAAGTACAATACTGAAAACCATTCCTGTACTTGTTCTAAAACATTTGGAAGAGTGAAGCAAAATATAACATCGATCAGCTAATATAAAAAAGTAAAGTAGGAGGTAGAAATATATAACACTCTTAATGTTGAGAAACTGTTGAACTCCTTTGTGGTGAAAGCATATTATTGAAGTGGTTACACAGAGTTTGATAGTCTTAAGTTCTTAATAGGACTTTCAGGACCAAGCAAAGCAGTAATATTGTTGTAGTTGTGGAATCAATTGAAACTATTTGTAACTGAGCCTTTTTTTCTAAATCTTTACACATTATTTATAGTCAGATAGTTTTCAAATCTTTCCAAATAATTTTTAAATTTTTCTGTCTTTGGATTGAATTCTTTAAAAGGTGGTACACTCACTGTAGATTCTTTTAAAATGTTCGAGTCTTTCCAGCATCATTGAAACCACATTCTCTATAAGACTTTATTGACTCAGTAATTAACTTTACCACTTCTTTTAATTGATCTGGATCCATTGCTTTGTGATTACAACTATGGTTACCACTTACTCAATTGAATGAGTATTGAATCAGTTTTACTAGTCACCAAATGTTATATCTTTGAAATAAATTGTACACATTTGAAGGATTCAATTGAATATGTTTTATTTGTAAAATACATTTATAAAAGTACAATATTGAAAACCTTTTATGTTATGTTTTCTAATACATATATATTATTGAAACAAAACATAACATCAGATAACTAATGTGAAATAGTAAAGTAGAAAGTAGAAGTATATAAGTATATAACAAGGGGTTTATCAGGTCATTGTAGCAAGCATCGTCAATTTACGCTCCAATTTCAATTGCCTGCAAATTTCAGGATTCCTCAAGGACCGTGTTATGTTATTTAATATAGGCCTACCTCGTTTTTCTAGAAAAATTAAAAGCAAGTGAGCAACAGAAAGATGAAAACAGTAATTCCGTGAAAATGGAGGAATGTTCAGAGGAGGAGGAAGAAGAAGATGAAGATGAGGAGGACGAGGAAAGTGAGAGTGAGGAGGAGGGGGTGATGTTGGCTGGGCGCATCTCACTGGACCCCGACACCGTCATGGACCAGGAGGTGCCCAACCTCATGCTCAGGTCAGTAGGGAGGTAGGAAGTAACTGAGGAGGAATACAGTTTTCAATTTATTTTGCTTTGATTTATCAAGGTTCCTCTAAACATATAGGGGACCCGGAAGAAAATCTGGTTGAAATCGGACAGTACTGCTGTAGTGTGCCGTTGACTCTTCACCATTTAGTTTCAGCTGTTATTGAGGATTTGCCAAGACCTTATATTTCTTGCTGGTTGGCAGCATGTAATCATAAAAATGCTGTTCATCAAAACAGCTGTCTTAAGGCTCCTCGGCCTTGGTTGAATAGGAGTACCGATGAAGAAATATATAACACAAACTACTGTTTCATTAGGATGCTGATTCAAGAATGTTGTTGACACGCAAGGCTCCGACTACATCCAGCTGGTGAGCCGGACGTCGCCGGACTGTGGCCAGACTGCTGTGATGACGGAGCTGGCCAGCCTGGTGCAGAACATTGGTGTGTGAGTGGCTAAGGCCTGCCACACACTGTTTCTGTCAAGGCAAGGCAAGGCGGCGTGAGACAAGTCGCTCGACTTGCCTTGTCGCAAAGCAGACGCACACAGCAGAAGGCGAGGCAAGTCAAGGCATCCAAAGTTTTGGCGCGGTTTCACGAGTCTAGTCTCAAATGTGCTCAAATGTGGTGATTGACACAGGTTACAATTGTCTCTGTTGCGCGTTATCGAGGCACGATGGATATAGAGGAAGAGACCGTTCTCAAGTTGTGGGGTTTCATACAGCTGCTGGATCAAAATGTGAAAAATAAATGAGTCCTATAAATCAGAAAAGGGATATAAGTGGATTTATAGTTGAGTTGCGGTCAGATCCGGCACTGATAAAGAGAAACAATGCACAACTCAATAACACCGCGTGAACACTTGACAGTAGTCAAGCTCAGAGTGGGTGAATCAACTCCCGCACATGCGCAGAACACTCCGACTGTCAGTGACTGTCCACGCGACGAAATTTTTGACTGCTGCGCTTTTTGACTAAAGGCGCCTTTTCCCCTCGCCTTGCCTCGTCTTTTGCAGTGTGTGGTGCTCCATAAACACCCATGTGTTCTCTGTCGCTAAAGACGCCTTTAGTCAAAATGCCTCGTATCGCCTCGCCTCGGCTGATGCAGTGTGTGGCCGGCCTAACAGTGACTGTTGTCGGCAGGCAAGGCTCTGACTACATTCAGCTGGTGAGCCGGACGTCGCCGGACTGTGGCCAGACTGCTGTGATGACGGAGCTGGCCAGCCTGGTGCCAGTATATTGGTGTGTGAGAGGCTAACAGTGACTGTTGTCGGCAGGCAAGGCTCTGACTACATCCAGCTGGTGAGCCGGACGTCGCCGGACTGTGGCCAGACTGCTGTGATGACGGAGCTGGCCAGCCTGGTGCCAGTATATTGGTGTGTGAGAGGCTAACAGTGACTGTTGTCGGCAGGCAAGGCTCTGACTACATCCAGCTGGTGAGCCGGACGTCGCTGGACTGTGGCCAGACTGCTGTGATGACGGAGCTGGCCAGCCTGGTGCTAGTATATTGGTGTGTGAGTGGCTAACAGTGACTGTTGTCGGCAGGTAAGGCTCTGACTACATTCAGCTGGTGAGCCGGACGTCGCCGGACTGTGGCCAGACTGCTGTGATGACAGAGCTGGCCAGCCTGGTGCCAGTATATTGGTGTGTGAGTAGCTAACTGTTGTCGGCAGGCAAGGCTCTGACTACATTCAGCTGGTGAGCCGGACGTCGCCGGACTGTGGCCAGACTGCTGTGATGACAGAGCTGGCCAGCCTGGTGCCAGTATATTAGTGTGTGAGTGGCTAACAGTGACTGTTGTCGACAGGCAAGGCTCTGACTACATCCAGCTGGTGAGCCGGATGTCGCCGGACTGTGGCCAGACTGCTGTGATGACGGAGCTGGCCAGCCTGGTGCCAGTATATTGGTGTGTGAGTGGCTAACAGTGACTGTTGTCGACAGGCAAGGCTCTGACTACATCCAGCTGGTGAGCCGGACGTCGCCGGACTGTGGCCAGACTGCTGTGATGACGGAGCTGGCCAGCCTGGTGCCAGTATATTGGTGTGTGAGTGGCTAACAGTGACTGTTGTCGGCAGGCAAGGCTCCGACTACATCCACCTGGTGACCTGGACGTCGCCAGACTGTGGCCAGACTGCTGTGATGACGGAGCTGGCCAGCCTGGTGCCAGTATATTGGTGTGTGAGTGGCTAACAGTGACTGTTGTCGACAGGTAAGGCTCTGACTACATCCAGCTGGTGAGCCGGACGTCGCCGGACTGTGGCCAGACTGCTGTGATGACAGAGCTGGCCAGCCTGGTGCCAGTATATTGGTGTGTGAGTGGCTAACAGTGACTGTTGTCGACAGGCAAGGCTTTGACTACATCCAGCTGGTGAGCCGGACGTCGCCGGACTGTTGCCAGACTGCTGTGATGACGGAGCTGGCCAGCCTGGTGCCAGTATATTGGTGTGTGAGAGGCTAATAGTGACTGTTGTCGGCAGGCAAGGCTCTGACTACATCCAGCTGGTGAGCCGGACGTCGCCGGACTGTGGCCAGACTGCTGTGATGACGGAGCTGGCCAGCCTGGTGCAGAACGCCCCTCACTGCCGACCTTTTATCACCTCCTCCTTCCAGCCCAATGCTCAGTGAGTAAATTGATGAGTAGCAATTCACGAATTCAGTATGTCATTTTGATATTCAAACATAAAAAATAATTTTTAGGCTATTCAAAAATTCTAACTGTTATCGCGAATGGTGACCAAGTTGTTGACTACGCCGTGACTAAGTAATAAAGGTTTGGCTGAGATAGGTTTGAATTTTGACATCTAATAATGAACTGTGTCAGAACCATCGTTCATACAAAAAATTTCACTTTTAGTAAGTCATATTAGTAAAAAGGTTTTTTTCATTTTTTCTGCCTTTAGAGGCAATTTTTGCATCTGATGACGCATCAAATTCACCAATGTGCCCAATGAAGGTTTAAATGAAAGTCGAGGTGTGCGGATATCCGAAAACTCGGATCGGATTCGGATCGGATCGGATATCCGAATCCGATCCGAGGGTTTTATAACTATCCGGTAAGACTGACTAGATATCCGACTCTATCGGATAGACTGCATTTTTTGGGGTAAATTGTAAAGTAAGAACAAATTTTCAAGTAAGGAAAGTCTTCCAAACAAAAGAAGTCACTGCCGATGAAAGTACATTAGTGACAGAAAACATCGCGGAGCAAAAACGACGCTTTGAAATGCGACGGTTGCGATAACGGCTAGAACAACGCCTGAACACAATGCGATTATGTAGTGGTATACATCAAGCGATGTATTTCGGTTGCCGATATTGCGACTCGTGATAAGATCGAGAATCGAGATCGTTGTATACGATCAGATTACTGCGCAATACCCGACACGATAACAAACATTTTCTTAAGATAAACTCTTGAACTCTTGTATCATAGCATTAAATCAGTTAACAAATAGTAGTACAAACTGTAATAGTTCTGTCTCGATTAGTATCCGTTACCGACGAAACATCGATTGGTATGAGGGAGAATCGCAATCAAGACAAATCAGTGTTCGCCATTGACCGACAATGTCGACAGTGTCCAACAGTCAGTCGTCTTGAATTTCCAAAACGAAATATCCCGTAAATACCCCATAAACAAATAGTCGTGTTGATGTTTCGTACGACTATTTCAGGCCGTAAATATCTTACGTGGCCTGTCGATACGATAAAATAAAAAGCCTACAATAATTTTGGGCTGTGAAAGATTTGGCAAACCTGTTCATTCATTGTTTTGTCTTTCCAAATCACTAAATCACTTCATTTTGAATGTCGTCGTCTGCTTTAAAGCCGAATTAACTCAAGAACGTCTTTCTTCTTACTTTATTTATCAATTAAACAATTACCTACCTAGAAATAGATAGTTGAACGATCACAAATAAGTTTTTATTTTGCTGAAATATTTATCTTTGACGATTTAAGTCTAGTCAAAGCCGGCCGGCCGTATTTTCAATACGTGATTAAAATTTTAAAATGGACTTTCTTAGATAACAGTACAATGCGACTTGACAGCCTACGTCTATGAAAATAATTAGTGAGTTAGCTTGTTGTTTGTGATATAAAACAAATAGACCTTTGTTCTAATTAAATGACCAAGCTTTAATACCGAAACTTAAACATTTGAAACTTATCTTGAAATTTAGGTTAAGTTTACTGCTCGGACTTATTTTGTTTTTTTAGTGTTATTGTAGTGAATCAAAATCTAGGTTGTCAGGCATTAGTGCATAAATAAAAATGTAAAGCTTTCTTCAAATATGAGGTGATTGGTGAATCAAGTCTTATATTTAATTCTTTTGTCTAGTCACTTAGGCCTAGTTTCTGATCAAATAGGCTAAGGAAAAGAACAAAAAAGACAGAGGCCTAATAGTGAACAAATTTATGTTGCATTGGAAAAGGATTTTTTAAGTTGCAAATCCTGAAATTGATTTAGGCCTAATAAGCTTATTCAATTAATTATATACTACCTATGCTTAAGGGGAATCAACAAATTTCTAAATTCTCAACAGATATTTAGTTGAACCTTTGCATACTTTAATAATTGACATTTGGCCTTATTGGAAACAATATATCACAACAATCAACAACTCAACCCTATCAAGGCAAATCTTACCTTACACATTAGGATGAAATGGTAGTTCCTTGCAATTACCTTATGCTTTAAAGAAAACTTAAATCTGCTCATTACGCCGCGCTGTAAATATCCGAATCCGGTATTATCCGATCCGAACCTGTTGTTATCCGATCCGAAACCGATCCGAACATAAGCTATCCGATCCGAATCCGATCCGATCCAAAAAATCACTATCCGCACACCTCTAAATGAAAGAATTTTTAAAATGTAGTGTAACTGCTAAATTTTTCAAGTTTGTTAACTAAAATAATTTTCTTTACTTTAAACAGATGCTGTTTTTGTTATATAAATTTTTGGGTGGAATTTGTTAAGGAATAAAGCAAAAATAAGTTTACCACATTTAAGTTTTCTTGATAATTAAAAGATTTTGAAAAGAGGAAGTTTCCCTTTCTTCCTGGAAGTGAGAAACGTGAGAGTGATATGATTAAGAAATTAAGCTAGTTTTCATAAAATAATAGCTTAAATCTGTCTTCCATTATAATGAAAGTATGATTGATTACTTCCAGCGAAATGATGGAAGAAATCTTAAGCGTTGAGGATGGAGAAGGTGATGGCAGTTTATCATCGAGAATGAGCAATAAATCAGAGAAGAACATGGCAGACTTTGACGGAGAGGAGTCAGGGTGTGATGAGGAGCTAGCTCAGTTTGCTGCTAGAGCTCAGGTAATCAAATACCCTAACTTTGTTTGACTTGTAATTTTTTTATATTGGAATCGAAATTTATAATTTTTTAAGGTCCTTGTTTGTGTTGATTTTTGTTGTATTATAATTCCATTAATCCATTTACAGTAGGTACTGTTTATAGCTTGTTTAGGTCTTTAAACTTTAAGTATATATACTTGAAAACCTTTTTTAAGATTCTATATATGTACATGTTCATTCCCTCCCAAGACCAGTAGTGAGTGTCTGTGTACAGTTGCAGGCCCACCTGACACCCCAGCAGCTGGGTCAGATGGCGAGGTTACATGCGAACAAGGTGGCGCTGCACCACCTGGCGCCCATCCCCTCCCAGTTCAACCTGGAGAGCCAACACTGAGTGTCTGTGTACAGTTGCAGGCCCACCTGACGCCCCAGCAGCTGGGTCAGATGGCAAGGCTACTTGCCAACAAGGTTGCTCTGCACCACCTGGCGCCCATCCCCTCTCAGTTCAACCTGGAGAGCCAACACTGAGTGTCTGTGTACAGTTGTAGGCCCACCTGACACCCCAGCAGCTGGGTCAGATGGCGAGGCTACATGCGAACAAGGTGGCGCTGCACCACCTGGCGCCCATCCCCTCCCAGTTCAACCTGGAGAGCCAACACTGAGTGTCTGTGTACAGTTGTAGGCCCACCTGACACCCCAGCAGCTGGGTCAGATGGCAACGCTACTCGCCAACAAGGTGGCGCTGCACCACCTGGCGCCCATCCCCTCTCAGTTCAACCTGGAGAGCCAACACTGAGTGTCTGTGTACAGTTGTAGGCCCACCTGACGCCCCAGCAGCTGGGTCAGATGGCGAGGCTACACGCCAACAAGGTGGCGCTGCACCACCTGGCGCCCATCCCCTCTCAGTTCAACCTGGAGAGCCAACACTGAGTGTCTGTGTACAGTTGTAGGCCCACCTGACACCCCAGCAGCTGGGTCAGATGGCAACGCTACTCGCCAACAAGGTTGCTCTGCACCACCTGGCGCCCATCCCCTCTCAGTTAAACCTGGAGAGCCAACACTGAGTGTCTGTGTACAGTTGTAGGCCCACCTGACACCCCAGCAGCTGGGTCAGATGGCAAGGCTACTCGCCAACAAGGTTGCTCTGCACCACCTGGCGCCCATCCCCTCTCAGTTAAACCTGGAGAGCCAACACTGAGTGTCTGTGTACAGTTGCAGGCCCACCTGACGCCCCGGCAGCTGGGTCAGATGGCGAGGCTACACGCCAACAAGGTGGCGCTGCACCACCTGGCGCCCATCCCCTCTCAGTTCAACCTGGAGAGCCAACACTGAGTGTCTGTGTACAGTTGTAGGCCCACCTGACACCCCAGCAGTTGGGTCAGATGGCAAGGCTACTCGCCAACAAGGTTGCTCTGCACCACCTGGCGCCCATCCCCTCTCAGTTCAACCTGGATAGCCAACACTGAGTGTCTGTACAGTTGTAGGCCCACCTGACGCCCCAGCAGCTGGGTCAGATGGCGAGGCTACATGCCAACAAGGTGGCGCTGCACCACCTGGCGCCCATCCCCTCCCAGTTCAACCTGGAGAGCCAACACTGAGTGTCTGTGTACAGTTGTAGGCCCACCTGACACCCCAGCAGCTGGGTCAGATGGCGAGGCTACACGCCAACAAGGTGGCGCTGCACCACCTGGCGCCCATCCCCTCCCAGTTCAACCTGGAGAGCCAACACTGAGTGTCTGTGTACAGTTTTAGGCCCACCTGACACCCCAGCAGCTGGGTCAGATGGCGAGGCTACACGCCAACAAGGTGGCGCTGCACCACCTGGCGCCCATCCCCTCTCAGTTCAACCTGGATAGCCAACACTGAGTGTCTGTACAGTTGTAGGCCCACCTGACACCCCAGCAGCTGGGTCAGATGGCGAGGCTACACGCCAACAAGGTGGCGCTGCACCACCTGGCGCCCATCCCCTCCCAGTTCAACCTGGAGAGCCAACACTGAGTGTCTGTGTACAGTTGTAGGCCCACCTGACACCCCAGCAGCTGGGTCAGATGGCGAGGCTACACGCCAACAAGGTGGCGCTGCACCACCTGGCGCCCATCCCCTCCCAGTTCAACCTGGAGAGCCAACACTGAGTGTCTGTGTACAGTTGCAGGCCCACCTGACGCCCCAGCAGCTGGGTCAGATGGCAAGGCTTCTCGCCAACAAGGTTGCTCTGCACCACCTGGCGCCCATCCCCTCTCAGTTCAACCTGGAGAGCCAAAACTGAGTGTCTGTGTACAGTTGCAGGCCCACCTGACGCCCCAGCAGCTGGGTCAGATGGCGAGGCTACATGCCAACAAGGTGGCGCTGCACCACCTGGCGCTTATCCCCTCTCAGTTCAACCTGGAGAGCCAACACTGAGTGTCTGTGTACAGTTGTAGGCCCACCTGACACCCCAGCAGCTGGGTCAGATGGCGAGGCTACACGCCAACAAGGTTGCTCTGCACCACCTGGCGCCCATCCCCTCCCAGTTCAACCTGGAGAGCCAACACTGAGTGTCTGTGTACAGTTGCAGGCCCACCTGACGCCCCAGCAGCTGGGTCAGATGGCGAGGCTACATGCCAACAAGGTGGCGCTGCACCACCTGGCGCCCATCCCCTCTCAGTTCAACCTGGAGAGCCAACACTGAGTGTCTGTACAGTTGTAGGCCCACCTGACACCCCAGCAGCTGGGTCAGATGGCGAGGCTACACGCCAACAAGGTGGCGCTGCACCACCTGGCGCCCATCCCCTCCCAGTTCAACCTGGAGAGCCAACACTGAGTGTCTGTGTACAGTTGTAGGCCCACCTGACGCCCCAGCAGCTGGGTCAGATGGCGAGGCTACATGTCAACAAGGTTGCTCTGCACCACCTGGCGCCCACCCCCTCCCAGTTCAACCTGGAGAGCCAACACTGAGTGTCTGTGTACAGTTGTAGGCCCACCTGACGCCCCAGCAGCTGGGTCAGATGGCGAGGCTACATGCCAACAAGGTGGCGCTGCACCACCTGGCGCCCATCCCCTCTCAGTTCAACCTGGAGAGCCAACACTGAGTGTCTGTGTACAGTTGCAGGCCCACCTGACGCCCCAGCAGCTGGGTCAGATGGCGAGGCTACATGCCAACAAGGTGGCGCTGCACCACCTGGCGCCCATCCCCTCTCAGTTCAACCTGGAGAACCAACACTGAGTGTCTGTGTACAGTTGCAGGCCCACCTGACGCCCCAGCAGCTGGGTCAGATGGCGAGGCTACATGCCAACAAGGTGGCGCTGCACCACCTGGCGCCCATCCCCTCTCAGTTCAACCTGGAGAACGTGTGCAAGCCCGGCAACACGCTGCTCTGGGACTTGCTGCAGGACGACAAAATTGTAAGTTCTTTTTTACTTCTTAACTTTTTATGACCGTCTTATTAAAATTATGAATTAGTTTTTTAGGGGTGGGCGAGTAGTGGATTTTGAAGTCGAGTCGAGTCGAGTCAAGTATTAAGCCAAAAACTCGAGTATCGAGTCGAGTAGTTGTTTGTGAAAAGTAATGAAATTTTAATTTTTTCAACTAAAATCTTTCTTTAATTTCACTTATAAAATTGGTCTACTTTATTTAAGCTTATGTTTTTATATATTTCTTGGAAAAATAAAACTCTGATATTGTAATACCCCTACATTGCATAAACCCTACTTTTAAATGAATAAGTTGACTATGCTAAAAAATCACGCAAAATAACAAATCAGTTAATGTAACAAGATCACAAAATAAATTTATGAAGAATATGCATAGTTGTAAAATTTAAGCAGTAATAAGATTTAATTAATAGCCTACTATTTAAACAATCAAAAACAGTTTTATATTTTACCTAAAAATAATTTTTGGCCCTAATTAAAACCTTAGCAGAGAAATTATGGAAGAAAGAATTAGAAACATCAGGGAGGAGAGCTGTGCCCAGTTATTTGTTTACTTCTCTAAACCCAACCCCGCCCCTTGCCTGACTGCTGAACTATTGTTTTTTGACATCCAATCACTTGAGCATGAGTGACACAGCTGCGACCAGATAAGAATAAGATATCCCCCAATACAAAAATTATAAAACCTTAACTAATTGTTTTATGAAGTCCACTTTACCAATGAAGTCCATAATTTTCTTCTCATTTTTACAAATAAAATGAGACAGAAATGAAGGCTGAGTATCATTTCAAAGATAAAATATAATTACTAATTTGAAGTAGGTCAGAGCTAAATATAGCTGCTGTAAGTTTTCAATTTCCGAATTCAGAGACATCTCTCAGAATCTGGTATTTCTAGATAATTGTCAAAATCCATTCTTCTATGAGTTAATGAAATATTTTCAAGGTTACTGTTATGAAAAACTCGTGGACGGCTGCGAAAATCGATAGCACATTTCTATCGGTCGCGGATAAACGCAGATGTAGCCTTTCAAAACTCGCTATCTGCCGCGAAATACGATCGCGCGTATTTGCCGATCGCCGAAAATCGGTAAATGTAGCGTTGCTGAAGTCGCGGTTGGCCGAGAAATACGAGCGTGCGTATTTGCCGATCGCCGAAAATCGGCATATGTAGCCTTGAAAAGTCGCGGTCAGGCGCGAAAAACGATCACGTGTATTTACCAATCGTAAATAAACGAAATGCAACTTTGCGAAACTAGCAATCGGCCGTAAGAGTCAGTCGCGCGTATTTGCCGGCCACAAATGAACAGAAAATGCAGCTTTATTGTGAAACTAGCGAGGAGCTGCGATAAAATATTTGCCGATTGCGGGTAAACGGCAGATGTAGCTTTACGTAACTCACGATCGTCTGTAAAATTTGATCGCACAAACGTAAATCGCACGTAAATTTGGCAGCCGCGTAAACGGCGGGAGTAACTAACTACTTGACTCGTTTTACTCGAGTAGTTGGAACTACTCGACTCGGCCTCGAGTAGTAGCAACTACTCGAGTAATTACTCGACTGTCGAGTACTCGCCCACCCCTATAGTTTTTAAATGCTAAGAGGGTTACCATATTTTTTGGGGTTTTCAGGAACAATTTTTTAACATATTTCATAGATTTTTGGTTCAATTTTTTATTTTATTATATTGACTGAATTTTTTCCTTTTTTTTCGAGAGCATTTTTTGTCCAGCAAAATGTGAAAAGTCATTTGTCTAAATATCTATAAGAAAATTGTATTGAGCCTTATATTTATTTTTTCTTTTCTTAATTGTAGGGCAGCTACAAATATTTATTTGTAGCTGCCCTACAATTAAGTTTTTGTCAATCCCAATCAGTTTGTTTGGACATATTTTACCCAACATACTCAATAGTTTTTGTTTACTTTCCAGAACCAGTTAGGGGAAGGTCTGGCCATGGAGGCTGAGAAGGTGTTGTGCAACCTGTTGTGCTTCAGCAGTGACAAGGTGATACGGATGAAGTTCATCGAGGGGTGCTTGGAGAACCTGGCAAAGAACTGGTAAGATCAATAAATTAACTCAGAGTTCTTTTATTACAGCTGTGCGAGTAAATGTGTTTTTACTTCCCAATATTTTGGAGCTTTCAGTACTATTTAAGTTTTTGGCTGTGCCAAATTACGTCATTCAATGTTCTGAATAAGGACAGTGCTTGTGATACCAATCTTATTGTGTTGTAGGTCGGTGGTGGTGTCGCTGAGGCTGCTGCCCAAGCTGTTTGCCTCGTTCCAGCACTTCCGCGGCGGCGCGGTGGACACCCACCACGTGATGCTGTGGGCCCTCAAGGAGCACGCCATGATGGAGCGGTTCTTCGAGAACCTGCGGGTGTGCACAGCGGCCGGCCCCCTGCCCCTCACCCACGTGCAGGTGCGGCTGCAGTTCCTCACGCACATCTACTCCCCGCTCGGCCTGCCTGAGTACATAAGGTATGGCAAACCAGCCCTCTTAACCAGCATTTTAGAAAAAAAAACATGTGTTGAGCCCTTCTCATTTGTTTTTTTTTTAGATGTTCAAAATCTGTATTAGTCTTTATTTGTAAAAACAAATTATTTTGATTCAGTTCACTTCAAGAAACACACCCTTAATTACCTTACCCCATGATGCTATGGCCTGAGTAGACATTAGTCTCATTCACTATGCGCCTCCAACCATTTCTATCTTTTGTCTTTTCCCTCCAAATTCACTTATTCAACTTTCTCACATCCTCTTCTACATCTTGCTGCCATCTTCTCCTAGGCCTTCCTTTCTTCCTTATTCCAATTATGTTGCTATTCATAACTAATTTTTAGAGCCTACGTTGACCAATACGCCTCATGTGAGCCAGGTGTCACTCATTCTCTCCACATTGCTAATCCACCTCAATCTTGATGATTTTTAAAATTTAACTAAATCTTGTCTTCCAGTTATTTATTTTATTTTATGATTGTGCCTCACTCTCTAACTCCTTCATCTCTCATAGGGCTGCATAACCTACATATTTTTCTTTAAAAAACTCATAGAGCTTTCACATCTTGAATAACTAATATCCACGATTCTGATCCCAGAAGAACACTCTACAAAATTTAATTTTTGACACAAAGACATAATAGATGGACATGAGTAACTTGGTATTCATCCTATGAGTATGAGAACCACAATTGAAATTACTAAATTGGTGTCTTGCATTGTTTTGTAATCAACATAACCTGTATGTTTGAGCATATTGCTGACATTTGGCCAAAAATTAGGAATTTAATTCAAACCATTTTGAAAATTCGGTAATTTCAAAGACACAGCAACCCCTACTAAAATTTACTATGAAATGGTCTTCTATACTGTTTCTACTGTATCATGAAAGTTTCTTGGTTTGGGAAAAGTTCTGTGCTGTTAAACATGTTATTTTCGACCGTTTGCCAGACTGAGTGTGGAGGAGCTGGACACTCTGTGGCAGTGCCTGGCCAGCAACCCCGAGTGTAGTGACGAGCTGTTCATTGTAAGATGAGCCTCACTAAAGCTCGTGTTTGCCAGACTGAGTGTGGAGGAGCTGGACACTCTGTGGCAGTGCCTGGCCAGCGACCCCGAGTGTAGCGACGAGCTGTTCACTGTAAGATGAGCCTCATTAAAGCTCGTGTTTGCCAGACTGAGTGTGGAGGAGCTGGACACTCTGTGGCAGTGCCTGGCCAGCGACCCCGAGTGTAGCGACGAGCTGTTCACTGTAAGATGAGCCTCATTAAAGCTCGTGTTTGCCAGACTGAGTGTGGAGGAGCTGGACACACTGTGGCAGTGCCTGGCCAGCGACCCCGAGTGTAGTGACAAGCTGTTCATTGTAAGATGAGCCTCATTAAAGCTCGTGTTTGCCAGACTGAGTGTGGAGGAGCTGGACACGCTGTGGCAGTGCCTGGCCAGCAACCCCGAGTGTAGCGACAAGCTGTTCACTGTAAAATGAGCCTCACTAAAGCTCGTGTTTGCCAGACTGAGTGTGGAGGAGCTGGACCTGGACATGCTGTGGCAGTGCCCTGGCCAGCGACCCCGAGTGTAGCGACGAGCTGTTCACTGTAAGATGAGCCTCATTAAAGCTTGTGTTTGCCAGACTGAGTGTGGAGGAGCTGGACACACTGTGGCAGTGCCTGGCCAGCGACCCCGAATGTAGCGACGAGCTGTTCACTGTAAGATGAGCCTCATCAAAGCTCGTGTTTGCCAGACTGAGTGTGGAGGAGCTGGACACACTCTGGCAGTGCCTGGCCAGCAACCCCGAGTGTAGTGACGAGCTGTTCACTGTAAGATGAGCCTCATTAAAGCTCATGTTTGCCAGACTGAGTGTGGAGGAGCTGGACACACTCTGGCAGTGCCTGGCCAGCGACCCCGAGTGCAGCGACGAGCTGTTCAGCTGGCTGCTGCGCCAGACCAAGGCCCGGGACCAGCACGCGCTGCGCCCCGACACCCTGCGCCACCTCTACACCCGCAAGCTGCCCACGCTGCCGCCCGAGACCATCAGCATGACCGCCCTCGACCTGTACCAGCAGCTGTGCAACATGGCGCGTGGCTCCTGCGACACGCCCGACATGGACCACCTCTGGAAGATCGCGCTCAGGGTCAACAACACAGGTAGGTGTACTGTAACACCAGACGTAATCACCTTTCTTTGCACTTTTATTAGTTTACGTTAAAAGAATTCATTCCAAATTTTTTATTTGGTTTAAGAAGATCCACCTTAAAGCTATTACCTTCCTAATCTGTGCTAGTTAGTGTTGAAATGTCAAAAACTGTTTTTTACATGTTTACAGTTTTACAGCCTGTGGAGGTTGATTCTTATATGTTTTGGATCTGTTCCAAAAATTTGCCCTTGTTGCCCTTCATAATATACTGGTATCAGTTTAAATAATAATTGGTGTTCGTGATTGCACTATTTGAACCTATTGTTGCCTACTCGTCAAATTTAAGATAGTATAACTTAATTTGATTACAACTTTTTTCCAAGTTTGCTAACAACTTCACTATCAAACAAAATTATTGATGCAAAACTTACCCAAAAAATACGTTTGTGTTGTTTGCAGACGTAAGCATGGCCGCCATCCAGTACCTGAACAACTACTACATGGGCCGGCAGCTGGAGCAGGAGTCGGAGTTTGTGTCGCAGTGCATGGCCAACCTGGCGCAGGCCACGCAGGACCTGGCCGGCCGCGAGGAGGCGAGTCTGCTCTGCATCCAGCGCGCCCTGCTGCTGCTCAACACCCACCTCGACACCTTCAAGCGCAGGTAGCTGACTAACGATACTGGAATAATGGCCCCGTTCTTATAACAAAAAATATTATTTTCAGTTTTTTCGTCTTTTTTTCATATGGAAAATAACTCTGAAAGAAAATATAGAACTTCCCAAAGTTTGTTTAGGAAAGGGACAGAATTGTTCAATAAGTAAGAGACTGTACTTTCCCTCAACTGTCTTTTTTCTTGAAGAACTTCCCTAGAGTAACAAAATATGAGAAAAAACTATGTGTTCTTTTTTTTGTTTCTCTTTAATTACTTTAAAACTGTTTGTACAGGTAGTTGAATTCAGGTCCTTACCTAAACAAAATACCTCTCAGTCTAATGCTTTCCATAAAAAAAATCTGAAAGTAATGAAATAATAAATATATTTCCTTCTGTATAAGACAATAAGTAGGGATTGTGGGTACCAAGATCCGAAGTAATCATGGTCATCAACAGGAGTAAGACCGACCACGTAAGATGATGATGCAAGGCGCATCGCTGCATTAGGAACGAGATGAGGCGATTAGGAACGATTGCAAATACCACGGTATATTATTATTATTATTATTGTTGGAGGTGGATGAGGTTCCTAAAATTACTTTTGACTCTTAATTTATTTTAAATTGTTTACTATTAATATTCTTTTTAACATTAATTTCAAAAATTAATTGGAACGGGATAAATAATAATAATAGAAAGTGAGATAGTATTTTATGACTTGGTGAAACTCAACCATGAAAATTAAAACATTAATAAATTAATAATATACATCAGATTTCTGTAAGTTTTTAGGTACATTACAACATATTACACATTATTACAAACACTAGGCACACCTTGTTGGTGCTACTAGTGCCAAGAACCAAGAACCGATCTAAGACTCGCATTTGAAAAAAATGGTATTGACACATTTTAATCTGAAAGAAAATCATAGTTTTTATTTTATTTTACTTTTTATTTGCTCAAATTGTGGAACTCAATTTTCTTACAAAAATATATTTTTATGCTTTGTTTAGGTATGCTTATCATCTAAGACGGTGGACAATCGAGGGCCACAGCCTAGGGAGCCATGTGATAGGAGAAAGAGATAGGGGAGCTGTGATCAAGGTAATTTTGAGATTTCTTTCGTCTTCCTTTCCTTTATTTTTTATTTTTCAAATAATTTTCTTCCCTGAAAGCTAAACTTCTATTGATGAGAATTTTTTTTAAACAATCAGTTCAATTGAGCTCTTGGGAAATTAATTTTAAATCCACGCTGAAATCCATGCTGCACATAACATTTAAAATGCAAGGCCACCACATCACATTTGAGGAAACCCTATATACTATGTGATTAAGGCCAAGTCATAATTAATTTTTCATAATTAAATCCTTCAAGGGTTAGTAATTAAATTGTGTGTCACAGTTTATAGTTTAGGTATAAACATAAAAATACAAAAAACATTATTTCAGTCCAATTTGAATTGTACTCATTTTGTCTTGTCTTTTATTATTGCAAAAGTAACCATCCAAGTCACCAAGACAGTATATAGCGGACCTTACACTGTCAGTATTAGTGACAGTATTTCTTGGTAGTGACATTAAATACTGATGAAAACTGTGAGTTAGGGGTGTGCGAGTATTCGAGTGGTCGAGCTTTTAGGTCGAGCTTTTCAGTATTCGGCTTGGATAGAATTTTTCAAAAATAGCTCGACACTCGAGCCGAGCTTTTGATAAGAGAGTTCTTATCGGAAAGATAATTATTGTGATTTATTTTTAGACACGGTAAACCGGAAGAGTGTTTCCCTCCCACGTAAACATAAAAAAAACATAAACAAAAAATAATTCTTATTGATAAGGAAAGGACACCGACAGGTAACAAGAAATATTATGCCCATTTAGTCGGAAATCGGAGCTATATTTAGTTGACCTTGGAGAACCACAAAATACAGTAATAAAGTCAATTGTTTTATCATGGCCTAACTCTTTAACGTACAAGTTTCATTTTGGTCAAATTTGATTTATAAAAATAAGGCAAAAAATATGAGCCGTCATTTATTGTTGTATGACAAGTAGTTTGTATTTTTGTATTTTGTATTAAGGATTCCTTATCTCCTAATTAACTCACACACGCTCACACTGAGTCAGACAATGCCAATAAGCCGGGACAGGGGCTTGGAGTAAACAACCTCAACCCCCCCCCCCTCCGTGGCCACTGTTAAGGAGGGTGAGAGAGGTAGCTGTTTATTTCTTTCTCTCTATTCCATCCCAATTTCTGATCTTTCTTCTTCCTAATTTTTTTAAACTGTACATTACTTTCTTCACAAAAGCTTAGAAATGCATTAATCTTAGGATCACAATAAATTATTTTTTTTGTTATTAAATACTATTTATATTCTGAAATAATAAGTTTAACCATCAATATTATGCCACAATTGGGATGCTATTTGTAATCATCTTTACTTTGTGAACATTAATAAAATTATTATTATTATTTATTATTAAAATAATAATAAATAATAATAAAATAATAATAATAAAATAATAAATAATAAAATAAAAAAATAAAAAATAAATAAAATCAATCTAGTGTTTGACTAAGTGCAAATATGTCATTTTTTTAAAGATCTAACCATTTTAAAACCTTTCCATTAACTCCTTTCGACTCTTGAGATTAATGTTGCAGTACCTATATGTAACTAGAATGATTATGTAAGTTCAATTATTTATATTTAAGTGAAAGCATTGTGGAATTGGGGAGTCAAATTATAAATGTAGACTTTAAATTTGTTATTTTTCTATATAAATTATTTTTTGAGCCAGTTTGATCAATTTTATGTAACATAAAACAAAATATTGATGAACCTATCAGGTCATCAATATCGAGGTCATCTTGTTTTCGAGATAAGCTTTCTAGTTTTGAGCTGGCATTCACTTAAAGTATGCAAACATTAGCCTATTGTATCTTTTAAAATTAATATCAAGCTTTATAATTTGGTGGTTGTTAAAAAGCTCAGCTCGAAAAAGCTCGAGCTCGAGCTCGATTGTGTAAAAGCTTGGCTCGGCTCGAGTTCAAAAATCACTACTCGCACACCCCTACTGTGAGTATTGACATACTGATGGAAGTTACTGATTATTGCTTACAAATAGGTTTGATAAAAAGTTAGTGGATTGATGATCCAGTATTGTCAGCGCCGTGTTGTGTGGGCGCAGGTGGTGATCCAGCCGGCCGGGGTGCAGGACAAGGTGAGTATCGAGATGCTGAGCTCGGACTACGTGGCGGAGCTGCGCGCCGAGGTCACGGTGTGGTGGGAGTCGCTCGGAGCCAAGCCGGCCGCGGCGCTCAGCGACGGACCCATCCGCATCATCACGCAGGGCCAGGAGCTGACCACCGAGTTCGACGAGAAGACGCTCAGCGAGATTGGCTTCAAGGACAACCAGGTCGGCGGTGGGACATGTTGTTATGTTTATTGATATTTTGTTTTGTATAAATAAATAATCGTACTGATGAGTTGTTTAGTATGGAATGACACGATACTTGAAGTTTATGTATTTCTGGATGAATAATTTATGTTTGAGCACTGCAATGACTTTTCTAAAGTCCCCACTTCTTCAAAGCTATTAGTCTCCTTTGTGATTAGTTCATTGAATTTCCAGCATTGGGCCAGTGTAATTTATAAAATTGAAGCAAGTATAAGCGTAAGTTTGCTTATAATCAGCCATTGATATGGCTTATATTTTAATTTCAGTCCCTATTTTGCCTGTCCAAGTGATATTAGAATGCTTTAAATTCTTTTATGAATAAAATAAATATTCGTTACAATTTATAAATTTCAGTGAATTAATGATTCTAATTCAAAAGTTAGGAGGACAAAAATATACATCTCAAATAAAAATAATTCTTGCATCTAGGGGCCAGGAAAGCATTATAGATAGCATCCATTATAGGAAAGCATTGTAGTTATCCTGACTCGTTTCTTTTTTCAATTTAATCTAAAATACTCAAAAAACCTTCAATATATATTGCATAATTCTTGAACAATAATAGTTGTTGGTAAGCGGTTGTGGTTGATCAAATGGTTTTGAAGCGATTGTGATTGTGTCGCCACCAGATGGTGTACATCTCGGTGGGAGCGTCGCGGCAAAAGAAACGTGGGGACGCAGGGGACACGCCGTCGGTGCTGCCGCCGCCGCCGCGCGAGTGCCTGCCCACCGTGCTTCTGCTGCTGCCCAACTACTTCGAGCAGCTGTTCACTCTCATGCAGACGCTCAGCGCCATGAAGACACAGGTCAAGGGCGGGGTATGTGTCGTGTCAAAGTAACGGAACTGAATTGGGTTCTCAAAGTAACGGAACAATGATTTGGTTTTTTGAGGTTAAACTATGCATTTTAGGCCCTACTATTGATTGCGAATAAATTAGGGATTTTTTTTCATCGATTGTTTAGTAAATTAAGTCCAGAGTAATTCTTTAAATATCTTTCTGCTTATATACATGTTAGTAAAACCAAGTCAACACTTGATTTTGTTTCACCCACGACCTATTGACCTCAAGCCTATTGAATGAATTTGAAATTAAATCGTTTCCATTTCAATATTCGCTATTACCACAACTTTCATCGGTGTTTGTATGCCTACCATTCACGGGGTATTGATGAAACAAAACGATGAACTGCACTGGATACATATTGATCAACATGTTAGAGGTTGAGTTTACCTCGTTGTGCAATTGACAGTACAATTCGTTATTGCATGCACAGTATAGCTAAATTAAAGTTCACTAACACCTAATCAGGGTGAATCTGACTTGCGTAGTCAATTTTGCAATTGCAATTATGTGTTGTTGTAGCACCACATCCCCCACACCAAGGTGCAGGTGCTGTCACACCGAGTGTGGGACATCTTCACCCTGCTGCCCACCAGCCCCACACTGCTGGACGGCTGCAATACAAGTGTATACTGTTGCAGCACCACATCCCCCACACCAAGGCGCAGGTGCTGTCACACCGAGTGTGGGACATCCACACCCTGCTGCCCACCAGCCCCACGCTGCTGGACGGCCGCAATACAAGTGTATACTGTTGCAACACCACATCCCCCACACCAAGGCGCAGGTGCTGTCACGCCGAGTGTGGGACATCCTCACCCTGCTGCCCACCAGCCCCACACTGCTGGACAGCTGCAATACAAGTGTATACTGTTGCAGCACCACATCCCACACACCAAGGCGCAGGTGCTGTCGCGCCGAGTGTGGGACATCCTCACCCTGCTGCCCACCAGCCCCACACTGCTGGACGGCTGCAATACAAGTGTATACTGTTGCAGCACCACATCCCACACACCAAGGCGCAGGTGCTGTCGCGCCGAGTGTGAGACATCCTCACCCTGCTGCCCACCAGCCCCACACTGCTGGACAGCTCCAATACAAGTGTATACTGTTGCAGCACCACATCCCACACACCAAGGCGCAGGTGCTGTCGCGCCGAGTGTGGGACATCCTCACCCTGCTGCCCACCAGCCCCACGCTTCTGGACGGGTTCCAGAAGCTGGACTCGGAGACCAAGCTGCAACACCTGCTGGACCCGGCCAGTCCACAGAAGCTCATGTACTCGCTGTACATCGTCGAGAGCCTCAACCGGAGCTCGTTGCTGCACAAGAAATGTGTGAGTCATCCAAAATATTGCATTACTGTCATTGAGGCCTTGTATGTAACAAGGATGTAATTTTTGTGATTTTTAATAAGCCGACGAAAATTAATATTTACTGGATAAGACCGTTCAGTTACATATTTTAACTGTAGTATGTGTACTTTAAATTTGGTGTTAACCTGCCCAGACATAAATTAAACTAACTCATTTTTAACAATGATTTTGATAGAATTTGTTGACAAGCTGTTTTTAGTCGCCTCTCTGGTCAATTAGGCAACAAGTAGAATTCAGAATTACTTTTTAATGTACAAAGTAATTTAGCTTTATTTGCAATGATGGTGAACTTAGGGCCAACAGGAAAAAGTTCAGGTCCCAGGAGACATTATATGTGAATTATTAGTGAGTTTCACTTCTGAACATTGTTGTGCCACTTGTTACCCACAATTGTTATTTTATGTATGTGTATGGTGTAAGACAAGTCATGTATTTATTATTCATAATATGAGGTTCCTATGAATTTTTGTAGACATATAGTGCAATCGCCAGCGGTAAATTTGTCTTGCAGTAGTTGGTACGACTCCTTGGGAGAGCATACCGGTAGTGGTGGCATAGCTGACTTGCCGTAGTGCAGCATTGGAAAGCGCTTTTCGTGTACCTGCAAGTCTACGTTGTCGGATTTTTGAAAAATGGCATTTCATGAACAGCACACGAACATTGTTCTTGTTTTATTTTAAAACTCACCCAGTGAGTCTCTCGAGTTGTTAATTCAAGCTGGACAAGAGGCGATGAAGAAATCCCCCAATATTTTCTTCATCAGCATCACCCAGTGTGCTGTTCATGAAATGCCATTATTCAAAAATCCGACAAGGTCGACTTGTACGTACACGAAAATCGCTTTCCAATGCTGTACTATGGAAAGTCAGCTATACTACTGATATTCCCTCCCCAGGAGTCGTACCAACTACTGCAAGACAAATTTCCCGCTGGCGATCGCGCTATATGTCTACAAATATTCATTCCGGGAACTTTTTGACTGTACCTCGTACAAAGATTTCAACTCGTCATTATGGTAAAACCAACACTCAATATTTTGATGTTTACTTGCTTAAAGAATAATTGTGCTCTGTATATAAGCTTTAATAGGATTTTCTTTTCATAAAATGTAAAGTTGTTTATTTTTCAGGCCAACACAGACGAAGAAAGCTCTTCTTCAAATCCCTGGAGTGAAATGTTTGTTCAAAATGGAGGTCTTCGTCATTTATTTGACATTTTCATGTCAGGTATGATTTCTCAGTAATGATCGTTTGGTTTAAATTTTTATGATTGAATGTTTAGGCTTATCGTTTGGCATCTAGGAAAAATTTGTTGTTTAGGATCCTTGTTTGCAAGAAAAATTAACAAATAAACCATAGTTTGACATCTAAAATAATCTGTTTTTTCCCATACATGGTCTGAGGAAAATATTTTGCTGTTTTAAAGTTTAAGAATCAGTGGAAGATCCCCAGCAAAAGATACTTAGCTTATCTTCAGATTTTTGTTTGTTATAAAATACACAGTATGTCACACTACTTTCAGAATATTGGCTTTATGCTACTTTTAATTCTTATGAATGGAGTTTAATTTTCTTTAGGTTCCCCGTCTCTTTCCGCTGACAGTGAGTTCTCTGGACTGAATTTTACAGCAACAATGGGCCATATGATATTGTAATTGTCAAATCAATGGATGCTACAAGGCTGCTAGTTTCACTTGTACATATTACAAAAACATATGACCTTGTTGAACATCTGACCTTGAAGCTTCTACTGATTTTAACTTGACTGAAAATTTATGTTGTGGTGGTTGCAGGGGCTCTGCAGGTATCAGGGGGCAGTGAGTGGCAGCAGGACTGCCTCGCTTGTCTGCTGAAGCTGCTGTGTCAGCTGGGTATGACACAGACCTGCGACGAAGCCTCCAACTTCACCAACAAGAACAAGCGGAAACGTTGCGGCAAGTCAGACAAGATGGTCATACCCAAGCTCAGCCAGGTAATAGCGAATGCTCGACCTGTACTTGCTTGAGCTTTGACACATGAAAATCATATGTTTTACTTTCTTTTTGATTTCCCAAATTATTTAAATAACCAATTATGATATCTCAGTGATCAATTTCCCAGTTTCATCAAGTGATTAACCCTCTACCAATGACCAATTTCTGGTGCTTTTTTCATGTGCTGGCATCCCTTCCTGTCATTTAATTAGTGTTTCGTAATATACTCTGAATGGACTCCTGTTGGACTGTCCTCGGATGAATTTGGTACCACTGTAAACAGCAGATTTCAAGCTTTACTCCAATATCTGCCTCCAGTTGTCTTACTCTTTTTTGGTAATTTCACAGCCATCCAATGTCTATGTTTGTTATTGCACCCTCTGCTATTAGTCTTGTGTACATTTTAGGTTTGTTATTATTGGTTTGAAGGTTATAATTAATGTATAAGCTTGTAATTACTTTAAATTAAATTTATTTAAAGTTATTCTAATGGTTTCAATACAATTATAAGGTTAAGTATGAGTGATAAGTTTTTTAATTTTTCTCTGTTAACTTTAAGTGTTATCTTATGGGGTTTAGGCTTGCAGCGCTAACCCAAGTGGTGAGCTGAGTTGGATTTTTTAATATAGGCATTTATTTTGTGCTTTTCTATATATATATAAGCCAAAACCCATTGACTGACTGAGTGACTGACTGACTGATCACAGTTTCTCAAAAATTAAAGGGCTTAGAGCAATGAAACTTGGCACAAGTATTTTTTACAGGCTCTAGATGCGTACTAAGAAAGGATTTTGCAATATTTTATCTTAAAAGGCTTGAATATGGTATAATATGAAATTCAAAATGGCGGCCATTTTAAACTTTCATAGCTTATTTTCTCATAAACTACAAGATTTTGGGCCATGAAACTTGACACTAATGTTTTTTGTAGGCAATACATGCGAATAAAGAAAGGTTTTTAAAGTATTCTCTCTCAGATGTCTAAAAATTAGTTTATTTTAAAATTGAAAATGGCGGCTATTTCAGTTTTTAAAATAATGGATGGAAGGCCTATTCAATATTTTCAGGGGTTAGAAAAGGCACTAGAGGTGTGCGGATAGTGAATTTTTGGATCGGATCGGATTCGGATCGGATAGCTTATGTTCGGATCGGTTTCGGATCGGATAACAACAGGTTCGGATCGGATAATACCGGATTCGGATATTTACGGCGCGGCGTAATGAGCAGATCTAAATTTTCTCATAAGCCTAAGGTAATTGCAAGGAACTACCATATTATCCTAATGTGTAAGGTAAGATTTGCCTTGATAGGGTTGTGGTATTGATTGTTGTGATATATTGTTTCCAATATAGGCCAAATGTCAATTATTAAAGTATGCAAAGGATCATCTAAATATCTGTTAAGAATTTAGAAATTCATTGATTCCCCTTAAGCATAGGTAGTATATAATTGAATAAGCTTATTAGGCCTAAATCAATTTCATGATTTGCAACTTAAAAAATTCTTTTTCAATGCAACCTAAATTTGTCCACTATTAGGCCTCTGTCTTTTTTGTTCTTTTCCTTATTTGATCAGGGACTAGGCCTAAGTGACTAGACAAAAGAATTAAATATAAAACTTGAAACACCAATCACCTCATATTTGAAGAAAGCTTTACATTTTTATTTATGCATTGATGCCTGACAACCTAGATTTTTAATCACTACCCAATAATACTAAAAAAACAAAATAAGTCTGAGCAGTAAACTTAACCAAAATTTCAAGATAAGTTTCAAATGTTGTAAGTTTCAGTATTAAAGCTTGGTCATTTAATTAGAACAAAGGTCTATTTGTTTTATATCACAAACAACAAGCAAACTCACTAATTATTTTCATAGACGTAGGTTGTCAAGTCGCATTGTACTGTTATCTAAGAATGTCCATTTTAATCACGTATTGAAAATACGGCCGGCCGGCTTTGACGAGGCGTAAATCGTCAAAGATTAATATTACAGCAAAATAAAAACTTATTTGTGATCGTTCAACTCTCTATTTCTAGCTAGGTAATTGTTTAATTGATAAATAAAGTAATCTGGCGATTGAATAAAAGACGTTCTTGAGTTAATTCAGCTTTTAAGCAGACGACATTCAAAAATGAGGGGAGATGGAACGACAAAACAATGAATGAACAGGTTCGCCAAATCTTTGACAGCCCAAAATTATTGTAGGCTTTTTATTTTATCGTATCAACAGGCCACTTAAGATATTTACGGCCTGAAATAGTCGTACGAAACATCAACACGACTATTTATTTATGGGGTATTTACGGGATATTTCGTTTTCGAAATTCAAGACGACTGTTGGACTGTCGACACTGCCGGTCAATGGCGAACACTGATTTGTCTTGATTGCGATTCTCCCTCATACCAATCGATGTTTCTTTCGGTAACGAATACTAATCGAGACAGAACTATTACAGGATGTACTACTACTTGTTAACTGATTTAATGCTAAGATACAAGAATTTATCTTAAGAAAATGTTTGTTATCGTGTCGGGTATTGCGCAGTAATCTGATCGTATACAACGATCTCGATCTGATCACGAGTATTCACGAGTCGCAATATCGGCAACCGAAATACATCGCTTGATGCATACCACTACATAATCGCATCGTGTTGAGGCGTGTAGTTGGCCGCTATCGCAACCGTCGCATTTCAAAGCGTCGTCTTTGCTCCGCGATGTTTTCTGTCACTAATGTACTTTCGTCGGCAGTGACTTCTTTTGTTTGGAAGACTTTCCTTACTTGAAAATTTGATCTTTCTTTACAACTTACCCAAAAAAATGCAGTCTATCCGATAGAGTCGGATATCTAGTCAGTCTTACCGGATAGTTATTAAACCCTCGGATCGGATTCGGATATCCGATCCGATCCGAATCCGATCCGAGTTTTCGGATATCCGCACACCTCTAAAAGGCACGATATCCAATATACTAAGAGAATAAAATGTACAAATTTATTTCAGCCACCTACTATATTTTGATCAAATGCCACTTAAGCTACTTGCGTTGTACGAGCCGTCCGAAGTAAAAAATTGTATTCTCCTAAAATAGTTTATCTGTCTTATAAATAAATAAGACCTTTCTCAAACTAACATCTCAAAACTCATCATAAACATTTAATTTCGAGCACATGTATACCCACTAAAAACAGAGTTTCAAAACTATAACTAATTAGGTTATGAAGATTTCAATCACAAAAATATACCATTACAAGAATAATTTAGCCTTATCGATAGGTTAGAGACCCGATCTTTAATGTGATTGATAAAGGTTTGGAAATATGTTTTTGGCCAAGGCACTAAGGCCTACCGTCTACTTTTTCTTATAGTTTTCGGTCTATTTTCAAAAACGCACTGAATTCATAATGATGTTAAGTCGAAAAGCCGCCCTTAGCGATTTTTTTTGTTTTATATCCCGGTTTATGTCTCATTCTCTGTATTGTGAAATGGGTGAAAGCTAATTCATAACATTTGTTAATCACAAGGGAAAAGGAAATGTTACACCTTCTCACTCAAATCTAGGGTGGAATTACTAGCTGCACCTTGGGGTGTAATTGCACGCCAATGGCCCATAACCCAAATCAGTCCATTTGATAACTATTCCTAAAAATTGCACATGGCATAATATGAATGAATTAATAGTCATTTTTCAGCGGGCGAAGCTGCGGGTATATCTGCTAGTAGCTTTATATAATTATATTTTCTTCTTCCTTATAAAATTTAGAATCAAATGTATATCTTGGTTTTTTGCTAATATTTATGATGTAAAAAATATTAATGTGTCATTTTTTTAAGGTTACATTTTTTGCAGTTTCTAAATTGGAACATGCCCCAAATTAATTCAAATAAAATGAATATTTAAATATTATATATACTTTGATTGCCTATTCCATCTACTTTAAGAAAATATACAAATTTGCAAAAATATATATAAAATTAAAAAAAAATTATGAAACTCGGCAAAACACCAAAATCTCATGGCACTGAGAAAGTTTTTAAACGGCACCTAGAGGGTTAAAATTAATTATAACCCTTAATTCTCAGATCTTATTTGATGGTGATATGCATCTTATCTTTTCATTATGGTAAAATCTATCTGGCATAATTATTTTCATTGTTTAAAGCATGCATGCAAAAGTTCTGTGAACTATGTTAGTACAGAGTAAAACTGTATTAAACGTCCTGCTCATTATCTTTGATATGCATAAAACAATTTTTTCAGGCAATGGTTCAGCTCATGGAAATTGAGACTGTGATTCCTCGATTGACAAGCATTCTGTATGAAGCCTCAATGCCGAGAGATCCAAACCATTATAAGACTGGATTTTGGGGAAGGGCTCAGGTAAATACTATATTTTACTGAGCTAACATCCTATTGTAGGCCAAATGAAAATGTTGTGTGTATGAACTATTCATTACTTCCAAGAAGACTCAGACAATGCTAGTAATAGTTTGAAGTTTAGAAAAGTTATTTTTATATAAATAAACCAAGCAGCATTTCAGTACTTGTTGTTGGAACTCGTGCAGGTGGTGCAGTATGCCATGGCGCTGATAGTGTCATGGGCGTACACTGTGCCGGGAGTGAGGGAAGCTTTGTACGCTGAAGATCGGTTTCACACGTGGCTACGGAGGTTGGTGCTAGAAGAGCCAGAGCCTAGTGTTCGCCGAGAGGTCTGCATGGCACTTTACCGGTACTTGCTTACTTACTCCCAAGGATAGCCTTAATTTATTTTATTTATTTGCTTTATTTTTTTTACAGAATTTGGCCTCTTTTTGAAAACTTAACTCCTCTTAAGAGTGAGGTGCTTTAAATCTACGACTTAGATCAGAAAAAATATTCTAGATAAAAGTGTAATTTATTGGGCAACTTTGTTAATGGTTAATTTAATACTGATAATATTCTATATAGTAAAAATGTAAATGCCAAAAATGTATTATGTCAAAAATATTGATGGATTGATTTAATTTTTCAAAGCTGATGAAAAAAAATTTACTGACTGGCAGACACTACACATGTTCTCTGTAAAATTAAAAAGAATATAATTTCAAAGGATTAACTTGAAAATTTGTAACTGTTGTATAACAAATATTACCAGATTACTAGAATAATAGAATCAACAAATATATTAATAACAACAGGTGAGAAATATGACAAGAACAATGGGCAGTAGTCTTCGGGGAACCCAAGTGGTCGGGCGGGTTCGACATGTCTCGGGCTTAATTCGGGTGGGTTTTTATTACACGTTGGGTCGGGCGGGTACCTACTACCCGAAAGAAATCGGGTTGAAGATACCTGACACACTACCCAGAAGAAACCCGAAACTTTAAAAATGTTCAACAATAAATAAAGCTTCTGACTTGTGGCGTCCAAGCAATATTATAACGAGACGAACAAAGATGGTCGCGATCGCGATGTCAAACTTCGAAGCAATCTTCACTATACGTCTCAGTCAGACAACCAGCCGTCCCCTTGCCGACCTCGTACGCCTACTGCTTAGTACCGTATCCTCGTATAACAACTTAAAGGACCAGGGAACCGTTTGACGTATTCAAATAGTCGTACCAACACTAAACAGCTTTGAATAAGGTTGAATTTCTAGCTGAGCTTATGATACGAGAAGTCTTATCAAGAAGATAATTTTTGCGATCTATTTTTGGACCGTTAAACCGGAAGAGCGTGTCCTTCCCACAAAAAACGTACACAAACAATAATCCCTGAAGTGATAAGGAAAGGGCGTTGACTGGTGAAAAAATATTATCTCCAATTAGATGGAATGCGGAAAGTTTCTGCTATATTTAGATGACCTTGTAGAACGACAAAATATACATCAGTCTATTGTTTTATCATAGATTTTCTCTTGAACGGCAAGAGATAAAAGTTTCATTTTTGTCTCAATTGATTTATAAAAACTAGACAAAAAATATTAGCCCTCATATGTTGTTGTAGGACAAGTTGTTTGGATTTTTGCATTTCGTAGTCAGGAATCTTTATCTCCTTATTATCTCAAAACTCGGACGGATGGACGGACGCACGCACGCACGCACGCACACACGCTTGCACGCAGATAACAGCGGACTGGCGGACAGACTTAATTGATTAGTAAACAAACCCCCACTTCCCCCCCCTTCCCACTGACAAGGAGAGTGAGACAGCTGTTTTTTAGCTCTTTCTCACTCTCTTTCCCCTTCTCTTTCATTCCTCCTTCTATTCTGGTAATTTCTGGTTTCTGCCTTTTCCATATTTCTTAGAAAACTATTATTTTCTTCACAGACGTTTAAGAATAGACCTACTTTTATGATGAAAATAAATTATTGTTGATTATTGTTGTTATAAAATATATGTACTATTTCATTTATATACTCTGAAATAATAAGTTAAGTCATGAATATGAATATCTATTGACTGTATAGATTTAAGTAATAAGTTGGTAAATGTTATGTTAGATTTTTACTTTGTATTTAATACTGCTTGGAAGGCCCATCAAAATTTAATGAGCTCAGTAATTTGCTGACAAATGATACCCGAAACCGACCCGAATTTTATTTAAAATACCCGAACCCGACCCAAATGTTTTTTCAACTTACATACCCGAGCCCGACCCGACCCGAATTTTTATTCCACTTATAATATCTGAACCCAACCCGACCCGAAAATTGATGGTAATCCACTACCCGACCTGAACCCGACCCGGCTTGAAAAATCACTACCCGCAGACCTCTAATGGGCGGTTTATAAATTATAAATCCACATACTGCCATGTACCCTAGAAGGGCATTTTACTTAACCAACTACACCTCTCTGTCATTTTCCTCTTCTATTTCCTTTTTAGGCAAAGTTTTTTTGATGGGAGGGGCGGGGGTATACAGGCCTAGTTTGAAAATATGCTTAATCCAAATCCAATTTACAACATTTATTTAGTTTTATGGCCCATGCGGCGACAATAGTGGAATGGAGGCAAACTCACAAAATATTTTTTGTTAAAAAAAACCTTACTTAAAAAAGAAAAAAAAATTAAGCTGTCCTAACAAGTTTTCCAAAAATGCATTATTTGCATGTTTTTAATTGAACTGAATTGAAATGAAATGAAATGAAACCAAATCAAATAAAATCTGTTTATTCAGCAAAATAAAGTTACATTTACATAAAAATCAATATATATATATATATATATATATATATATAAAAGAAGAGTTGTGTGTTGGTATATTTAGTGCTACAGCCAAAACTACACGTCGTAGACCCATGATCTTGGTATCAAATTAAAGCTTGGAATCTCATGATCTGTACTATGGTGGTTGGGTTTCGATATCTTATTGGGTGTAGGCACAGGATCGTCCGAAAGGGACCTATGTCAAGGATTTTTTGAGTACTTGAGGTTTTATTTGTTTATATCAAAACACATGGTTTAATTTGGAAAGGTAACCGTGGTTAAAGTGGTTGCCAACAGAATGCAGCACCTACAATTGTTTTTTAACAACAGGTGAAAAGTCTTATACAGCAAATGTGTTTTTATTTACGTTTTCAATTATTTAGTAAATTTTTAATGTCAGGTTATGTTATTAAAAAACATGAAGTGCACTAAAATGTAGAGTTACATATTTTTTGTTTTTAAATTCAAAGATAGTAATAAATAAGACGAAAAAATGTCAAAACGTAGGAGAAAATGTTTGCAATTCCGTATCTTATCACGTAAATGAACGATTGCAAGAAAAAATGAAACAATGAAGAGAAAGAAACACATCTAAGGGTATCACGGGAAAATTCACAGCGACACCAAGAAACACTGTCATAGCAGATTTGGAACAGAAAGGGAGACAGACGCACAAGGTGATCAGAACAGAGATAAAACGGAGAAGCTTCGAAAAAGAGATTATACAGAAGAAGCTGAATTTAATTAAACAGTTTAAAAGCTGTTTACAAAAGGACAAGGGACTATGATTTTGGCTGTAAAGTACACATTATTCCAATAAAATGTAGATTGTATTAAACACCCGAATGTAGTAATTTGCTAGACGGACAAAATTTGTAGTTATTGCATAGCACAAAGATTAATTCAAAAAGAAAACACATATTATGTGCTGCTGTTTGAAAGGGAAAATAAGACTGCTACCACCAAATATGCCACCCCCGGCTTTTATCAAATATAATACGTATGGAGAAACATCATAATATATTGAATTTTAGATTACATTAGACGTCATAATTCTTGCTTCCAAATTACATATTTTGGTCTACTATTTAGTAGGCCTTCATAAGATTTTTCAACCCAGCAAAGCGGGTTAACAACAGCTAGTATTATAATAATAATCCACTGAATTATTTCCCCACATGGGCATAATAAGCCTGTGGGTGGGGAAAGAGTTCAAAAAGTCTCTAAACAGTGTATGAACTACAACGTGCACATGAAAACGCAGATTAATATAATTAATTATAATTAATAAGTAACAATTGAATTTAAGATATTATTTTTATGAGAAAAACTAATTTGATGGAAATGAGATTAGATTCAAACAGATGAAATTACACATGCACAAATGATATATTAAAAAAAAAGTATTATATAATAAGAAAATCTAATTATTTCTTAACGTAAACCGGCCATTCAGGTCATTCAAGGTCACGAATTTAAACTGCAGGGACAGACGGACAGACCAAAGTTCGCATCGCAACTACACACCACCACCCCCCCCCCATTCACTCACACTCACACATACGCACACGCACACATACCCGCACTCAACAAACAAACACACAATTTCACTAGCAGCTATTTCGAGGGATCATTAAACTTATGTTTTTAAACATACGGTGATACTAAAAAAGATCTGATTCTGTCCTGTCTCAATTGAACATGTTGAGGAAAAATAAGGGCTTAGTCGTTTTAGCTCAAGTCTAGGAAACAGGGTTTTGAGATTTAACCCTTTTAAGGCCGACGGCCGAAATAGGCCTCCATGGTAAAAAGTACGTTCAAGGCCGGCGGTCGTAATAGGCCCCCGTGGCAAAAACTACGTTCGCGGCCGACGGCCGTAATAGGCACCTGTCCACCTTTCCCCGTTTACTAGCTGGTTGTGTTTTCCAAAGGCCACTAAACTTGATATTCCCTTGTAGAGGGACATCTGGGCTTCTTGAATAATGGCAAATACTGCCGTTTCAGCCTAAATTTCCTAGTTGTCTGTATAGATTTTCATGTCATGATCGTCTGCTGGCCATGTGATGATTTTGTTGTTGTTTAATTTTCATGTTTTGTTGGTTATGTGATGAGGTTATTGTTTTAATCGACCAAATATCATTTATTAAATGAGTTGTGTGTGCTTGACTTGTGTTTTCAATGAAGAATGAGCAAAAGAAGTCGAGATAAATGACCTGTAAGCGAAATCACCCTCCTGTATGCAAATAACATGGCGTCTTAGAATAGAAATAAAATGATGCAAACCGGGGGTCAATATCACACCCCCAGACGAAATGGCGGCAATTTCCAAATTTGGATGGGAGAAGAAGGCCTGATAATAGTGCTTCTCCTGTAATCTTTCAAATTTTGAAATGCATACCTTTCAGGTTAGGGGCTGTGATATTGACCCCCGGTTTGCACCATTTTATTTCTATTGTCAAACCCTTCAAAATGAGGGGTCACTTGATAGGGGTCTACATTTAAAAATTTGGGGCTGCCCCCAAAGGGCCTCATTTTGGGGGCCGAGGCAAAGTTGTTTTTGTAACAAAAAAGTTTGGTTTTATGTCATATAAAGTGGTGAGCAGAGTTTAGTTTACCTACTGCATCCCATTTAATACTTAAAGGGGGGGGGGGGGGGTTATCCATACTTTACCTTGTTTACCCATTCCAAATTTTGAAATGGCCGCCATTTTGGTTAGGGGGGTGATATCGACCTCCGGTTTGTGCCAGTGCATTTCTTTTGACAAACCCTTTAAAATAAGGGGTCACTCGATAGGAGTTTGCATTTAAAAATTTGGGGCTGCCCCCAAAGGGCCCTATTTTGGGGGCTGAGACAAAGTTGTTTTTACTACAAAAAAGTACAGTTTTATGTCGTTTAAAGTTGAGCTGAGTTTAGTTTACCTAATGTAACCTGTTTAGTAGTTAAGATGGGGTATCCATACTTTAGCTTGTTACCCCTCTCAAATTTTGAAATGGCCGCCATTTTGGTTAGAGGGGTGATATCGACCTCCGATTTGTACCAGTGTATTTCTTTTGACAAACCCTTTAAAATGAGGGGTCACTCGATAGGGGTTTGCATTTAAAAATTTGGGGTTGCCCCCAAGGTGCCCCATTTTGGGGGTGGGGGCGAAAATCGGACTCTCGTTAAAAAGTGCAGTTTTTAATTCTGTGAAGGTATGCTGAGTTTGGTTTTCCTACTATGACACATTAAAAAGTTAGGTGGGGATATCCTCACTTTTGCCTAACCCTGTATATATACACACACTAGCACTACACAGTCATTACAAAAACTTTATAAAATTTGAGTTAGGGTTGGGTTGGAGATTTGGTTACCTAAGGTTGAGGTTGGGGGTATTTCTGGAATCTGTTATGTATTGGTAGGCTAATTCCCACCTTCTCAGTTCTGAACTATTACAATTCACTTTAGGAAATGACCTAAGGGCTTTTGTTTTTAAGCATTCATCGAATTCCTTGTTGTGCAGTTCAGCATGCTGTGCCACAGGTTTTAATTTTTGGGTTTTTACATCATGCCTGTGCCCATTCATTCTCTTCTAAGTATTTTCATTATAAGTCCTACATACTGGGCCTGGCAGAGGTTAGTTACACTAAAGTCGGTATATTAGATTCTCGGGGTTACAGGTTTGGTGGCCTATGATTTTGTATTCTTTTCCTGTAGAGGTGCTGGTGAAGGTTTCAGAGGGAGGGTTGATGCTGCAAGTTTTACTTTTCTTCTCTTGACAGAGGAAGGAGCCTGGAGGAGGTTTGTCAATGTTAATTTTGGAGGGGTCTGGAAGTTTTGGGCTAACAAGTAGGTTTCGAAGATTAGGGGTTTGGCGGTCGTTGAAACCTACTTGTTCGCCCAAAACTTCCAGACCCCTCCAAAATTAACAGTAATAACTGATATAACTTTTTGTAATACCTGTGTAGTGCTAGTGTGTGTGTGTACATATATTTTAAAAGTCTTTTTAAAGTGTTTGAAAAGTTTAATGTATATAGTGAAAGAAAGAAGGAAAGAAAAATATCTTTATTTCCATAATACAACAACAACAACAACAACAGCAATAATTCAACAAAGAAATATTCACATATAAATACAGGATTCATTGCAATGACAATATTTATCAAACAATAATTTAGATGTTGGATCATGGATAGGTATCTCTTAGCGAAGAGTACGCTGTGTTGAGATTACCTTCCCTTTAAAAAAAAGGGGCATAACTAAAATAAAACTATGACAGGTGCATTACAGTAATTAACATTTACAGGAGAAATCATTAACAAACAAACAAAAAATCATAGATCTTAGACTTAACACTAACAGTGCTCAGATTACAGGAATGATAAAAATGCAAAACAAAAAGACCCGACACAGGAAAAAATCTCCTAGGAAAAATACTAGTGGTTATATAAGTATAAGAATGTGTATATACGGCTATGTTTAGGACTTAAAACTTTATCATGTTGGCACCCCTGCTATGGTGAAAGTTTAAATCTCAACTGCCAGTAATAGTTCTCTTTTGTTTGACAAACGCTTCAAAGAAAGTCGAAATATCACTCATATAATGTGAAATATCTATGTGGGTCTCTGCAGCTTATTTGCAAGGTGAGTTAGCTGTACATCCTATCTTCTCCTCTCAAATTCTGTCTTATTATGTAATTATAAGTAGTGAAATCTAATCCAGTCTCTCTATTTTTTTTGTAATTTATATACTGTTCAGAATAGTTGTCCAAAACGCCCTATCAAATGTCTGTGAAACAAGACTATAAAACTTGAACCCCTATTTATTGGGTGTTTTGTGATTGTGTGTTGCAGGTTGGCTGCGCCGCCCCATGCTCCGTCCATGCTCACTCACCTGCTCGCCTTGCTCGACAAAGCCGAGGTCATGCGGCCCACCAAACAAGAGGTGCAAACAAACCTTTCAATATTGCCATCAAATACTCATATAACACAAACCCAAGTATAATTTTTTTTACCTCTTACCATGTTTATTAAATAAATAATGTTTAGCTGATCAATATTGTTATTATTCAATAGATGCAGGGCTGATTTGGAATGATCAAATCTATACTTAAAGTGAATGGTCCAAATATTGATAACTGCTACATAGCAACAGTTATCAATATCGATGGTTATCGATGGTTGATGTGTCATGTGCTTATTACCACGTTTGTTTCTTAGGTAATCATGAGATCTTAATGGCTTTGGCCATTTAGATCTCATGACTATCTAAGAAGCAAATATTAAATCTGGCAGATTTTTTTTATTGCAGATATCTGGTAATGAAGGTGGTTAGATTTTAGTTAAATGTTTTATCCTACCGTTCTGCAAACAGTGCACCATGATCTCATGATCTCTTTGTATCTTATTGACTTTTATAGTCTGAAAATAGAATCTACTTATAGTGGTCAACCCAATAGGGATTTACACATCTTAATTCTTAACTTATTGGGTGTCTTATTTAGTGTTGTGAGCTGAAAAAATTTAATTGTTATAGTAATAATGGTCATTTTAACAGTGAAGTTTTTGGAGAAATCCTAGCTTTAATCCATCAATATTTGAATAAATATAGAGACTTTTTGTTGCTACATTAAGTGCAACCAAAATTACATGTTAGATCTTTAGATCTTTGATATTGGTATCAATTCGAAGTTTGGAATATTATGATGTGCTCTAGGGCAATTCTGCCTTTTGGAAGTGCTGTAGGATTTCTTTTATATAGTTTGAAGTTTCAGTAGTCACAAGCATAATGCAGCTTATACATTCATACAAAGTACTAATCGTAGTCGTTGTGATGTTTACCAACAGAATGCAGCACTTACTAATCCAAAAAAAGGAAGGAAAATACCCAAGCTAAGCGGGGATTACCAGCAAGTAATATCTGAACCGGACAAGAGTAAAATGATAGCTGGAGTCCTACAATTACTGTTTCTTATATTATTCATACCTGCTTTTAAGACTAACCGAATACCATTAATATGAACTGATTTAAAGTAGATTGTTTTCCAGGGTATACATCTCCAAGCTTTGCCTGAAGATGGAAAGGAACCTTATGGTCCAGCTTGCAGGGATTACTTCTGGCTGTTGAGTCGCCTGGTTGACAGTTTGACTCCAGATGATATTTCAAAAGGTAACTTTTTTTGTGAAAACCATATTTTCTATTTTCTGTCATGATCAACTACATTAATTTATTAAGATTTTTTTAAATTTTGTCTTAAGGTCTTGATATTATGAAGTTTTGAGTTGGATGGAAAAAGAAAATGAATATGTTTACCTGCTGAAAAGCACAAATACAAAGTTTCTTTGTGCCTTGCAAACATTTAACTGGCCAAATAGGCCTACCGATTTTGCAATATGATTCTCTAAGGTTCTGCTAAGATTAAATACAGTAATGGTAATTTTGTTAAAGATCTTATTGAATAAAATGTTTTTTCATAAAAAATATCACAACTATGCTAAAGGCGGACTATATAGTGTTACCAAAGTTTCAATTTCCTGAAGTCTAAAGATGAAGGACAACTTTGCTAATCTGAACTAATTTACGCCTTACTTTATTTAAAGCTCAAACCCTTGCCTTTGCATTTATTTAGCACCCTCCCCCCTTTATAGTCTTATCCTCGCTTCATATTTAGTGAAACCATAATGAACTAGTCGGCTGTATTGAGAACTGTTGTTGGTCGTGTTGCAGAGGTGATAGACCTGGAGCGGCTGGCCAGTCGCGTATGCCAGTCCATCGTGGGCCGGGAGTACCTGGAGACCCGGCACAACACCGTGGAGGACGACGGCCTCATCGGCCTGCTCAACCTCATGTGCAACATCCTCAAGCACAACCCCAGCTTCAAGACCAGCAAGGATGGCCAGGACCTGCTCAACGAGGTCAGGTTCAATTCAGTACAATGCAATACATTGTTAGACACACATTAGGCACATTAGCTGAAATGGCGACCTACCCAGGTAGGTATTTTAAGCCAAGTATGAATGACAGATGAGTGAAGGATGATTGTGGCACGATCTTGTAGTCTTGTTACTGACTAAGGCCGACATATTCCTTAGACAGGACTGTTAATTAATAGCCCAACAGCCAATGGCAACTAAGGGACCTACATTTTAACGGGATCCGAACCACGATTTCGCCTCGGTTAACAATTTACGAACTGGTCTAATTATGAGGATGGTCCCATGAACGAGAACTCAATAGTGCGGACGTTAATCCCCACTAGGGAATACCGCGTCCACAAGCCATCACTCATAACTATCCACAATTCGTGACCTCCAAGTAGCTGGGTTACAGGACACGCCACCGTCTGTCTTTTCTTGTCAACTAACAATATAATGTGGTGCATACAAAATAGTATCAAAAAATGAACAACACAGCGATATAACATTGTATGATTATAAAAACTGCAAACAAGAATGTGAAAAACAAATTTTGCCTTAGCAGCTATATTAAAAACCATATAGACAACTGTGCAAACTCTTGTTTACCTTAAAAGTAAATTTCAGTTTACCTTTTATTAAATAAGTAACTGATATTGTAATAACTTAGAGATCGTTAGAAAGGGCAAGGTGGACATTTTCGCAAGAAATAAAATTTATGAAGGCCAAACGTATAGGAAAATCCTCTGACGACCTTTAAATTTCTTACCTCTTCATAAATTGACATCTTTGCCAAATTAAACATTACTTAACATACTATATTACCCACCAAAAATAACACCTCGATGACATTGGCAGGTGTTTGACTTCCTGTTCGCGCTGCCGGACCCCAGCAACCGGCACTTCCCCAAGTGCAAGTCACAGACGGCACGCTCGGCCGCATATGACCTGCTGGTGGAGCTGGTGAAGGGCGCGCGCCACAACTACCGGCAGCTGCACGAGAAGCTGCTCAACCAGCACAAGCCCGGTCAGCAACACTCCGATATACCTTTGGTTATTGTTTCCGAATACAGCATGTAAAAAATGTACTATCGTTCAAGTTACATTATTTATTAGGGCTTTTTTTCTTTCATAAGTGTACAATAGTAGCACTTTACAAGAGTTAATCAAAGCTGTCAAGAGATCCAACCAAAACCCAAGATGTCCAAACCTCCAAACCCTTAAAATATTTGTGGACATGCCAGCTAAATTCCAAGACACTAACCGTTAGGCTAGCAACTCCCCCAACACCATTCCATTTGATGGACTAGATACCTGTGAATTTCAGATATGGTGCTACCTTTGTTTTATATTCACATCCTGTTACTTATTACTTTCAGCTCTTAAAAATGAGATTGTGTTTGGTTACACAGTAGACATTTATAACACCACTTTATCACGTCTAGTTGTAGCCAACTTATTCCATGGTTGGCAAAGAAACCCTTATTTTCTTTGTATATCCACAACAAAAAAAAGAGAAATTGTAAAAATTTGTTTCAATGGCCCAGTATTCTTTAAGGTTTTTTAAATACATATGGCATTAAAAGAGAACATGACTGGGTAAAAAGACAACTATAACTGTTGACTTTACTTAAAAACGGTTGATGGATTGTATCCATATGAGCTTCACATCCTACCTTTAGCTCTACAGCACAGAGTATGTTGCAGGGCCGCACTCGTGGGACTACTGGCCACACGAGGACGGGCGCTCGGAGTGTGGCTACGTGGGTTGACCAACCTCAGCGCCACCTGCTACATGGCCTCCTGCATGCAGCAGCTACAGCACAGTGTATGTTGCAGGGCCGCACTCGCCGTACCCGTGGGACTACTGGCCACACGAGGACGGGCGCTCAGAGTGTGGCTACGTGGGTCTGACCAACCTCGGCGCCACCTGCTACATGGCCTCCTGCATGCAGCACCTGTACATGATGCCGCAGGCACGCGCCGAGATACTGCAAGCTGACTGCGACAAGGCCACGCCCAAGCACCAGCAGACACTCAAGGAGCTGCAGCGCATGTTCGCCTACCTCCTGGTATTGTTCGTTTTAAAACTTATAACAATTAGAGTATTGACAGTTAGAATAATAGGTTATTATGTAATACTCTTGTACCGTGAATGAACACAATGTGAACACATGTGAAATGTAAAGCAAAATTAATTAGCGCTGGTTGAAATTTTTTTTAAATTACAAAAGCAGCGAGTATAATAAATACTATGTGTGGGAGGTAAAAAAGTTGAAACAGAGGCATGGGAGATGAACTCAAATTTAAATCCACCACTCAAATTATACTTTAAGGTTTTATCCATATGGGACATATTTGTATTGTAAGTATTCCTATTGTATGATTTTTAATATGTTATGATTGTTAAATATAGTGCGGCTTCATCTACAGGGAATCCAATTCTGAGATGCAAGTTCTTGGTGATTTTAGGGCATATTCAATCCTGGGATTTGCGTAATTTACATGTAAAATCGATGATTACTGTACTAGGTTACAGGCATAACAAGGCTATAACTAAGAAAACCTTGTTAATTGTCGGTGATCAACAAGTAATGATGGTTTGATGAGTCATTTGCCATCTTAGATTATCTATATAAGTGGTTTCCAGTTAAATATTTTCAAGCTTGTGAAAAAACTTAGAGATATTTTAACTTGTTTCTGATTTAGTATTTTAAAATAGCTAGTTGAAATTGTAATTGAAGTTTCATTACAATGCTATATGTCCAGTAATTTGTAATTGCTATATTTTTAGTAGGGATGGGCCGATTCTGATTCTCGATTCCGGGAATCGCGATTCTTGGCGGTATCGAGGCATCATCGATTCTCGATTCTTTGCGCCACCGTGTTCGATTCCGATTCCGTTCGATTCCAACAAAAAAATAGTCAAAACTCACAAAACTAGAGGTCTGCGGGTACCTGAAAATTCGGGTAATTACGTGAACCCAAGTGGTCGGGCAGGTTCGACCTGTCCCGGGCTTTCGGGCGGGTTTTTATTACACATCGGGTTGGGCAGGTACCTACTACCCGAAAGAAATCGGGTTGAAGACACCCGACATACTACCCGAAAGAAACCCGAAACTTAAAAAAATGTTTAACAAATAATTAATTCTGATCACGCAAAGCTTCTGACTTACGAAGTCCATGTAATGTAATAACTTGACGAACTAAGATCCTGGGCGCGATCGCGATGTCAAGCTTAGAAGCAATCTTCACTGTACGTCTCACTCAGACAACCAGCCGTCTGCTTGCCGGCTCATAATTATTGTATGCTTACTGCTTAATATCGTATCCTCGTATAGAAACTTCAAGGACCAGGGATCTGTTGCTAGCCGTGATATGAGAGGTCTTATCGAGAAGATAATCGTTGCGTTATTTGGTCACAGTAAACCGGAAGAGCGTGTCCTTCCCACGAAAAACATACACAAACACTAATCCCTGAAGTGATAAGGAAAGGACGTTGACAGGTGAAAAGAAATATCATCTCAAATTAGATGGAATTCGGAAGGTTTCTGCTATATTTAGTTGACCTTGGAGACAGTGATGTCATGGTAAATTCTCCAGTGCCAGAACGGTGTGTCCGAGGATTTTGGGAAAATACTCCCCCCCCCAAAGGAGAATAACATTTTGTATAGGGATTCCCAATTTATTTTTTAAGGCGATAGAAGCTAACTACCTTTAACAACATTTCTAAATATTTAAGTTAATATTTTGCAAAAATTACTGTAAGCAAAACATTCAGTAGATTTTTATGTGTTTATAAATTAAAAACGTTCTAAATATAGCCTAACGAACAACAATAAAGGTTTAATGAATTTTATTTCAAACGTTGATGTATGTACAAACTCCCTCTACCGGTGTCAGTCAGTATACAGCATATAATAAGCATTTTTAGCGAATTTCCCCTATAGGGAAGAAGCTATTACCGTAGGTCTCATGGTAAGACCTAAGCCCGAGACTATGATAACTTTTCATTTTGGGGCCCCCAGAAGCAGAAAACATCATTCGTTCGAATTTATATATATGTGTGTGTGTGTGTCTGTGAGCACGATAGTGGCCGTAAAAATGGTCCGATCTTATTGAAATTTGGTACAGACATGTAAAGTGGTAATCCCTCGGTCGAGTTCGTAAACCAGCCCGATCGGCCCACTCTAAGGGGGGGTAGTGGATGGTAAACCCCCCCAAAAATGGGTTTTTTGAGTTTTTTATATAGAAAAATATAAATAATCCAATTTTTGTTGACACCGTTGAATTCAGCTCAAAAAAACAAACAATTTAGTATCTAGAATCACTGCTCTATGTCCATCGGTTACCGAGATATTGAAAGTGGTAAACACAGTACGGTCCCAATGTTAACCTTATGGGAAATAAGTAAAATTCCATATCTCGCTTATTTCTCAACACATCTTGATAAAACTTGGTAAATGGCTTCTTCTAGTTCAGATCTACTAAATATTGAATTAAAACCACTCAGTTTTAATATACCTGTAGCAGCAAACCTGCATACTCATTCCCCATGTTTTTCTTATGGAGCTTACAAAATCATGTTAAATCTCATTATGTTGCATTGAAATATTCTGATTTGCATTTGAAATTCGCTGAGTATGCAGGTCTGCTGCAACGGGGGTATTAATTAGTGCTTTGGCTGTTTCATTGTGCACAGATTGAGGTACAACGCAAAATTCATACCACCATTAAAAATTATATTATTGTGACAGGATAAATTTTTGTTCTCTAATAGGTTTGTTATTTCATTTTTTCATTATTAATATGTTTTTGGTGAGATTTAGGTTTGCATTCATATGTCAACATTTTATTTAACATTAATTTTAGATCTGGTCACTTTTGCCGGTTTAATGCAAATCTGAGATGACCTAACTCGGGGAAAAATTTGCCACTCAGGACCTCATGAAAGCAACGTTAAATGAGTCCTGCCGAACGCACCGTGTTTTCTCTCTCGCAATCGCCTGAATTCACACTGACCCGCAGAGAGCGCACTTGAGAAATACTTTAGACGAATTCATGACATGTTTACAGGTGACTCAAGTTCACCATAGTTGAGTCAGGGTGAATCCCACTGAAAACCGACTTGCCCAAACATTCAGCGAGCATTTTGCCGCATTAGGCAGAGCGACGTAGAACGAGTTGTGGTGAATGCCTCAATACACGCTTGCAATTACCTAGATTCACTTTATTCATTCAGCAATAATAGTGAAGAGCCAAAACAAATAATGTAAACAAACTAGACATTAGAAATTTGTCAACAGAACAGACAGAACTACGATAAAATGATAAAATAACAAGTAAAGACCTACCGATAAAAATGACCTGTGCAGCCGACTACGTACTGACAGCAGACGAAACGGCAACTCCAAGTCACACGTCACTATATCAATGTATTTTGAAGACGTTTCCCAGGGAAAGTATCCCGACTTAAGTAATGTTTAGGCCTATACATTGAAAAGAAAGTAAGGAATTTGATATTTTTAATGATGTAGTTAAATTAAAGTTTGAAAATGTTTCCTGTGAATTTGTTAATGTCGGTAACCTCTGAAATAGGCGTTCACCAGGCGTTTACATACATTACTCTTAAAAACCAGTGACGGAACGGCGTTCCGGCGCGTTCCGGCACCATGACACCACTGCTTGGAGAACCACAAAAACACGTTAATTGTTTTTAAAACAACAAATATACTCTGTCATTGAAAAAAACACGTTCATTGTTTAATCATATATTTTCTCTGGAACGGTAAGAGATAAAAGTTTCATTTTTGTCTCATTTCATTTATAAAAATTAGACAAAAAATGAGCCGTCATTTGTGGTTGTAGGCCAAGTGGTTATGATTTTCGCATTTTGTTGTAGGGAATCTTTATCTCCTAATTATCTGACGAGCTCAGACGCATGCATGCACACTCGCAGATAACAGCGGACTGGCGGACAGACTTAATTGATGAGTAAACACTCCCCCACTCTCCTCCTTCCAACTGATAAGGAGAGTGAGGCAGCTGCTTTTTCTAGCTGTTTCTCTCTCTCTCCCTCTTTCCTTCCTTCCTCTATTCTGATGTAATTTCTGGTTTCTGCCTCTTCCATATTTCACCAATTATTATTTTCTTCTCTGAAGTTTTAGAATAGAACTAATGTTGTGATGAAACAAATTATTGTTCATTATTGTTGTTTTAAAAAATAAATACTATTTCATTTATATATTCTGAAATAATAATTTTAGTCCCTATATTGACTGTAAAAAAAGGAACTATAAAAGGGCTGCAAAAAAAGGGACAGACTAGATCCAGAGAGAGTCCAAATCCTTGTTTTCAATAATAGAAATTTAAAATACCATCCTAACTTTTAGTTAAAAATAAAATACTTTTCAAGATGTAAGGTAAACCACAAAAGTAGTAGTTTAAATTAAAACTTGTTTATTGATTTTTTAAAGAGTTTTTGATGTTTTTAGTCATTTGCTTTAGGCTAGTAAAATATTTTGGATTTATGAGTTTTTTTCTTCTTTTATCACCTGGAATCGGAATCGAGTCCGGAATCGAGAATCGTGAGTAAAATTTCAGAATCGGAATCGAGGAATTCTGGAACTGTCCCATCCCTAATGTTCAGTGCTATGTTTCAGTAATCTGTATCGTAGTTCTAGGTTTTTTTTTACTTCCTCCCAAGCGAGGTTTTACTGCTAGTTCTTAAAGTTTGGTAAAGAAACTAATAATATCCATATTTTGTAAAAGGTTTTTTTAAACTTATGTTTGAATGAATATTTTTGAGGTTCTTTTATACATTTTATTGTTTTACAGAGCCTACCAGATAATGAGTTCCGTTATCACACCGATATTTATTATTTAGTGTTTCATAATAAGGCTGACCATGTTGTCAATTTTTTTATTCCAAAATTTTGTTAAAAAATATATATTTACAACTCAAAACTAAAAGGAAAACTGCTTTATGTACTGCACAATAGTTGCGATACCATGTTTAAATGCAAAACTAGACAAAAACTTTCTTTTTGTATTGGCAAATACTATGTTGAGTAAATCCTGGGATTAGTTCCAGGATCCCAAGATTAAAGTTTTTCAGTCCCATTATTCCAGGATTGAAATTCTCGTTCGGTATTGGATTCTCTATTCTTCGAGTAAACTTCTCATTACATTATTATTGCAGGTGTAGGTTCAATTTTTGAAGAAAACAGTCTGTATTATGAAGTTGTTCTTCATTTTATTGTTATTATCAGCTAACTAATATCAATGTTTCTTGCTTTATTTATCCTTCCATGGATGGCATAATATATTATTCGTAATATGTTGTTTTTAGGAAAGTGAAAGAAAAGCCTACAATCCTCGGAGTTTTTGCAAAGTTTATACCATGGACCATCAACCATTGAATACAGGGGAACAAAAGGACATGGCTGAGTTCTTCATTGATCTAGTCTCAAAACTCGAAGAAATGACGCCTGAGTTGAAAAAGCTTGTCAAAACTTTATTTGGTGGAGTAATAAGCAACAACGTAGTCTCGTTGGTAAGTTAATGATGTTAAATTTAAATCGTTTTTGCTTCAATCACTTCTCCAAGAAACAGCTTTGAATAACTATACAAATTCTGTACTGAAAAAAAATTGCTATCGGGTTGTTATTGATGTATTCTGTTACTTAACTAATAGTCTTGTGTTTTAAAACCTCAGAAGCACATAGACATGTTTGTTTTTTATGCCACAAAAGAAGATAACAATGTGGCAAAATATTTAAGAAAACCGATATTTCAGTTATTTTTTCCAGACAAATATCCAATAAATCAAGTATTATTTTTTTCATCCCATAATACTCTCAGTTTTACAAAATAATGTTTCAACTACCAGTACCTTACTAATGTCTCTTTTAACCCTCGAGGGGGCGCACGCGGAGTTTTCCTCCGCACGTGTTTTTTATGTTAAAATAATCGGACATAATGGGTGTCGGCGGTCGTGTCCGGCTCCATACTTTACGCCACTTGTTGAATTCACAAATAAAACTACACATTATAATTAAAAGAACTAAAAATTGTATTTCTATATTTCCATTTCTACATACAAACAAAAACAATTATGTTTACAAAGTTAATGTCAAATGAAACACATGATATAAATAAATCATATGTTAACACCTCCTCCCCTATTTACTGTGTTGAGGGTACTTTACACGTATTAGCTGGTCAACAAGTCTTTTTAAAATGCGCCCATCATCTAGATGAACTTTGTACATTACATGTCCATGTTTTTCAGTTATATGGCCCAAGTACCACTTTGTTGGTCCATTTATATATTCACGAGCCTGTACTTTATCTCCAACCTTGAAATTCCTCTTGATTCCGATTTGAAGTCCCTTTTCCTGATATTTCTCTGTTTCTAATTTCGGAACAATTATGGAGAGGTTCGTTCTGATTTTCCTTCCAAACATTAGGTGGTATGCAGAAGTTCCAGTGGCATTTGGCGCTTGTCTCAGTTGCATGAGAAGTTTTTGTATTTTATTTTGTAAAGTCCCCTTTTCTCCTTCCATAGATCTCAACGCTTTCTTGACAGTTTGTACATATCTCTCAGCCTGACCGTTTGAACTAGGGTGATATGGTGCAGATGTTCTATGAATAATTCCACATTCACTCATGAAGTTTTCAAATTCTGTAGAAACAAACTGTCTTCCGTTATCAGAAACCAAGACGTAAGGGAAACCAAAGGTTGAAAATACTCTGCGTAGTTCTTGGATTGTCCACGTACTTGTCGTTGTTCTTGTCTGTATTATTTCCACCCATTTACTGAAAACATCCACTAATATGAGGTACTGTTGACCATCTGTTGGTCCAAAGAAATCAATGTGCACCCGCTCCCATGGATTAGAAGGTTGTTCCCATGGATGGACAGTTTTTCTTGGGTCGTTACGTTTTTCAAAGCATTTCCGACATTCAGCAACCATCTCTTCAATATCCTTGTCCATGCTTTTCCACCAACAAAAACTGCGAGCCAAAGCCTTCATTTTTATCTCTCCTAAGTGAGCCACGTGAAGTTCTCGAAGTACATGGTCTCTGCGAGAATTTGGTATTATAACTCTCCAGCCCTTCATCACACAGTTATCTTGAATAGACAGCTCCTTATCATGAAAACCATATTGTTCGACAGATTTTCCTGATTTTAAGGCCTGTAAGATTGGACCTAAAACGGAATCCTTAAGACTCTCCCTAGCTACTATGGTGCTGCTGATATTAAGTGTTTCCAGTTGGTTTATTTGGTACATGCAGAGGTCATCTACAACATTTTCTTGAGTCACTTCAGTAGGGAACCGTGAAAGATAATCAGCATTGCAATGATGAGCAGTTTGCCTGTATTCTATGTCATAGTCGAACCCGGAGAGAAAGTGGGCATAATTAAATATACGCGTTGCTGAAATTGTTGGTAAAGTCTTTGTTGGATTAAAAATTGATACTAACGGTTTGTGATCTGTAATCAATGTAAATTTGCGCCCATAACAAAATGGAAAGAACTTCTTCAGACCCCAATATATTCCTAAGGCTTCCTTATCGATTTGAGAATATCTCTGTTCAGCTTTTGTTAACGACTGAGAAGCGAATGCAATTGGTCTGTCAGTTCCGTCGCTGAATCGGTGAGATAAAACGGCTCCAACGCCTACCGGTGAAGCATCAGTAGCCAAAACCAGAGGCAAAGATGGATCAAAGTGCACCAAAACATTGTCACTTGTGATAATTTCCTTGATTTTCTGAAAACTTTTTTCACAAAGCTAATTCCAGTTGAATGAGTTTCCTTTTCTTAGTAGCTGATTCAAAGGATGTAGTAGTGTAGCCAAATTCTTTATAAACTTGTTGTAATAGTTTGCTAGGCCTAGAAAGGTCCGGAGTTCTGATACATTTTCTGGTCTTTTGCATTTTAAAATACTTTGAATCTTGCTATCTGACTTGTGTAGTCCTTTACTATCGATCACGTGACCTAAGTATTCAATTTTGGACTGGAAGAACTTGCACTTTTCTCTATTTAGTCTCAAACCATTCATCTTAAGTCGTTCAAACACTTGTTCAAGTCGGCAAAGAAGCTGTTCCTTGTCAGATCCTTGTACAATTATGTCGTCGAAGAAACACTGTATACCTTCCAAGTTGTGTAATGTTTTGTCCATAAATCGTTGCCACACCAAAGGTGCAACTTTTACCCCAAACATCAACCTATTCACTTTAAATAACCCCTTATGAGTACTAATAGTTTGCATAATAGCACTGTCTTCATCCATCTCCAAGTGTAAGTATGCATTACTGATATCGAGAGTGCAAAATATCTTCCCACCGTGCATCTTTGACATTATATCATCGATCCTGGGAATAGGGTAGTGTTCGTCCTTGATTACTTTATTCAGAGTCACCTTATAATCAGTGCAAATTCTAACTGAACCATTTGGTTTGACGACTGGCACTATCGGAGTGCCCCAATCTGATGATTCGACTTTTGTGATTATACCCAGGTTTTCCAGTCGTTCAAGTTCTAGCTCCACTCTTTCCTTTAATGCATATGGTAAGTGTCTTGGCTTAATGTATATTGGGTTGACTCTTGTCTTTTAAATTCAAATGACCCTTTTCATTTGGAATTCGTCCAATTCCTTCTTTGAAAATGTCTTCGTAACGAATCATCATGTCATCCAGTCCTGGTATATTTTCCTTTTCGTTACTTGAGGATAACGCATGTATGTCGGCTGGATCAAGTTGAATCTCTCTGATCCATTCTCTTCCGAATATAGAGTCTACGCACTTGTTCACTATGTACAGTTTTCCAACAAATTTTTGGTCTTTGTATTGGACATCAACAAACACAACTCCTTTTGGATTTATTATTTCACCAGTATATGTCCGGCGTTGAACATTTGTTTTGAAAATCCTCTTTGTTGAATTTTAAAGTTTAAACGTATTGTAAGATACAATGCTTATTGCCGCCCCAGTATCTAACTCCATTGAGATAAGTTGCCCTTCCAATTTTACTTGAATCATAAACTTGTCATTCGATTTTGATTGAAGTTGGTAAATTTCATGAGTACTATCATCAGTATGTTCGACAGTTTCTTCTGATTGTTTTACTTCCTTGTTCGACTTTCTTGAGCATACTCGTGCTAAGTGGCCGAAACGTTTGCAAAAGCTGCATTCAGTGTTTTTGAACCTACACTGATTTGCTCTATGTGAATCATCACCACATCTATAGCATTTGTTCCTTTTCTCAAAATGAGATTGACTTTTAGAAGGTTGTGTATTGTTAGTATTACTGGACTTATTGGACTGTTTGAACCTACTAGACATTTGGTGAATGTCATCTTGACTATGCTGTGCTTTTATCAAGGCCTTAGCCAATGGGGGGGGGTTATGGGGTCAGAACCCCCCCCCCCCCCCGAAATAGTAGAATTAGCATTGAAAACATAGTAAATGGGGGCGAAAACCCCCCCCAAATAGTTGAAACCCCCTCCAAAAACCCCCGAGCTAACGTTGAGAGGTCCGGTAACAGATAAAAAGGGTAAAAAATGACGTTAAAGGCGCCGAAAAGCACACACGCGAGTAAAAAAAAAAAAAGGTCACCACTTTTGGGGAGCCGGAAATTCACCCGCCGGCCCTGTCCAAACCCCCCCCGAAAAAATTCCCTGGCTACGGCTTTGGCTTTTATTATTCTGTTCTCACTCTTTGCTAGTTCCAATGTAGCTGCCTTTTCGACTACATCTTTAAATGGCTGTAAAAGTTTATCTTGAAGAAGTTGAAGACGTATATCATGGTCTTTTAGTCCCCTTACAAATTGCATTCGAAGTAGGATTTCAGATACCGAATCATTGCATTTTGCACAAGTAAATTGACAATCTACGCTAAGTTTTCTTAGGACATTTGCGTAATCTTGTACAGATTCATTACTTAGTTGTGTACGTGTCGTAAATTTGTGCTGACGAGCCCAAATACTGGGTTTTGGTTCTATTTGAGCCATCAATAAGTGAACCAATTCATCGTATGTTTTACTATGTGGATCATCTGGTATGCAAATATCGTAAAGCTGTTCATGAATTCGAGGAGTCAACGCTTGTAGGAATAGTTCCACTTTAAGTTTAGGGCTTAAGTTTCGTCGCAATTGGGTGTAATTTTCAAAGCGCCGGGTAAAGTTTTAAAAACTTTCCTCCTCTGTGTATGGCTGAAAAGAAATATTAGCTGCATTTTGAGATTGGACAAAAGCAGTTGTTGTATTTGTATTGAACATTATCTTTTCTGCTTCAAGAAATATTTTTACCTCTTCATGTATTTCTTCTAAGTGCCATCTGACTTCAAGTTCATTTTCTATTGAATCTGTGTAAAGTTCAATATTTGATTGTATATCTTCAATTCCAGTCCATATGGTTGATAGTCTGTCAGTGTTGTAGGTACATGTCTCAAGGGAGGTTTTACATTTAGGTAAATTATCTTTTAGTTTGTTTAGTCGTAATTCTAGTAACCTCCTCTTCTTCAGCAACTGGTCAAATTCTTTCTGTCTTACCATTTTACTTGTCGCCATTGTTGAATTCACAAATAAAACTACACATTATAATTAAAAGAACTAAAAATTGTATTTCTATATTTCCATTTCTACATATAAACAAAAACAATTATGTTTACAAAAGTTAATGTCAAATGAAACACATGATATAAATAAATCATACGTTAACACCCCTCATTCCAGGAATCTCCTAAAGCTATTTATACCCCCCACCCCGCTTCCTTTGTACCTCGTTTTTTTTAATTCAGAGATGCCGTCTCAGTTTATGGAGCACCCTCGCCCGTTAAACAGTCAGTGATACATATTTTTCAAATTCATAATAGCGAAAGATTAGTAATTACTACATTTTTTTGACTTTTCCTTTCGCTTTCGAAAAAAAGAAGTGGAAGGAAAAGTCCAAAAATGTAAATAATAATAAATACATATTTTACACTAGAAAATTACTTACTATGTTTAATTGAAATATTACTCCTATTAAGTTGAACAATTAATTGCATCGAAGATGTAATATGATTCCTAATGAAGTTTGTCAACATTTAAATACAATATTTCGTTACAAAACAAGTAAAATGGGTTAAATTTGTGCAATATAGTGTTACGGAGTAAAACTCCGCATGCGCCCTCTCGCGTTTTGCCGGTGAAGCGCCCGCTCAAGGGTTAAATAATTGAATAACCTTTACCATCAACCACATTTCTTACTAGGCCTTGGCAAATCATTTTCCCAAATGAAAAATTTTTTTTTTTTTTTTTGCTTCAGTTCATTATGGTTATGTCGAACTGATAGAGATCGTATTGTACTGTATGTTGTGTGCAGGACTGTAACCATGTGAGCCGGACGCTGGAGGAGTTCTACACGGTGAGGTGCCAGGTGGCAGACATGCGGAACCTGTACGAGAGTCTGGACGAGGTCACAGTCGTCATGTTGCACTGTATGTTGTGTGCAGGACTGTAACCACGTGAGCCGGACGCTGGAGGAGTTCTACACGGTGAGGTGCCAGGTGGCAGACATGCGGAACCTGTACGAGAGTCTGGACGAGGTCACAGTCATCATGTTGCACTGTATGTTGTGTACAGGACTGTAACCACGTGAGCCGGACGCTGGAGGAGTTCTACACGGTGAGGTGCCAGGTGGCAGACCTGCGGAACCTGTACGAGAGTCTGGACGAGGTCACAGTCGTCATGTTGAACTGTATGTTGTGTGCAGGACTGTAACCACGTGAGCCGGACGCTGGAGGAGTTCTACACGGTGAGGTGCCAGGTGGCGGACATGCGGAACCTGTACGAAAGTCTGGACGAGGTCACAGTCGTCATGTTGTACTGTATGTTGTGTGCAGGACTGTAACCACGTGAGCCGGACGCTGGAGGAGTTCTACACGGTGAGGTGCCAGGTGGCAGACATGCGGAACCTGTACGAGAGTCTGGACGAGGTCACGGTGAAGGACACGCTGGAGGGTGACAACATGTACACCTGCTCCCAGTGCGGCAAGAAAGTCCGGGCTGAGAAGAGGTATTGTGATAGTAGGGGATATTAATCTTTGTAAAGTGGAAATATTTATGCTTGGTTTTTGAGAAGACTGGAATGGTCACTAAAAATGTCTTGTTTTGCTTACTGGCAGAGAGCTCTGGCTTTAAGTAGGTCAGCTGACAAGAGGTTGGGGTCTTTTACTTAGTTGAGGGTTCTGGGCTGTTAGAGGGCTGGCCGTGGCCCACCAGGCGTAGGGCCCATGACTGTATCTTAGTTTCTTAGGTATTTCTTATTGAGTTCTAGTTTTTTTAATCTTAATACAAATTCCAGGCTGCTCACTTTTTGAGTTTTATTTTTTAAGATCAATTGGTTTTGATCTTATTGAATCCTTAACTTATTGCTAACACTTAAAAGTAATAAGTAATGTTTGGTGTTCTTAAGAGTCTTTAATTTTATTGAATTCAATCTTTTGAAGTTGTGAACTACTTGTGAGCCTTTTTTTAGCCAGAAATTCAAATATGTTTACTGTCAAGCAAACATGTCTCTTTATTTGATAACGCTACCTCCCCGTAGCAGCAAAAGATTTTATTCTGTTTTGCCAGCAGGTGGAACCTTTCGGTCCGTTACAGTATTACAGTTTGAAATGGTTGAACAATGTTGTTTATATGTTCTTGTCATATATGTTGTTCTTATAATTAGTTTAAGATTAAAATTCTCTATGTTTATATTTGTTTCCTATCTGTTTTGAATTTTCTTTGGTCATGATTAATTGTAATGGACTTTAAGAACCATTTCACAGTTTTATCTTTAGAAACCAAATATTCATTTTTCCAGCTATATTTTGGTGCTTAGCTTTGCCGTGATTACATTAAAATATAATAGGTGTTAATCTTTTATTTAGTAATATTTAAAAGTGATCCTTGGAACAATGTTTTAGTAGCAGGAAATTGGACATTTTGGTGTTTCATGTGAGCTTTCCTAATATATAATCATGTTGGAGATAAAATTTTTTTTGTTAACATTTTGACTTCTTATTGCAGAGCTTGCTTCAAAAAGTTACCCAACATCCTTTGTTTCAACACAATGAGGTACACGTTCAACATGGTCACGATGCTGAAGGAGAAAGTCAACACTCACTTCTCCTTCCCTCTGAGGCTGGACATGTCCGGCTACGTGGAGAAGCATCTCATGCCTCAGCAGTATCAAGGTAATGAATGCTCCTTCCTGCAATTTTAAGTTTTTACAAGCACTTTTTGTGCTCTGTTTAAAATTGAAAATATATCCAAGAAATAATTAAATATTATTAATCATAAGTATGAGTCTGAATATGTTTTTGAATCCTCTTGATTTATTTATAGTAATACATATTTTATAAACGCTTACCATAATATTTTAAACCAATGGTTTTACATCTGTTTACTCACTTCACTCACCAGTAGCTCTGCACCCAAAAAGTTTGCAGATATGGTTGGTATCAACCTAAATACTTTCTCTACTTAAATTGAGGACAGAGGGTGTCATATCTGTTCATTTCTATAACACTTGCATTCATGTACAGTAGAGCGCCGATTATCCGAACTAATTGGGGACAAGGGGTGTTCGGATAACTGAATATTCGGATAATCGAACATGAAAGACAACATTTTAAAATTATATATGTAACGTAATTATTAGTACTAAAAAGGGTAAAAAATTATCAAACAAAAATTATTCACGGAATTTTATTATCAAATCTATCAAAATACATGGATATCACGGCCCGACGGGAGTTTCGGTTGGCGCGTGAATTAGAATTGCTTAAGAATCATGTTCAAAATATGAATTATTACGGCGTTCGGTTAACCGGCGGTTCGGATGACCGACGTTCAGATAATCGGCGCTCTACTGTATATATGACTAGCAGTTGCCCGTGGCTTCGCTCACGATAAAAACTAACTCCCGCTGCCTAAATAAGGATAGGGCCATATACTGAGTTTATGATTAAACAGATAAGGTGCAAAAACGAATGACGACTTTAATTAAACTAACTAAACTAAATTTAACTTTTATATAGTACATATCACCTAAAAAATAAAAAAAACCATAAAACCATTATGAAAGTAACCAAATTATCAGCTGTAAAATTGTATCCATATGTGAAGCTGAACCACCTGCTTGTTGAATGAACATTGAAAAGTAAACAAAATATCATCCATTCCACTTGTGTTGGAAAATTTATAAACTTCGACCCCGCCAAAACCCCTTAAAACTTTGACTTTAAAAAACCGTTCTTAGTGGATGCTTACACCCTTAAGATCGTCAATGCAAAGGTCCAAGGTTCTAAGTCAAGAAGTTTGGGCTGTGCAGTGATAGGTCAATGGTATTGGACAAATATAAAGAAGATGGACTTTCATTAACCAGAAGGATATTTTCAGGAATCCTCAAAGTCCGAAGGTCTGCTGCGACTGGAGTTATTCTATTGCTGCCCCCCGCAGGAGGTATTTCTATTTGGCCTCCTTGTACTATAAATGTGAGCAGATTCAGTGCCCCGCCGATAAAGGCCTCAAGGGTGCCACTGCCCAGGGAAGGCTTATGCCCAATATCGTTGAATCTGCTCGCATGCATGGTATATAGTGGCCCTTAAGCAGGAATATAAATATCTCCGTCGTAGCAGACCTTGCGTACTTAGAGAATCCTAAAGCAGTTTTCTGTTTCATGAAAGTATATGTACGTAAAACGTAGAAATTGCTTTAATTTAGTGTCAAAAAAATTCTAAGGTTTGTAGGGTCTATCTTGAACATAAAAATACCCCCGTTGCAGCAGACTTCCAGACTATGTGCATTACCTTACTTTATTTCTTCCATAAGAATAAAATGGGGAATGAGTGTGCAGGTCTACTGCAACAGTCATGCAAAAATTTGGTGGTTTTAAAACAATATCAGGTGAATCTGAACCAAAAAAGCCACATACAAAGTTTTATCAAGATAAGTTGATTAATAACCGAAATATAGGATTTTTCTAAAGGGACAATGTACTGTGTTTTCAGCTTTAAACTCAGTTTGAATAGTGTTTTTTGCTTCTGGGAGCTCCAAAATGAAAAGTTATCATGGTCCCTGGCTTAGGTCTTGCTGTGAGACTTATAGTTATAATTCCATCAATGAAATTCACTAAAAGACAAAGACAAAGTATTAATGGTTTACATTAACCTTTTCAATAACAGCTGTTATAAGGAAGAAAGGTCTTATGAGTATCTCTAGTCAGTGATTTATTTTATGTTCTGTTCCTGACAGCTGGTTTGACATTCTACTAAATTTCTTGCTTTTTCTCATCCTGTTTAAATATAAACATTTCATCAATTTATATTCTGCCATAAGGATAATATGGGATCTTTGAGAGGGTCTGTGGCGGAGTCCGAGGGTCAGATCAGGATGAAAACTACTTAGTTTTCCTATTTAATGCCTAAAGAAACAGTGTACCAAATTTCAGCCTTCTGGGTTATTGGGAAGTTGGAGAATTAGTGATGAGTGAGACAGTGAGGGCTTTGCCTTTTATAGGTATAGATTCTTCAACTTGTTTCAAAATTATGGGAGCTCAAATAAGTCTTGATCTCAGGATTTGAAATAAATAGTGATATCTCCAAAAAAATCACAAAGGATCGGATATAAAAACTTCTGCTTTGCTTGCATTAAAACGTGTGATAGTGAAGTTTAATTTAAATCTTCAAGCTCTGTCCAAATATATGGTTTATCTAGGAGCCAGCTGAAAACCTTGACATTTTTTAATCTTTCTGATTTTTGTTTTTTTATGGGGTCTTTTTTGACCCTAAAAATTACTAGTATATGTAAATTATTTTTAATTTTTTACTGAACAAAGTTTACCTTACAACATAAATGTCATAGATATATTATTAAGCTGAACATTGTGATTCATGACAATTTGATTTAAGTAGTATATAAAAAAAACTTATCATTGGCAATCTTCAAAATAAATTCTGAGGTAAGTAAAGGTTAGGTAAACCTTTTTGTGTTCTGCATTCACAGCTTAGATCAGAAGTTAAGTGTTTTGGTTCAGAATTTCCCTATCTGACATCCGACATTTTCTTCAGAGGAGAAAGAGCAGGAGAGCAAGGAGCAGGCGAGGGGGAAGGAGGAGAGGGAGGGGGAGGAGGAGGAGGTGTCGTACGAGTACGATCTGATCGGTGTGACGGTCCACACGGGCACGGCGGACGGTGGCCACTACTACAGCTTCATCCGCGACCGCACCCGCGACAAGTGGTTCCTGTTCAACGACGCCGAAGTCAAGCCGTTCGACCCCAAGCAGATCGCCGCCGAGTGCTTCGGCGGTGAGATGACGGTAAGACTCGTAGCATCTGATCTATGAAATACTTAGTGTATCTTAATTTTTTTGTCTTTGGTTGTTGGCTAATGTGTTGAAAATTTAAAGGTTGTATCACCTGAATTTGAAAGTGAAAAATCATTTCTAATAAAATTAATTAAAAACTATAAATAGACTAGTGAAAAAATTAGATGAATTGTTTCACTTAGGTGTAACCGTGAATTTTTGTCTTCTTAATACATCATTCAAAAAGTTGAATACATTTTTTTCAAATAATATACCATTTGGCTTGAATGTATTTTTTCATTAAAAACAGTAAGAAAATCTAGAGGTTAGCATAGTACTATTTTTTTTATTGGAATTTCAGTCAAATTAATTTAATTAAAACTTCTACATGGTACAGCTTTTACTATTACATCTCCAACAATACATGACCTGAATTATGTAACTTTTTAATTTATCAATAGGTTTTACAAGAAAATCCTCGTTTAATTTCAGAGTAAAACGTATGACTCGGTGACAGACAAGTTCATGGACTTGAGCTTCGAAAAGACGAACAGTGCATACATGCTGTTCTACGAGCGCACACCGCTGGGGGGCTGCGGGGAGGGGGGGTCGAAGGAGGAGGTGGCGGTGGCGGCCCCCACCTCCACCCCTCCCGTCACTCTGAGCAAGGAGCTGGAGGACTGGATATGGCAGGACAACATGCACTTCCTGCGAGACAAGAACATCTTTGAGCACACTTATGTTCAGTGAGTAACTAGCAATAGGAGTAATGAAAGATAGTTAAGATGTACAGTTTGATTAGTCAAGCTGGTTATTGGTTGTCTGTGGCTCTTGGAGTTGACAGACTGCAGTACAGTTACTGACTATTTTCCACACATGGAAAGATGGCATATCAAATATTGATGTCTAAAATAACAAAACTTGTTCCAACAAAGTTATTATCAAGTTATCAAGCAATGTGATATTTTTCAGGATTGAGTTTATACTCAACGCTTGCACAGCTTTTACATATCACTTGTTTGCAGGTTCATGTGGCAGATCTGTGGCTACGTTCCTCAAACTCTAGACAATCCTCAGGAAATGATCGAAATGGCAGCACAACTGTCCACAACTTTCTTCATCGAGACCTTCATTCATGCCAAAGAAAAAGTAAGAAAACATTGGGGCTTTGCATTTGTTCCCAATGTCTTGTTAGTTAAGCTATCAATAATATTCATAATTCCTAAATATTAATGAGATAAATTATTGTAGAGTATGTTTTCATTTGAATTTTTGTGGATATTTGCCATCACTGATTAGTAAATCAGTGATGGCAAATATCCAAAGTCCAAATCAGTGATCCAAAGCCCAGTCCAATCTGGGCTTTGGACAGATCACAAAGTGCTCTTTCAATAAGCTGTGATCTATCCAAAGCCTTTGATTGTGTGGACCACCAAATCATGTTACGAAAGCTGGAGAAATACGGTGTAGTTGGTTCTGAATTGAATTGGTTTAAAACATACTTATTGAACAGAAAACAAAAAGTGGAAATTAGCAGGGATGAAATTAAGTTTAGTTCAAATTTTAATCTCATTAAATCAGGAGTACCTCAAGGTTCAATCTTGGGACCTACTCTTTTCAATATTTACATTAATGACTTACCTTTTAATGTCCAGACTAAAACAGTATTATATGCCGATGATACAACTGCCATTATTTTTGAAAATAATTTAATTGATCTCAAAATTAAAGCCACAGAGGCCATTTTTGAATTAGATAATTGGTTTAGAGCTAATGGTATGGCCCTTAATGAGTCAAAAACTAACATTATTCATTTCCATACGAAACAATCACAAGCCGAACCTTTAGAATTAGTAATAAATAACAAAAAAATTAACTACCGGGAGAATGCAAACATATTAGGGGTCCACATAGATGAACACATAACTTGGACTGAACATGTAAATTGGCTGTCAAAAAAACTAAATTCTGTTTGTTTTAATATGAGTTGTCTGACAAGCATTATTAGTATGGAGACTAAATTAACATTGTACTATGGCTATTTCCAGTCTTTACTTAACTATGGAATATCTGTTTGGGGAGGGTCAAGTTCAATGGAAAAAATCTTAAAGGTGCAAAAAAAGATAGTTAGAATAATGACAATGTCGTCACCTAGAAGTTCATGCAAACAATCTTTCAAACAATTAAAAATTTTAACTGCTCCTTCACTATACATTTACACCATTCTGCTACAAGTTATCAAAAATAAGGAAAAATATTTGTCAACTAATATTAACCATAAATATGAGACAAGAAACAAAAACAAAATATTAAACTATCCTTTACATAAAACAACACTTTTGGAGAGAAGTACATTCTATATGGAAATTAAGCTTTTTAACAAAATTCCAAACACCTGGAAAGAATTTAAGTTTGTGAAATTTTCAAAATTCTTAAAATCCTTTCTCATAAACAAGTCGTACTATTCAGTCAATGAATTTTTAAATGACAATTTTGAGATAATGTAAATTTGTACATAGATTAATTTAATTACTTTTTTGTTTTGTTAACCTTCTAGTTTAAGTTTCTATGTAAAGTCATGACTAGTCACCTGTTTGAGCAGGTATCTGCCTGTACTGTATCAAATGTAATGTGACATTAAAATAAATGAAATGAAATAAATGAAATGAAATGAAATGAAGTAAAGTTTCACGATGTTTCGAGATCTGAAATCAGATCCTTTCTTCAGGATCAGGAAACCTAGAACATATCAAGATTAGTAACACGCGGCCAGGAGGACCTGGTTAAAAAATGTAGCTGATATAAGAAAACTGTAAAAACAGTCAAAAAACCAAATGCTGAAAAAAACACTATATAACACAGAAATTACAAATTTAAGTAATGAACAGATCACGTCCACACCCAATCAGAGCACAGCTAAGACTGGGGGGAGGATGAGAAAATGGTTGCAGCAAAGGAAAGATGGGATCAGATGACAGGTTCCGAAATTTCGTGATACTTGTTCTTACTGTTCCTGTTGTTCTAGATTTTGATTTGATTTTTTGCCTTTACTAATATAAGTTGAAATATTTTATGAAATAATTATATTATTTCCCCACACATATGGAACATGGAACGTAGCCTCATTTAAAACATCTCACAGAGTATTTCCCCACGAGCCTTCTCCGCCCTTCTACGTCCTTCTCTAAGAGTTTGCCAAAATGGGTGAAGATGAGAGTCAGTTCTTTATTTTTTTTTTCATGCGATATCCACCATGGTGTTTTTTAGTGATGACAAATATCCTTAAAAATCCAAAACGTTATGGAGTAGTTCAATCATAATATGTCTGGTTTGTCGCAGCCCACGATGGTGCAGTGGGTGGAGCTGCTGACCAAGCAGTTCAACACGTCGCAGACGGCCTGCGAGTGGTTCCTGCAGCACATGGCCCACAACAACTGGTGGCCGGTGCAGATCCTCGTCAAGTGTCCCAACCAGATGGTGCGCCAGATGTTCCAGCGGCTGTGTCAGCACGTCATACAACTGCTCAGGTCATTTCTCATCCCCTCTACTATACCTCGAATGAAATTTTTTATTTTTACTTATGCCTTTTTATTCTATAAAAAACCTATTTTAAAAGTAAATCATGTTTTCGCAAAATTGGGATATTTTGTTAAAATAAGCCGGTTTAGAAGAAATACTCAAATTCAATCTCGATATATCTGACCATGAATCTAACCAGGAATTCCCATAAGCATAGTAACTTGGTTTCTTGGACTCTTTTTTTTCCATCCAAGAAATTCAATCTTAATTCCCAATGAAATGAGCAATGAGCTGTCAACAATGGTCATGGTCACAGAGGTATTATACTCTTTAGTACCCAAACTTAAGTTCAATGGTAATGTTTTTTTTGCCTCTCCTGCCCCATTAATCTTTGTGCCCCTTTCTTTATCATGATCTTGTATCAAATTGGTATACAGATTTTTGTGTAATTATTTCTGATTTTTAGTTTGTTTTCATTTTTATTAGATACAGAGGAAGACAGATGGGGAGGTACTAAAGCTTTCCCATTCGATGCCTGGAATGCAATCACTGCTATTGATCCTGAAATAAATTGATAAGTTACTTACTAATTTCACAATACTGCTTAAACCAGCATAATCTACTATTTCATTCTCCTGGATTGCTTATCAAATCCTTTTATCGTATCAGGCCGCACCACGCTCCTCTGTTCCTCAAGATGGACTCTGATGACGAGGGACTGGAAGACCCGGACCCCGACAAAATCGGATACTTGAGCTGCGTCACCATGTTCATCCGCATGCTCCTCTCTCTGGTATGTATACTGTTATACCAGGAGCTGGGAGGTCAAGAATTACGTCATAAGGTGCACATGTAAAAGCTATACCGTTTTGAAGAGGCATTCTGAGGGGTGTCAAAAATGGGTTTTGTAGCCCTCAATCTGGGGGCTTCCTCCAAGGTAGACAAACTTTAAAATTACCCTCAAAAAATTTTTTTTGCAATTTTCATGTAGAATAAGTTAAATGATCAAATTTTAGTCCACACCATTGAATTCAGCTTAAAAAAACAAACAATTTGGTATGTTGAATCATTGCTCTATGTTCATTGGTTACCGAGATACTGAGGGTGATGAACTCAAAACGTCGTCCTATGTTCCTTATGGGAAATAAATAAAATCGTACAACTCACTTATGTCTCATTATATTTTAATGACACTTGATATGTGGCTTCATTTAGTTTAGAACTATTGTATTTTAGCCTGAAATCTCTCACTTTTGCATTTCCGTGGCAGTAAACTTGCACACATTTTTCTCATGTTATTCTTATGGGGAGGAAAAGAACGTCTATATAATCCTTATTTTTTAACATATAACGATAAAACTTGGCGTAAGGCTTATTCTAGTCCAGGATTTTTGGATATTGACTAAAACCACCCAATTGGTACATACCTGTCGCAACAAACCTGCAAACTTCATTCCTATGTTATTCTTATGGAGAATGCAAAAAAGTCACATTGAAGTTTGTCCACCTTGGAGAAAGCCCCCAGATTGAGGGCTCACAACCCATTTTTGAAACCCCCAGGATGCCCCTTCAAAATGGCACAGCTTTTACATGTGCACCTTATGACATAATTTTTGACCTCCCAGCTCCCGGTCTATGTATATGTCTTCTGTACAGCAGGATTCTTCAAACTGAAGAGTCATCGAGATTCAGAATTTCAATATCATCCTAAGTAGTAAATTTCTATTCTGAAAATTTTTTTGTTTCAGTTAAAAATATATCGTGATTGTTAATTACTGTTTTACTTTTAAAAATATAAAATTTGACTTTATATTAGACCACAAATTTTTGTTTGAAATTCAAATATTTGTTTCAAATGTTTTACATTACCATGGTCTAACAACTGCATGACTGACATACTAACAATTCATGAAATTCACTCTTAATTGGCTTTCAATCGCTAGTAAATTACTATACATAAAGAATTATAGATCAATAAAGTTATTTATTTTTGTACTTAGTTATATAATCAAATTGATGTTACTTTAAATTTCCAATTATAATTCCTCCATATAACTTTGTTTTGATTTTTTGCCCTAATAATAGGGGTGGGCGAGTAGTGGATTTTGAATTTGAGTCGAGTCGGGTCGAGTATTAAGCCAACTACTCGAGTATTGAGTCGAGTCGAGTAGTTTTGTGTGAAAAGTAATGTAAAGTTCATTTTTACTTTCTCCCCCCTATACATAGTACAGTCGACTCTCGCTAACTCGAAACTCCACGGGACTGCGATTTTTCTTCGTGTTACGTATAGTTCGTCGTAGGAATAGTTCGAGTTATAGAGGTAAACCAAATGAAAATTCGTGATACAGAGGTAAAGAAAAATTTAGTTTGTTCCCTACATCTTTGAAAAATCTAAGCGTTTAACTTATTTAAATACAATATTATATCAATTAAAAATACAGTATTTATAATATAATAACCTGTAAAACACAAAAACAGATAAGATCATATTAGTTTTGATTTAAAAGTCTGTAATCTTCCTCTGCTTAACATGTAAAAACAATTATTACAGTATCGATCATAATTTTTATTAAAACAATAATATAAAAAAACTTTACTGTATCCCCTTCAGCTACAAAAATAAACTTCTAACTTTGAATATTACTGTATTAATAAGTAATACTTACAGTACGGTATACAAAATTAAAACCGTGTAAAATAAAATAGGGTAAACAGTTCCAAACGCCGGCATTTCGTATTACAGAGGTCCATTCTGAAAACTTCGTGGTATGGAGGTAAATTTCGAGTTATGAAAGTAAACTTCGAGTTATGGAAGTAAAGCGCGAATCAAATTCGTTTTATCTACTTAAATTCGTGTTATAGAGGTAATTTTTTTGTCCTTTCGAGTTATACAGAGGTAAAATATACCGGGAAAATTAGTTTGTTTTATGAAAATTAGTTCGTGTTATGTATAGTAATTTCTTCGTGTTAGACAGGTTTTTCCAAGGGGATTAAAAATAATTCGTGATATGGAGGATTTCGTGATATCAAGGTTCATGTTAGCGAGAGTCGACTGTATATGGAGAAAGTATTGTTTTTCGTCAAAAATGTTGAATTTGAGTTGTTAGTGGATGTATTTGTTTTAGTGCTCCCTGAATCCAAAAAAATGGTTTTCGGCCTGGTGTCTGTGTGTGTGTGTGTGTGTGTGTGTGTGTGTGTGTGTGTGTGTGCGCGTGAGTGCGTGCGTGCGTGCGTGCGTGCGTGTGTGTGTGTGTGTGTGTGTGTGTGTGTGTGTGTGTGTGTGTGTGTGTGTGTGTGTTGATGTACGTGTGGATGTAAACAAAGCTAGAGACGACACCAGAGGTCCGATTTTCATTAAATTTGGCATGTAGGTATAAAGCCTTGGTACAGTTCGCGCATTATATCTCCTGCTATGACTGAGTCAGCTGATTGTATGGTGCGAGGGGGGAGAGGGGATACTTTTCTAAAAACATTTTCTAAAACACCGCTGCTTGTCAAATGTTGTGTTTACCAATATCGTATGTTAAAAATATCATATGACACGGTTAGTAGCGTAGTGGTCAAAGCCGGAGATATAATGCGCAAACTGTATCTCCAGGCGTATTTTTCATTTTTTTTGATTTTTAAGGGAATTTACCCCATAAAAACCCATAAAAATTACAAAAATCCAAATTTCTAAAAAAAAACGGCTCTAACGATTTTGATAAAAATTTCATGGTTTTTAGTGCTTAGGATGACAAACAAAATGACACCACCCGCATGTCTGTAAAAATTCAGGTTCAGAAGTTATGGGGGTTTAAGTGTTAAAAAATTCATATTTTTCAAAATTCACAAAATCTGTAACGTCTAAAGAAAGTATACTTGCAACCATTAAATTTGACTTGAAAAACTAAATAATCCAGTATTTTGAATCATTAGTCTACGTCAACTGGTTGCGAAAATAATTGATATTTTAGTTTGGCGGTAAACGCAGTACGTTGTCCAATGTTATTCTTATGGCAAATATTTAAAAACCGATATCTCCGTTATTTACTAACCGATTTTGATAAAATTTGGTTCATGTTTGTGAGATAATTAATTGTTAATTTGTTTTATTTCATTATATATATGTTTTCTAATGTTAAATTACTTTAAGGGAGAAAGTATGTGTCAGTTTCCTGATACCGTTTATTTTAAAGTAATTAGGTCTTCGAATTAAAATTAATTAAAACTAATTCTTTTATGTAAACCAATCAACTCCACAATTTTCTTCTCATTTTTACAAATCAAATGAAGCAGAAATGAAGGCTGTGCATTATTCAAAAGATAAACTATGAATACAAATTTGAAGTTGTAAAATGCAAGGTCAGAGATAAATGTAGCTGTAAGTTTTCAATTTCTGAATTCTGAGAGATTGTTTTTCTAGATAACCGTTGAAACCCATTCTTCTATGAGTTAATGAAATACTGTTGAGGCTATTGTTACAAAAAACTCGTGGACGGCTGCGAAAAACGATAGCGCATATCTGTCGATCGCGGATAAACGGCAGATGTAGCTTTTCGAAACTCGCGATCTGCCGTGAAATACGATCGGCGCGTATTTGCCGATCACCGATGATCGGTAAATGTAGCCTTGATATAATCGCGGTCCGCCGCGAAAAACGACCGCATGTATTTGCCGATGTAAATAAATGAAATCCAACTCAGCGAAACTAGCGATCGGCCGTAAAAAACGGTGGCGCGTATTTGCCGGCCACAAATGAACAGAAAATGCTGCTTATTGTGAAACTAGCGAGCGGCCGCGATAATCTGTCGATTGAGGATAAACAGCAGATCTAGCTTTGCGTAACTCGCGATCGGCTGTAAAATTAGATCGCACACACGTAAATCGCACATAATTTCGATCGCACGTAAACGGCGGGAGTAACTAACTACTCGACTCGTTTTTTCAGGTAGTAAGAGCTACCCGACTCGTGCTCGAGTAGTTGTAAAATTTCAGGTAACTACCCGACCGTCGGGTCCTCGCCCACCCCTACGTAATAATATAAAAAGATTGAAATATTTTATAAAATAATCATTTTATTTCCCCACACAGATGGAACATGGAGCAAAGCCACATTTAAAACACCTCACAGAGTATTTCGCCCTTCTCTACGAGTTTGCCAAAATGGGTGAAGATGAGAGTCAGTTCCTTATTTCTATTCATGCGATATCCACCATGGTCAACTTTTACTTGGGCCAGAAGAGTCACGATTATGTGAGTAAATATTATTTGTGTGTTATTTTACTATGTACCAGTAATAAATAATGAAAGTTGAAAAAGACTAATAAATTAAGGAGAGTTACAAAATTTTAAAAACACTTGAATTTTTATTTTAATTTTTAAATAATTTTCATGTATTTGATTGAGATTTGTTGTATCTAGATTGATATCTGGTCTCATATTGGAGTGAATCAATGCAAAATAAATAGTTTAAAGAATTTATAGCAAAAAACTCCATCTTTTAATGTACATTGTATAGACCAGATGAAGTCATTAGTACTGAGATGTTCAGTCTAATTTTTAGAGGTGTGCGGATATCCGAAAACTCGGATCGGATTCGGATCGGATCGGATATCCGAATCCGATCCGAGGGTTTTATAACTATCCGAGAAGACTGACTAGATATCCGACTCTATCGGATAGACTGCATTTTTTGGGGTAAATTGTAAAGTAAGATCAAATTTTCAAGTAAGGAAAGTCTTCCAAACAAAAGAAGTCACTGCCGACGAAAGTACATTAGTGACAGAAAACATCGCGGAGCAAAAACGACGCTTTGAAATGCGACGGTTGCGATAGCGGCCAGAACAACGCCTCAGATTATGTAGTGGTATGCATTAATCGATGTATTTCGGTTGCCGATATTGCGACTCGTGATAAGATCGAGAATCGAGATCGTTGTATACGATCAGATTACTGCGCAATACCCGACACGATAACAAACATTTTCTTAAGATAAATTCTTGTATCGTAGCATTGAATCAGTTAACAAATCCTGTAATAGTTCTGTCTCGATTAGTATCCGTTACCGACGAAACATCGATTGGTATGAGGGAGAATCGCAATCAAGACAAATCAATGTTCGCCATTGACCGACAGTGTCGACAGTGTCCAACAGTCAGTCGTCTTGAATTTCCAAAACGAAATATCCCGTAAATACCCCATAAATAAATAGTCGTGTTGATGTTTCGTACGACTATTTCAGGCCGTAAATATCTTACGTGGCCTGTCGATACGATAAAATAAAAAGCGTACAATAATTTTGGGCTGTGAAAGATTTGGCAAACCTGTTCATTCATTGTTTTGTCTTTCCAAATCACTTCATTTTGAATGTCGTCGTCTGCTTAAAAGCTGAATTAACTCAAGAACGACTTTCTTCTTACTTTATTTATCAATTAAACAATTACCTACCTAGAAATAGAAAGTTGAACGATCACAAATAAGTTTTTATTTTGCTGAAATATTTATCTTTGACGATTTAAGCCTAGTCAAAGCCGGCCGGCCGTATTTTCAATACGTGATTAAAATTTTAAAATGGACTTTCTTAGATAACAGTGCGACTTGACAGCCTACGTCTATGAAAATAATTAGTGAGTTTGCTTGTTGTTTGTGATATAAAACAATTAGACCTTTGTTCTAATTAAATGACCAAGCTTTGATACCGAAACTTAAACATTTGAAACTTATCTTGAAATTTAGGTTAAGTTTACTGCGGACTTATTTTGTTTTTTAGTTTTATTGTAGTGAATCAAAATCTAGGTTGTCAGGCATTAATGCATAGGTAAATATAAAATATAAATGGTGATTGGTGAATCAAGTTTTATATTTAATTCTTTTGTCTAGTCACTTTTAGGCCTAGTTTCTGATCAAATAGGCTAAGGAAAAGAACAAAAAAGACAGAGGCCTAATAGTGAACAAATTTAGTTTGCATTGGAAAAGGATTTTTTAAGTTGCAAATCCTGAAACTGATTTAGGCCTAATAAGCTTATTCAATTAATTATATACTACCTATGCTTAAGGGGAATCAACGAATTTCTAAATTCTCAACAGATATTTAGTTGAACCTTTGCATACTTTAATAATTGACATTTGGCCTATATTGGAAACAATATATCACAACAATCAACAACTCAACCCTATCAAGGCAAATCTTACCTTACACATTAGGATGATATGGTAGTTCCTTGCAATTACCTTAGGCTTTTGAGAAAACTTAAATCTGCTCATTACGCCGCGCCGTAAATATCCGAATCCGGTATTATCCGATCCGAACCTGTTGTTATCCGATCCGAAACCGATCCGAACATAAGCTATCCGATCTGAATCCGATCCGATCCAAAAAATCACTATCCGCACACCTCTACTAATTTTCATACATTGTCATCCACAGGTTGAGGTTGTGAGTGAAGAGGAGGAGGAGGAGGAAGTGGTGCCTCTACCGACAGACAAATATAAGCCTCAATCCCTTGATAAGATGATAATGTTGGTAGCACTGCTGGTGGAGAAGTCTCGAGGTCCCGACCATTCCCTGCGGCTCTCTCCTACCGACTACAACGTCATCGCTGGCAGCAAGGTAGTGTGAAACATTGACATATACCAACAAAGGAATTATTTTTCTAAGGAAGAGCCAAGGGCCTAGTAGGTTTTGAGTGAGGAAAGGGATAGACTTTCAGCTAGCTTACCTGAGAAATAATGTTCATGGTAGCAGCACATAGAAACACAAAAGGAGACTTCTTCACTCTGAAGAAGTCCTCCAGAAGGACGAAATATTAGTGTTAAATGTGTCTTCTTTTGTGTTTCTATGTGCTGCTACCATGAACATTATTTCTCAGGTAAGCTAGCTGAAAGTCTATCCCTTTCCTCACTCAAAACCAACAAAGGAATTATGCATTTAGCCCAGTGTTAGCCTTTAAAGTTTCCTTGGAATTTCGTAAGTGAAGAGATATGTTTTAGGTTTCATACTTAAGTTTCTTAATAATATTTTCTCTGAATTTGTTTCTTTCTATAAATAGTATTACTTAGAAAGTGTTTGAGAATAACGCCGAACTGTACCTACGGATACATACCTATAGCCACGTATTCTTACAATGTCATACTTCTCAATAATTTTTTTCAGCTCATATTTCTTTTTTCATGTATATAATATGGTATAAATAGATATTCTAAGGTTATTTAACACTCCCTTTTTTGCAATGTGTGGTTTAGTCCTTATTGAGTTGTCATTTGCTCCTGAATAACGTATGAGTGTTGAGTTTCAACATGACTTAATGTTTAGTCCCTCTTTCAAAGTGTTTTTTTATCTTTATATTAAACTGTCTCTATGTCATTGACTGAGTTGGTTGAGGATCTTTTTATGAAAAATATGACCTGTATTTTTTGTGTTTCAGGGATTCCCATTCTTGTTTCAACAAATCAAAGACTGCATCAACCTCCATCAGACTCGAAACCTCATCTTTTCACTGTGCCGGTGGAATGATCGATTAGCTAGTCATATTGTAAATATGATCTTCTCCGCGATCCATAAATTTTCTGATGTAAGTTGCCTCTAACATTTATATATGTATATATATATTAAGCATCCTTTCCTTGATTCAAATCTAAAACCTCTCATGTTAATTATTTAAACTTATTTCACCTAATGACATTTTTGACATATTTTTACTTGCCAGATTCAAGACATGCACTCCAACTATTTTTATATACCCTAACCAGTTGTCTCAATTTTAAATAATTGGTTTACATTTTTAATGTATCATTTGTTTTTTATTGTTTTGTTTTTCTATCACTAATAATAATTTTCTTAAAATATTGAAGAGCATTATTAAAAATACCCTTTAAAATATGGTAATATCTTAGTTATCAAATAAAAAATTAGAAAATTACCTGTTCACCTCACATGTTAAGAGTAGACAACAAGCCATATTAAGTGACAACACCATTTCTCAATGAGATTACAAGGTATGTTGATATTAAAAGGGACATTATAAATGCCAACCAGATGAATATTACTTCAAGTTGGGCTTCAAGTTGGGATGCTCTAACAAACCGTATTTGGGAAGGAAATCCCCTAATGGCACTGTATCACTGTACTGATGTGGTTGTAATCTGTTTGACGACTGTACTTGAAAAACTTTTAAGTATTTGCTAGTCTAAAGGGCAAACTAACCTGGGTCTCTTCACTATCAGGTGAAGGTCCTTGTTTAGAATTGCTTGGGAGGACTCAAGTTAGAGGGTGAATCGTCCCAGGAAAAGCATGGAGGATAGTTTGGAAATGTATCTCATTTTCTTTGGGGGTGAGGCTGAGTGACCATGTCATATTTTTCCCATCCTGACAATCCCTTCCTTCTGTAAGCTGCACAACGTCTTTAAGGAGATGCCCCACAGCTGGCAATGCCAGGGCTTTTACTTCAAAGACCAAGCTGATGTTGCTATACAGATCTGCCAGCCGTTCTACAAGCTGCTGACACTGCTGGTGGAGATTCAGTGGTGGGGCCGCCGGGGCTGGTGCTGGCACGGGTGGTACTGATGTGGCTGTCTGTGGTCGTGTACAGATCTGCCAGCCGTTCTACAAGCTGCTGACACTGCTGGTGGAGATTCAGTGGTGAGGCCGCCGGGGCTGGTGCTGGCGCGGGTGGTACTGATGTGGCTGTCTGTGGTCGTGTACAGATCTGCCAGCCGTTCTACAAGCTGCTGACACTGCTGGTGGAGATTCAGTGGTGGGGCCGCCGGGGCTGGTGCTGGCGCGGGTGGTACTGATGTGGCTGTCTGTGGTCGTGTACAGATCTGCCAGCCGTTCTACAAGCTGCTGACACTGCTGGTGGAGATTCAGTGGTGGGGCCGCCGGGGCTGGTGCTGGCGCGGGTGGTACTGATGTGGCTGTCTGTGGTCGTGTACAGATCTGCCAGCCGTTCTACAAGCTGCTGACACTGCTGGTGGAGATTCAGTGGTGGGGCCGCCGGGGCTGGTGCTGGCGCGGGTGATACTGATGTGGCTGTCTGTGGTCGTGTACAGATCTGCCAGCCGTTCTACAAGCTGCTGACACTGCTGGTGGAGATTCAGTGGTGGGGCCGCCGGGGCTGGTGCTGGCGCGGGTGGTACTGATGTGGCTGTCTGTGGTCGTGTACAGATCTGCCAGCCGTTCTACAAGCTGCTGACACTGCTGGTGGAGATTCAGTGGTGGGGCCGCCGGGGCTGGTGCTGGCGCGGGTGGTACTGATGTGGCTGTCTGTGGTCGTGTACAGATCTGCCAGCCGTTCTACAAGCTGCTGACACTGCTGGTGGAGATTCAGTGGTGGGGCCGCCGGGGCTGGTGCTGGCGCGGGTGGTACTGATGTGGCTGTCTGTGGTCGTGTACAGATCTGCAAGCCGTTCTACAAGCTGCTGACACTGCTGGTGGAGATTCAGTGGTGGGGCCGCCGGGGCTGGTGCTGGCGCGGGTGGTACTGATGTGGCTGTCTGTGGTCGTGTACAGATCTGCCAGCCGTTCTACAAGCTGCTGACACTGCTGGTGGAGATTCAGTGGTGAGGCCGCCGGGGCTGGTGCTGGCGCAGGTGATACTGATGTGGCTGTCTGTGGTCGTGTACAGATCTGCCAGCCGTTCTACAAGCTGCTGACACTGCTGGTGGAGATTCAGTGGTGAGGCCGCCGGGGCTGGTGCTGGCGCAGGTGATACTGATGTGGCTGTCTGTGGTCGTGTACAGATCTGCCAGCCGTTCTACAAGCTGCTGACACTGCTGGTGGAGATTCAGTGGTGGGGCCGCCGGGGCTGGTGCTGGCGCGGGTGGTACTGATGTGGCTGTCTGTGGTCGTGTACAGATCTGCCAGCCGTTCTACAAGCTGCTGACACTGCTGGTGGAGATTCAGTGGTGGGGCCGCCGGGGCTGGTGCTGGCGCGGGTGGTACTGATGTGGCTGTCTGTGGTCGTGTACAGATCTGCCAGCCGTTCTACAAGCTGCTGACACTCCTGGTGAAGACGTCGTCGGTGGGGCCGCCGGGGCTGGTGCTGGCGCGGGTGGTACTGATGTGGCTGTCTGTGGTCGTGTACAGATCTGCCAGCCGTTCTACAAGCTGCTGACACTGCTGGTGGAGACGTCGCCAGTGGGGCCGCCGGGGCTGGTGCTGGCGCGGGTGGTACTGATGTGGCTGTCTGTGGTCGTGTACAGATCTGCAAGCCGTTCTACAAGCTGCTGACACTGCTGGTGGAGATTCAGTGGTGGGGCCGCCGGGGCTGGTGCTGGCACGGGTGGTACTGATGTGGCTGTCTGTGGTCGTGTACAGATCTGCCAGCCGTTATACAAGCTGCTGACACTGCTGGTGGAGATTTAGTGGTGGGGCCGCCGGGGCTGGTGCTGGCACGGGTGGTACTGATGTGGCTGTCTGTGGTCGTGTACAGATCTGCCAGCCGTTCTACAAGCTGCCGACACTGCTGGTGGAGATTCAGTGGTGGGGCCGCCGGGGCTGGTGCTGGCGCGGGTGGTACTGATGTGGCTGTCTGTGGTCGTGTACAGATCTGCCAGCCGTTCTACAAGCTGCTGACACTGCTGGTGGAGATTCAGTGGTGGGGCCGCCGGGGCTGGTGCTGGCGCGGGTGGTACTGATGTGGCTGTCTGTGGTCGTGTACAGATCTGCAAGCCGTTCTACAAGCTGCTGACACTGCTGGTGGAGATTCAGTGGTGGGGCCGCCGGGGCTGGTGCTGGCGCGGGTGGTACTGATGTGGCTGTCTGTGGTCATGTACAGATCTGCAAGCCGTTCTACAAGCTGCTGACACTGCTGGTGGAGATTCAGTGGTGGGGCCGCCGGGGCTGGTGCTGGCGCGGGTGGTACTGATGTGGCTGTCTGTGGTCATGTACAGATCTGCAAGCCGTTCTACAAGATGCTGACACTCCTGGTGGAGAAGTCGACGGTGGGGCCGCCGGGGCTGGTGCTGGCGCGGGTGGTACTGATATGGCTGTCTGTGGTCGTGTACAGATCTGCCAGCCGTTCTACAAGCTGCTGACACTGCTGGTGGAGATTCAGTGGTGGGGCCGCCGGGGCTGGTGCTGGCGCGGGTGGTACTGATGTGGCTGTCTGTGGTCGTGTACAGATCTGCAAGCCGTTCTACAAGCTGCTGACACTGCTGGTGGAGATTCAGTGGTGGGGCCGCCGGGGCTGGTGCTGGCGCGGGTGGTACTGATGTGGCTGTCTGTGGTCGTGTACAGATCTGCAAGCCGTTCTACAAGCTGCTGACACTGCTGGTGGAGATTCAGTGGTGGGGCCGCCGGGGCTGGTGCTGGCGCGGGTGGTACTGATGTGGCTGTCTGTGGTCGTGTACAGATCTGCAAGCCGTTCTACAAGCTGCTGACACTGCTGGTGGAGATTCAGTGGTGGGGCCGCCGGGGCTGGTGCTGGCGCGGGTGGTACTGATGTGGCTGTCTGTGGTCATGTACAGATCTGCAAGCCGTTCTACAAGCTGCTGACACTGCTGGTGGAGATTCAGTGGTGAGGCCGCCGGGGCTGGTGCTGGCGCGGGTGATACTGATGTGGCTGTCTGTGGTCGTGTACAGATCTGCCAGCCGTTCTACAAGCTGCTGACACTGCTGGTGGAGATTCAGTGGTGGGGCCGCCGGGGCTGGTGCTGGCGCGGGTGATACTGATGTGGCTGTCTGTGGTCGTGTACAGATCTGCAAGCCGTTCTACAAGCTGCTGACACTGCTGGTGGAGATTCAGTGGTGAGGCCGCCGGGGCTGGTGCTGGCGCGGGTGGTACTGATGTGGCTGTCTGTGGTCGTGTACAGATCTGCCAGCCGTTCTACAAGCTGCTGACACTGCTGGTGGAGATTCAGTGGTGGGGCCGCCGGGGCTGGTGCTGGCGCGGGTGATACTGATGTGGCTGTCTGTGGTCATGTACAGATCTGCAAGCCGTTCTACAAGCTGCTGACACTGCTGGTGGAGACGTCGTCGGTGGGGCCGCCGGGGCTGGTGCTGGCGCGGGTGGTACTGATGTGGCTGTCTGTGGTCGTGTACAGATCTGCAAGCCGTTCTACAAGCTGCTGACACTGCTGGTGGAGATTCAGTGGTGAGGCCGCCGGGGCTGGTGCTGGCGCGGGTGATACTGATGTGGCTGTCTGTGGTCATGTACAGATCTGCCAGCCGTTCTACAAGCTGCTGACACTGCTGGTGGAGATTCAGTGGTGAGGCCGCCGGGGCTGGTGCTGGCGCGGGTGGTACTGATGTGGCTGTCTGTGGTCGTGTACAGATCTGCCAGCCGTTCTACAAGATGCTGACACTCCTGGTGGAGAAGTCGACGGTGAGGCCGCCGGGGCTGGTGCTGGCGCGGGTGGTACTGATGTGGCTGTCTGTGGTCGTGTACAGATCTGCAAGCCGTTCTACAAGCTGCTGACACTGCTGGTGGAGATTCAGTGGTGGGGCCGCCGGGGCTGGTGCTGGCGCGGGTGGTACTGATGTGGCTGTCTGTGGTCGTGTACAGATCTGCAAGCCGTTCTACAAGCTGCTGACACTGCTGGTGGAGATTCAGTGGTGGGGCCGCCGGGGCTGGTGCTGGCGCGGGTGATACTGATGTGGCTGTCTGTGGTCATGTACAGATCTGCCAGCCGTTCTACAAGCTGCTGACACTGCTGGTGGAGATTCAGTGGTGGGGCCGCCGGGGCTGGTGCTGGCGCGGGTGATACTGATGTGGCTGTCTGTGGTCATGTACAGATCTGCCAGCCGTTCTACAAGCTGCTGACACTGCTGGTGGAGATTCAGTGGTGGGGCCGCCGGGGCTGGTGCTGGCGCGGGTGGTACTGATGTGGCTGTCTGTGGTCGTGTACAGATCTGCAAGCCGTTCTACAAGCTGCTGACACTGCTGGTGGAGATTCAGTGGTGAGGCCGCCGGGGCTGGTGCTGGCGCGGGTGGTACTGATGTGGCTGTCTGTGGTCGTGTACAGATCTGCAAGCCGTTCTACAAGCTACTGACACTGCTGGTGGAGATTCAGTGGTGGGGCCGCCGGGGCTGGTGCTGGCGCGGGTGATACTGATGTGGCTGTCTGTGGTCATGTACAGATCTGCCAGCCGTTCTACAAGCTGCCGACACTGCTGGTGGAGATTCAGTGGTGGGGCCGCCGGGGCTGGTGCTGGCGCGGGTGGTACTGATGTGGCTGTCTGTGGTCGTGTACAGATCTGCAAGCCGTTCTACAAGCTGCTGACCCTGCTGGTGGAGATTCAGTGGTGGGGCCGCCGGGGCTGGTGCTGGCGCGGGTGGTACTGATGTGGCTGTCTGTGGTCGTGTACAGATCTGCCAGCCGTTCTACAAGCTGCTGACACTGCTGGTGGAGATTCAGTGGTGGGGCCGCCGGGGCTGGTGCTGGCGCGGGTGATACTGATGTGGCTGTCTGTGGTCATGTACAGATCTGCCAGCCGTTCTACAAGCTGCCGACACTGCTGGTGGAGATTCAGTGGTGGGGCCGCCGGGGCTGGTGCTGGCGCGGGTGGTACTGATGTGGCTGTCTGTGGTCGTGTACAGATCTGCCAGCCGTTCTACAAGCTGCTGACACTGCTGGTGGAGATTCAGTGGTGGGGCCGCCGGGGCTGGTGCTGGCGCGGGTGGTACTGATGTGGCTGTCTGTGGTCGTGTACAGATCTGCCAGCCGTTCTACAAGCTGCTGACACTGCTGGTGGAGATTCAGTGGTGGGGCCGCCGGGGCTGGTGCTGGCGCGGGTGATACTGATGTGGCTGTCTGTGGTCATGTACAGATCTGCCAGCCGTTCTACAAGCTGCTGACACTGCTGGTGGAGATTCAGTGGTGGGGCCGCCGGGGCTGGTGCTGGCGCGGGTGGTACTGATGTGGCTGTCTGTGGTCGTGTACAGATCTGCCAGCCGTTCTACAAGCTGCTGACACTGCTGGTGGAGATTCAGTGGTGGGGCCGCCGGGGCTGGTGCTGGCGCGGGTGATACTGATGTGGCTGTCTGTGGTCATGTACAGATCTGCCAGCCGTTCTACAAGCTGCCGACACTGCTGGTGGAGATTCAGTGGTGGGGCCGCCGGGGCTGGTGCTGGCGCGGGTGGTACTGATGTGGCTGTCTGTGGTCGTGTACAGATCTGCAAGCCGTTCTACAAGCTGCTGACCCTGCTGGTGGAGATTCAGTGGTGGGGCCGCCGGGGCTGGTGCTGGCGCGGGTGGTACTGATGTGGCTGTCTGTGGTCGTGTACAGATCTGCCAGCCGTTCTACAAGCTGCTGACACTGCTGGTGGAGATTCAGTGGTGGGGCCGCCGGGGCTGGTGCTGGCGCGGGTGATACTGATGTGGCTGTCTGTGGTCATGTACAGATCTGCCAGCCGTTCTACAAGCTGCCGACACTGCTGGTGGAGATTCAGTGGTGGGGCCGCCGGGGCTGGTGCTGGCGCGGGTGGTACTGATGTGGCTGTCTGTGGTCGTGTACAGATCTGCCAGCCGTTCTACAAGCTGCTGACACTGCTGGTGGAGATTCAGTGGTGGGGCCGCCGGGGCTGGTGCTGGCGCGGGTGGTACTGATGTGGCTGTCTGTGGTCGTGTACAGATCTGCCAGCCGTTCTACAAGCTGCTGACACTGCTGGTGGAGATTCAGTGGTGGGGCCGCCGGGGCTGGTGCTGGCGCGGGTGATACTGATGTGGCTGTCTGTGGTCATGTACAGATCTGCCAGCCGTTCTACAAGCTGCTGACACTGCTGGTGGAGATTCAGTGGTGGGGCCGCCGGGGCTGGTGCTGGCGCGGGTGGTACTGATGTGGCTGTCTGTGGTCGTGTACAGATCTGCCAGCAGTTCTACAAGCTGCTGACACTGCTGGTGGAGATTCAGTGGTGGGGCCGCCGGGGCTGGTGCTGGCGCGGGTGATACTGATGTGGCTGTCTGTGGTCGTGTACAGATCTGCCAGCCGTTCTACAAGCTGCTGACACTGCTGGTGGAGATTCAGTGGTGAGGCCGCCGGGGCTGGTGCTGGCGCGGGTGGTACTGATGTGGCTGTCTGTGGTCGTGTACAGATCTGCCAGCCGTTCTACAAGCTGCTGACACTGCTGGTGGAGATTCAGTGGTGGGGCCGCCGGGGCTGGTGCTGGCGCGGGTGATACTGATGTGGCTGTCTGTGGTCATGTACAGATCTGCCAGCCGTTCTACAAGCTGCTGACACTGCTGGTGGAGATTCAGTGGTGGGGCCGCCGGGGCTGGTGCTGGCGCGGGTGGTACTGATGTGGCTGTCTGTGGTCGTGTACAGATCTGCCAGCCGTTCTACAAGATGCTGACACTCCTGGTGGAGAAGTCGACGGTGGGGCCGCCGGGGCTGGTGCTGGCGCGGGTGGTACTGATATGGCTGTCTGTGGTCGTGTACAGATCTGCCAGCCGTTCTACAAGCTGCTGACACTGCTGGTGGAGACGTCGGCGGTGGGGCCGCCGGGGCTGCCGTGCTTCACGGAGCTGGTGCTGGCGCGGGTGCTGGAGGTGATGGAGGTGACGCCGCAGTCCGCCCTCGACTGGCTGGCCATGCAGGTGCCGCGCAATAAGGTGGCGCACGCCTGGGTCATGAACGGCCTGGAGAACTGGCTGCAGCACTACCTGCTAGCCCACAACAACCAGCGCGTCCGATCCGGTATGTCGCATGATTGTTCTTTTGTACTGCGGATATTTATCTTGTACAGTCGCCTCTCGATAACTCAAACCTCAGTAACTCGAAATTCTCATTAGCTTGCAATATTTTAGTTTCCCTGGAAGAAACATGTCACTCAAATAAAAATTAAGAAAAAAGGTTTTCCTCTATCTCTTAAATGTAGCTAAAACTAGCAGTTGCCCGTGGCTTCGCTCACGATAAAAATTACAGCTGATTTTACTTTTGCTCTTTGAACTGTCAAATTTTAGTATTCACAGCTGTTTACAATTCAGTATTTGAATGTTCATATCCTTATAAAATGTAAACATTGAATCTATGGACATTCACAGGGCGTAGCCCGAGGGGGATTTTAAAGAAGTGAATAGGCCTAAGTCTTTTTCTGATATAGTGGCTCTATTTCTGCAAAATTTCAGTTCATTTGGTCCAGCATTTTTCAAGTGGTTGAAAGACAGATATTCACACTAACAACCATACTTTCACATTTATAATATTATTGTAGGATTACCTCCATAAGTCTAAATTGATCTAGGATGTACTAAATTGTATTCCTGTGGTTTTTTAAGTTTATAAGAGTCAATTGTAGCTGACTATGTGCATTTCTGAAGTGAGAATCTTGGGGAAAAAACATTATAAAGAGTATCTGAACTGTTTTAATATATAATAATAGGAAACAAAATAAAATATCTTGTTAAGATCTTCAAATATCTATTTAAGATCTTTTAAGTCAAAGCTTAGTTCTGTAACAAACCCTATTGAGAGCTCTGGCACTATTTAAATCAATTCTTGTAATCTATGTTTACTTTAAGTTGAATATTGTAAAATCCATATCCGCATTATTATGAACCAAAAACTATATTATGATTAATGAGTATAGGTTCTCAAGATGATCACATTCACAGCACAACATCCTCAGGGAGACAATGTACTTCCTGCACATTGCTCAACAATCAGCAACTATTCAGGACCAACTCAACTGTTACACCAGTAATCTCTGAGCTTTTTCCTACGTCACTTATATTTGTCCTCCGTGTTGTCTCGCTCGTGAAGCGGCGGCGTACCTGCTGGTGGCGCTGGTGCCCAGCACGCAGTTCCGCCAGTGTTACCGCACGGCGCGGCCACACAAGGAGGTGCTGCTGCCGGCCGAGGCGCTCTCCGTGCTGCACCAGGTCTACGCCGTGCTGCTGCGTCTGCTGAAAACCGCCCGCCTCTACACAGACATCGCTCAGCACGGCAGCAGTAAACTGTCCGCCTACTTCACGCTGCTCAACTACTTCGCCATCTCCCGCACCGAGAAACTCATGGTAATGTTGTTTATAGCTGATGTTGTGTTGTCCCCTTGAAAATCTTTTTAATAATGTTATAGTAATTAATTTTTATATGATTTTATAAAAAATTTAGCCCTTTTCACTGTTAAAATTCATGTTAAGAAATTTGAACTTTAAGTGTAATGTTCTAGGTTTACCTTATTTCCAGATATTGTTTTACTTTTTATAACAAATTAATATTAATATTAATATTCAAAGTCAATCACAAGCCCTTTGAACTGTAAGTGAATAAAAATATTGGTAGGTTACAATTACCTTTTTTTCTCAAAATCAAAATCAAAATTCTTAATTGTTCCAAAAACCAGTTTATACACCAAAATATACAGTTTTTAAAACATCTGTAGGTAGGTACCAGGAAATTCTTCTAAGCAAATAAATGCTTGAGTTCAACTTGTTACTAACATGATCTACATGGATTTTCCATGTCAAGTTCCTATCAATATATAGGCCTAAGAATTTACAAGAATCTGAACTTTCAATTGTGGTGTTACCACTTACAATTGTCAGGTCTACATCATTTAAGTTGTTAAAACAAACTAGTTCTGTCTTGTCAACATTTATTTTCAAGTTATTACTTACAAAAAATTCAACACTTTGCTCTAGGAACTCTCTAACATTGGATTCAAGTCCACTAAAATCACTAGACCACAAAAGGCTCGAGACATATCATCAGCATACATGGTGGTAATAGACTGATCACTACATGGAAATCATTTACGTAACAAATGAAAAGGAACGGCCCCAATATCGAGCCTTGAGGCACACCAAAATTCACATTTCTAGGTTCAGATCTAGCCTTCCCAATCATTCCACCCTTGTCCTAAGTAATTTCTGTACATTGAGTACGATTGTTCAGATATGAATCTAAGATATTAATAAGTCTACCATCAATGCCATAATCACGCATCTTAGCCAAAAGAATCATGTGATGAACCCGGTCAAAGGCTTTGGGTAGGTCGAGGTACAGTCCCGCAACCTTACAACCTTCGTCCAGCCTATCCAATGCATTATGATAGAAGGCAACAGCTGCTGAGACTGTACCCCGCCCCACCCTAAAACCATGCTGAAAGTCACTTAATATTTTATGTGACTCAAAATGTAACACCAATTTATCCAAAATAATCCGTTCAAGTAACTTACCAAAGGTGGACGTCAGAGCTATAGGCCTATAGTTTTCCTTAAGATTCCTACTGCCCTTCTTGTGTACAGGTTTTATTAGAGCTAGTTTTAGGATATTAGGAAACACACCATCCATCAATGAGCAATTAATCAGGCAAGTCAAAACTTTCAAAATCTCTAGTTTACATTTTTTCAACAGGTTTGGTGAAAACTCGTCCCACCCTGAAGAATCTTTGCATTTAAGCTCATCAATGAGCTGAGCAACCTGTTCTTCTCTGACCATTCAAAAACAAAGGAGTTAAAATTATCATTCATAAAATCACTATAATCAAGTCTAAGTTCATCTTTACCTTTACAACAAATTTCTTCCTCCACAACATCAACAAAGAAATTGTTAAAAACATTACAAACTACATCAGGAGATGTGATCAAACTGTTATCCTCTTCAATTGAAATGTTATTGTTTACATTACAACTTCTATTCCTAATGCTATTTACAAAAGACCAAGAACTCTTCAAAACATTGTCAGAACTACTTATTTTATCAACTACTTTCTCAGACTTAAGCTTAGTGATGCTCTTCCTAAACTGGGATCTATAACCTCTATACAGAACCCTATAGTGCTCACCTTTTGTTTTGAATGCATATCCCTCATGTTTTGTCTCAGAATTTGAGTTTGCTCATCTAACTGTACATAATTATTCTTTGACTTTAATTTACTGCTATTTTTGAGTTTAAATTTTTTCACAGGACAATGCACATTGGAATGCCAAAGCAACAAATCAAAGAACGCCTCCCTTTTACTATTTGATCCAGAAGCGTTCATCACCTCATTCCATTGCTCATGTAAAAGACTATACTTGAGAGATCTCAAGTTAGGATTAGACAATATTCTACCAAACTTAAACTTAACATAAAGCTCAGTTAGGTTGGGACAATCAATAACTACCATCTGACCAAAGTGGTCAGATATTTGACATTACATATCTGACCACACTCAGGTTTAGCTACAACACAATCAGTTACACAGTGGTCAATTGAGCTAAGAGAATCATTAACCCTTTTAGTGCCAGGATCTCGTAGCGAGACGCGCACACTAACTACCGCTAGTGCCGGGATCTCTTAGCGAGATCCCTTCTCTAACTGCATAGTATGCCAGGATCTCGTAGCGAGACTTTTACATTTTTATACATATAAAATATATTTTTTCGTTTTTACTGGCTGGAATTCGTGCCAAATGCCTTTCTATAGTCAAATCTTTCGTTTCATGTGACTTTTCTCCTGAACTGTCTTTATGGTTAGCTAAAATGACATACTGAAATGCAAACAGCTGTTGGCAGACAAATAACCATGCATTTCATATGGCGGTGATGCAACTTCGATTGTGTAATTTTTAGGCTATGTTTTTGTTTTATTTATAGGGTTATAATTGAAATAAAGTTTGTATTTTGTTATTGTGGATCTTTTTAAATGTTAAATGATGTTTCTAGTGTAAATATGGAATACGAATACTGTTTTAAGTAGGTTGCTTAGTGACGTTGTTCAACTCTGCATTGTTGCAAGGTTATCGTTTTATTTTGTTAATTCATAACCTATTACAGTAAATTGATGTTTTATACATGGTTTTTACTTGTTTTTTAACGTAGTTTCACATAAAACTAATAAAAATTGCATCAGAGTAAAATCTAAATATGTTTTTTTAGTGTAAACATAAAAAATGAATATGATGCAAAAAATTTGTTTAATTTATTAACATTTATTTTTACCAGAAACTTGAAATTTGTCTTTCTTCTTGTCATTTATAAATAGTAGAGGTATTTGAAAACAAATAAAAAAAGATTTGTTAAAAAAATGTTAATAAATAAATTTTTTGTGATTTTTTTCCCAAACCCTTACATTTTTTCTTTGTTTGAAATTCATTGTTGGTGATGGTGATTTTATATTTTGATTAGGATTTTTGCGGACATTTGCCATCACTGATTAGTAAAAAACAAGTTTCACGACGTTTCGGGATCTGGAATCTGATCCCGTCTTCAGGTGGAAGAAAACCTAGAACATAACAAGATTAGTAACACATAGCCAGGAAAACCTGGAGAAAAACACAGCTAAAACAGAGAACTGTAAAAGCAGTCACGAAAACAATAAGCTGAAAAGAAAAACAATACACAAAATAACACAGGAATCACAAGTATCAAGAATCACCAGGCAGGAGAGAGCACGTCCACACCCAATCAGAGCTGAGCTGAGACTGGTGGGGGGAAAAAAGCAAATGGCGGCGGCAACGGAAATGGCGGCGCCCACAGCCAACCAAATCACGGCGCGCTACCGGTGGCGAAAACCTGAAACAGAGACATGTGATATGCAAATTCCGTGTCAAAATATTGCGGGCAAAATATTGCCCGCGGATAAAGGAAACGCTACTGTTGTCTTGGACACAGTAACATATAAAGAGAAAATATTGGAAACTCTCCAGGCTGGTAAATATACTGAACTAAATAAAGATCCTACAGAAAGTTTCGAGCGTAAAGTTGCAAGCACTCTTAGGAAGCATAAACAGTTTTTTTCTGATAAACAAAGAACTCGTTTAACACCGCATCACTCGAAAATCCCACACATGTATGGGTTACCTAAAATTCATAAAACTGATGTACCTCTTAGGCCTATAATTAGCTCTCGTGACTCACCGTGTAGGGAACTGTCTAAAGTCCTCCTGGACATCCTAAAACCATTGGTAGGAAAAAACTGACTCGTACATAAAAAATTCTAAAGACTTCGTTGAAAAGTCAAAGGACATAGTGCTGGCTGAGACGGATAAGCTGGTTAGTTTTGATGTTGAAAGTCTGTTCACGAATGTCCCAGTTCCTGAAACCTTAAAAATAATCGAGTCTCGGCTCGAAAAAGATGAAAGTCTAACTGAACGTACTAAACTTCCTGTTAACGTCATTATGGAACTGCTTGAATTATGCACTCAATGTAACTATTTTGAACTAGAGGGTAAATTATACCGTCAAGATGAGGGGATGGCCATGGGGTCGCCATTGTCGCCTATCTTTGCTAATATCTTTATGGAGGAGTTTGAGCAAAAGGCTTTGTCTTTGGCGCAACTCAAACCGAAGATTTGGTGGAGGTACGTCGATGACACCTTCGGGGTATTTCCGCATGGAGACGATAAACTAAAAGACTTTTTAGGGCATCTTAACAGTATTTCTCCTTCCATCCGCCTAACAATGGAAGAGGAAGTCCAAAACAAACTAGCATTTTTGGATGTGTGCGTAGAAAAGGATAGGGACACGCTTAGGACAACTGTTTTCAGAAAAAAGACACACACAGGGCAGTACTTAAATTTTCAATCAAACCATCAAAAATCTGTCAAAGAAGGGGTAGCTTACTCACTATTTGACAGAGCAAAGAGCATTTGCTCAAATCAAGATGGATTAAATCAGGAAATCAAAAAAGTAGAGCAAGATTTGGCTAAGAATGGATACCCTCAATCCGTAATAAGAAAGTGCAAAACCCGTAGGGCTAAACAGAATGAGTCAGAAAACACTGAAAAATTCGTTCCTATGTCAATCCCTTATGTGCCGGGATTATCGGAAAAAATTAGAAGAGTTGCTAGGAAGTTCAAAGTTAGAACCGCGTTTAGGACACAAAACACTCTTAGGCAATGTCTCTTAAAAAACCAAACCAAAAAATGGCACTCAGGGATCAAAAAACTGTGTTTACCGAATAAACTGCAATAGTTGCTCTAGGCCGTATTATGGCGAGACAAAAAGACCTTTAAATGTTAGAATCAAAGAGCACAAAGATAACACGAGGAAGGGCTTAGTGGATAAATCAAAAATTGCTCAACACTGCTGGTCTGAAAATCACCAGATGAATTTTGACGAAGCAAAAATAGTACACCGCGAACCTCATTTTTTCAAAAGAAAACTAATTGAAGCTTCATACATAAAACTAGCAGACCAACCAATCAGTCAATCTTCACTTGAAATAAGGCCAGTATGGCTACCAATATTAAACAAAGAATTGAAAGACAGGGAAAATAAAGTGTCAGCAAATAGGGTAATTACTAACAATTCAGTTCAAAATTTTCATAACATGTTAACCCGTAGCAAGGCCAAGGGGCAAAATCAGGTTAAAAATTAACTAAAAAAACACAAACAGACACACGGAATTTGCATATCACATGTCTCTGTTTCAGGTTTTCGCCACCGGTAGCGCGCCGTGATTTGGTTGGCTGTGGGCGCCGCCATTTCCGTTGCCGCCGCCATTTGCTTTTTTCCCCCCACCAGTCTCAGCTCAGCTCTGATTGGGTGTGGACGTGCTCTCTCCTGCCTGGTGATTCTTGATACTTGTGATTCCTGTGTTATTTTGTGTATTGTTTTTCTTTTCAGCTTATTGTTTTCGTGACTGCTTTTACAGTTCTCTGTTTTAGCTGTGTTTTTCTCCAGGTTTTCCTGGCTATGTGTTACTAATCTTGTTATGTTCTAGGTTTTCTTCCACCTGAAGACGGGATCAGATTCCAGATCCCGAAACGTCGTGAAACTTGTTTTTTACTAATCAGTGATGGCAAATGTCCGCAAAAATCCTAATCAAAATACCTTACATTTTTGCTAAAAAAGGCCTGGCACTTCTTGCAGGTAACAATGAAAAAATGTCCGGCATTTCTTGCACCTACATTAAATTTTTTTCTGGCACTAAAAGGGTTAAAAACCCTAGTTGGCACATCCTTATAAACATCCCTTAAGCCAAAGGAATTAACCAAGTCAGTGAAAACGTTACTATTTAAAGTGTTTTTCATTGTGTCCACATTGAGATCACCTACCGTAACTATCGGGATTTCTTTAGCATTTGAGCTTAGCCTACTATATACAAAATTCAATTTGTCAAAAAATATTTCGTAACTCGCTGAAGGGGAATGGTAAGTACCCACTATAAAAATTATGAAACCAAAAATATTTAATTTACCAATGGCCACTTCAAAGTCCATTTCAGTTTCAACTTCCGATCCCCAAGAAAAAGGCTCAAACAATATTGAATTGTCTATCTTCAAGTAAACTGCAACGCCACCACCCTTATGGAGATTTCTCAAACTAGTAGCCACAAGTCTATAGTTGTCAAAGTTATAAAAATTTATATCCTTCCTCTGATGTTCGGTAAGAACAACTACATCAGGATTATAGTCATTCAAAACAAGTTGAAATGCATCAAACTTGCTACCTAGTCCTTGTACATTGTAGTGTAGCACAGAAAATTGTTTATGGTTGTAGATCGGCCGATGAAAATCGATAGAATCACTACTAGAACATAGGCCTATAGGCGTAAGACCAACACATTTATAACAGGATATTGCACAAACATCATCTTCAAAAGATTGTAAAAAAAGCTTAAGACTAAATTCTTTCAAGTCACTGAATTTTGCAGTATAACAGTTACAGCTTTCACTTTCGAGTCTCAACCCAAGACCAGCATTAGGCCTATTAGCAATAGGCTTTGAACAATGGGCTCAGGTCATTTTTGCCTTACGTAATTTTTTTAATTTTAAATCATTGAGATTTGTTAGTAAACTCTTAAGACATATAAAAAGTTCAATCAGCTTTGTAATAAAGTATGGAACAAGTCCCCATAGGACACTAGTGAATTAGAAGGAATGTAAAATGTGTTAGCAGGTATGATCAAGGTAACTTTTATAGCTGTTGTGTTACCATTTATTTTTTGAGGTGTATGAAAATTGATTTTTGATGTAGAGTAAAGATTTTACTTGCAGTTTTTGAGCTTTTTTATGAATTTTGCTTATGAATAGAAATTAAATTAGTAATATTGTTATTCAAAGTCCAGGGTTTTGTTCTTCAGTACAACTGTTGTCATTCAAACTCCACTATCGTCTGCTCAGACTACCTGGAGAATGTTAGTTACTGTCGGTGTCTGGTTACAGTTCGGCTCGTACCTGCTGGATCTGTGGCAGCTGTTCCACCCCAAGCTGTCGGAGCCCAGTATCCCGGTGCATCACAACAAGCAGGCGCTGCTCATGTTCTGGTACCACGTCTGCTCAGACTGCCCCGAGAATGTGCAGCTCATCCTGCAGAACGCCCACATCATCAAGAACATCGCTTTCAACTACATATTGTAAGTAAAATAATCTAGTCATTGTTTTAGTTGTTTGATAAGCCTTGATTTGTTTGAATCCATCATTTCCCAATTGAGCTGGCCGAGGTTTCTTTCCTTTGTGTTTTATTTGGCTTAAAGTCTCTGCTTCTGTGTCGCTCTCACTCGGTATATAGTTTGTGTCCTTATCCACACACAGACATTACGAGAAATTTCAAGTCCATGTTTGTAAGTTTGTGTCCTTATCCACACACAGACATTACGAGAAACTTCAAGTCCACATTTATAAATGTTAGGCATATGAAATTTTAAGTGGTGTGTATAGTTTCTACAAAATCATGGTAGGGTTGTCTATCTATCAATAATTCAACAATAGAACAACAAAATTTCAAAACTGCTCTTGTACAAGAACAATTTATTCATGAAAATCCCACTGCCATTCACACTCTGCTACGTTGTCACAGGGCAGACCACGAGGACCAGGAGGTGGTGCTGTTCAACCGGGCGATGCTGCCGGCGTACTACGGGCTGCTGCGGCTGTGCTGCCAACAGTCGCGGTCCTTCACCCGGCAGCTCGCCACGCACCAGAACCTCACCTGGGCCTTCAAGAACATCACCCCTCATCCCACACAGTATGCCATGGTGTGTATTGTTCATTTCTCTTTTAATAGTCATTAGGTTTTTCCATAGTAGTTTTTTCTTTGTGATGTAAACAAATTCATGAACAGGATTGTTCGGATGTAAGTTAAAAAAAAAGTAGTTATTTTTGTGGGCAAAACCTCATTGGGTTATCAACCTTAATTCCTTAAATTACGATGATAGAGGAAACAACTGGCTTACCTGAAGTTGTTATACCTGTAGTAGAGTTACACTTGCTCATTGCTATTTCGAGAATGTATTATCTTCAATTAATTGTTCTGAAATTTACTCTAACCTGTTAACTTACCATTTCCAAACTACATATTTCAATATAAAAATAATAATATATATTTATGAGAGACAAAGAGTTAGTAAATATGTGATCCAGGCAGTGGATGAGCTGTTCAAGCTGATGGCGCTGTTTGCTGCTAAGTACCCGGACAGCACCGAACACGAGATCATGGAGATAAATGCTTTCCGAAAGCAGACTCTACAACTATACCTTCAGGTAATTGTTTTTGAAAATATATTTTCGTGGTTTTGTGGCACCTTAATGAGTAAAACTGTATATAATTAGCCAGACTCTTACTTATTATTAGTTTGTTTTTTCAGCACTGCAAGCACATAAAAAGAGGAAGAGGATATTGTCCTTCACAACAAGATGACCTAGAGCTGTAAAATTTGAACTCTTTATATTTGTTTACAATTTTTTATACCTTAAAATTGCTTATTGTTTATCAACAATTTTTCAGATGAGGACCAAAATTTACAAAAATAATCTATTAACAGAGGTATAAGTAAGTGAGCCTCTATTAATTACTGATTTTTGGTTTGGTACTTTGTGATATGTATTAAAAAATTAATACCAGGATTTTACTTTTATTTAAAGCAGCTGTGACCATATGACGACCTAATTAATTAGAACCACTGACTTATTATAGTTTCATGTTACCACTCATGTTTATCACTACTATTTTGCCAATTTTTCACCTTTTTACCACCTATAAATATTAAAACTTTTACATTTTTTTGAAAATCCATTCAGTCATTGTTTCTGTAGGCCTAATGCTCTAAGATACTATTTTTTCTATTGGGAAACAGAGGCATTTATTTTATTCAACCAGACTTAGGTCAATGTTATTTATGTTTGGGTTATAAACCAAATTCATATTTTTTGCTTTTTCATTTGTCTTTCCACTTTCCCCCTTAAGAGGTGCTAACATTTTTTTGCAATTTTTTTGGTAATTTTTATAGATTTTGCTTTTAACAGCTTAACAAATTTGGTAGTCAGCCGTTAGATGTCAAATAATATTTTTGTTACTAAAGACCGGTTTCGCCTGTTAATGTGGTGGGAAAATGTACATATATTATATGTTTGCTTGTATAGTGAAATAAAAAAGTTTTTAATGTCCCGACAATCATGGAAGTGTGCTACAGTTTTAATATTATAGACTAGCGGCCCCATGCGCAAATTGCGCATTTTAAAATTATTATTTTTGTTTCTTGAGAAACTCGCCTACATAAGAAGAAGTAGGAGAAATATTTACTAAACAGGCGAACACTATGATGGATATTAAAACTTAAATACCAAAACTCATTTCAAAGCCTGCAAAAACTCTCCTGTTTAAAGGTCCTTTCATATGTGTTTTTGGTTTTTCAAGTTGTCTGCGCGTTAAAGCTTCGAATTCGCCGTTATTACTCAAGTTGACCTTTCAAGTGCAATTTAAAGGTCTGACATAAACAAATAAAAGGTTAGCTGAAAAACACTCACACATTGTTCATCACCTTAGCATTAGGTATTTTAATTTGTCTTCTGGCACAACAGTAGTATACTGGAAGTTTTTGTTCGCGTATTCATGCCCTAACATCTTCTTTAAGTTGCTTCAAGTAGATAAGTGGTGCAGTGTCCCTCTGATGTTCTATCAGTCTTTGTCTCTCGGCAGTTCTCTGTTCTTGACGAAGGTTACGTATGTTTTTCGCTAATCTCATCGACTCGGTTTTCTCTTGCCTTCCACTTCTTTCTGCACCATTAAAAATGATTTTCCTACCTCAATTCGTCTACAATTGCCAAAACAGTGTCCCATTTAAGAATTAGTTTTCATCAAATGAATCTAATCTTATAGACTTTCTATTTTTGTTTACAATCTGACTTAGGTTAAAAATCGATCTAAAGGTAATCAGCTGTTAAATTACAATCACATTTTAAAACCATGTTAACGCAAGTTGCTCAGCACTGGAGCGTTGAAAGCGCCCTCTAGAAATAAATCAAAGGCTTGGGGGTCGAAGCCGTAAAAGAAATGCCAATTTTAATTATCAGTCACCGTGCGCTACATTATGAGCTTTAAAATGACACCTCAATCGTCAAAATCGGTTAAGTAGGATGGCTGAAAAAGGGATCTAACAGAAAAAAACCTTATTGTATTAAGTATATAGATTAATTACATGACTGAAGATGGTTCGTCATAGAATCGAAACCGGTCTCTAGTAACAAAAATATTATTTGAAATCTAAAGGCTGACTTCCAAATTTGGTAAGTTTTTAATTTTGTAAAACGAGGTACATTCGGAAAGTAAGTTCCGTTTGGGAGTAGAAAAATTCTCAATGCATTTACAACATTTTTATTATATACATCTTAAAAAGCATACCTTAAACTACTTTTCTATATAGTTCCCACAATATTTAGGCACTTGTCATATCTAGGGAGAAGTTTTTCAATTGTATCAAGTTTTTCAACTATATTGTTGATTTTGGCAACAAGATCGTCAGTAAAGACAGATGGTTGGCCACTTCTCTCTTCATCGTGGACATTAGTGTGACCATATTTAGAGTTCGGGAAAAAAGGAAATTAAAAGTGACTGATCTCTCTGAGTGTTTCCCACAAATTTCACGAACTCTTCTGTACACCATTGTAACCTTAATTGGTTTGTGAATGATGATGAACTTAAAGATGGCGTCAGCGGGTGGCTGCGTGCACAGGCGGCAGAATTCTTTTCAGCACAAATTGAAAAGCTTCTCCCTCGATATTACAAATCCCCAAATATTGTGGGAACTGTGTAGAAAAGTAGATCAAGGTACGCTCTTTACAATGTATATAATAAAAAAAAGTTTGAAATGCATTGAGAATTTTTTTACTCCCAAACGGAACTTACTTTCCGAACGTACTTTCCTCGTATAAGGTGTCAAGGCAATCTATTGATAACTTAACCAAGATAAGTCATTTACCAAGGCGACTTACTAACACTAACAAGAAGGGGAATCCCAAGAGGTGGTCTGGATGACCATTTAAAATTTTAGTTTATCAGGTCGGCAAACGGAAACCAAAAGTTAATTTCAGATATATTTTATTATTTTATTTTCAATAATCAAGGTAATTGTTGAGTTTTTTATTTTTATTTTCAGCCTTTTTTCAGATGTGAAACTCTGCAACTGATCGAAAAACTAACTTTAGGGGCAATTAAATCTTTTAAAATTACTAAGTATTCAATTTTGGTCTGCATTTATATTTAGGTATAAGTGACTTCATTTAATGTTCAAACAAATGTAGATGTTTTAAAATTAACAGGTTTATGGTTTTTATACGTTTTTATCAACTGAATAACTAGTGAGTCGGTGGCGCAGTTGGTAGAGCACTCGGCCTCGGAATTGTGGCGGCTGCGTCACAGGTTCGAGTCTCGATAATTTACTTTAATCAGTACTGATCACCCTCGAACTGTACCGGCTCACTCCTCGATTTGCTTGATAACTTCCATGCACAGTCCTGAGGCCCATGTCATGGTAAAAATGCAAGATAAAAGAGGCCTATTTTTAAAAAACTTAAACTTTGTGTTGACTTTAATGATAGGGGTGGGCGAGTAGTGGATTTTGAATTCGAGTCAAGTCGGGTCGAGTATTGAGCCAACCACTCGAGTATCGAGTAGAGTCGACTAGTTGTTTGTGAAAAGTAAAGTAAAGTTAATTTTGTTAAGTAATTAGGTCTTCGAACTACAATTAATTCAAACTAATTGTTTTATGTAAACCAATTAACTCCACAATTTTCTTCTCATTTTTACAAATCAAATGAAGCAGAAATGAAGGCTGTGCATTATTCAAAAGATAAACTATGAATACAAATTTGAAGTTGTAAAATGCAAGGTCAGAGCTAAATATAGCTGTAAGTTTACAATTTCTGAATTCTGAGAGATGGTATTTCTAGATAACTGTTGAAATCCATTCTTCTATGATTTAATGAAATACTGTTATTGTTACAAAAAACTCGTGGACGGCTGCGAAAAACGATAGCACGTATCTGTCGATCGCGGATAAACGGCAGGTGTAGCTTTTCGAAACTCGCGATCTGCTGTGAAATACGATCGCACGTATTTGCTGATCGCCGATGATTGGAAATGTAGCCTTGCTGTAATCGCGGTCTGCCGCGAAAAATGACCACGTGTATTTGCCGATTGTAGATAAAATAAATTAGCGAAACTAGCGGTTGGCCGTAAAAACCGGTTGCGCGTATTTTCCGGCCACAAATGAACAAGAAATGCTGCTTATTTGTGAAACTAGCGAGTGGCACCGATAAAGAACCTGTTGATTGAGGATAAACGGCAGATGTAACTTTGCGATCGGCTGTAAAATTCGATCATACAAACATAAATCGTACGTAATTTCGATCGCACATAAACGGATGGAGTAACTAAATACTCGACTCGTTTTTTCGGGTAGTAGGAGCTACCCGACTCGTGCTCGAGTAGTTGTAAAATTTTGGGTACTCGCCCACCCCTAAATTGACAATCATAAAATGTACACTATTTTATAGGTCACAATCAAGTTTTGGGGAGGTAATAGGACATCAGTATAAATATTTGGAAAGTACTGTAATAGAGTTTGAATGCCACTTTGGTACTTTACAATGAGCTAAATTAAACTGGTCCTTTATTGAAATAAATATTTCAATAAAAGTAGAGGCAAATCGCAGAACATATTTTATAGTTCATCGAATCAGACTCTGCCACATTAGAATTATGTCACATACTAATTGCTTACAAGTGAGCCCACAGTTGTTGTTTTATCAAGTTTAAAACTCTGCATTGTTTTACCTGTGCAAATCCATAACTTAATATCAAAACTTTTATACATGAAAACTGATTTTATGCAAATTCAAATGTTATGAAATATAGATTCAACTACCAAATGAAATAAAACAACCTCCTTACGTTTAATGTGGTTCTTCAAATAATTTTTAATCAAATAATCACTGAAATAAAGAAGTATTCATTACTCTCTGAAGGAATTTAATATATTTACAAATATGTTCGATCAGAAAAGGTTTTGTCAAAAATATAAAATACACAAAAAATATAGAAAAATAAAAGAAAATTGGTATATATCATGAAATTAGTATGGTATAAAATAACAATGCTGCAATTGACTTTACACTTAATTAAGATTGATCTATCCTGCTATATAAATTTTGCATGGTTAACTTGAACTATGAAAACTTTATTTTAAGTAGGTCCTCATTACCCCTCTTGGCCCCATCACCTTCTGAATAAATCATTTTCGAACATAAAAGTTATGTTACTCTAAGTAGCCTGAGGACAGGGCATATCTATCATAATTTTACTATATCTGAATATTTCCATCACTCGATCCCCAAGAAAAAGATAAATATATAGAAAAATCAAAAAATCTTGAGATTTGGTTTCTTTCTGCGGTTTTTTTTTTTTTGGAATGAGTTGTTTATTAAAAAACGGGTATCACCGACAGTTTTGGTTAAAAAAAAACAGACATCACCGGCAGTATTGGATTTGAGATGATTTTAAATAGTGATTTTTGAACTCGAGCCAAGCCGAGCTTTTTCAAAAGTTTTCGAGCTCGAGTTTTTCGAGTCGAGCTTTTTTTTAACAATCACTAAATTTTTAAGGAATTATGAAGCTTGATTTCAATTTTAAAAGAAACAATAAACTAATGTCTGTAAACCTAAAGTAAACACCAGCTTAAAATTAGAAAGCTTATCTTCAAAACAAGTTAATGATGTAATTATCAGTAATACTATGAATTAATGACACTATTCAATGTATTTATGTGCATGATATGAATAAAGTTGTTTTGAATTGAATTGAATGATCTGATAGGTTGATCAATATTCCGTATTATGTTACACAAAATTAACCAAACTGGATCAAAAAATAATTTATTTGGAATAATAACAAATTTAAAATGAAATTTCTTATTTGACTCTCCAAGTTCACAATTCTTTCTTGTTAACAATGAATAGACAAATAGTTAATTAAATAGCCAAGGAATTATTTTCTTGTTGAAAATAAATAATTAGACCAGTAACATATACTGCAACATAAATTTTAAGAGTTGAAAGGAGTTTTGTGAAGAAAATAATGGACGATTTAGGAAAATTTGGAGAAGAAAGACCAGAAATAGGACAGAATAGAGAGGAAGAGAGAAACAGCTACCTGTCTCACTCTCCTCATCAGTAGCTGAGGCGGTGGGGGGGGGGTGGAGTTTGTTTACACCAACTAAGCCCCTGAACTGGTTTTTTGTCATTGTCTGACTCCGAGCGTACATGCGTCTGAGTGCTGAGTACCTAACGAGATAAGGAATACTCACTATAAAGTGCAAAAATACAAATACTAGTCATGCATCTAAAATGACAGCTCATATATACCATCTTATTTTTTTATGAAATGAAACCAAAATTAAACTTGCAAGATGTACCATTTAAGAGGAAAGCCATGACTAACAACAACAACTATAAACAATAGACTTTAATGCCGTATTTGCAGTTCTCCGCTCAACCAAATATAGCCATAACTCATTTTTCCGTCTCATTGGAGATGATAATATTTCTTGTTACCTGTCAACATCCTTTCCTTATCACTTCCAGGAATATTTTTTGTTTATTTTTTTCGTGGGAAGGAAATACTCTTCCAATTTAACTGTCCGAAAATAGATCGCAATAATTATTTTCCCGATAAGAACTCTGGCATCAAAAGATTGGCTCGACCTTCGAGCTATTTAAAAAAATGTTGAGCCAAGCCTAATACTGAAAAGCTTGACCTAAAAAAGCTTGATCGTTTGAATACTTGCACACCCCTAATTTCAATAATACATTCCATTATTCGACTTGGACATCTAAAATTTGGCACACATGTTCTCCTTAACATTAAATTCCTTACCTTTAAATAAATACCTTTTTCATTTTTAGTTTGATAACCAACAATTTCTTCATGATAATCAAAATGGACCAACAAAGTCAGCAATAGGGGTATACAATATTTTGACACAATTATGAATCTTTGGTTTGACTCTGTGACCTCTAATGTAAGCTATTCATTAAATATGTTGTTTAAGACTTCAATTATTTACTTAAAAGTACTTAAAGTTACTGTACCCAAGACTCATGCGGAACCCTGCTGCAGCCCACTCTTTGGGAACTGCTAGCATAGTGTATAAAATATTTTGACTCTGTAAACTTATATTTTTTTCCTATAACCGTGTAATGTTTGATTTGGTTTTTGTTATTTAGTTCCTTGATGGCCGATCGTCATGGGCCACTCTCATCTCAGCATTTAGAATACTCGTAGAGAATGACGAAGATCGTCACTTTGTGCTATACAATGGTGGTCTTCAAATGTGCTTCGAGGTGAGTTGAATTTTTTTTTCAAAAACTATCAATCAAGGCAATGGAAAGTATTCAACAATCAAGGCTATTTAAACAATGTGTCATAATACAAGACATAAAAAGATTTAGAGGTTTTGTCTTAGAGGTTGGATTTTAGGTTTCACTTAAATTAATTAGTAATTATCAATTTAAAAGTCTCCCAGTAACGGATTAGCTCATTAACTCATTATGTGATAAACAGCTTTAATTTAACAGATCGAGCAATCAGATATTTTTGTATTCAAATTCTCAATCCACATCTGGTTTGGGGCAAAGATGTGATAACATTTCTTTAATACTTTGCCCTTCTTTATTATAGAGGTTGATTCATTTCTGAGTCTGATAAAAAAATTGGTTAAAATTGGATAGAGCCTTTGATTTTATTGATGAATAAAGTAAAAACTCATTGTCTTATAGCAATCCACAAATGTTCTAAGGGAACAATTGTTTCGCCCCTATTAATTCAGGGGCATCATCAGCGCCAATACAAGTCTTCAGGTTAAAACATGTCTTGAACCTTGTTGTTCATGTCGTTAAAATAAAATTTCATATTGAATACATATATCACAAACACAAATAGAGACATCACATAAATTATATTGCAATTTTTATCCTAACCAAAACCTAACCTCAAACTTGCAGACGAGCCAGCCGGCACTACAAGGTGACAGTTCTAATTAGGACAGTTCTAATACATTGAAGACTTGTATTAGCGCTGATGATGCCCCTGAATAAATAGGGTCAAAACAATTGCCCACTCAGAACATTGCTGGATTGCTATAAGACAGTGAGTTTTTACTTTATATTAAAGCAATTCCTGGTAGCCAATAGTCACAATGTTATTGAAGAATATTGAAGTGTCTAATGTTGTTTTTTTTTTATTAGCAAAGTTAAGGACTTGTATACTTTTAAATCAGGAATTGGCTAACACGACTTTTAATGTGATTGTTCTTGGGCAAGGCACAAACAGGCGATATGTTTCCTGTCAAGGAAAGTCGCCCAAATGAGAGGGAATCTACTGTACCAGTGTTGTGCCGATGTTTCAGTCGTTTCACACACTGCACGTGATGTACCACGAGGCGACGGCGTGTCACGTGACCGGCGACCTGCTGGAGCTGCTCACCATCCTCGTGGACCTGGTCAAGTGCCTGCGCTCGTGTCGCGAGAGCAAGGACGTGCGGACCATCTTCCTCGCGTGCAAGGACTGGATGGACATCCTCCGCAAACTAGTCACTCTGCTCAACACCTACAACTCTCAGGAGATGCGCAACCTCTGTATAGGTAACAAAAGTTTTTTCTGTATTTCATCAAATTCAAATTCACTTTATTCATATTTGTACAGCGATACTAGATTTACATTTACAACATTTACAGTAACAATAAATGTTAATCATCCCTGTAAGGAATATTGCATTTGAAATAATACTAGGGGTGGGCGAGTACTCAACAGTCGAGTAATTACTCAAGAGATAGACTGAGGTTGTTGTTGTGGCAGACCTGCTGAAGGAGTTGGTGCTGCTACTGCCGACGGACGTGCTGGGAGTGCTGGTCCCGGTGCTACTGCACTGCCACGCCGCCTTCTAGGACAACAACAACGCGGTGCCGAGGGCTGTGTGACACTGAGGTTGACTGTGGTGTTGTGTGGCAGACCTGCTGAAGGAGCTGGTGCTGCTGCTGCCGACGGACGTGCTGGGAGTGCTGGTCCCGGTGCTACTGCACTGCCACGCCGCCTTCTAGGACAACAACAACGCGGTGCCGAGGGCTGTGTGACACTGAGGTTGACTGTGGTGTTGTGTGGCAGACCTGCTGAAGGAGCTGGTGCTGCTGCTGCCGACGGACGTGCTGGGAGTGCTGGTCCCGGTGCTGCTGCACTGCCACGCCGCCTTCCAGGACAACAACAACGCGGTGCCGAGGGCTGTGTGACACTGAGGTTGACTGTGGTGTTGTGTGGCAGACCTGCTGAAGGAGCTGGTGCTGCTGCTGCCGACGGACGTGCTGGGAGTGCTGGTCCTGGTGCTGCTGCACTGCCACGCCGCCTTCCAGGACAACAACAACAGGATGCCGAGGGCTGTGTGACACTGAGGTTGACTGTGGTGTTGTTGTGGCAGACCTGCTGAAGGAGCTGGTGCTGCTGCTGCCGACGGACGTGCTGGGAGTGCTGGTCCCGGTGCTGCTGCACTGCCACGCCGCCTTCCAGGACAACAACAACGCGATGCCGATGGGCCCGTACTTCCCACGGCGTGGCCACAAGCTGCCGGCGCTGGGGCTGAAGGGTGCCGCGCGGCCGCTGCGGCCCATGGTGCAGATGGCCGTGCCCCACAACCAAATCGACGTCGCCAAGGTAATGTGTGCAGATGTGAAGGAAACCGTTTGATTTTTTTTTTTGGACTTTATCAAGAAAGAGAAAACTGGAATGACTGTTTCTATAAGGATGGTGACATCTGACTCTAAAATATATATAGGCTTATTTTTTGTTAACTAGCAAATTATTTAAACAAGCAATCCTGATGCCTTAGTCCCCCAGAATTTTTCCTACTGAGGGACTGAGGCATGAGGATTGCCTGTCTTCATGCTCTCTTTCTTGATTAAGGTCCACAAAAATTTGACCAAAATAATAGACTCTTTTGTCCATTATATTTTGTGTTCTGATGGCTTTCTCAGCTTAAAGTAAGCCAGTCATTTCCTTTATAATCCTCGTGTAATACCAAACTATTGAGGTTTTTCTTACAAAACATAAGAGTCTTTATTATTGAAATATTAATCATTTGTTCGAATTGACAACATTCAATGTATGAAAATTGCATCTATATGAGTAAAGGGTTTTGAAATGTAATTTGAAATTTAGTAATAATAAAGGTAATTAATAGTAGAGATGACCCAAACCTAAGGCCTCTTTTAGACTAGGCCCCTGTTGCCCACCACAGTTACTGGTCACGGTGATGGGAAACACTGCCAGCTCAGTAACTGCAATAGTCTTTCTCTCCATCCAACATCCATAACGTCTTTCCGCACTATTTGAGAAAATGCTGGCAAGGGATTAGGAGTCCCTTTTTCTTTTTATTCTAATATAGTAAATAAGGCGGAGGAAAGCAAAACCTTGTTCGCCCATTTTTATATACAAGATCAACGAAAGGTCTTTCCTACACATTGTTCGATGACTTGAAAAAAGATTTTCAACTACTTCCAAATGTCAAAAGAGTATTAGATGAGCTCTTGTCGCCCTTCATAACCTAATGACTTGACCCTGACTTGACAAATAAAGCGAAATATCATTGTTGTAGCGAAGAAATGTAATGGGCGCGCATGCGGGGTATGGCAATAGTGGCCTAGTCCCATATGATAAAATGCTCCGCTTTGAGTATATATCACTGCCAGTTGCCCAAGGAACAACCTTGCGGCCACTTTGTCGCCTGGGGAAACTGTGTCTGCCTTGTGTTAAAGGCTCCACAAGTGACAATGTTTGCTGTGCGCAGGGGGTGGACCCAGAGTACGACCAGGCCCTGCAGCAGTTCTACGCGCCGTACCACAACTTCGTCGACGTCATGTGCCGGCTTGCCATCAACCACAACTGCATGACGGAGAACCTCGTCAACCTCAGCGCCATGGTCGGCTTCGAGGCCGTCCCCCTGCACTTCACCTTCTTCCCCAAACTGTGGCTTGACATCTACCAAGCTCAGGTAACGCGGTGCATCAGGTTGACTTGTTCCGAATTACTCCGGTAATTGATGAAAATGTTAATTTGAAAATAAGCTCTATATCTTATCAAACAAAAATTGGTATTATTTAAAATATTTTAAACCAATGACACGGGAAGTATCATAAGTGAATACAAGATCCACCAAATCTTGTGGATAGAATACCACATCCACAAGCCATTGCTAATAAGAATCTACAATTCATGACCTCCAGGTAGATGGATAGTACACTTTGCTTCTAGCTGAAGGGTATTTGGCCTCAGAAACATGGCCCAAATATTTTTTTAAGTTTTGTTTATAACACAACAAATAACAAAACTTAAAAAAAATTATATGGGCCATTTTTCTGAGGCCAAATGCCCTTCAGTTAGTAGCAACATGTTCTGTAATCCATCTACCTGGAGGTCATGAATTGTAGATTGTTATTAGCAATGGCTTGTGGATGCGATATTCTCTGGTAGGGATTAACGTCCGCATTAGTGAATTACTACAGTCATCCACAAAGGCCATCCTCATAATTATACGAGTTCGCCAACGAAAATTGTGGTTCGGATCCCACGTTAAACTGTTTGTCCCATTGGCTGTTAGGTTATTAACAGTCCTGTCTAATAACATGTCATTCTGAGTCAGTAACAAGACTACAAGATCATGCCACTATCATTTTACACTTATCTTTCATTCATCATATGTAGCTTAAAATACCTATCTGGATAGGTCGCCACTTCAAAGGATAGTATAAAGTATAATAAAATCAATTGGAAGTTAACATACATAATAATATGTTGCTCATTTTTCAGGCTTCACTTACTTTTTTTGTTCTTATTCTTAGTTAATGAAAGAAGTTAGAAATGACACCTAGTGTGGATATTTTTAGTGTATTTATTAAAGTTAGTATTAGTCTTAAAAAGAAGTTGAAAATAGCATCTTAAATACCAAAACTTGAATAAATCAACTCAAGAACATGAATTAGTGATAGTATGGTTACCTATTTCCATTGTTGTAATCAATTCACAAAGCAAAAAATGAAAAATTCTCTCTCAAACTGTACGTTTACGCAAATTAGGTTTAGTCTAGAATGATTTTATCACAATTTTAATTTTTTATAAACAAAAATAACTAAACAACTGTTAGGAATCAATGAGAATAAATTAAATATACCTTAAATAGTATTCCTATTTTGACTCACAAAAAATACAAATACACATTTATTTTTAAAACTATTTTTTGTATGTGTTCGACTTTCCTCTGGTTGTCCCTGCTAACGTCATTGTATTCTTCCCCAGAATGTGGACCGAAAGTACATCACCATGTTGACCAACAGCAATTACTTCGCCGACTACGTGGAGTCGGTATTGTTGGACGAGCGACTGTCTCTCAATATCAACGTTATTTATGACTTCCTCGCAACATATTTCCCCAAGGTATATTGGTCCATTCAAAAGCAACTTAATCTTTATCAAACTTCTCCATAGTTTAAATGCAATAGAGAAAAACGTTAACAGGCGTAAGCGGTCAATAATATTGACAGTATTTCTAGGTATTGACAATAATATTGATGGTAAAGTAGCAGTTTTTATTTAATGATGGAAATATTGACCATGTTGTGTCTGCTATGGTTTTACAACACCACCATTAAATCCCCACTACTGGTGACTGGTGATCCAATTCGTATGACGGTGGTTCTTCTAATTCTATGTTTTTACTGTGGTTATTTTAGACCAGTAAAATTCTGAGCAATGAAAAATTAATTTATCGAGCTATGCCATTGAATCTAATAGGGGTGGGCTAGTGGTGGTTTTTGAATTTTAGTCAAGTCGAGTTGAGTACAAATCCTACTATTCCTACATCGAGTCAAGTATTTAATAGTTATTAGTAAAAATTAAATTAAATAATATACACCAAATCTGAAAGTTTCCAATTTTCAAATTCCGAAAAATTGAACTTCTTGATACTGGCCAACGCCCTACACCCTTTCTCTAATCACTTGATATATTAAGATTATTTATTATGAAAAATGGCTGTGAAATTTGATTGTGTCTGCCAGTTTTTGGTAAACGGCGGTATTGTTGAATTTTTTGAGTATTTGTTACCACTTGAGTCAAGTTCGAGTAGCAGTAAAAAGTCTAGTATTTAGTTGATATCCGATTACTAAATACAATACTAGACAATGTCTCCTCCTCTGCAAGACATTTTTGCAGAGGAGGAGGATTGGGGGGGGTTGCCCTCCCCTAGAATCTAACCATTTTTTTTTCGATTACTAATTCAAAATTGAATTGTGATTCTCAGACCAATGTTGGCCATTTCCTCCAGGATTATAAGCTTTATTAATAGGTTAGTGAAAAGGAAGCTGCCTAATAAAAAAATTTTACATATAATTAGTATTTTTAATGTTTAGAGTATTTAACTTGTCTTTAACTGGAGGCTACTTATTGTCAATGTATTTATATGCAAGAAGCGAGTGGTATTGAATTGAATGAATGTGCTTTAACCAAATTTTAGTGTTCTTTTAAAGGAAGCCTATTCTATCACTCCTAATTACTGTTGGCATAGAGTCCTTTATCGTTACCTGCCTAATTACATATTAGGTACTGACTAGTCAGGTGATGACCACAGTAGAACTCTAATTGAAATTTAAAGCAAATGTTGTATTTGCCCTGCAGGTAGCTCCGCAAGTCCTGTCCGACCAGACCTGCCAGCTGATGGAAACTCTAGTCAACACGATGGGAAAGTCACTGGCCACTACCAACCTGGTGACTGCCGCACACAAGCTGCACGGGGACTTGCGGGCGTTGTCACTGGTGTACAGTGTGCAGCTGCCCGTGGTGCCACCCCCAGACCTGCCCGACATACTGGACAAACTGCTGGCCAAGATCAAGAGCCACGTCGCCGCCTCGCCAGGTATGTACAAACAAACTGATTGAATAACAAGTACTTTGTCCTTTTAACTCGTCCCTAAAAAAGTGCAGGCCGTAGTAAAAAATATTCCAGTCAACTCCCTTAAAATTGTTAAAATTTCAGAGTTATGTTTATATGAAATAATAATCAGACCACCCACCCCCAAATTATTGCATCTGAATAATATGAGTTTGTTTACCTCATGATAGGATGTGGATTCATCGATTTATAGCTCTGGACAGCCTTACTGGCGGGTGGCGAAAATTTTCATCTTCCAAAATGTCTGCTAAATAAACACATGTTTTGGTAGAACTGTCAAAACTTTGTTTACGTTTCACCTCATTTACACTACAAAAGAATGCCCTGTAATATTTCACCATGATATTTCTTACGCAATTAAAATTTCTGGAAAATATTTGCGCAATTCATCAGCTGGTCTTTTAGTTTGGCAACCTTTCATCTTAAATGATTTGATTACATTTAAGAATGTGTTTTCCACACTTTTGTTGTCGTACTTCATGAATTGTGTTGAGCTTGCAAGCAATTAACATTAGTTGCACTTGCGGTTGCAGCAAAATATTTTCTTGTGCAAAGTACCTGTACATAAACAAATGACCATGTGATTTATAATCAAAACATTGCAGATAATAAACACTAATTACGACAACAGCGCACTCACTCACCCACCAGTAAGGCTGTCCAGAGCTATAGTTATGAAATGACACATGGTTTTTGGACTTAATTTTAAGCTCACATCCTCTTTAAGGTAATAATTTGTTTACTGGAGTAGTTTGAAAACTGAGGCACCTCAGTTAAGAAGACACATGACGTAAAACCCCCTTGCATTTTTCAGATGAATCTCCTAGTAAGAGACAAAAAATAAATGAAGAAGATCAACAAGAGACCGCAGAAAAGGAGGTAAAACAGGAAAAGAGCAGTAAAAGTTCAACGGAGCCTGACAGCACTAGTGGGGGAGAAGAAGAGAGGAAGGCGAGTTGCTCGAAGGAAAAAGACAGTATTGTAGAGGAAGGGGGCGCCAGTAGCAGTGGCAGTGGCGTGGCCAGTGGCAGTGGCAGTGGCTGTGGCAGTGGCAGTGGCTGTGGCAGTGGCAGTGGCTGTGGCAGTGGCAGTGGCAGTGGCAGTAACTGTGGCGAGGTGGATTGGCTCGAGCGACTGCAAACGACGACGGTCGCCCTCATAGCAGCCCTGCAACAAAAAATTGCACATGACGAGCCTACTTAGTGAACATTCCCACCCAAAATCGTTTATATATTTATATTTATATATAGTTGTATGTAAAAAAATGGATGTATTATAATTTTTAGAAAGTATTGTTTTTATAAGAGTTAAACATTGATATATGTGCTGAATAGGTGATAATTGTGAACATATCGGTTTTGTGTTACCGTTGGTTAAACTAAATAAATTTAATCAAGTATCAATTTTAATTTCATTTAATATCGGAAAGTATGAATTATTGTATATTTTGAAATTAATTTTAATTTGTTATTCATAGAGCTCTATGTATTTTTGGGCTTCAAAATGTAATTGAATTCATGTCAGCACTCCCATAAACAAGTTTGAACACAAACCGGCATGAAAATAATAAAATTGAAAATGACTTTTTTGTTACAAGTAATTTTCAACTAGTGCTTTTGGATTTTGTTTTGTATTTTATTATAGTTTGTATTATTTGTTTGCAGTACTTTGTAGAAAGACATTTTTTTAAAGATTGCTTTTTAATACTAAATAATTACACTGTAAGCTGATAATTTTGTTAAATAACTCTGTTGTGTCAGAAGTCTTAAATGCTATTCTTGAGTGTGACCATGGTTCATTATAACCATGTAAAAAAATTGCATTTTTTATATGTGGCCATCACAAGTGTTCCTCCTTTAACCTTTTCTGTTTGAACATAATATCGATCTGTAATTAATAAACAAGTGAAATATTTTCAACCTGAAATATTTTTCCTTATTTAAGGATGAAATACCTTCCCATTCTTTATTTAGGCTTTTCATTGCTCCAGTAATCAAGACCCATAACCAAGACATGACTTTTGCCATGCATTAAATTTAGAAGTAAATTTTCAAAATCCTGCAAACGTATTATTCTGTATTATTATCCTGGGAGACAGTCTGCAAGAATACCACAGCTAAATAAATATTATATGAGGTTAGATCAAACCTCGACAGTGAAGGTTACAAATAAATGATATTTTTTCGTTCACTGGTAATACTGGTAATAGACAGCAACATTATTTTGTTGCATTGCTATATACAATAACTAGCTGATCAACACGGTTTTACCCGTGGAAAAACAGAAAAACTTCCTTGGATTTTAGATTTAATGTTAAGGTTGCCATGACAACTACATGAGCACTTTAACATTGAAACTTTGATGTATCATAGGGCGCAGCCCTGAAGGAATTTTTAAAAATCAGTTCTTAGTGGGTACCTATGCTCTGAGAGGAACGTTTATGCAAAGTTTCAAGGTTCTAGGTCAAGTAGTTTGGGCTGAACGATGATAGGTCAGTGGTATTATTTGACAAATCTATAGTATATAATATGTACGTAGTAAAAGGAATACATTTTGAGAAATAATTGATATATTTAAATATCAAATAATTTATTACATTAAATTGAATTATTTACTTCATAACTTGTAAATCTATATATATAAAGGAGAAGGGGTTTTCTATCGGATAGCAAATCTCCGAAACTATAAGACCTAAAAAGTTGAAATTTGGCACATGTGCTCTCCTTGGGTCTTAGATGCATACTAAGAAACGGTTTTACAAAATCCCCAAAGGGTTTTGCCCTATGGTACTTCAAAGTTTTAATGTTAAATTATAGGGAAGGATATAAGGTTGTCATGGCAACCTTAAGAAGTCTGACAAATTAAATCCTAAAAAAAGACAGGGGAAGTTTTTATGTTTTCCACGGGTGAAACCGTGTTGATCAGCTAGTTATAAATATAGCTGTTCTAATTGTGACATTTCATTTTTTAAATTAACTGTAGATGCATATGGAAATAAAATAAAGAAAGGTAGATGGATATAGAATAAAATAAAGAATGAACAAATATATAACAGTTCTCCCCCACTTGACTTCAACGATCATACTGACAACAACTGCATCCTTTATTAGGTTTTTTTATTCTTGAAGACCGCCGTATTGTTGGCTGATCCCCATTCTGTTCTTCAGAACTGGATGGTGTCGCTTGCTGTGTTCGTTGATCCTTTAATCCAGCATTACTCCTTTTCTCGGGAGTACTTATTGAAGTTCGTGGAGTTAGTTGAGGAGAGGATGTAGTTGATTGGGAATCATATTCTGAAGACATCATGTTTCCTGAAGATGAAGTAAGTGGTGAAGCCGTCATATTTCCTAGAGATGTATCAGGCGGTGAAGCATTTTCTAGGGAAACTCTAGGTGCTTTTTGAACCTCTTTATAATTCTGAAAAAATCTTGGAGCTCTTTGCAATTCATTAATATTGACCTGTGTTTTTCTGAGTTGGTTGATATGCCTCTTGATTTGCTGGTGGTTGTCCAATTTTAAAACATAGTGAAGCTTTCCCAAACGTTGGGAAACGGTACCAAATTTCCATTTTTCTGGTCCACTATAGTTTCTGGCTTGAACTCGATCTCCTTCTTTTAGAGATCTTAATTGGTATGAATATTCATTAGACATTTCTTTCCTGGTATTTTCCATGGGATGCATAAGATGTAATTTTGTTCTTAAAGTTCTGTTCATAAAAAGTTCTGCAGGTGTTTTCCCATTGTAAAGAGGGCTTGAGCGATATTTAAATAAGAACAAATTTAGCTTTTCTTTAAGGCTTCCCTTATCTTCTGTCATTGCTTTTAATTTCTGCCTCAGATTTTGTACAGATCGTTCAGCCAGACCATTTGTCGCAGGGTGGTTTGGTGCACAGAAACGTTGTGTTATCCCGTTACTTCGACAGAATTTAGTGAACACATCAGACTTGAATATAGAAGCATTATCTGAAACAATGGTGTAAGGAAGCCCATATCTAGAAAATATTTCATCTAGTGCATGTACAGTCGATGTTGATGTTGGGGCCTTCATGGACATTATGACTTCTAGCCATTTTGATTTGGCATCTACCACCACAAAAAAATACTGGTTTTTAAAAGGACCAGCATAATCTATGGTGGATCCTTTGCCAGTTTTCTTGTGGTTCTTCCCAAAAGTGAGGAGGAGCTTTGGCCGGATTGGTTTTTACTTCTGCACAGTTTTTACAGGATTTGACAATGTTTTCAATAGCAGCATCTATTCCAGGCCAATAACATAAAGATCTAGCAATGTTCTTCATTTTCACTATGCCTATGTGAGAAAAGTGTAGTTCTTTTAGCACATTTGATCGTAGTTTTCTGGGGATGTAAACTCTAGATCCTCGCATAATGATTCCAGAATGAAGCGTAAATTCTGGGTTTTTTATTTCTCCTGCAAGAAGCTTACTTTTTAAGCAACGTAATTCCTCATCTCTGTTAGTTTCTAATCTGATTGTATCTGCTGTAATAACTGAGCTGTCTGTAATAGTGTTTAGAGTAATCTGATTTACCTTATAAGACTCTTCAATGTAATCTACCTTTTTGACGTCCAGAGGAATCGGAAATCGAGAAAAGTAGTCTGCGTTCGTATGTTCTTGAGACGGCCTTTGTATGATTTCATAATGAAATGCACTAAGGAATTGAGCATATCGTAATAAGCGATGAGCTGATATGATGGGCATGGCTTTCCTTGGATTGAAGATTTGTTAGAGGCTTATTATCTACTATCAATTGAAATTTTCTGCCATAAAGATACTGGTAAAATTTCTTTATACCCCAATACACAGCGGTGGCTTCCTTGTCAAGTTGGCTGTATGACACTTCACTTTTGGTTAAGGATCTGGAAGCAAACGCGATGGGTTTTTCTTCACCATTGATAATATGAGAAAGAACTGCTGAAAGACCAGTAGGCCCTGCATCTGTAGCTAATGTAACAGGATAGTCTGGATTGAAAGGAGTCAAAACTCTATCACTCGTAATTTCCTCTTTGATTTTATTAAAAGCATTTTCACACTTTTTATTCCATTTGAATTTAACATCCTTCTTTAGAAGCTGAGTCAAAGGATGAACGATCGAAGATGCATTTGGAATAAACTTGGCATAGTACAGTGCCAAACCAAGAAAAGACCTAACTTCTTCTACATTTTTAGGACGAGGTGCTTTTGTAACAGCTTCTATTTTATCTCGACATTTAGTGACACCTTGACTTGTGATACGATGCCCGAGATAAGTAATTTCAGTCTGAAATAATTTACATTTGGACATTTTAACGTGTAATCCATATTTTCTCAATGTCTGCAGACACTTTTCAAGTCTTTGATAGCACTCTTCGAAAGAATTACCTTGAATGAGGAAGTCTTCAAAATATGCTATAGTTCCATCCAAATTAGCTACTATCTGATCAATGATTTTGTGAAATTCTTTTGGTGCAGTAGTGATACCCATAAACAGACGTTTTGCTTTATAAGTAACCCATGGAGTGGATACTGCCGCGTAGATTTGACTTTCCTCTTCTAACTGCACATGTAAATAAGCCTTATGAAGATCTAGAACACAGAAGTATTTCCCCCCATTTAGTTTATTTAAAAGGTCTTCGATTCTGGGAATAGGATAATGAGTATCTTCTAGTTGGGGGTTCAATGTAATTTTATAATCTGCACAAATTCGGACAGATTGATCTTGTTTAGGAACAATGACCAATGGAGTACCCCGTGCTGAATGATCAACTTTTTCAAGGACCCCTTGTTCAACTAAAGATTGAATTTCCTTTTTAGTTTTTTCTAACAATGCGTAAGGAATTGGTCTGCGTTTCATAAATATGGGTTTTGCATCATCTTTAAGTTTTAAAGAACATTTGAAATTCGGAATAACACCCACATTTGACTGAAACACGTCTTTGTATTTATTGAATAGTTTATCTTTGATTGAATCAATTTTACTCTTGTCTGATTCTACGTGACAACTGGTTTTTACTAAATTAACCTCTGCCAATTGTAAATTTAGTTATATTATCTATTCTCTACCTAGTATAGGTGTGTAGTTCCCTTTTACAACGTATAAATTACCACGAGCTCTCCGTTGTTTAAATGAAATAGGCACTCTGGCTACACCTACTGGGGTGAAAGATTCATTTGTATATGAACGAAACCTAACTTTGGATGGTTTTAAATCGAAATTCAATTTTAGATTTTGAAAATCAGTAAGAGATATAATACTAACTTGACTTCCTGAATCTATTTCAAATTGTTTTGATTTCCCACCTATATTGAGTGTGACTACAAAGGGATCATCTCTATGTTCGCCTAAATTGTAATTAATTGGTATAGTTTTTACCTGGTTGCAGTCATATTCAGAATCTACTTCAATGATTTCTGATTCTGATCCATGTATTTGGTTAATCTGTTGTTTTATTTGAGATGAAATGCAGACTTTTTCGGTGTGTCCAGATTTGTTACAAGATTTGCAGTGTAAATTCTTGGATTTGCATTCCGAGGCTTTATGGTTACTTTTCCCACAGCGTAGACACAAGTTTTCCAACCCAAGTTCTTGAATGATGTTTCTTTTCTTGAATTTGTCGGACATTGGTTTGCTTTTTCTAAAGTTGTTTTTTAGAAATTTGTGACTTCCAGGATTTTTTGGAGCTCTGGATTTTGAAATTTTCTTTATATCTGTACTTGAACAGTATAATTTATTCTGCGTTTTAGCAGTTTCTATTGCTTGAGAAATTTCTACTGCTCTATCAAAACTAATGTCATTTCCTTGTTGTAGAATTTGTTCTCTTATGTCACTATCTCGAAGACCTCGAATAAATTGAGCTTGTAAAATGCTTCCTACTGGTTTTCCACAGTTTCGTTCCTTACAATTTCATTTCGATGTTAAGGAAAGTTGTTTTAAAGCGGTAAGATATTGCGTTATTGATTCATCAGCTCCCTGTTCTCTAGATAAAAACTTGTGTCTCTCAATATGTACATTGGTTTGTGGACAGAGTTGTTTTTCCAATAACGCAATCAAGGATTCATAGTCTTTTGAAGAGGGAATGTCAGGTGCAGTTAGACTGGACAGAAGTGAATAGTATTTTGCACCAGGTGCATTAATTAATATTCTTGCTTTGGTCTTCTTCACTTCATTTGATTCTCCATGTAACTTTTTTAGTTCAAAGAAGTTCTCCAATCTTTCTTTGTAAGATTTGAATGTTTCCACTTCTTCATCAAAATATTCAAAGGTTATTGAAGAATTTACATGAGAATTTGTGTCATTGTTGCATTCTCTATTATGATCTGGGTTAGGAATTAACTGTAGTATTAATTGAGAAAGAGCAGCATTTTGTGTTTGTAATGCTTCTAACACTGCTTTGTTATGGTCAATTACCGGTATTTCTTGATTCTTCATGTTGTGAAATGTTCTCAATCTATTCTGATTAATGTATCTTTTTCACCTCTAAGTCGCCATTTAATATGTACGTAGTAAAAGGAATACATTTTGAGAAATAATTGATATATTTAAATATCAAATAATTTATTACATTAAATTGAATTATTTACTTCATAACTTGTAAATTATAAATACAGCTGTTCTAATTGTGACATTTCATTTTTTAAATTAACTGTAGATGCATATGGAAATAAAATAAAGAATGGTAGATGGATATAGAATAAAATAAAGAATGAACAAATATATAACAGTATAGTAGATAATGGTACTAAATTAGTTAACAAATTATATGGTGGACTTTAAGAACTGCGGGGGAAACAAGTTTGGTATGCAAATAAAAGAAAAACCAAGAGTAAAAACAATATCTATCTATATTATTAAAAGAATTTCTGGGATTTTGTCCACAGCAAATCGACCCCTAGAAATTAATATTTCTACACATATTTGGTATCAAATTAAAGCTATTACTCTCTAGATGTGCCTTTTGTGGGTTTGGAAAATATCCCATGAAAATCCTTCACACAGGAGGCTTTTGAAATCCCAGCAAAAGTGCTACTGTGTTGGAACCTGTGAATTTTTTTCTAATTCACATTTGTTTGTAACTAAACAGATGATCAAGACTTGAAATAGTTACAGAGATATCCCCCAGAATGCAGTTCTAGCAAAAGTCAGTCACCATTCATCCACATTATGATTTTGATTACTTAAAATATTGATGATTTTTAAGTACACAGAAAGAGAAGAGATAAGGAAGAGTATTTGCCCTATTGAAACTAAGACCATCAGTCTGTAATCATCTAAATTTACTGTATTTATTTTCTTAAAGGGAACTTAAAAAGGAACACAAGTAACTTAGGAGGTGCTCTGGATATGGGATTTTCTAACAAGCTATTGACAGTGGATATAAATTGATACATGTTTAAACACATTGATGAATGATTCAATGTTCAAAGAATCAATATTAGTTGAATATCAACCTAAAAAATTCAAGATTTAAAAGACATTTTAAATTTAAGACCTGTATTTTGTAAATTTACATGGAATGTGAAGGATATTGAAGTATTAAGGGCTAACCTGTCCATTTAATTCCATTTTGAAATGTTTCAATGACAATATGCCTATTTAATGAAGGCATTTCATAGAAATTTGTTATTTGCTTAGGTAAAAAATTGCCAAACATGTCTTTAAGATGGGAAACATAAAGCGGGTCAGTTTGAAAATTTAATTCCTTGGCCGTTATGAGGGTTGAATAATTTGTTTTTATGGCGAATGGCTATTTTATAAATGTTATTTCGATATTAGTTCATCAGTAGATCAGTTGTTTGTCCATCTTCTTACCACTTTTTGTTAATACCTAACAAAGCTGAAAGCAAGAAACTGACACATAGATGTTGTGTAGAATTAACATTAGCTTCAATACTTTTGAAAAGAAAACTCTAAAACTGAGACAAGGAGATGCGCCAAGTACGTAATGAAGATCCAGGTAAAGTAATCCCCATTTTTTGTATACATAGACACTTTTAAAGCAGATTAAATAAATGAACTTCTCAAATTATGTGAGGAATTTATTACACATATTGAAGATTCAAGACTAAAGTAATAAGTTATTTTTTCAAGTTTGCCCCCATGAGAAGTTCAATTACTGGTAATTTTATTCCAGATCTACGACACAAAGAATTAGTCTAGAAAAAATAATTCACAAAAATACACACACTTCCTCACTGAAAGGTAATTTACGCTGTAAAGCTCCATACATAATCAACATGAAACTAAAGCCTATTTTACCAAATTGTTTTTAAGTCACGAAGTGACGCGGGCTGCTAGTTTTTTAATTGAATTTTTATATTCTTGAATTAAAAGTAAAGTTTTTTACCTACACTTTCATTGTCAAATTTAAATATTATGTGACAGAATAAAATGTATTTAAAGTAAGCCAGTCATAGAACTTGGGTTAAAATTAGTGAGTAGAAACTAGATTGTGTCCCAGCTTTGCACTGGAGTAGTAAGTGCTGCAATCTGTGCTTAACCTCAAACTATTTCATATTATGTCCATATGATTAGTTGTAAACAGAGAAGTCAATCGAGTTTGATCCAATGTCGACAGATAGTGCCACTGTTCGGGACTGTTCCAAAAGATTCAGCCCTCTAAGTACTTAAGTGATGCTCTTTATTAAAATTCTGAGGGTTGACCAATCTACGTACAAATACGTTTAAATTGACACCTCAGATGTTAAAGTCCGTCCAGCCGTTACCTAGTTATGACTCTGAAAAGAAGATCCCTCCATATTAAAATATAATAGATATTTATTTATATAGATATTTAATGTTGATTTATTAAAATAAATATTTATGGTAACTTATTGACAGTTTTATACAGAGATTGATAAAAGAATTTTGAGATATTTTAATTTACAGAAGGGTTTACTTATTTTTGGTGAACTTCTGCTTGTAACTTAATGAATGTTTCCTCTTAAATTAAGCTAGAATCTACTTCTTTGTTAATAGGAATTGTCTTCAGGGAAAAAGGGATTGAGTCTTAGGAAATAATTTGCATAAAACCATTCAGAACTATATTTTATAGAGAGTTTTACTAGATGTTTTAATTTCTTCTCAGTGACGCATTACACATTTATAATACTGTACAGGCAAATACTTGCTCGCATTGACCAGGATTGGATTTGCCCTTGATCGATGATAATATAGTAATAAACTTACACCATCACTTGCTAAAGCTGATCTCGAGTTTATTAAGTGATCAGTATCGAGAATGGAGGTTAAAAAGCTACCACCCATTACCTTGCATGAAACTGATTTGTAATGTAAAGTTGACTTTGGTAGGTAATTCCTAAATTGGAATGAGTTATACACTTTTATAAAAATCGTTTTCTAAACTGTATTAATAAATTAAGTGGCCAGAAAAAAGGTCCGCAGCCGCACCTGTGGACTGAGAAATACCGGAGCGCGCGCTCCGCTCCTGTGTGTTCCGGCTGAAATTAACCCCTGGTTTTGGCCAATTTCGGATCCGCCTGACAACTCCGCCACCCATTAAAAAACGAGGTCATAAAGTACAAACTTACGATTCAAGTAAAATTATGTTGGTTTTGGGAAAGATATTTGAAAGGTTCATTAAAGTACTACTTTTTTCCGTATTAATGGTCCTTACCTGCAAGTCTAATAAGTAATAACATTGATCATTACAATCTACAGTTGGCGCACGGTTATTCCGACCAGCGCGAGAATTTTGACGAATCAGTGTATGGGGGAGGAGGGGAAGTCACTCCCCTACTCAAGCCCCGCCCCTTTACTATAGCTCTGGACAGCCTTACTGGCGGGTGAGTGAGTGCGCTGTTGTCGTAATTAGTGTTTAATATCTGCAATGTTTTGGTAACAAATCACATGGTCATCTGTCATCTGTTTATGTAAAGGTATTCTAGACAAGAATAGTATATTTCGCAACAAGGGCCGAAAACCCTTTCGGCCGAGGTGCGAACGCTATTTTTCACCACACTACACAATGAAATATATAATTAAAAAACTGATTATTATTTGACTCACTTGAACACAAAACACAGCTTGACAATCATATGATCGCAACTATCCTGTCTTGAATGCCGTATAATTTTGTGATGTTCTGACGTTGTTTCAAGCAAATAAACTACTATCAGCTGACTTTCGGCCCTAGGGCCCCCAACGTTTTCGGTCCTGTGGCGGCAAACGGTGTGTGTTTCGGTCCGCGTTTGACGTTTGTAAAACAGGTGATTTCGTCGTAGTGTGGTGAAAAAGTGTGGAAATACATTCTTAAATGTAAACAAATCATTTAAGATGAAAGTTTGTCAAAACAAAGACCAGCTGATGCATTGCGCAAATATTTTCCAGAAATTTTAATTGCGTAAGAAATATCTTTGGTGAAATATTACAGGGCATTCTTTTGTAGTGTAATGAGGTGAAACGTAAACAAAGTTTTGACAGTTCTACCAAAACATGTGTTTATTTAGCAGACATTTTGGGAGATTACAATATTCACCAACCGCCAGTAAGGCTGTCCAGAACTATAGTGCCACGAGCTAAGTGAACTTAAAAATGTAAAATTCTTGGTTGTCAAAATTGAGGTTTTGTTTATTATTTTTTTTATTCTTTATTTTGGCCAAAGATTATATAATCATGTCAAGCCTATAGCTTACTAACAATTTTACCAGTTCACATAACAATTATTTATAATTGTAAGTAAATTTTAAGCTAAATTGACAAATTTTCACTGTTGATAAATTTAAAAATAGCGTCCAGAATTTCAATTTTGTTAATACTTAAAAGGTGTAGAATATTTGTTGACATTTCAATTTTTTGTTTCGAAAGAATTTTGAATAACCTTCTTCTGGAGTGTTGATCGTATAGAGGACAAGCCAATATCATATGGTCAATGCTACAACTTTCTTCACCACACGGGCATGCTGGACTGTCAGTTATGTTTATTTTAAAAAGGTGTTCATTAGCAAATGAGTGTCCAATTCTCAGCCTTGATATAGTGCAAGTGAAGCGTCTACATCTATCGTAATCTTCAAACCATGGCGGAGATGCTACCGTCATGGGCGGATTTAGGCCATAATATTTGGGGGTGCCAACTCACCTAACATTTGAAGTATTGAATGCTAAAGTTCAAACATTAAGCTTCTATTTAAATTGTCCGTTTTAAGGCCTATTCCAAATAGGTACTTGCTGTATTTTATTTAACAACAACCATTTGTAATTCATGCAAATACCTCAATGAAAGTTATGTTTAAAACATTTTCCCTCTTCACTGCCAACAAATCCACCAAATATCAGGGGGTGCCAGGCACCCCCTGGCACCTCCAGAAATCCGCCCATGGCTACCGTTGGTTTTAGACTGAATATTCTGTTTCCCCTGGTTTCGCCTGAGCAGGCCCAGTATTCCTGCCAAGCCATTTTGGCCTTCTTCTGGACTAGAGGAAAATAGTCGTTTGATGTCGGGTGGTAATGTATAAATGTGTCGTTGGTCTTTTTGGCTGCTGTGTCAGCTTTTTCGTTCCCCTTTATTCCAAAATGACCTGGAATCCATACAAATTGAATTTCGAATCCTTTGTCAGAAAGTTCCAAATATTTACTTTTGATTTTGGTAATTATTGGTGATGTTTTAAAATTAGTTTTAATATTTTTTAAGGCCATAAGTACACTCTTGGAGAGTGAAGAATGGCAAGGGCCTCTGCTGAGAACACCGAGAATACAGGGTTAACTTTAAAAGCTATTGTGCAATTTTCGTGAGAATCTACCATGGCACAGGCCGTGTGGTTGTCAGCAGAACTCTTGGACGCATCAGTGTAAATGTGGTTAAATCCTGGCCAGTTCGAAAATATATCTTGCATTATGTCTTCCTTGGATACTAGATCATCTTTTTTCTTCTTTATTTGTCCAAAGTATGGATTTATATTAACAATGCAAGCCCTAAACTCTGTCTGAAACACATTGTGATAAAAAGAATGAAGCATATTTCTGGGTATAATGTTGTTTTCGACTAAATGAATATAGCTTTTTAGTAGTAAAGGAGGGTTTCGGTTTTGCCAAAAAGAAGATACTCTGTATGCTCCGCAAAATTGAGCAATGAGGTTTTGTAGGTGAAGATGTAGGTGAAGAGGGATTGAAAATACTTTCAGTAGGTACCTATCCCATAGGAGTTGTCGTCTAAATTCCAGAGGGAATAGATTAGCTTCAACCTCCATGGCGTTACAGGGTGACGACTTCATGAAGCCGAGGCAGCTCCTGAGGGCACTGTATTGTATTCTATCCAGCTTAATTAAAACACTTTTGGAAGCATTTCCAAAAACAAAACAACTAGCCTATAGTCCAGAATTGAGCGTATCAAAGATTTATATAATAGTATCATCGTTTTCGGGTCAGCAGCCCAATAACAAGTGGACACTGACCGAAGTATGTTCAGCCGTTTGTTAAATTTTCTTTCTAATTCCTCCACATGTTTCTTCCATAGAAGTTTTCTATCTAGTGTGATACCTAGGAACTTTTGTTCTGGTGTTTGTATTAAGGGGGTGTTGTTAAAAAATATATTCAATGTAGGTAAGACACTTTTTCTTGAAAAGAGGCAGACGGAAGATTTTGCAACAGAAACTTCAAAACCAACTTGTTTAGTCCAATAGTATAGATTCTTTAATGCTTCACTTAGGTTGCTCTCACACTTCTTCCAATCCTTATCCTGGGTGTACAGTACCCAGTCATCTGCAAATTCAAGAGTTTTGATTTGAAAGTCAAAACAATTGGGCAGATCTTTGCAATAAATAGAGCATAGGAGTAGTTCGTTTACGAAAGTTTTATCTTTGTAATCTCACCTGTAAAATTGGAAATATGCATTGTACTCTCCGAATTTGTATGTACTTGTCATTAAGTAAGAGTTTAAACTTGAAGTAGTTGTGTTTCCATAAGTTTTAATTAAAAAATCATTTTTCCAAAAGTAAACAAATATTGTTTATTTTCTTTGATTGATGACAGCTGTCAACTCGGTCGAGGTTTGTCTAGAGACGCCATCTAACGTATATAAATACCCCCGTTGCAGCAGACCTGCATACTCAGCGAATTTCAAATGCAAAACAACATATTTCAATCCAACATACCGAGATTCAACATGTTTTTGTAAGCTCCATAAAAATAACATGGGGAATGAGTATGCAGGTTTGCTGCTACGGGTATATTAAAACTGGGTGGTTTTAATTCAATATTTAGTTGATCTGAACTAGAAGAAGCCATTTACCAAGTTTTGTCAAGATATGTTGAGAAATAAGCGAGATATAGAATTTTCATTATTTCCCATAAGGTTAACATTGGGACAACGTACTGTGTTTACCACTTTCAATATCTCGGAAACCAATGGACATAGAGCAGTGATTCAAAATACTAAATTGTTTGTTTTTTGAGCTGAATTCAATATTACTAGCAAAAATTGGATAATTTTTAATTTTCTATGCGAAAAACTCAAAAAACCCATTTTTGGGGGGGTTTACCCCCCTTTACCCCTCCTTCCGGTGGTCCGATCGGGCTGGTTCACGAACTCGTCCGAGTGATTACCACTTTACACGTCTGTACCAAATTTCATTAAGATCGGACAATATTTACGGCCGCTATCATGTTAACAGACATATATATATATATATATATAGATATATATATATATAGATATATATATAAATTCAAACGAATAGTGTTTTTTGCTTCTGGGAGCCCCAAAATAAAAAGTTAACATGGTCTTGGGCTTAGGTCTTACCATGAGACCTACGGTAATAGCTTATTCCTTTAAGGAAATTCGCTAAAACACTTCAAGGGCAAGAAAAAAAACCAAATGATCGTCCAATAGGAAACCAAACAGGTATACAAAAACCACTCTGCTGCAGCCAATGACATATGCTTATTTAGGAATCGCCTATCTCTCTCTAAACATTCATTGTCTATCTCTCTCGCACCACGTTTTTTGAAATGGTCGGGATGACCGTGCGCCAACTGTACCATGGTGCACCACGCACCTATTTACATCGTATGTTTTAACATTTCTCTATTGAAACTAGCTAAAAACATTCTATGAAAATTATGACATTTTAACTTTTAACCCCCTCCTCCAGTGCACATCGTACTACCATCATTTTTAATCAGGACCCCTCCCCCCTGTTTTAAGATTACGTATTTTATGGACGGCCCATTGAATAATGTCCTCAACATTTAACGAATAAGATTATTCCTTCAGTCTACCAATTTGAACCAAATTTAGGCCTTCTGGAAAAAGCACTGTGTGTGATGAAAGAAATATTAACAGACGAAAACGTAATATATGTAATCTAGTGTGGCATAAAGCCTGTAATTTTTACCTACCGATTGCAGGTACAAGACCAAGACCATAATACAACAACCAAGAATTTTGACAAACAAGACCATAATACTATGTGAGTTAGTTTAGTACTAGGACGCAGTCTATCCAGCAGAGCTGGTCATTGATGAAGAAGAAGGTATTCAAGGTATTCAAGGTATTCACACCGGTCTGACACTTAAATGGAGCCAAGTGGTAAGCTTATTGGAGCGGGTTAGTTCGAAGCACTTTAGTTAGATGTCGTTGTAAAAACATGGTTTTCTTCTTCTTCACTGAATCAGCCAATCAAAACCACGATAACGACCTGCTGACTTCCTATTCCGTTTCCCCTGATTTTCTGTCACGACGCGACGTGTACACAACCAAAACGAGTTGGAATTAATTTGAGTGTGGGAAAATACCTAAAGTACGTTTGCCACTAGTGTAAGTTGTTTCGCGAAATACTGTACTGCGTGATTCATTTGTGCTTAAAGCTATTGATAGAAAATAAATACGTAGATGTTTACATAAAAGCACTTAATAAAAATTAACTAAATTAATTTTTATTAAGTGTATTAATGTAAACATCTACGTATTTATTTTCTATCAATCGCTTTAAGCACAAATGAATAACTCAGTACAGTACTTCACGAAACAACTTGCAATAGTGACAAACGTATTTAATCAATTTAATCTAAACAAATCGGTAAAGTCATTAAAATTGAAAGTCTGGCAAACAAAATACGAAAACGAAAATATAAACAAAGCAGACGATGACGATCGATATGTCGCATCGACAACGATCGATATATCGCATCGACGGCCATCGATATATCGCATCGATCTTTTTAGTTCGTTGCAATTTTATCAGACAGCGCTACTGTTCCCTTACCAACGAGTTAACAAGGGACACCGGTCTGACACTTAAATGGAGCCAAGTGGTAAGCTTATTGGAGCGGGTTAGTTCGATGCACTTTATTCAGATGGCGTTGTAAAAACATGACTTTCTTCTTCTTCACTGATTCAGCCAATCAGAACGACGATAACGATCTGCTAACTTCCCGTTCCGTTTCCCCTGATTTTCTGTCACGACGCGACGTGTACACAACCATAACGAGTTGGAATTAATTTGAGTGTGGGAAAATACCTAAAGTACGTTTACAGAAAGTTGTTCTAGTGTAAGTTGTTTCGCGAAATACTGAACTGCGTGATTCATGTTGTGCTTAAAGCTATTGATGGAAAATAAATACGTAGATGTTTACATAAAAGCACTTAGTAAAAATTAACTAAGTTAATTTTTATTAAGTGCTTTTATGTAAAGATCTACTATTTATTTTCTATTAATCGTTTTAAGCACAATAAGAATTACTCAGTACAGTATTTCGCGAAATAACTTGCACTAGCGGCAAACGCACTTAAACAAACCGGCAAAGTCATTAAAATTGAAAGTCTAGCAAACAAAACAAGAAAACGAAAATATAAATAAAGCAGACGACGACGATCGATATGTCGCATCGACGACCATCGATATATCGCATCGATCTTTTTAGTTCGTTGCACTTTATTCAGATAGCGCTGCTGTTTCGTTACCACCGAGTTAACATGGGAGTGCCATCTCTTTACGAAGTTCATTATTACTCTATGCATGGGAGTACCAACCATAGAGTAATAATGAACTTACTCTATAATGAGCTTTTACGTAGATGTTTATTACATAAAAGCACTTAATAAAAATTAACTTAGTTAATTTTTATTAAGTGCTTTTATGTAAACATCTACGTATTTATTTTCCATCAATAGCTTTAAGCACAACATGAATCACGCAGTTCAGTATTTCGCGAAACAATTTACACTAGAACAACTTTCTGCAAACGTACTTTAGGTATTTTCCCACACTCAAATTAATTCCAACTCGTTATGGTTGTGTACACGTCGCGTCGTGACAGAAAATCAGGGGAAACGGAACGGGAAGTTAGCAGATCGTTATCGTCGTTCTGATTGGCTGAATCAGTGAAGAAGAAGAAAATCATGTTTTTACAACGCCATCTGAATAAAGTGCATCGAACTAACCCGCTCCAATAAGCTTACCACTTGGCTCCATTTAAGTGTCAGACCGGTGTACCAACTCTTTACGAAGTTCATTATTACTCTATGGTATTCAGGAGAAACTGGGAACAGCTGAATTTTGATGTCGTGTATACCATCGGCAAACGTCATCAACATCATTCCTCGTTTGTTTTGTCATTGATGCCGAAAACCAGCATAACCTGCTTGGTACTTTTGAGTATAACTTGGAACATGGTTTAATGCATTGCTTTCAAAGATAATAATAATATTTTATGTCTGTAGTAATGTTTTAGATTTTTAAAACTTTGTGTTAATATCTGCGTTCATGTTGTCTAGTGTAAAGTGGATGAAAGTGAGAAACGACTAGGACCTATTTTTGCTTACTCAAACTTTTCAGACCCGATATAACTCATTGAATTGAAATGGTTTTAGTTGAAAATGACACAGTAAGTAGTCAATTAGTATGCTAACAAAACAGAACATACTTAAAATCATATTTTAGACTGAAAATTTCACCCCCGTATAATCTAACCTTATTGAGAAGGTTGGAGATCAAGAGATCTAATGAAAAAAGTCTTTTACAAGATGATAAAAATCCAGTCATGTGTTCTGTGTCCAGTGGGGATCTGTTTTAGTTATTTAGGATTTTATAATCCTACACTACATGTAGTTTATTAGCAGCCATGACCATCAGCCTTAAGATAGAGTTGCGGAGTGAATGTTACTTTTAACCCTTTGGCACTGACCTATGAGTATTACAAGGCAAACACCCAAAATAAATTAATTGTTAGTTAGTTTTGAGGAGTTTTTAAGAAAGTGTATACAATAAAAGAAATTTTAAACAATACGAAGGGATATTTCATAGTTTCACCAGGTATTACGCTAGTGATGGGCGATTGCGAGATGTTCTGGTTTTCGAATGGTTGGGTTTCGAATGAATTTCATTTTCGAAAAATTCCGTTTCGAGTGCTTCCGCTGATGCATTCGAATGAATTCATTCGAAATAGTCCATTCGCTTTGCGAACGCTGCTTTTAAGTTAGTAAAATCTGTTCATTCTGTTCCATCACAATATTTTACGGCAATATTTTTATTTGTAAACTTTGACTTTAGTTTATTTGTGCAGTAAATGTATGTATATTGAAGAGATATGCATTAATTTTGCTGGTTTCTCATAACAATGTATATAAAAATTAAATACTTATTGTATTTGGCCGTTTTGAATGGTACATCTCGCAATCGCCCATCACTATATTACACTAAAAGGTTCTCGGCCGGCGACGGGCTAATCCTTTGCGCGACAACTGCGCAGCTGCATCTTCTGCTTGGTCCTAAGGCCCACGTCATTGTTTTATTAGCCAATCAGTATTCCAGAAATGATAATGCCGCGCAAAAATGGCAGCAAAATAGCCCGTCTTCTGAGACCCTTAGAATTACACCGGACCAAACTTTACTACACTATATTTTAATTTCACTTGTCCTCTTCTCCCTCCCTTTCTTTTGGTGTCCGAGGTTGGCTCTGAAAATTTATGGTAAGCCTTAATAATGGGTGTCGGCAGTTTTGCCTGACTTCATACTTCATAGGACTAACCTCATTCCAGGAATCCCCTAAAGCTATTTACACCCCCCACACCCGGTCCTCCTATGTAATTTTTAATTGCAATTATTGATTAATGCCCTGTCAGTTTGCAGAGTGCCCTCTCCCATAACACAGACAGTGACACCTATTTCATACTTAGGGTCATTCCATATCAAATCAACCAATAAAAAAATAATTTCAGACCTTAGGGTTTTTAAAACGGATAATATTTTGTAATTTTGTTCTACCCGTCAAGGTAATGAAAAATAAAAAGTTTTAGATTTTTTTTACCTTTGGTTTCTGAGTTATACAATTTTAAAAATTGGAAAATCGAGAGATTTTTGATATGTTTTGGAACCTTTAAATAGCTTTAACTCCAAAACCATATAAGTTTAGTAGTTTGCAAGATGATTAGGCCTATTATTTAGTCAAACTCGTTGAATTTTTAGTAATGCATTTGTTTATACTCAGGGAATAGTTGGTTATAATTCAAACTCATAAAAATTTATATTTAGTATGAATGTTTGTATAAATTTAGAGTTGTGACGTTATTCCTGATTATATTTAATGTATTTTTTGAGTTGAGTAAGTAATGTGCAAATATTCAAAATTGCAAAAATCATTAAAAATACTTTTTGGGAAACTCTTATACTAAAGAAATTGATCCTTTTATAAAATTCGTTATGATGGGTTCTCCATTTTTTTCTGTGATATTCAAACATAGGAGTAGCCTTATAAGTCCAACCGTAACCTTTTTTACTTCTCTTTTAACCAGGGCCGGCCCTAGCTGTTGCGGGGCCCTGGACAAATCTGAGTTTCGGGGCCTTTTATAAAGCCGTTGTGGCCTACAGCGCTTACCGCTTTTATAAAGTTGCACGCCTACAGCGCTTACCGCTTCAGTCTACATTCTAATGGATTGTTTTATTGTGTTGGTGCTAATCTTTTATTTTTTTATAATTAATCTAATAACTAGAAAATAATAAAAAATGTGAAAGTATACAGAAAAAATCATTGCATGGAATTCATTGTTATCGGGCACTATGAGTTGCTTCGGCTGCCTTGTTTTATTGTGACAAAAAAAACAACAGACAAAAGTATTATATGGACCTCATTTTTGGCCCTTGTTGCGAAATGTGATACTGATAGTCAAATAAAAACAGACAGATGACAACATCGCGCGCAAGCGCAAACCACCTGCTTAGCGCTCAGCCGCAGCAGACGACTGAAGTTGTATCCCGAGATTTCCACATCCCGTTGTCTACCAAAGTGCTAACATAAGAAGGACCCACCATTGCTGATCCATTTATATTCGTATATCTGAATTTGCACTTGTCGAGTTATCAATGTTTTTAATCACGTTTTGAAACAGATAAAATATCATCCATTATTTTAATTAAATAATAAAGATTTTTCGTACGGGGTTCTCGAAAGCGCGGGGCCCCCCAAAGCGCGGGGCCCTGGGCAGCTGCCCCGTTTGCCCCTGCCTGGGGCCGGCCCTGCTTTTAACGGCATTATAATATTTACCTTATTAGTAATGGTTTTTCTTAGATTTAGATAACTAAGCTAGATGTCTAATGATAATATTGAGGACTTTTTCAACTATTTTAATAATTATTTTTATGGTATATGAACATTTTCATCCAAGTTGATCCCTGTTCTTAAAGCATTCATTATAAAGATGGTTTATTGAACAAGTTGAAATATTTCAATTTTTGCCTTTCTAAGTTAAAAATACATTAAAAAACTAAACAACTACTCTCTATCCAAATGCATTTCTGCCTTAAATGAGTTAAATAATCATTGAAAAGGTTTTTAGAGTACTTACAAGCAGACATATTTGGGCGCACATTGTTTTCTTTGCTATTTAAATGAGGGATACAAGAATGCCTGGCAGATGATTCAAACAAGAGTTAAGTTTTTTATTAAATCACCAGAAGTATTCTTAACTGTAACCGAAATTCAAAATACAAATTTAGTTTACATAGGAAGCGTATTTATCAACATGCCAATAAATATGAAAAACGTCATAATTCTTTGTGTAGAAAACGGCACATCTGAAAATAATTCAAAAACAGAGGGAAGAAAAGTTATACTTCTCGTATGGAAAAATGGCATACGGTAACTCTAAAAATGTGACACTTTTCATGGAACTTTTCTTTCGTAAGTGCAGAGGAAAAATGAATCACCTAAAATTGCTCAAGTCGAAATGTGACTCTTTTCCACAGATATAAAAGGGCATTTCCTTAACACGCTATGAAAACCAACTGCACATTTAGGGTAGTGACGTTTTTCAATAAGAGATAATTTGAAATTCCCCTCAAGGAAAAGCGACACAAGTGCTATCTGGGTGGTTATATTTAGAATTACAGTTGTGGTGATTTTTTACAGAAAAATATGACCATTGAATGACATTTTCAAATTCACAAATTCACAAATTTGAAAATTTTTTAGTTGTGTCGTTTTTATTGAACATGAGTGATGTGCCAAATTTCATTATGGTATTCCTATGGGAACATATTTGAAATAAAAAAAGTTACTAAGCCAACTGTAGTTCAGTTACTAATATAAATGCAAGTAAATATTGAAACCATGCTAACAACTTAAATTATGAGACGGCTACTATAGTCTATCCGCCCGGCCATGATACCCAGGCGATTAAGCGTCTTCTCGGAACTCGACTCACCCTCCCTACCTGCTTGCCGGGGCGACCGGTGGCAAACAATGACTCACCTACGGGCGCTGTCCCACAGTACTACAAATTTTTTTCATTTCAAATTAAAATTTGAAATGATCAAAATTTTTGAATTCTACGTAAAGTTCTAGAGAAAATGAGCTAAAATGCGACTAAAATGCCTCATATTCACGGTATGAAGGTCGGTAAAAACTGGTGACGTACTTACCGTGAATATGAGGTAATTTAGTCGCATTTTAACTCAATTCTTTAGAATTTTAACTAGAATTCAAAAAAATTGATCATTTCAAATTTTAATTTGAAATGAAAAAAATTTTATTACTGTGGAACAGCGCCAGTAGGTGAGTCATTGTTTGCCACCAGTCGGCCCGGCGAGCAGGTAGGGAGGGTGATACGAGTTCCGAGAAGACGCTTAATCGCCTGGGTATCATGGCCGGGCGGATGGACTATACTAATAGTTTTAAGGAAGGTAAATTTATTATATAAAACACATTTAGTAATTTTTCATTTTGGAATTTTTAATTTAACTACTGTATAATGGTAATAATAAATATAGTATATTGAAAAATTCTGTCCACCCTCTTAGATTTTTTGTTTGCTAAAAGAAACAAATAACCTTTAGGGAATGATACTAACTTACCCAAAATATCTTTTGAAGTGGTCAACAATAATTTGGAGTGTCCCCCAAAAATAGGAGATTTTGGGGCCAGTTAAAATTTTTAAATGTAAACCCCTTTAGAGTGACCTCTCATTTTGAAGAATTTAAAAAAGCCGAATGAAGGAGTTTGGAGGTCTCTAACGTGTTTATATCCAAAATGCCAGCTTATCAAAATTTGAATACAACTCATTCTTGAAACCTGGCTTATAAGACTTGTGGAGTTTCAATTGCACCTTTGGTAACTTAAAACTGAAACGAATCTTCAAGAAATGCTATTAAATTAAGAAGTGGTCTCCTTTTGTACTTTTTAAAATTTTGAGTGTCCCACAAAAAGTGGGGATTTTGGGGGCAACTCAAACTTTTCTAATGTTAACTTCTTTGGAGTGACCCCTCACTTCAAAGAGCTTCTTAAAAAGCTCTTAATAAAATGAGCTTTTGCCTAAATGCTCATTTTAATGGGGAGCTTTTATTTTAATGGGGCTACACTCAATACCGGTAGAGGCTTAGGCAAACTAAAAATTTGGAGAGCCCCCAAAATCCCGAATTTTTGCAGGACGCTCAACATTTTAAATATTAACAAAAGAGACCACTTCTTAATTTAATAGGTACCATTTCTGCAACAGTCTTTAAGTCAACAAAGGTGAAATTGAAACCAAAAGTCTTAGATCCCAGGTTTCAAGAATGAGTTGTAGCAGCCATTTAGGATACAAACCTCATTTGGGGGACACTCAACATTTTTGATAACGTTAAAAGATATATTGCCTTGATTTAGCATCGTAAAAAAAAATTAAAGAGGGGGGACCGACTTTTTTTACACACTGTATTTAGACTATTATTACTATAAAAAATACCCTAATGAAGAAGGCTACTAAATGTATTTTATATAATAAATTTACCATCCTTAAAACTATTAGGAGTGGCCTCTTGTAATTTAAATTAGCATAGTTTCAATATTTACTTGCATGTATAGTCAGTAACAAGGCTACAAGATCGCGCCACTATCATCACAATCATCACACTCATCCTTCACTCATATTCAGGGTAACGTCCTCCATGAGGTACCTGTCTCACCAAAGTGATAAAGTGATAAAGTGATAAAAAGTTATAACATGTTTAGTAACTGAACTGCTGTTGGCATAGTAACTTTTTTTATTTAAATATGTTCCCATAGGAATACCATAATGAAATTTGGCACATGTGCTCTAATAAGAAGTACAAAGGACATATATTTTTTTCAATAACATCAAAAATTTGTATTTTTAGACTTAAAAAAAACTTATTTTGGATTTTTGAAAAAAATAATTACTAAGCCAATATAGTCAAGTGGCATATCAAATTGAAGCTCTTAAAATTCTAAAGAGAATGGTGAAAGTTTGAACTCTCTAGGTTGAATGGTTTTGGAGTTAGAGCTAATTAATGATTTCAAAACATGTCAAAAATCTGCCTTTTTCAATTTTCAAAAAAATTTAACTCAGAAATAATACGTAAAAAAAATCTGAAACTTGGTATTTTTCAATTTCTCTAATAGTATTACCTATAAAAAAGTATCATTAAATTTTGAGATATCAAGTTCCAGACCATTGGTTGATTTGATATGGAATGACCCCCAGAGAAAATTACTATGTTCAATTGAAATATTACACCTATTAAGTTGAACAATTAATGGTATCAACAATGAAATGTGATTCCAAATTAAGTTTGTCAATACCTAAAAACAATATTTTGTTATGGAACAAGTAAAATGGGTTAAATTTGAGCAAATTTGTGTTGCAGAGTAAAACTTTGCACGCACCCTCTGCCGTTTTACTGGTGAATCCCCACTCAAGGGTTAATACCTTTTGAAAGGATTTGGACAAAAGGTTCTAGGGCCTACCCTTTAGCTATCAGAAAAAAATGTTGCTATTTATATTATTTGCGCCGAGCAAGTTTAATAAAACCAGTCTTGCCCAACCAAACTATGGTTGATTTATACCTTTGAACTAAAGTTAGACAGACTTTAAGGTAAAAACATGGAGACTCAGCTTTCATCATTCTTGGAGGTAAATTTATCTCAGAGATCTGAAATAATCTTTGTGATCAAGATATAACCAGATTTTTTTAGACTTCTTTTTCTGTTCTTTTGTGTGTTTGGTAAGAGAATTCTCCCCCCCCCCCCCCCCCATGAGATCATCTTTAATTAGTGTTTGTAATATGTCGGTCCAATGTTGTCAGTCCACTTTGTACCTGGAGCATTGTATTACAAGATTTGGAGCTGTAGAGTTTTTGACAAACTAAAGTGAACTATCAGTTTTGGTTATGATGTAGCATCCACTCAGCTGTGATTTCTTTAATGTAAGGATAAATTAAATCATAGCAAGGGGGCTGTTTCTAAATGATGTTGGTGAATTAATAAAATTTACTTTGTATTTTGTAATACTAAGATTCCGTTTCTAAACCGTAAGGACACAATGGAGATGAATAGTAACTATTGATTAGTAATTAGTAGCTATTATTTGTGAAACGCGTTTAGAAACACCCCCAAGGGGTTAAATCCCACATTCAAAATCATAAGGTAGAACTTTGTCGCTAACAGAAGAAACAATATTATGATGTGTACTAAATGGCTGCAACTGTTTCCTGGTAATAAGTGTTTTCATCCTGTCTTGCGATATTAGGTAGTTATGCTATGGGGGCCAGCTTCCCTTCCTTAAATTAAATTAGTTATGAATCAATTTGCAACATAATTACCTTTACTCTTGTACTTTGGCTATCATTGTGTAACTTACTTAATTTAAATCTTCTTTGCAGTTTCTAACCGAATTGACAAAGTTATTTCAGAGCAGGCGGACAGGAGGTGCAGTAACAATTACAATGAAAAAATGTAAGTATTTGCAGGGCCTAATATCTGAATGAATTTTATGTCGTTTGAAGACTCATAATCATTTAAACTGCAATGGATTAAAACAGTTTATGGCTCCAAAGAAAGCCAATGATGAAACAATTGATTTAAGACCAGAATTAACTTTGTGTCGTTTTTAAAACTTGATATGTGACCAGCTAAGTGAAGAGGGACCTTAGCTTCCTAGTACAGCAAGTTTTAGAGGTTAGGGTAAAAATAACACATTTTCTGATTTTTATCTTGTGCAATATTACTGAGAGATATTCCAGCTGCGAATTTTTCTTTTGAGTGTTATGAATAAAAATATATACATCAAAATCATCAAAGGCCACTCAATAAAATTTTGGGTGAATTTTTAAAAAATTTTCAGCATGTGCTTTCCTTTCTTTTTATTATCGTGAAAATAGTTACTTTATTTATCTTGTGAGATGTTCTCGATTTTGCAAATGGTTTTGCGGCCACGATGAATAAGAAATTTAGCCTACCGGCTGTGATAAACCTTAGAAATTTTAAAGCCACTATACAACCAAGAGAGGCATAGATCTAAAGGTAAAAAGAGACTATTTGCCACCAAACAACCGAGATTTTTGCCACAAAACTACCAAGATTTACTGATGGTACATTAGATGAATAATTCGGGTTTGTTTTTTTAAACCATCCATAAATTCCATATTATTGTGGTGGGGCAGCCCCTTAACCCGTCCAAATTATACAATGACCTAATTTTATGACCATGAAAATTGTATGATTTTTATCTGTTAATCCTGTAAATTTACTGTCAGATTTATGCCAGCCAAAATGCTTTTGAGAATTTCTAAATATTATTGTTGTCTTATGTTTCTGCATATTTTTAGATGATGGCCGTACAAAGCCTACTCCAAGAGATGGCAAGCCTCCACCAGAACCCACAGAATATACTTGTCTTTTAAGGGCAAAGACAAAAAGTAAAAAACTGGCCACAATCGTAAGTTGTACTTTTTTATATTTTCCTCTCCAATTAATGTTTGCTGCACATTTTCAAATCACCGTACTCCACTGATTGGTCTCTTATAATCCTCGTGTAGCCATTACAAAGTTAAAGATTCAATTTTACAGTTCGCACACGAAAATCCTGACCAGCGCAAGAATTACTATGCATAGGCGGGTGGGGGAGGAGGGAAAGTCTACTCCCCTACTCAAGCCCCACCCCTTCACTGCTGCTAAGTAGCTGTAAATAAGTGAACTAGTTTTCAAAATAAAAGTAAAATTCTTGGTAGTAAAAATATATGCGGGGTTATTGTAGAGATTTTGTTTACATAAGTTTTAACTTTATCAATTAAGTTATTAAACTGATAATATACTTATTTATTTATTTGTTGAATTTAAAATACTTTAAACTCATAACAGTTTTGTTTTTTTAAGTTTTAATAAAAAAAAATATTTCCCCAGAAGAAAATTAATGTTTATTTTCCTAGCTCGATGACAGCTGTCTAGACGATTTTGTGACTTTCAGGTTTAAGAGTCACTACCAACTGGACAATAAAAATTTCAACAACAGTAAAAAAATCAACAAAAAACAAATTAATTATCATCCAATAGAAATCCAAAGAAGTACAAAAAAACACATTGCTGGAACCAATGACACATACATATTTAGGATTTGTGTATCTCGATCTAAACCTTCATTGTCCATCTTTCTTACACGTTTTTTTTTTAATGGCCAGGATTTTTCTCCAAGAACATAGCTGCATTTTTTATGTTCTTAAAAGTCAATTAATAAACCCTTTCTTATCATTAATGTGTCTTGTGCTGAATACTTTATCTTGACAGGTTCTTTTAAAATTAAAGTTAATTCAAACGCATGTTTCATTAACCCAGTCAAATTATGGCTATATAAATAAAAACCTCATATTCATGAAATAATGAGGTGGTCTGCTTGTGGTAATTTTATCCAGCTTTCAAACTCTTAAAAGGAGGGATACTCCAAGTGGGGTTTAGTGGTTAAATCACAGGTTTTTGGTCTTAGGGGCCCGTGTTCAAATCTGCCAGCCACCATTAGCTTTTTCGCTATGTGACAACGTCAAGACCCACTAGTCCCAGCCCAAAGTAACATGCAAAACGGTCTGGGCTAAACCTAGTGTCCTGGAATGAGAAAGGTGGGACAAAAAACTCTAAATAGTCAAGTTAGTATATACATTATACATATAGCATTTAATTGCTACTAATCTTATATATCTGATTCCAGGTACATTCGAGAGATGTAAATAAATTCCAGTTGGCTTACTGCAACCTCTTAAAAGGAAACTTTGATGGACTGAAAAAACTGAAAAAGAGTAAAGCAAAATCATCAAAGGCCACTCAATGATATTTTGAGTGAATATTTTTTTTTCAGAATGTGCTTTCCTTTCTTTTAATTATCAATCAATTTTTGTATTATAAAGGTTTTCATGAATTAAAGTTACTTTATGGATGGTTTTGTAAATTGGTTTTATTTTTGTGAATTAAAAATTGGACAGGGTCCCCCGTTCCAAGCGACAAAAACCTAGTTTTGAGTAATCAAGCGTTGAAAGTTGAAGTCTACAATTTACAGTTTTTTCAAGGTTAGAACTTATAACCATATATAGTTTTTTAATACCCTATTTATAACATCATACTGTAGCCTTATTTAAAATTTTTACTTGCCATTAAGCATTTTAAAACATTTTATGTGTTTTTTGTGGGTTATAATGTTCTAAGGTGGTACGCAGAGAGGGGGGGGGCAAAGGGGGGCCAATGTCCAGGGTCACAGGGGGCCTGGAGGCACACGGAATTAGTGAAAATGGGGGCCCAGAGTATCAAAAGAGCCAAAATAGGGGCCCGGAGTCCCACGAGGCCCAAAACGGGGGCTCAGAATCATATGCGATTAGTAAAAGAAAGGTCCTCAGTTTAGGGGCCCAGATTTCTCAGTTGCACAGGTGCCCGAAAATCCTGTCGGCGGCCCTGGTTCTAAGTGATCGGTGTTTGAAACGTTCTCTGATAAAAACGTTCTTCTGCTTTGAAAGAGAATATCAGGGAGTATAGGAATTCCAACACAAAAGAAAATAAAACTGAATATAAAATTATTTTATTGATATTAAAGTAAAAAATGTAATTTTGTTACATAACGTCATAGGTCATTTTGCTAAAAGTTATCCAAATGTGGTGCTTAAAACGTTATTCTACTTACTTCTTTTGGGGGAAGTTTTCCAGGCATTGGCTTCTTAGTTTTTGAAAAATAGGGTAATCCACCTTTTCTATACTCCTTCCTGGTCTTATCCTTCCACTTGACAATATTTACTTCGTGTGTTTTATTTTTATTTATGCGATTTTGGTCGCTGTGCGACAACACAATGACCTGCGGGAAGTCCATCTTTTGGCGAATAGAACATTATTGAAAGAAAGTGCAGTCCGTGCAGTCCCGCGAAGCACACAAACTTTGATGGACAAAATCAGGGCTGCCAACTCAAATATCTTAAAAACAAAATATATCACGGTGTAGCTAATGTCCTAGAGAACCTCTTTCACTGAATATCTCCGATATTTACATTTTGTCGCTGAGAACTTTTTACGGGGGACCCCTTCAATTGTATAGGCTACTCTTACAATCCTTAACGCTACACTTTGATCCTTTAACTTTTTTACATTATTTGGCAAAAAAGAGCCAATGTTGCCTATAAACAAATAAATAAAATAAAATAAATAAATCTTTATTTGTCATAAGGATACATTACATATCATCGACAAAGTCAGAATTACAGTGTAGAGAACCAAGTCAAAAGGCCTTAGTACTAAAAAAAGCCAAACCAAACACAGCCAAACACAACTACCCTTCTAGCCACACATAGGGATGTGCAAACTTCAAATAATGAAAAATGTTTATAAAACAACCTTATTGTCATTCGTCTAGTAAAATTTAGGGGACTGGGATCCAGAGTGTAATGTAGGGGGGGTCCATTCCACGGGGTTTGGGGGGCAGTCCATACTTTCATACAGAGGGGGATGTGGGGGCCATCCCCCAGAAATCTATAAGTATAAAAGATGATGTTGGTACTTTGAGTGTGGTACGATCCAAATTTTCTCTGGAACTATAGGTTGATGAAGATTTGAAGCCTGTATTTCAATTTTCGATTTAACTGCCTGACTCGTAATGCAATGATTGCTTGTTTCTTGTCAATTTTGACAATAAATACTGCATTACGAAAGACTCGTTAAACAAATTTACATGTTATTCTTTTTTTAACAATGTCTAATATTTAGTTTATAAGTCGTAGGTTTCAAAATGACATTTAATATGAGTGTAAACCATTAAAACCGATCTTTTACAATTTGCCATTGCAAAAACACCTAAGGTTATAGTAATCAACTGCTTAACATAGTTAGGCCTAGGTAGTTCTAATGACAAACAATGTAGCAATCAAATTTTATTATTTATACCTACAAAACTCAATAGTATAATAATACAAAACTGTTTCATTTTTTCTTTCCATTTAAAGGATAATAGTTTCATTCATAATGTACTGGCCATGATAAACCAAATGCTTCTTGAGTATTTGCTCTTTTTTTGTTGCTATTCAAAATACCTCATGTCTTCACAATCAGCTGATTGAATGACTGCAAAATAATACTTTTTCCTCCACCTACTAACTATAGTCGTCTTTTAGTCCCTAGAATAGAGTACTAAAGTACTAGTTTATACTCCGTGGGATTTACTTACTTACTTACTTCTTGTGGGATTACTTTTAGTCCCACAGGACTAAAAGTAATCTCATAAGAAATACATGGGAAGAAATCCGGCAACGCCGCAATGGACAGTGAGAAAATATGGCAACACTGTCGATTTTAATTTGTTTCTCTATGTTGAAGAGAGTGTCATAGCATCCTAGCGTCCGTTTCCGTTGTCTACAGGACAGCGTATCCATTTTGAGTTTGCTGTAGTTTAGGCTATATTCCTGCATATTTGTGAACAAATAAGTTAGGCCTAGAGTATTTTTAAAGAAGAGTGTGAATAAAATGTTAAAATTAAAGCCTAAATACATTGCATTATTCATTTGCATAGGCTATGTGATTGTAATGCAGTTTGTTGAAGCAAAGGATCATCTGAAGGTTAAGTTACAGTGTTTTACCTAGTTATTGTTAATGGTGTAGGTGGAGGAAAAATGTTGTGTGCATCACAGGACTAAAGTACTTTTTCTCCCTCGGGAAATTGTCGCCATCGGGCGACAACAGTCAGGGAGAAAAGTTGCACTTTAGTCCCTAGATGCACAAATAACTATTGCAAAGGTTTGGAAGTGTGGATTTTTTTAAATTTAAGAAAGCAAGATAATGTAAAAGTAAATAATACCTGCAAATATAGAAATGTTGAGCTTTTATTTGGTACAAACTGCATGAAAATTGTTCAAGTGGAAATCTCAGTCGAACTATCCAACGAAGTTTATTTAAGAAAGAAGAACTATTTAAGAGAAGTTTATTTTCTATTTTTGACCCAATTAACATGAATATTTTCAAAATACAAATAAAACCTGCACATATAGGGCCGACAACTTTTGTTTGTATGTAAATCGGTCCAGTAGTACGGCCAGGCTTGCTGTCATAAGCTTCAAATTTCTTCCCCTATGTTAAATCTCCATAAGAAAAGTTTATTTTCCATTTTTGACCCAGTTAACACAAATATTTTCAAAATTCAAATAAAACCTGCGCATATGGGGCCGATAACCTTCGTTTTGGTTAACCCGCATGTAAATCGGTCCAGTAGATCGGCCAGGGTCGTTTTCATTAATTTTACAAAACTTTTTAATATATAAGAAGATATAAGATGAAGAAATTGAATAAAATTAAACTTAATGTAAAAAGGTTTAATCTAAGTAGAAAATTCTTAAAGTGGGCAAAATTGTAAACATTATATAGGCCTAACTTATACGATTGCCATGAAAGTAAAAAAAATACTGTAAACAAATGCAACGGCAGTTCGGAGAAAATGTAAACAACACCATGCGTGACAAACGATGTTTTCAATGTGACTTGTATAAAATAAAAAGTTTTGATGAGATGATTAGTTCATGCTTTTTGGACAGCTAAGGTGACTCCTACTTTACAAAAATGTTGTTTCATTGGGGAAAAATTAGGATTTAGTGGATCATCCATTGCTTTGACCACTTACATTCAATTTAACATTTATGTTTGGTAATTGGTTACAAAAGTCTTCAGTGTTGGATGCTTATGTTAGTGTTCAGATAATATCAGATTAGTGTTTGATGATTTTCCAGCTTCAGCAACACAGTCAGCTCCTTTGGGCCCCAGCACATAAGGTTTTTCATCACTTGTCCTCAAATAGAATGTACCTCTTGCCCTGTAACAAATATTTGTGAAGTACTGTAATTAATCTATACTTAAAAAACACTCATGAGTCATGGGAAGTGTCAAATTTTCTTATGCCAATTCATTTTCCAGACTTAAAGCTCAATGATCAATGTTTGCTTGGTCCAAAATTTAACGTTCAAACAGCTAAACAATTTTCTCAGGATAAGTCTGTGAATATTCAAATTTGATTGTAGATAAAAAATACTGCAATAAAAAAACCCAAAGAAAGTATTGTTTTGTCTACATTTTTGAATTTGAGTTGTTAGTGGATATATTTGTCTTAGTGTTTCCCGAATCCAAAAAAATGGTTTTCGGAGTGGTGCCTGTCCGCCCGTGTGTGTGTGTTTGTACAACAAATACCCCCATTGCAGCAGACCTGCATACTCAACGAATTTCAAATGCAAAAGAGCATATTTCAGTCCAACATAGCGAGATTTGACATGAAGTGAGATATATAATTTTACTTATTCCCCATAGGGATAACATTGGGACAACGTACTGTGTTTACCACTAGCAATATCTCGGTAACCAATAGTCACAGAGCATCAATTCAAGATACTAAATTATTTGTTTTTTTTAAGCTGAATTCATTAGTATAAACCAAAATTACATTATTTTATTTTTTATATGCAAAAAATCCAAAAAACCCCATTTTGGAGGGGTTTACATGTCTGTGCCAAATTTCATTCAGGTTGGTCCATTGTTACGCGAGTTATGCCTAAAGACACACACACACACACACACACACACACGTATATATATATATATATATATATATATATATATTTGATGGATAATTAAAACCACGAGTACCCTTTTTTTAATTTTTATTTCACGACACGTGTTTTGACTTTGAAGTCATTTTCACAGTGACACATTTTAAAAGTCGAAACACGAGTCGTGAAATAAAAATAAATACCCCCTTTGCAGCAAATCTGCATACTCAGCGAATTTCAAGTGCAAAACAACATACTTCAATCCAACACAGCGAAATTTGACATTTTTTGGTAAGCTCCATAAGACTAACATGGGGAATAAGTATGCAGGTTTGCTGCTACTGGTATATTAAAACTGGGTGGTTGTAATTCATTATTTAGTAGATCTGAACTAGAAGAAGCTATTTACCAAGTTTTATCAAGATTTGTTGAGAAGTAACCGAGATATAGAAACATCTATATACTTAATACAACAAGGGTTTTTTCTGTTAGATCCCTTTTTCAGGCGTCCTACTGAAGCGATTTTTACGATTGAGGTTTCATTTTAAAGCTTATAATGTAGCGCACCTGCGACAGATAGTTAAAATAGGCATTTATTTTTCGGCTTTGACCCCCAAGGCTTTAATTTATTTATAGAGGGCGCTTTCAACGCTTCAGTGCTGACCAACTTGCGTTATAACGGTTTTAAAATGTGACTGTAATTTAACAGCCAACACCCTTGAGACTAATTAATTAAACCCCTCTTGAGACGAATTTGGTAATTTTTGGCCTTGTTACCTTGAGAAAAATTCTAACCAGTCACATTGTAAACAAAAAAAAATTTAATGCTAATGTAAACAAACACCAATGCAGGTTAGAAAAATGAATTTGGGCCACTTTCATTGACAATTTTAGCCAAATTGAGGCAGGTAAATAATTTTTATGGTGAAGATCCATGATCGTTAGATTATAAATATATTGTAAACTAAACCCTGAAACATAAAGTGGAAGAGGGCATAGAGAAAAACGACTCGATGTAATTAAGGAAAATATGCTTAACCTTCGGCAAGAACATCGACCTCCTGAGAGAAAAAGACTAATTGAACACCAGAGAAAATATTAAAATGAGCAATTTGCACATGGGCTTCCCAGAAAAACTTCCGTTATCCTACTGTGGTGCGAGAAGACAACCAAAATAAAAAATAGTGCAAGGGCGATAAATAAAAATTGTATTTGTTTTGTTCAGTCAGGCCTTTGTTTACTTAGGTGAGGTGTTTAAATTTCAATTGAAAAGGTTAATTTGGTTAATAAAGAGGTGAGTATGAAGCCATACAATTTATTTTAACTGTAGGCGAGTTTCCCACAAAACATAAATAATATAAAAATGTGCAATTTGCGCATGGGGCCCTAGTATATTTAATTTCGTAAGGCGATTCTTTGCATCAAAATTGTGGGTGCCTGGCAAGACAGACGTAGAAAGATGGGAGAGGGCTCAAATTAAAGGTCTCTATTTCGTGATGGCGGAAAAATAATGAAATTGCTTGAAATTCATCAGAAAACGAGGAATAATGTAAAATATCTGCCATTTGAAAAACATTGGGATCTTAAAACTTCTGCTTTGTTTACATTACTATTTAATTATTTGCCAGAGCATAAATTTATTTTCTTTAAATTTTATTTGTTCAATTTTTGTTAGTACTCTTTAAAATAAAACTAAGTTACTTTCATTTTTAAGTTTTATGTTGTTTAATTTTTATTTTATTTGAATTATAATTGGGTAAACAAATCAAACATCGAATACAAAGAAACATGTTTAAACAATTAGAATAGTAATCTGCTTACTGTTCATTGACTGGGAAGGATACAACCAAAAGGGGTCTATCAGATGAGCATTGACATTGAGAAAACTCCTCCCAGCTGTCACATTGCCTTGCTACCATATTGCCTTGTGCTATAATGCCGTATTCAAAGACTCTTGGTGCCCGGGAATGGCTACAAAACGCAGTTGCTGCAACAGAAGTGTAGTCTACTAATATGGTGTATTTTCTTGAATTTACACAATTTGGATGATAAGTAAATACCCCTTTAGATTGCATTACAAAAAATATTTCCTCCACCTGCTACATTTAGACTCTCTTTACTCCCTTTAATAAGTGAGTAAAATAATACTTTGTTTCCCAATGGGATTAAAGTTATTACTTTGTGTTGCCCTGGGAGACAAAGTAACCTCATAAGAATAACATTGAAAAGAATAATTATAAAATAAATAAAGCACCTTCAAATGCAGATATGCAAATATTGAAGTTCAAAAATTGCAGGGGCTTCAGCTGATTCAGTCGTAGGATACAAGAATAATGTTGATTACTATCAGCTGAAAGAACAGCTAGTATTAGAAGTGGGTGAGAATGTTGCAGCTATCTGCTAATCGCTGGGAGCATGAAAGGTTGCAGGTAATTGGATGCAGCCATTAATTATAGAACGAAAATGAAAAATATATTGCTCGTTAATCATTAAGTTAATTAAATAGATTTTTATGGATGGGTTTTTAATACTTAAGGAGGGGGGGAAATGTTGTGTGTATTTCAGAAAAGTACATTGTTAAAAATATTTTTCACTTGTGAGACAATGTTGTATTTGACTCCCTTATCACGCAAATAACTATTAACTCTTGACAAGTGCACATATTTTTAGACATGGGTGGATTTGATCAAAATAGCATTCTAGGGCCCATTTAGACAACAAATAAAATTAGTATGTTTTTTGTGATTCGATGGATAGTTTTATTAATATTATTTGTTTTGATTCCTCATGAAATCTGTCAAGTTTTATAATAAAAAGTGATAAGGTTTTACAAATAACAAAGTGCAGATCTTAAGTTTGTATTGCCAAAGATTGGGGCTTGATTTCCATTTAATTAATAACTTAAAAACTGAGATCTTTTTTAACACTGGAATAACCTGCCCGATATGTCAAAACTTATCCAATTTAATTCAGAAAAGAGCATAATGAAAACCTGTTATCATTGTTCTTCCTGCTGTAATAACTTATTTTTCATAAATAATATATGCATATCCTTGAGGTAGGGACACCTTACCAAATCAGATGTATATTCACCTTTTTAGTCCTTACTCCTTGTACAGTACATTAGATAGGGATCAATCAAATATAAGACAATGAGGCAATGTATTAAAATAAATTTTAATAGAGACATCTTTTGGACAAACCCAATAAGTTCACCCCTATAAAACAAAGATGCAAAATGTTACTTATCAGTATACATTCCTTACTTCTTTTAAGAGATTTTGGATTATTCGCACAAGTGGTTCGATAATTTTGAAGTTAGATGTGGTATTATTGATTGCTTTATAACATATGGTGCTGAATCCTCCTCTAAACTTCAGGGGCAAAATAAAATAAAATAATTTTTGGTGTCTCTAATTAAATAAAATATGTTTCACTGAAAAATTAGGAGGTATACAGTCATGCCTCCCATCGGAGAGCCGACACTTCACACCTTACCAAGCAAAATATTTTTATATTGGTATGCCCAGTAACATGCTAGCCTTCTAGCCGGCCTCATGAAAGATGACTTTTTTTACACTCAGTTGTCCTGTCAAATTTGTACTAGCTAAAAATTTAAGCGGGTAATTTTTTTTACTTATTTATCAAAAATAGCAAATTGTCAAGATAGATAAAATAAAAAATAAATTTTAAGTTGTGATTTATTTTAAAACAAAATTACTCAAGATACGTTTACAGTACACCTCGGCTTATCCGGACCTCACATTATCCGGATCCCGAATTATCCGGACCACTCCGTCCGAGAAATTGAAAAATTAAAATCACGGCAAAAACGTGATTTTAGCGAGTTTACGATTGAAATTTGCCTTCTAAAATGAAATTTCCAATGAAATACATTACCGTACACATTTGGAAATTCAATAGTTGAAGGAGTCACATTGCCTAAGCAGTAGTAAATGAACGTACAGTAAACTCCCGATTATCCGCGGAATTGGGTGGCGCGACTACCGCGGATAGCGAAAATCTCGGATAATCCGCAAGTGTTGAAAATGGGAGAGAATAAAAGAGAAAAACAATTTCAACATTAAAAATCAATTTATTTATTACAGTCAGGGGCGAACCCAGATTTGATTTCGGGAGGGGGATATCCTATAACATCGCAGTAGGCGAGTATCGCGTCACAATAGACGAATATGGATGTCGCGGTAAACGAATATCGTCGTCGTGGTAGACAAATATCATTGTCGCAGTAGACACATATTGTTGTCACGTCGCAATAGACGAAAATCGTCGTCGTGGTAGAAGGATATCGTTGTCACGGTAGACGAGTATCGTCGCCGCGGTAGAAAAAATATCGTTGTCGGGTTATACGATTATGGACGTCGCGGTAAGCAAAGTTCGTCGATGCGCTAGACGAATATCGTCGTTGTGGTAGATGCCACGGTAGACGAGTATCATTGTCGCAATAGATTAATATTGCTGCCACGTTGCAGTTGACAAAAATTGTCGTCGCGTCGCGGTAGACGAAAATCGACATCGCGTCGCGGTAGACAAAGATTGTCTTTGCGTCGCGGTAAACGAAAATCGTCTTCTCGTTACGGTAGACGAAGAAAGCCTGCGCACGTTTTGTACACAAAAAACTTGTCAGTTCAGTCTATTTTTTTATAAATAGTATGTTCTCGCTTTTCGTAGCACGCGCGGATAATCCGCACCGCGGATAATCGGGAGTTTACTGTATTTTTCTGGTTTGCTATTTGGGGCGCTAGCAGTAAATAACAAAGGCATAGTGCACGGCAATATTGAGAATAATTTATTGCTGTGACTTAATGTGTCACGATAATTTTTTTTTAAGAAGAGTTAATGAATTAATTAAGTTTCGAGTTACTTGAAGTTTTGTCGTGATTATTCCAAGTTAGATATATTTTGAAAAATTTCAAACCTAAACCGTGAGTACGGTAAAAGTTAACACTATATTCGTACGACTAATAATGAAGTTTAGTTCTTAAATTTGTTTCGAAATTAATCCTCCGGAAAATTTGAAAGACTAACATGTTGCAACTGCCTTGATACGCCGTTTGCATTATCAATTTTGCAGGGGCTAAGGTACGCGATCGCTATTTAGGCGATATTGTAATGACTTCAGATTTTTTGTCATCCGGATCGGTGTTCCGCCACATTAATCCGGATAATCCGAGGTGTACTGTTCTAAGTATCACTAAGTTGTGATGTTCAAAATTCCTTTAACAGCTGACTCCTTATATAATTAATATAGGAAATGAGCTGTTTAAGTAACTTCAAACATCACAATTTCATGACGCCTTTAATAAACATTAAACTATTTTGACATAAATACCAAATACCAATTGAAACAACTTGTTCACAACCCGGTTGAACATTTCCGTTGTTGAGGACAACATCCACAGTACCAACACGCATCTGAGTGTTCAAGAATGCGCAAGAGTGAATTGCATGCACAAACATTGCATCATCCCTGGAGACAGTCTTGAAGTACTGGTTATCTTTGCTCTTGTACTGAAATGCATCTAGACCTATAACAATTTTTCATCACAGTTTTCAATTTTTTAACCAAAAGCAAGGAAATAAATTTAAGAGAATCTTAAACCCCCTGAACCCTGATTGGCATGGAGTTCAACAACTATGTATATCAGTTAGGGAATTTTTTATTTTTTAAAACTTCATCAGTAATTATAATCAGAATCATATAACAATATGTAATGGTTTTTCTGCTCTCCTGAAAAATCAACCAATTTGGAGATAGTCGGGTTTGAAACTAGAGCTTTCATATCAAGTACCTTGTGCCTATCCTTAGATAAAAAAAGGCATTGATTGAAAAAAACTGATATTACACTGATCAGCCCCCACAAATACTGAAATGATTTTAATGGAAACTCCAATTGGACTTCACTTAATATGCCAATTTTATGTTTAATGCTTGTGACTCAATTGACTCCTTTTTATCAGCATGAAGTAATATTCAGTCCTCAATTGTGTGTGTGTTTGCTTGCTTGTTTGCACAATTCTCAAAAACATCTCCTAGGAGTTCCATCAAAGTCTGGAAATAAGTAATTTATGACTCAAAAAAGTGTTCTATGAACATTAATCGGCCAGAGTAAATCTATTAAAGTAAAGGATGTATGCCACTAGTGCAACTTGTTTCGTAAAACACAAAATCGTCTGAAACATTTCTGCAAGTTACCGTGAAGCAATGTATTTTAACCCTAGAAAGGCCAAATGGTGAGATTCTGTGGGGCCAGGCAGTTTTTGCCTTCCGTGCAGCATTTTATGTTAACTGCTATAAAATACCTAATTTTTACCAAAACATATAACATTATATACCATTAGATTTGGGACATTCTGTAGAATCTAAATATACTAACAAACTCTGAACCTTTGTTACAACAAAAATGGTACATGCCAAAAACCAAAAAACAAACATTTCCTAAAAACTAAATTTCAAAAGTAAGGCCTTCCAAAAAATAGAAAAAAATTTGTTTACGAAAATCCAAGATATACAAGTTGTTTGAAATTTATTTCCTTACACAAAAACACAAGAATATTTGAAACAACTATAAACGATTTTGAGTTATAGCGTGAAATGTGAAACTCTACATTTTGTTTGAATTTTGCATGCTTATATACTTTTTAGGCCTACACATAGTAAAGACCTAAAACATAATAAAAACACATATATTATGATAGAGCAGTAAACATAGAATAAGAAAAAATAAATATCCGTATTTATACTTTTTCCGTTAATATAGTATTTCAGTTTGAAAATAAGTTTTGTTTTTACTTACGGGATATTACACAAAAACCTAACAACTTCTAACACACGTAAAAAAATAATTATTGGTTGTATAAAATTACAAGATATACAAAATGTGTGAAATTTTGTACCAAATCAGAAAATATATAGTTTATCTGAAATAAAACAACTTATAAGGGTTATAAGTGGTAAAATATAAAAAGAGAGAACATTTTTTTTATTTACCGCTCTGTTATGCTCTGATAGGCTATCAGAGCAAGATTTCCCTCAAAACACTCTCACTTTCTTGATTTTATGGAATTAGCCTTTTATCATACCAAATGAGTCAATGGGAAAAATGTAGGAAATAATAATATTTTTTAGTAGGTAAACTAACGTCAATGTATGTTTATAAACAATTTTATTTTGCCTATCTTTCTCACAACTCACAAAAAAACCTGGAGTCGAAGTTTTCTTCCATTATTCATCACTGATTTACACATAAATACCTTCTAATATCACTATAATAACAATATTTATTCACTAAAGCAGTCACAACTAACAAAAACAAACTTATAACCGACAGCTGTTCACCACAACAAAGAATCATCTGGCTGCAACGCGATAGGCCTACAACACACAGGTGCTCTGACGAATTGCGACATTCCATAACTTTGACCGACTGCAAAAACCAAAATATCACTCCAGAAAACTTACAATTATACTTAGATCGGTAGAGGATTTCTTCCTCTTCATTTCTTTATTTTTCTTTGTTTTCAATTCCATCTACAAGCAGAATAATAAATACTTATCCAAACGACTAAAAAAGTTGTTTGGCCCTACAGAAAACTCTTACTGACTTAGTTTACCGTGTCTTTGTAAAAAAATCACAGCTGGTAAACTAATGACGCTAGACTAAAATTTTTAACAGACGAAGTGTAGAGAAAGAAAGAATGAATTGAGTGATACCACCCTCTAGCTTCTACGACGAAAAATAAAGCTTCCACGAATTTTACAAAATGGCCCATTTTGCCTCCACTGCTCGCTCGGCAGTGCCGCGGAACGGAAAGCTCAAATTTTCAATATACATATTGAAATTATTTGAAAGTATTTGATTACTTTATATGTATTGTAAACAAATAAAGTAGGTAATCATAACATAAAGAAGTTATACCTAAAGAGTGGCAAGAAGCTTTAATAGTGCTCATCCACAAAAAAGGGGACAAACAAGAATGTAATAACTATAGAGAAATTTCACTTTTAAATGTTACATATAAGATTCTGTCCAAAGTTATTATGCAAAGAAGACTTGAAGTATATACAGATTCGTTTATCGGTGAACAGCAGGATGGATTCATCAAAGGCAGGTCCACTATAGATCAGATTTTCATACTCAAAGAATGCTTAGCTAAGTACTGGGAGTTTAACAGGGATTGCTCAGAGGATAAAGAGTTTAAAGGATCTACCTTTACTTTACAACGTCTCAAATTCTCGTTGTAAAGTAAAGGTAGATGGAGAAACTACACCTGAATTTAATGTGAATACGGGGTGCGTCAGGGGGATGGACTATCCCCCCTCCTGTTCAATATTGCTCTAGAGGAAGCTCTAGGGGAGAGCAGTAAAAAATTCACCCTTAGGACTAAACCTAGGGACAAATATTAATATATTGGCTTTTGCGGATGACGTAGTACTGATGGCAGAAAAGGAAGAGGATCTAAGGACATTGACAGAGAAACTAATATATGAAACTGAATATGTGGGACTAAAAATAAACTATGTGAAGACAAAATTTATGAGAGTAGCAAGGGGAGAAGCGGGAAATAATGCAGAATTTCTCAAAATCAACAGCCATGAATTCCAAAGAGTCACTAATTTTAGATATCTAGGCGTTGTACTATCAGATAGAAATTCGGAAGACATGGAAATTCAGAACAGGATAAATGCAGCAAATAAGAGTTGGTATGCATGTGGAAAACTAATAAAATCAAAGCTTTTATCAAGGAAAACAAAAATTTGAATTCACAAAACAATAGCATAGCCGCCTTTAAAGAAGGCCGCGGCGTTCGAACTGGCAACGCTGCAATCAAAAGGCATAGTGGAGTCACTCCGCCGTGAGTGCCTGGCGCTGCGAGGGCCACCGCAATACCTTTTCCATCAGACAGCGACAGTGGTCGTTCATTAATTAACTCTTGAGCTGAATACTTTTTTATGCTAGAAAGTATATATATAGTGGCTATTGGGAATATTTAATAAAAAGCCTAATTTTACACAAAAGATTAAAATATATTTGTTAAATGAATTACAAATCAAAACACTTAACGTTTATTAAAACGGACTAAAGTTAAGCGATGAAATGAATACAAATATAGCCTAAGAGAGTATTTTCAATTTTCTGTCATTTTTATGCACAACTACATTTTCTGTCTTTCAAATGAGTTCGGGTACACAGTTTTAAACGTCAAATTAGGTGATGACTTTACTAACATATTAGTCTCTTTTCTGTAAAGATCTCTGATATTCATGAATAAGGCTTTGGTTACATCCTCAAATTCAAAACTTAGCTCATTAGCATGGGAATTATTTAAATCTCCACTTAAAAATGTATCTACGTTTTCCCATACAGGTATGAAAAATGACTAAGAAAAATTGGTCAAATTCAGCCAGTTATTTCTAATATTCTTAAAAATATGCACAGTGTCATACATTACGAAAGTTTTGTTTTTACTTTTGTTAGCATAAAAGTAGTAATTGCTCTCATATGTTTTGGTTAGTTCGTTAAAAACTATACGATTGATGCTGTTGTTATCACAAATTTCACTTAAAATAGTAAGACCACAATCTGTAAATGAAAATGACCAATCCTTTGGAAATGAAAATATGGAAATACAACCCTCATTTTTTATCGCAGACTTATAATTTGACTTGCAACCAGGCACTACACAAGAACTAGGCATATGGCTAAGAATTTGGAAGTGTTTATTCTTAAAAACTGGTTAAAATAGCAATCCAACGAGCGAGCAACGCGCATCCGCCATGATATCATATGGGCCGGCTGACGCTTCGCGACTCCTCTCGCGGCGTTGCCAATTCTACCACGCCTCGGCCTTCTTCAAAGGCGGCTATGACAATAGTAAGACCAGTACTTTTATATGGAGGGGAAAATTGGATCCTGAGCAAGAACACGGAAAAGAAGATTATAACCTTTGAAAACAAAATCCTAAGAACTATATATGGTCCAGTGTGCGAAGATGGAGTATGGAGAATCCGCCACAACTGAGAGTTAAGAGAATTGTTCCGAGATCCCGATATTGTAGGAGAGGTCAAAAGTAGAAGACTAAGGTGGGTTGGCCATATCCTGAGGAGAAATGAGGAGAGCTTATTGAGGATGGTGCTGAGGGGAGATCCGAGGGGAAGGGGACCAGTAGGAAGACCAAAGGCCAGGTGGTGGGATCAAGTCCGGTTCGATATGGAAAAAATGAGACTTATAGAGAAAGATTCGAGGGACCGAGAGAATTGGCGACAACATGTTGGCGAGGCCAAGTACCAGCTTGGGTACAAGTGGCCACGGCAGTAAGCAGTAAGTAATCATAACAGCTGTTTGCAAACTACAGCCATCTAGGGGAAATACAGTGTGTGGGATAAAGGTTGTGTGGAGTAGTAAACAAGTTTTTTATCTATCAAATAATTTTATGACACTGAAATATTTTATAAGCTCTGGCCTTGAAAAGATCAGGTAAAAAGGAAGGGAATAGACAGCTAGCTTACCTGATAGGAGACGTTTTGAAATAATTGTGCAAACAAGCAAGCAAACACACACACGCAAGGACGCAAGATAACATTGCTCATATAAGAGAATAGGATTTCGGGGCAAGACTCCAGACCTTCTACTTGTTGCTTGTATTTCATATCCCAAAACTCCCGGAAAGAGATATTTGTTTGCTTGAAAAAAATCGAAGTGCTTGGAGCCCTAAGACTGTATTTCCATTTCTTTATATTTTGTTATGAAAAATTATCCTAAAAAATTATTTAGAGAAAGTTTGATGCCAAGTTTTGAGTAAGTTTAGAGTAAAATAAAATATTTTGATCAAACTTGCAACATAGTTTAAAACTATGATGCACACTGATGAGAATAATATGAAAATGATCTTACTAATCAACGTGTGTATGAGTTGCCTGGTCTTGTGCCGTATCTCCCTAGCAATGTAAGCACCAAGAACTGCGGACGCACTGAAGCCAATGATGCTAATCTGGTGCGGTTTCAATTTTCCAAGAGCAATCCCATCAAGAAGAAACGTGGCAAAGGCTTCTGCCAATGGCTAAAAATTAAAGACTTTTTTATACAATTAACTAGCAGTACCCATGGCTTCACTCAGGATAATAATTCAACACATGTTATTCTTCTTCTTGTAAAAACTCATTTCTGAAAACATGTTAAATACACTTTCGTGCATCAGAAAGATGTTTTTAGGCTTCTCTAAGCATGCAGGACTGCTTCTACAAGAGTATTTCTATTCCTGCCCAAGGGCCTCTCTATATTATACACGGGAGCAGACTAAGCCCCCAGGGTGTCGCTGCCGCAAGGGCCGTTTTGCTTATGTCGGCCCTGTAATGAAAGAGAGGTCTCATCTGTAATGAAGAGAGGTCTTTTAAGTATCTCTAGTCAGTGATTTATTTTATGTTCTATTCCTGACAGCTGGATGAGATTCTACTGCATTTCTTGCTTTTTACATCTGTTAAGATATAAACATTTCATCAATAAATATTCTGCCATAAGGATAAAATGGGATCTTTAATCGGGACCGTAGCAGAGTCCAAGGGTCAGATCAATATGAAAACCACTTAGTTGTCCTATTTTATTCCTAAAGATTCAGAGTACAACATTTTAACTTTTGAGGTACATGGGAAGTAGGAGAATTAGTGATAAGTTAGTGAGGACTTTACCTTTTTAGGTATAGACTAGCAGTTGCCCATGGCCTCGCTCACGATAAAAATTACAACTGATCTTACTTTTGTCAAATTGGAGTATCCACAGCTGTTTATATTTCAATATTTGAATGTTTATATTCCTCAAAAATGTAAACATTGAAACTGAGGAAGTTCACAGGGCGTAGCCCGAGGGGATTTTAAGGAAGTGTATAGGCCTAGTGTTTCCCAGGATCAAGATCTACCTCTGTGTAAAATTTCAACCCAGTCGAATCAGTATTTTTCACGTTCACTTGCCACATACATGCAAAAACCACCTCTTCTTTATAATAGTAGAGATATAGATTATTAAGATTTAATCAAATTTGTTATTTTACTTGTTTTAGTGAAGATGTGACCTTGTAATGTTATAAAGTGATCAACTGATGTACCGTAAGAGCATGTATTCAATTAAAATATTTCAATCATAGCTGCCGCTTTAGTTACTTTTGCAGTTTTTGTCACTTTATACAGTAACAAAAATGAATTACTGGTCTAGAAGATTAGTTTTCGGATCGTTCATGGGATGGTTCCAGACTATTTCTTGTAAATATGAGTTTACTGCCTAATGAATGGTCTCTCATCATAAAAAAAATCATATTACCTTTTGATATATTAATCCTAAATATATCACAATCACAATGAAATTATTTTAAGCGCCTCAATAAAAAGAAATAAGCCTTTTGATTAGTCGAAGCAGTACAGTATTTAAGAAGTTGTCCTCCTTCATGGTGAATATCATAGCTTATGATATTCACCATGAAATAGGTCACAGTACATTTTAACAGACTTAAAATTGTTAAGTAATGTTGTCACATATTGTGTTTCTACCACACAATATGTCACAGCACAGGGATCTGTCCTGGGGCCTCCTGTTTTTAGGCATGGTGAATGACCTAGGCTCTAGTGTGCCTGCCACTGCCGTTCTCTATGCCGATCGACCACTCTAATTAATGTTCATGAAAACTATAGACAGGTATTGGCTGAAGCAAAAACTAGCAAAAGTGTTGCTGAAATGTGACTGTCTACAAACCAATTGGTCTTAAATAGGGAGAAAACCTCCACAGTTATTTTGGGAGTTGGGGAACCTCCAGTGAGAGTTGGGGAACAGTTTAACGCCCAGGATCCTAACCCAAGGTTCTTGGGCGTCACTCTAGACCCAAACTTCATTGCTATCATTCATTGCTATATCTCATTGTAATTGGCCTTTAGAAAAAATTAAATTGTAGTGTCTTTGATTTGAGGAGGCTCAGTGGGTCATTGGATTGTGAAGACGTTAGGCAGGCACACTTTAGCCTGTTTCAGTTTCTTTTGAGCTATGGGCTGGTGGTGTGGGGCTGCTCTCCCCACTGCACACTGATGAAGTTCTCAAAATCCAAAAAAGATCCCTTGGATTATAGCGGGTGCTGATAAGTTTGATCATTGCAGGCCTATATTTAAGGACCTTAAAATACTTTCAGTTGTTCGTTCATACATTTATCATTGCTTGAAGTACGGTACATTCGAACAAATTGGCAACGAGTCGGTGTTTGGGGAGTAGTCCACACATACGACACTTGCTCTAGGAACATGATAAATGTGCCTTAGGAGTAGATTGTTTAAAACTGACTCATTCATAAATGTTGAATGAAGTATTATTTATAATGAGTTGTCTAGTGAAGTGTGTGAACTTAATGAAAAAGCTTTAAAAAAGACTGTTTTTTCTTTTTTAACAAATAACCGTTTTTATAATATTAAGGAGTTTGTGAACCGCAGGTGGTCACCAAGACAATTTGATTTGCAGCCTGTTTGTTTTATATATTTGTCTGTGATGAGCAAATGTATTTGTAAAAAATATTTGTATGGCTAATATAAAGAGAGTTCTTATCTAAATTAGTTTAGGGTAATCAGAAATTATGATATTTGGATGTGAAGCAAAAAATCATTAAGTATGTAGAACTATAAGATTTAAACACAGATAATAAAAATACATTACGTACTACTGAAAATGAAAGCAATATACTGGAATACACACACATCCTTGCTTTCCTGCCCTCCTGTGCTTCCCACTATTGCTCCGAAAACCAATTTATGTACTGTAGTGGAATTAACAGAATCAGTCAATATACAGTGTATCTGGATTTGTTGGTTTACCTTGACAGAGGGGAGTGCACCAAAAGCAGTCTGCCAACAGGAATATGTAACCTCAGTGTTGGCTGGAACGGAATGTATTGCAAACACATTGTAGTGCTTCTGGAGGTTTCTTAATGCAAATGCTGCAACAAAAATGACAAATTACACCAGTAATGACCAGAACCTGGACTGTAAAATGGCTAGAACCTGGACAGTAATGGCCATAACCTTGACAGCAGTGGCCAGAACCTGGACAGTGTTATCCAGAACCTGGTCAGTACTAGTAATTATGGCCAGGATCTTGGCTTGGTCTGGCAGCTACTGCCCAGATTCTCACGGACACCACCCAGGTTCTGGCTAGTAACCCCAGGTCCTGACCAGCACAACCCAGGTTCCGACCAGTACTACCCAGGTTTTGACCAGTAGTACCCAGGTTCTGACCAGTAGTATCCAGGTTTTGACCAGTAGTACCCAGGTTTTGACCAGTAGTACCCAGGTTCTGACCAGTACTACCAAGGTTCTGAACTGTGCTATGACCAGTGATATCCAGGTTCTGACCAGTATTACCCAGGTTCTGACCAGTACTGCCTAGGTTCTGACCAGTACTTCCCAGGTTCCGACCAGTAGCACCCAGGTTTTACCAGTAGTGCCCAGATTCTGAGCAGTACTATCCAGGTCCTAACCAGTACTATCAAGGTTCTGACCAGTAATATCAAGGTTCTGGCCAGTAATACCCAGATTATGACCAGTACTACCCAGGTTCTGGACAATACTGATCAGAACCTGTCCGGTGCAGGTTAAATGTCACAAAACAGCATCAGAAATTTTAAAGCATGAATTTCAAATTATGTTTTTTAAATTATTGGGGGGAGTGGGAGAGCAATTAATATACTTTCCATTCAGCAGCAACAGGCTGTCCCTTTAAAGGCTGACAAACGTATTAGAAATTCCAAAATCTCCAAAAATTCCAAAGACCAAGGGTCAATATCTAGCTGACAATCAACGAACCTTTAGAACCAGATATACAGTATAAACAATAAAAAAACTAAATGATTCATTCAATTGGAAATGAAATCGATAGACAAAAAACAAAATCCTGAGGTCAATGTTTCGTGGAACCTGTTGAACTGTGAGTAATTGCTGGTTTCCATTCGTTTTTTAGAGGGAATGCCTGTTGCTGGCAAATAATAAATGTAATTTCACTCCATCTCCTACTAAGAGCCACTTCCAATGCTGTTTATAAGTGGCTCTTAACGATTCCTCACATGGATTTTTTCCGTCTGTAATATAATTTCCTGCATATGTATATCTTTTCCTGTTTTTATTGTTGCATTGCTTATATTTTTGTTATAACGGCTAATTATGTTTTTTTTTTCTTGTAATGTAATTTTTAGTATTCTTTTGTTGTATTCTACTTCCCACTCGCCACTGTCCTTAGCTTTATTGGTACCCCACTACAGGATTTCCTAAGGGGCTACCTAATTTCAGAAAAGCTTACAATTGTAAAAGCTTTCAATTTTCAATGTCTTAATTTACTATAAAATAATATTTACAGTTGTCTGTTGAGTTATATGATTTAGTTAATGTTAAGATTAGGAGACCAATTTTTGTTATTGTGAATTTAATTTGGTTATTTTGATTTCTTAAGTAAATGGTATATTTAATTTAATTCTATATTACGTATTACTTATATGTCATGCATATGTCATGCTTATGCTTATTTTCATAAAGTTTATTTGTATCATCATAGCTGTACATAGGTGTTAAATGTAATTCATAAGAGTTAAGACTGTTGTACTTTATGTATTCTATTCTATTTTGTATATGTGCTTTTCTGAAATAAATATTTTTTCTTTCTTTCTTTCTTTCTCTTTATAGTTCTATTAATTTTACTATAATGTTGGAAGGTGTATTTGAGCTTATATATATATATATATATACACCTAATATATATATTTGTCAAATACGACTCACCTATCATCGCACAGCCCAAACTATACGACCTAGGACTTTGAAATTTTGCGTGGACGTTCCTTTTAGGGCGTAGGCATCCGCTAAGAAAGGATTTTATATGATTCCTAGTATAAAGGGGTTTTTGGCGAGGTCGAAGTTTTCAAATTTTCCCATATAAAAGTATTATGGGCGGTCTTTTGTTTACATTTTCAATGTTCATTCAATCAAGCAGCTGGGAGTTAGCTTCACAAATGTACAAAATTCACTGTTACAGCTGATTATAATTTGCTTTCTTTCATCACAGTTTCATGATTTTTTTTGTTGATTTATTTTGCGGGACATAATTATGTACTATATAAAAGTTACATCTAGTTTAATTTTAAAACCTAATCTGTTTAATCATAAATTCAGTATATGGCACCATCTTTATTTTGGCAGCGGGAGTTGCATAAGCCTGATACGATGATTTGGCGTTTTTACTAATTCGACCTCTATATAGTTTAAATATATAGTTTATATAGTTTGAAGAGTGTGCTGCCTTTTGTGGTTAAGTCTTGAAACTAAATCCCAGTAAGACAGAAAGAGAGGGATACGGTAGTTTATTTAGTCACCGACAGACTGTGCTGTAATAATCTCATTATTTGATCTATTTATATAGAAAAATTATAAAAATCTCCAAGTTTTAAGGGTCTGTTAGCGGACTCAAAGTTTTGAAATACTCCTATAATGGATTTGTAATGGATGATCTTTTGTTTACTTTTCCAATTTCATTCAGTCAAGCAGAGGGTAATTAGCTTCACATACGGATACGTTAATAATTAATACGTTACGTATCAGCTAATTATACGGATACGTTAATAATTAGCTGAATTATTCAGCTTATTTATAATTTGATTCCCTTCATCATGTTTTTATGGTTGTTTGTCAATTTATTTAGGTCATACTCACTATACAAAAGTTACATTTAGTTATGTAATCTAATAGTTATTATCTTAGTTATGGGATCTCTCTGTATGGCAGTAGTTATTACTCGAACTTAAGTCCAATCATTATCTTACAGAAGAAATACATTTGACTTATATCAAATGCTACTTTTTATGAACATTCTTTTCCATTTTTTTGCCATAAAATTTTACCTTTCAGATATTTGTATATATTTAAGGTTTTGTCTATTTTTTATAAATCAAGTGGTAATTCAGGACCAATAGTTGATAATATTCATAATTATATCACAAGGCAGGTTTCTAATAACTTTTTTCGTCTACCCAAACCAAACTGTACCTTATTCAAGAAAAGCTTTGTTTATTTGTCTTTAAAATTTTTCAATATTATACCTAATTCTGTAAAGATAAGTCAGTCCTTAAGTTTATTTAAAAAGAGGTTAAAAAACTGGTTAATGACAAAGACTTATGAAGAAATAGAAAGTTTCTATTTAGATAACTGAAAGTAAAAAAATATTTCACAACTTCTTTTTTATGATTTTTGTTTTTTACTGCTTCAGATGTATGATCTTGCCATTTTTTCCAACTGTGTCGTAATAGTTAAATATTTCATACCCGGCTGCATTTTTTCCTTTTAAATTGAATATTTCCTTGAGTTGTTTTTGTTTTGATGGTGGTACTGCGCCAAAATAACAAAAAAAAACAAAAACAAAAAAACAAATAAATCTGAGACTCCCGCCCATAAACAGAAGGCTTGCACTTCTCTTGGGTGTGAATTATTTCTCTTTGCTAACTATGTAAAAATTTCTTTTGAACAAACTAAATTTTTATGATAACTATTGTATTACATATATATATATATATATATATATATATATATATATATATTAATGTAAGAGAAAATAAATAGAACTGAGCACCTTTTTTTTTACTATTTTTAATAGCTACATGTTTCGGCCCTATCGGGGCCATTTTCAAGCTATATCTAACCTAACAAAAACAAAATATTTTTATTATATTGATAAATAAATAATTCTTTATATCATCTGTTTTTTGTAGAGGTATTTTGGGATGTTTCATCTCTTTATGGTCATTGCTTTCTCATATATGGGGTTTCTTGCTGGTATGTGGTTATTCATAATTTTATTTTGTTCTTGTCTATGACCCACATATATCAGGTATTCTTCTTTAGAATCCATCTCATTCCCCTTGGTCATTACTTCTAGGATTTTCATATTTTCATTGATACTTTTATAATTATGGCCTGTATTTAACAAATTTTCAGCAAAGTTGCTCTTCATAGACGTTTTGTTATTACTTTTCAAGGCCTGAATGTGTTCTTTAAAACGTGATCTGAATGTACGCCCTTTTCACAGTCTGAGCATTTAATTTTATATATTCCAGATTTTTCATATTTATCTTTGGTTTCTTTTGGAGTGATCATTTTATTTATTAAATTAAAGGCGTTGTTGCTCGTCTTGTAACCAATTTGGTATTTTGTCTTTGTAAATGTTTTTCTTATCGCCTTGTTCAATGTTGTGTTGAATGGTAAACCTATGTATTTTTCTTCATTAATTTCTTCATTTCTATTTTGTTTCTTGATATTTTTTGTCAGTTTATCTATGAGTTCATGGCTGTATCCGTTTTTTGTCGCAAGATATTTAATTGTTTTTAATTCCTTCTCATAATTATCTTTAGTTAAGAGTAAATTTAACATTCTGTTTATCATTGCTCGAAATCCAGCTGTTTTGAATTTCATAGGATGATTTGAGTTGTGTGGTATAAGCAGGTCTGATTGTGTGGATTTCCTATAAACTTGAAATTCATGTTTGTTCTTTTGTTTTTTGATAGTGAGATCAAGATAATTGATTTGATTGATATTACTTTCTTTGGTAAACTTGATTTTGCTTGATAGTGTGTTTAGATAATTTTTAGAAGTTCTTCGCTTTCTTCAATACTTCCTTCGAAAAGACAAAGAATGTCATCCACATATCGGAACCAGTATATGAGTTTTGAAAAATATGGATTTCTATTATTCATTATGTGTTCAACTTCTAAATTATGTATAAAAATATCCGCTAGCAGGCCAGACATCGGTGAACCCATTGCTAGGCCGTCTTTCTGTTGATAATAATTGGAATCATAAATGAAATAGTTTTGTTTTAAACATGTTTCGGTTAGTTTTATGGTATCTTTTATTTCTTGTTTTGTCATTATTTTACTTTTTTCAAGGTCTCCTTTTAAAATCTCTATTGTTTTTATTGGCGGTATGTTAGTGTACATGTCTTTAATATCAAAAGATATGAACATCGAATTTTTCGATATATCTATATCTTTTACTAGCAGAACCCGTGGCTTCGCTCACGATAAAAATTAAAGTCTAACCTTGATATGAAGAATCTAGAGGACTGAATAGAAAATATTTATATCAAGGAATATGTCATGTAGAGATACGTTTCTTTTATGGCGGAATGTAGGACAAAATATAGGATGTAGGATACCACAGTAGATAGTGAAGGTTTTCTTTTCACCGTTATAACTCGAAAACGGCCGGACTGATTTTAACTCCAAATGTGTCGATTTTAAGGTACTTCTTTGTAGATTTACCATTACGTCCATGGATTGCCTAGTAGGGCATCAATTAAGTACAGTAAAGGGCTGAATGTTCGAAACAGTTATGGTGCTATCTGTGGGCAGTATTTCAAACTCGATTCACTTAGTTTTTATCTTAAAATATGGGCGGGTAGTAATAATTTAAGATCAACCACTGATTGCAGCATTTATTTTTCCGTGAAAAGCCGGGACACCGTCGAATTAGATGAAAAAGGACTTTGCCAAATTATTGTAACTGGCATGAGTTTAATTAAAAACATAAAGGCCGGCATAAGGAAATAACTATAGCTCCCGCTGCCTAAAAAGATGGTACCACATAATGAGCTCATGATTGAACGTGTAAGGTACGAAACTGAACTAAATGTAACTTTTATATAGTACGAACAACCTAACAAAATCATCAAAACAACCATAAAACTACGATAAAAGGAATCAAATTATAAATCAGCTGTAACAACGTATCCGTTTGTGAAGCTAATATGCTTGATTGAATAAAATTGGAAATTTAAACAAAAGATCATCCATTACATTAACATGGGGCATTTTCAAAGCTTCAGCTCCACGAAAAACCTCTAAAAACCTTGAATTACAAAAATCCGTTCTTGGTGAATGTCAACACTCTGTAAGGAACGTCCATGCAAATTTTCAAGGTTCTAGGTTAAGCAGTTTTGGCTGTACATAGGGTAGGTCAGTGGTATTTGACAAAAATACAGTGGAAAAGATAGTATAAATATAACTTACAATCAGGGATTTGTATAATTTATAAATTTTTATATAAGTAGATCAAAGAATCATATCATTTCAGCACATTCTATTTGTGACTGAAAAACCACTGTTCTTTTCTCTTTCCATCTTACCGGGATTTAGTCTCAAGACTCAGCCACAAAAGGCAGTATGCTCTTCACGTTTACACGTTTAAAACTGCGTAATTCCCGCTACCGAAATATTGATGGTGCCACTTAACTAATTAATGGTGGATTTTATCTAAACTAAATGGAACTTTTATATAGTACATAATTATATCCTTGAAACAAATCAACAAAATTCAATGAAGCCATGATCAAAGAAATCAATTTATTACCATCTGTATCACCGTATACATTTCCGAAGCTAACTACCAGCTGATTGTTTTATGAACATTAAAAATGTAAACAAAAATCGTCCAACATACTTTTAAATGGGAAAATTTGAAAACTTCGGCCTCGCCAAAACCCCCTTTATACTACGAATTTTGTAAAATCCGTTCTTAGCGGATGCCTACGCCCTAAGAGGAACATCCATGCAAAGTTTCAAGGTTCTAGGTCAAGTAGTTTGGGCTGTACGATGTTTCCACTGAGTGGTATTTGACAAATATATAGTAGATTTTGTTGACAAGGTCTACACCATTTATTACACTATAGTTTGTTTCCCATTTTAAGTTGTTCTTTATTGTTCTATTTAGGTATCTGCAAAGTTCATAGGTTGGTGCTGATTTGAAATTCACTATTATTGGTCTTATAGGTATATCAGCTTTATGGGTTTTAGGCAGACCTTTCAAAGGTGGGGCTTTAGGGTTTATCATTTTCAGTTGACTCTTCTCTTGGTCTGACAATGATTTACAATGTGAGATTAAATTGTTGGTTGTTTTTGAAAAATCTAGAGTTGGGTCTTTGTTGAGTTTTATAAAGTTATTGTAGTTTAAAATAAAAATTGATCCGTTCAATTTCTACAAAACTGAAAGTTAATGATTCATTATTAATAAAGGCAGATAAAGGAAATACAACCGTAATCATAAAAAGATCTGATTACAATGAAAAGGTTCAAAAGTTTTTAAACAACAATAACTTTATAAAACTCAACAAAGACCCAACTCTAGATTTTTCAAAAACGACCAACAATTTAATCTCACATTGTAAATCATTGTCAAACCAAGAGAAGAGTCAACTGAAAATGATAAACCCTAAAGCCCCACCTTTGAAAGGTCTGCCTAAAACCCATAAAGCTGATATACCTATAAGACCAATAGTGAATTTCAGATCAGCACCAACCTATAAACTTTGCAAATACCTAAGTAGAACAATAAAGAACAACTTAAAATGGGAAACAAACTATAGTGTAATAAATGGTGTAGACCTTGTCAACAAAATAAAAGATATAGATATACCGAAAAATTTGATGTTCATATCTTTTGATATTAAAGACATGTACACTAACATACCTCCAATAAAAACAATAGAGATTTTAAAAGGAGACCTTGAAAAAAGTAAAATAATAATGACAAAACAAGAAATAAAAGATACCATAAAACTAACCGAAACATGTTTAAAACAAAACTATTTCATTTATGATTCCAATTACTATCAACAGAAAGACGGCCTAGCAATGGGTTCACCGATGTCTGGCCTGCTAGCGGATATTTTTATACATAATTTAGAAGTTGAACACATAATGAATAATAGAAATCCATATTTTTCAAAACTCATATACTGGTTCCGATATGTGGATGACATTCTTTGTCTTTTCGAAGGAAGTATTGAAGAAAGCGAAGAACTTCTAAATTATCTAAACACACTATCAAGCAAAATCAAGTTTACCAAAGAAAGTAATATCAATCAAATCAATTATCTTGATCTCACTATCAAAAAACAAAAGAACAAACATGAATTTCAAGTTTACAGGAAATCCACACAATCAGACCTGCTTATACCACACAACTCAAATCATCCTATGAAATTCAAAACAGCTGGATTTCGAGCAATGATAAACAGAATGTTAAATTTACCCTTAACTAAAGATCATTATGAGAAGGAATTAAAAACAATTAAATATCTTGCGACAAAAAACAGATACAGCCATGAACTCATAGATAAAATGACAAAAAATATCAAGAAACAAAATAGAAATAAAGAAATTAATGAAGAAAAATACATAGGTTTACCATTGAACAAAACATTGAACAAGGCGATAAGAAATACCCCCGTTGCAGCAGACCTGCACACTCAGCGAATTTCAAATGCAAAACAACATATGTTAATCCAACATAGCGAGATTTGACATGTTTTTTGTAAGCTCCATAAGAATAACATGGGGAATGAGTATGCAGGTTTGCTGCTACAGGGATGTTTAAACTGGTTGGTTTTAATTCAATATTTAGTAGATCTGAACTAGAAGAAGCCATTTACCAAGTTTTATCAAGATATGTTGAGAAATAAGCGAGATATAGAATTTTACTTATTTCCCATAAGGTTAACATTGGGACAACGTACTGTGTTTACCACTTTCAATATATCGGTAATCAATGGACATAGAGCAGTGATTCAAAATACTAAATTGTTTGTTTTTTTTGAGCTGAATTCAATGGTGCCAACAAAAATTTGATAAATTTCATTTTTCTATGTGAAAAACTCAAAAAAACCCATTTTTGGGGGGGTTTACCCCCCCTTTACCCCCCCCTTCCGGTTGTCCGATCGGGCTGGTTCACGAACTCGTCTGAGTGATTACCACTTTACACGTCTGTACCAAATTTCATTAAGATCGGACCATATTTACGGCCGCTATCGTGTTAACAGACACACACATATATATATATAGATATATATATATATATATAGATATATAGATATATATATATATATGTATATAAAATTCGAACAAATGGTGTTTTTTGCTTCTGGGGACCCCAAAATGAAAAGTTAACATGGTCTCGGACTTGGGTCTTACCATGAGTACTACCGTAATAGCTTATTCCTTTAAGGAAATTCGCTAAAACATTTACAAAGACAAAATACCAAATTGGTTACAAGACGAGCAACAACGCCTTTAATTTTTTTTAATTTTGATTGGGATTTTTGCGGACATTTGCCATCACTGATTAGTAAAAAACAAGTTTCACGACGTTTCGGGATCTGGAATCTGATCCCGTCTTCAGGTGGAAAAACCTAGAACATAACAAGATTAGTAACACATAGCCAGGAAAACCTGGACAAAAACACAGCTAAAACAGAGAACTGTAAAGGCAGTCACGAAAACAATAAGCTGAAAAGAAAAACAATAACACAAAATACACAGGAAACACAAGTATCAAGAATCACCAGACAGGAGAGAGCACGTCCACACCCAATCAGAGCTGAGCTGAGACTGGTGGGAGGAAAGCAAATGCATCAGTGAGACAAAAGCATCAGTGAGGGCGCTTGACTTTGTTACGGGGATTGAGTCCGCTGTGTCTCAGCTCCCTGAGACTCAGGGGGATTAGTTTCGGTGCGAGGCCAGCATCTTACTGAATAAAATTCCTGTCCCAAAGCCCAACCTAAAGAAAGAGGAAATCAAGGCAGTATCTATCCTTCGGAAAGATGATACTATCAAAATATTGCCCGCGGATAAAGGAAACGCTACTGTTGTCTTGGACACAGTAACATATAAAGAGAAAATATTGGAAACCCTCCAAGCTGGTAAATATACTGAACTAAATAAAGATCCTACAGAAAGTTTCGAGCATAAAGTTGCAAGCACTCTTAGGAAGCATAAACAGTTTTTTTCTGATAAACAAAGAACTCGTTTAAAACCGCATCACTCGAAAATCCCACACATGTATGGGTTACCTAAAATTCATAAAACTGATGTACCTCTTAGGCCTATAATTAGCTCTCGCGACTCACCGTGTAGGGAACTGTCTAAAGTCCTCCTGGACATCCTAAAACCATTGGTAGGAAAAACTGACTCATACATAAAAAATTCTAAAGACTTCGTTGAAAAGTCAAAGGACATAGTGCTGGCTGAGACGGATAAGCTGGTTAGTTTTGATGTTGAAAGTCTGTTCACGAATGTCCCGGTTCCTGAAACCTTAAAAATAATCGAGTCTCGGCTCGAAAAAGATGAAAGTCTAACTGAACGTACTAAACTTCCTGTTAACGTCATTATGGAACTGCTTGAATTATGCACTCAATGTAACTATTTTGAACTAGAGGGTAAATTATACCGTCAAGATGAGGGGATGGCCATGGGGTCGCCATTGTCGCCTATCTTTGCTAATATCTTTATGGAGGAGTTTGAGCAAAAGGCTTTGTCTTTGGCTCAACTCAAACCGAAGATTTGGTGGAGGTATGTCGATGACACCTTCATGGTATTTCCGCATGGAGACGATAAACTAAAAGACTTTTTAGGGTATCTTAACAGTATTTCTCCTTCCATCCGCCTAACAATGGAAGAGGAAGTCCAAAACAAACTAGCATTTTTGGATGTGTGCGTAGAAAAGGATAGGGACACGCTTAGGACAACTGTTTTCAGAAAAAAGACACACACAGGGCAGTACTTAAATTTTCAATCAAACCATAAAAAATCTGTCAAAGTAGGGGTAGCTTACTCACTATTTGACAGAGCAAAGAGCATTTGCTCAAATCAAGATGGATTAAATCAGGAAATCAAAAAAGTAGAGCAAGATTTGGCTAAGAATGGATACCCTCAATCCGTAATAAAGAAAGTGCAAAACCCGTAGGGCTAAACAGAATGAGTCAGAAAACACTGAAAAATTCATTCCTATGTCAATCCCTTATGTGCCGGGATTATCGGAAAAAATTAGAAGAGTTGCTAGGAAGTTCAAAGTTAGAACCGCGTTTAGGACACAAAACACTCTTAGGCAATGTCTCGTAAAAACCAAACCAAAAAATGGCACTCAGGGATCAAAAAACTGTGTTTACAGAATAAACTGCAATAGTTGCTCTAGGCCGTATTATAGCGAGACAAAAAGACCTTTAAATGTTAGAATCAAAGAACACAAAGATAACACGAGGAAGGGCTTTGTGGATAAATCAAAAATTGCTCAACACTGCTGGTCTGAAAATCACCAGATGAATTTTGACGAAGCAAAAATAGTACACCGCGAACCTCTTTTTTTCAAAAGAAAACTAATTGAAGCTTCATACATAAAACTAGCAGACCAACCAATCAGTCAATCTTCACTTGAAATAAGGCCAGTATGGCTACCAATATTAAACAAAGAATTGAAAGACAGGGAAAATAAAGTGTCAGCAAATAGGGTAATTACTAACAATTCTGTACAAAATTCTCACAACATGTTAACCCGCAGCAAGGCCAAGGGGCAAAATCAGGTTAAAAATTAACTAAAAAAACACAAACAGACACACGGAATTTGCATATCACATGTCTCTGTTTCAGGTTTTCGCCACCGGTAGCGCGCCGTGATTTGGTTGGCTGTGACCGCCGCCATTTCCGTCGCCACCGCCATTTGCTTTCCTCCCACCAGTCTCAGCTCAGCTCTGATTGGGTGTGGACATGCTCTCTCCTGTCTGGTGATTCTTGAGACTTGTGTTTCCTGTGTATTTTGTGTTATTGTTTTTCTTTTCAGCTTATTGTTTTCGTGACTGCTTTTACAGTTCTCTGTTTTAGCTGTGTTTTTGTCCAGGTTTTCCTGGCTATGTGTTACTAATCTTGTTATGTTCTAGGTTTTCTTCCACCTGAAGACGGGATCAGATTCCAGATCCCGAAACGTCGTGAAACTTGTTTTTTACTAATCAGTGATGGCAAATGTCCGCAAAAATCCTAATCAAAATATAAAATCACCATCACCAACAATGAATTTACAACAAAGCCTTTAATTTAATAAATAAAATGATCACTCCAAAAGAAACCAAGGATAAATATGAAAAATCTGGAATATATAAAATTAAATGCTCAGACTGTGAAATGTTTTATATTGGCCAGACAGGGCGTACATTCAGATCACGTTTTAAAGAACACATTCAGGCCTTGAAAAGTAATAACAAAACGTCTATGAAGAGCAACTTTGCTGAACATTTGTTAAATACAGGCCATAATTATAAAAGTATCAATGAAAATATGAAAATTCTAGAAGTAATGACCAAGGGGAATGAGATGGATTCTAAAGAAGAATACCTGATATATGTGGGCCATAGACAAGAACAAAATAAAATTATGAATAACCACATATCAGCAAGAAACCCCATATATGAGAAAGCAATGACCATAAAGAGATGAAACACCCCAAAATACCTCAACAAAAAACAGATGATATAAAGAATTATTTATTTATCAATATAATAAAAATATTTTGTTTTTGTTAGGTTAGATATAGCTTGAAAATGGCCCGATAGGGCCGAAACATGTAGCTATTAAAAATAGTCAAAAAAAGGGTGCTCAGTTCTATTTATTTTCTCTCACATAAATAACTTTAGCAGCCCTCCACAGTGAACTTTATGCTTATATATATATATATATATATATATATTTGTTACATTTACAGTGTTTGTTCATGAACTTTGTTTAATTTGTATATTTTGAAGAGAAATAAAGATTATTATTATTATTATTATGGTTTACGTTTAATCCATCATAGTTTCTGCACCTTATCTGTTTAATCATAAAATGTGGCGCAATCTTTATTTAGACAGCGGGGGTTATAGTCTTTCGCTTAGGGCTTCCTTAATGTATTCATCCCCCAAAATAGTTTGGCGAATTCCTTTTTCATCTAATTCGAGGGTATCCTGGCTTTGCACTGGAAACACAAGTGCTGCAATCTATAGGCTTTCAAAATATATTAAAAATCGCCCATATATGCAATGTATACAGAACCCTCTAAGTAGGGACACCTTTCGGAAAATGAGTAGTTCCCGTGCCGAAAACAAGATGGCGCCACTTTCATTTATCAGTCCGATTGGAATATTTGTTGGAGTTTACGGATCAAGCTGACTTTCTAAAGTCAAGCAGCTGGTTGTAATATTTATTTTTACAGTTGTATGTTAGCATTTTATATTGCTGTAATCTTTGCCCATGTTTAATCTGTTTTTTTTACTTATTTTACAAACATTCTCACTTTTAAATTTGGACAATGAAAGAAGCGCGGATGACAGAGCCCTCAGCGCTACTGTAATTTATCCTCTGCTTTAAGGCGGTGGATCTGAAAAAAAAAACATTGAATATCCCTACTTAGAGGGTTCTGTACACATTGATATATGTTAAGTGAATCAGTTTGAAACCCTGTCGACGGGCAGCGCCACTGTTCCGAACATTCAGCTCTTTATTGTACTTTATTGATACCTTATTTAACAATTTTAAGCTATATTGGCAAATAAGCATAGAAATACCTTAAAATTTACACTTTTAAGGTTAAAATCGGTCTTGCCGTTTTAGAGTTATGACTGTAAAAAAAACCTACACCATCGACTGTAATATGAGTTTAACCGTTTTTTAAACCTATACAACACCACAACACGTAAACATTAGACCTCTACATTACAAATTCCTTGATATAACCTTTTTTCATTTAGTCCCTTAAGATTTGTCAAATCAAGGTTAGACTTTAGTGTTTGTCGTGAGCGAAGCCACGGGAACTGCTAGTATATATATATATATATAAGCCATAAACCATTGACTGACTGACTGATCACAGTTTCTTAAAAACTATCAGGCTTAGAGCCATGAAACTTGGCACAAATATTCTTTACAGGCTCTAGATGCGTACTAAGAAAGGATTTTGCCATATTTTCTCTCAAAAGCCCTAAATATGATATATTCAAAAATTCAAAATGGCGGCCATTTTTAGCTTTCAAATCTTACTTTCTCAAAATACTACAACACTTTGGGCTATGAAACTCGGCAAAATTAATTATTTTTCATAGGCTTTAGATACCAAAAAAGGTAGGTTTTATATTTTTTCTCAGACGGCTAAAGTAGAGTATTTAAAAAATCAAAATGGCAAACATTTCAGTTTTCAAAACTATAAATGGGAGTACAGAATATTTTCAGGGGATAGAAAAGGTACAAGATCCAATAAAAGAATAAAATGTAAAAATTTATTAAATAACCATTTTTTGGGGAAGTAGGTTTTTGGCCAAGACATTTACCATCTACAGCTTTTTTCTTACAGTTTTCAGTTTATTTTAAAAAACGTGCTAAATTCAGATTGATATTGAGTCGAAAATCCATCCTTAGCGTCTTTTTCTTTTATGTTTTGGGTTATCCTCATTTTCTGTGTAGGGAAATAGGGGGAAGCTAATTAATACCATTTGTTAATCATGAGGGAAACATCTTTAAAGAAAAGTTACACCTTCTCATTCACGTCCAGGGTTGAATTAACAGCTGCACTTTAAGGGTGCATGCAAGCCCATGGCCCAAATAAATCAGTCCATTTATTAATTATTCCTAAAATTTGTACATGGGAATCATGGGATAGTGTGATTTAATTGAAATTTGTTATCCCTTCAGCTGGCGAAGCTGCGGGTATATCTGCTAGTATATATATATATATATATATATATACATTTGTGAATAAAAGAACAGGTAATAGTATAATAAATCATAAATATGTTCCTGTGATCAAAGAAAAGACTAATTTAAAGTGAAATTCATTTGACAGCTCTGAGTTTAAAGATATATTATACTGTATGTCAATAGTTATTGTGACTTATAAAGTTGTTATTCATAATGGTTACTGTCTGTTTTGTGTATAGTTAGATATAAACATATAAACAAAGTTTTAGGCATCACAGGTCCTTAAAATTTTTTGTCATGGCTTAAGCCTAGTTTACACTAGCATCTAAAAGTTGCGTCACTTGGACCAAGGCCTCACTGAAAATACAGGCCATGCTGCAGCGATCCCAGCGCTGCGCCACGTCACACAAGTAGGCAGGGAACCAACATCCTATGTTTACATTTTTTTGTTAAATGTCAAATATCCCTTGTTTGTTTAAGTTTTTTCTGTTTACATTTCATCACTAAACGTCAAAAATTACTTGTTTATTTACGTTTTCTTGTTTTGATTTCAAAGTAACTGATGAGCAGCACAGCTGTGAGTCCTGAGCCAGACTTTCAGACCGCCTACTAGTTTGACGTCATAAATCCTGCAGCATGCCCTGTATATGTAGTGTGGCCTTGCTTGGACACTCTAATTAACATTGTTGTTATGCCGATATAGGTTTAGCAAAAACAGCTGTTTTAACACTTTAGTTGTTACAACACATTACTTATCATTGGAGGGATGCAGTTTTAAGTGGCGACAAATATTTGTGTCGTCACTCAAGACTGCATCCCTCTAATGATAAATAAGGTGTTGTAACAATTGAAGTGTTAACACAGCTGTTTTTGGTAAACCTGTATTGGCATTACAACAATGTTAATTAGAGTGTCCAAGTGACGCAACTTTTAGATGCTAGTGTAAACTTAGCTTTAATCTTGTTGTGCAGGAAATGTCTATAGAGCTCAGTTTCAATTAGAAATCAATAATGATTTCACAAGTAACTCAGCCAATCATTTATTCCTATCATTAAATCAATATCATATATTAATTAGCAGTGATAAATATAATTTGAATTTAGTTTTCCTTTACCTAAGACATATCGAGAAACAAATACGGATTCATTATGGCAAGCTGGGTGTGTAATAATGACAGAAGGCTGGCTTGCATTATAGTTAGGATCTTCAAAAAGCTTTTTAGCACTGATCAGAGGCTCTGCCACATGCCCAAAGGAGCCTCTATAATTTTTTTGTAATTTTTTTAGTTCAGAATAGTTCCCAGGGAAACCGTGCAATGGTTCATCAGTGCCTGGATCAAATCCTTCAGGACGCCAGTTTTTCCTTAAACAAATAAACAAAGAAATTGTTTCCCATTTCAATAAATTAACTATTTTAGTTTAATATTGGATATCACTAAAAAGAGTTGACAACGGAGTATAACTAGCGCCAATTCTTGCGCCCCACGCCGTCCATAAGACCAATGTTTAGCATTGGGCTTATGGACGGCGTGGGCCACAAGAATTGGCACCAGTTTTACAATGTAATAAAATTAGAAGCTTTATTTCCTCAAGACAGGTAATTTAATAATATTAAATTAATCCTTCTATATTTTAATTCAGTACACTCAATATAATAGAATAAAACCTAAGTAACTTAGGGAAGCACACATTATTTTGCAGCATTTTAAGAATAGTTCTATTTAATTTGAAATCTTAATCATTAATATTGGTCCATAAAATAAAACAGTAAATGCATCAAAATTACAGTGGCCAGACTTTTCAATAGCCACATCAAACAGGATACATAAATCAAGGGACATTGGGATTTTTCATAACAGGAGCATTTTGGTGGTTTTTAAGGCACTTTAGCGTGTTCGGTTATGCTGTCATTCTGTTAATATTTGTCATGCTCTTCTCTCATTCTTCACTATTAAACTTGATGGTCTGATAGTTAAGATGGTCCCGATTTACAGAAATTTTTATTTGGTTTGAGGAAGCTACAAATACACCCAATGCAGGAGACCCACATACTCAGCAAATTTCAATCATTTAAAAACACATTTCAACTCATCATAGACAACTTATGAAATGTTGTGTTAACCTTCATGCGAATAATATTAGGAATAAATATTCAGTTTTGCTATTACAGATGCACTAAAATTGGATATTTTAAGCCAACAGTAAAACTCAGATAATAATTAAGAAGCCATATACCATGTTTCATCAAACGTTCATGCATTTGCGTGATAAAATATAATGACTTCCCGGATTTTGCGTCCTGAGCCACTGATGTGATTGTCCTCTCATTATATGATTTTGCGGAATGAGTCACCTTTCTAGAATGGATATCAAACTTCTATCTACAATATGGTTGCAGATAGCTCCATGGTTGATGCATTACTGTTAAGGCTGGTTTACTCAATGCCAAAGACTGGCTGCCAGTCTAGATATTGACTGGAAGTTCACTGACAAGTGGCTTCTAGAATGCCAGCTTGCTTGAACGTCGATATCCACTGGAATGTGGTGTGTTCATTTCCGCTTTTCGTGCACGTCGTGGTTGAATTGGTAACCAGATTTTACATGTTTGATTTTTTACTTTTTGCTTATATTAAAGAAGGACTGAATTGCCACAAGTTGTATACATTAAAATTCCATATCTATGTCTTTGTCAGGAGCTATTGGAAATATGTGCCCACGAGTAGCAGAAGAAATAGTGAGAAACATGGATAAGAGAGTGGATGAATTAGAGAACTTTTTTTGAATGATCCACAAGAGTTCATGATGGCTGCTATGAGACTGACTGAAAGCTGGTCAGCAAAACAAAAATATTTTACCTACTGAAGCTGTCAGCTACTGACAGGTCTGTTGCCAGCTGGCTTTTCCAGTGACTGGCACGTTGTGTTTTCAAGGTGCAAGTCGCTGACATCCAGTCATCTAGTTAGTGGCAACCTCTATTGTAATACTGACTGATATTGTGTAAATCTGACATTGTATCTCCACCAGATTGTATTACCCCTTGGCGACTTTTACTATGAACAAAATGGTGACTCACACTACACTGGAGGAAAGCTATATAACTAATCTGATATAAAAACAAGCTAATTGTTATTAAAGTAACAGTAAATATATGTATAGTTTATATATAGAAATTACTCAGAACTTTTGGGAAAACCATAAGTCCAACACCCATCAACCCCATATTTGAATAAAACGGTCTTGGTGGGAAAATTCAAGGAAAAATAAATTAGTTTTTTATAAACTTTCCTCTATATAAATAAATATAAAAATTAAGAAAAGGGCTAAACACCTGATACATTTGTTCTGTTGACAATTATTTGTTTTCTTAACAGCTGCTGAGCAGCCAATTTATAAAAGTGTATCGATAATATGGAGCCAAGCCAAGGTGTTTTGTGCCATGAATCATAAGTGAAATTTATTGTGAAAATAAACAATAAAATTCTCCTGAGACAAGATACAATGCAAATCATACAATAATGCAATGGTAAATGATACACCAGTGACCAACAATGTACATTAGAGTCTCACAAACTCAACACAGTGTAAACTTTAACCCCTGTGGGGTCGGGGGAATGAAGTACACTATGGGGGATGAAGAAAACCATAACCATCTCTAGTACAAGGCCGCGGCGCTAGTAAATGGCAACATCGCGCCTAAGGGTTCAGCTGATTTGGTTATCCATACTCTCTTATGGCACTATTTTTTGTTTACTTGAAACCAGCTGGCTCTGTAAGGGAAAGTCAATGGTTTTACCATGCAAAAAACCCTTGAGAAGCGACGTTGCCAGGTCGAAGGCCGCGGCCTTATTACTAGAGATGGCTATAAGAAAACCCAATAAATAGCTTTAAATATAATACTGGCTTATTAGTCCTTTAAATAGGTACGCAAATATTGGGTTTCTGTGCAAAAGGTTGGATAGTTGTGATTTTTGGACACGTTTTCAGTGTTGAGCTGGCAACACAAAATCCAAGTTTTTGACCTCAAGCTTCTCCGGGTTGCTTCAGGGTGTGCCACTTTCTGGTACTTTTTCAAATTTCAATACAAATATTAAAATCTATGTAAATCCTAAAGAAATATACCAAATTAATCAAGTTATAAATTTAAAAAGACTAAATTCCGTGAAATTTGAGTGCTTTAGTAGCTCTGTAGCATGAATGAATCTAGAGATGCTCCTTCGATAAAAAATTCTTCTATTTGATTAACATAGGATATTTCAAAGATTTCAGAGACCTCAGAGCCCTAAACAGTTACCAGAAAATGGATAGCTTAACAATATCTTTTATGCAAATTTACATAATTAGGCTATAACAAATTTAACGACAAACGGCCAAACAGTTTTTGAGTCAATTAATGTCAAATTAACTCAATCCTCCCATAAACCTACATGCGAACATGTACAAATCTATAGAATATATTTTATTTTAACTAGATTTCTCGGCAGCAGCTTCGCTTGAAAACACTGCAATCGGTGGTTTAGTTGCAGAACAATTTCAAAACAGACCTTATGTTCAGTTGTAAACCTAGAGATCTGAGCTTGGTCAAATGTCGATGGATACCACCACTGTTCCAAAACTTCAGCCATTGACAAATTAAATCTATATAAAAATCCCTTTAATTTGACTCCTCAAACATTAAAATCTGTCCAGCCGTTATTGAGATTTGTCTGTGAAAAGAAAACCCATTGCGTATTAATAAATAGATTGGCAATGCCAAAAAAAATGTATGAAATAAAACATTTATGAATGTATGAATGATTACATTATTTGAATTTAACTTTAGTAAAATTTAAAGAATACAGCAGCAAATTAAAAGAAACTGCTAATTAAAAAGCTGGGTTTCATTTTATTATTGCCGCTTTTTAATGTCAAATTTATATGGCTCTACCCTAATGACCTTTGAAATTTTCAAAATTTCCCACGTTAATCAAATAAACCTATGTTAATCAAATGGAGGGATTTTTGTTATTTTTGAAGGACCATATCTCCGGGTCCATCAAAGTTACAGAGCTGTGAGCACTCAAATTGTAGGGAATTTAGTCTTCTTCAAATTTTAAAATGTCTCTTCATTGGTGCTGCCCCCACCTGATAGTGGCTGAGGGTCAGGAGCATTTCAACTAACCGTGCACTCATACTATCAAGAGAGTTGCCTGTTTGTTCACAGATTTAAAAAAGGAACTTAAAGTTCCGGCCAAATCATTAGGCGGGTGGCAAAAAATGGAAACTCCAGCTGTATAAATGTCTTGATGTCAAAGACACCTCCGCTCCTCTACACAGTTAAGTAGTTGAACATATCACCAACAGATAGAAGCACATTTACTTGGGTATGTTTGGAGAACTTACTCCAGCTGATTTGGAGAACATAAACAAAGAGCATAACTTCAGATGGTTAAATGATTGGCCAAAACATATTTTGAACGCCAGCAGCGCACTCACTCACCCGCCTAATGATTTGGCCGGATCTCTAAAGTTGAACTAATGGAACACACTGCTCAGTAGCTGTTCAATAAACAAACAATTGTAAATAAAAACAAATGCATCAGCTGTTCATTCAGCCCTGTTCTTCATGTTTGTGAAAATTAATCCTGCATCTGGCAAACAGATGCAGGATTAATGATTAATGAACTACTTAAAAAGACAGGGTAGTCTTTTTAAGTAGTTCCTCCACTGGCAAACAACTACCCAGAAGTAGTTTGATTTTTTATTTTTATAATAAACAGTTCTGAAAAAAATTTTGGGATCCATCAATATATTATATAATTAATTGTTCCCTGTAATGTCCTGGAAAATAAAATATACAATATAATAAATAGTACGTACTTTTATACAATAAAACATAATATATATAGCTTTAAAGTAACCTGTGTAAAAAGGGCCTGCCATTACAGAGATCCAGACTCTCTGGGCTGTCAGATCAGGGTTAAAGCAAATAGTCAAATTGGTTATTTGCACTTTATTCCGAGATGTATTGCCTAAATAAAGAATCTAAAGCCAGTTTGCACACACAGACATAGACGCATGTTGTAATGTAAACATATGGGAGTGAATCTTATAGCCTTATCGACTGCAAAGTTTCCATGTAGCATGTCAATTTAAATTTTTTACCTAACCAACTTCACAGTAATCTCCGGCAATGCCATCACCTCTTCTTTGCTGATTCTTCGTGCCTTTTCCGGCTTAAACAACAATGTTAAAAAATCTCTCATGGTGAGATCTACTCCTAGGACTTCAGTCATGATTGTGGCTATAACAATATAACATGGTTATAGTTATTAAATAAATATAAGAGGCAGATACTTTATGTCCATTGAGTTCATTTTTATAATTCAGCGAAAATGAACTAAGATGCTATTGAATACACATCACATCCTGAAAAAGTGAACTAAGTAACTACATCCACATTTTTTTAATTTTTTAACTGACCTTTTAAAAGAAAATTATTTATAACTAGGGGCCCCATGCGCAAATTGCGCATTTTAAAATTATTATTTTTGTTTATTGAGAAACTCGCCTACGATAAGAAGTAGGAGAAATATTTACTAAACAGGCAAACACTGTGATAGATAACTTAAATACCAAAACTCACTTCAAAGCCTGCAAAAACTCTCCTGTTTAAAGGTCCTTTCATATGTGTTTTTGGTTTTTCAAGTTTTCAGCGCGTTAAAGCTTTGAACTCGCCGTTATTACTCAAGTTAACTTTTCAAGTGTAATTTAAAAGTCTGACATAAACAAATAAAAGCTTAGCTGAAAAACACACACACATTGTTCATCACCTTAGCATTAGGTATTTTAATTTGTCTTCTGGCACAACAGTAGTATACTGGAAGTTTTTGTTCGCGTATTCATGCCCTAACATCTTCTTTAAGTTGCTTCAAGTAGATAGGTGGTGCAGTGTCCCTCTGATGTTCTATCAGTCTTTGTCTCTCGGCAGTTCTCTGTGTTCTTGACAAATGTTACGTATGTTTTTCGCTAATCTCATCGACTCGGTTTTCTCTTGCCTTCCACTTCTTTCTGCACCATTAAGAATGATTTTCCTACCTCAATTAGTCTATAATTGTCAAAAAAGTGTCCCATTTAAGAATTAGTTTTCATCAAATGAATCCAATCTTGTAGACTTTCTATTTTTGTTTATAATCTGACTTAGGTTAAAAATCGATCTAAAGGTAATCAGCTGTTAAATTACAATCACATTTTAAAACCATGCTAACGCAAGTTGCTCAGCACTGGAGCGTTAAAAGCGCCCTCTAGAAATAAATCAAAGGCTTGGGGGTCGAAGCCGTAAAAGAAATGCCAATTTTAATTATCAGTCGCCGGTGCGCTTCATTATAAGCTTTAAAATGACACCTCAATCGTCAAAATCGGTTAAGTAGGATGGCTGAAAAAGGGATCTAACAGAAAAAAACCTTATTGTATTAAGTATATAGATTTGCTATTTTTAGTGCTGTGAAAGAGATGAAGCAACAAATTTTGTGGTATAAAAGTGTTACAAGTAGACTGGATAATGTTTTTGCAGCCCTCAAACTTTAACTTCAGTTTTCTAAAAATGTCAAGTAAGGCGCTTAGTTCACTTTTGCAATACATCAACCAAGTATACCAAGTTTAATGGTAAATGGTCGAACAGTTTTCACGCCAGTTAATACCAGATATACTTATTCCTCCCATATAAACACATGCAAACATAGGCGTCGCGTGAACCAAACTTTTGGGGGACACAACTGACTGGGGGGTATGGAATATCCCCCAGCCTTGCAGGGGGTCAGGGGTCCTCCCCCAGAAAATTTGGATTTTTTCGTACTCAAAAGTGGGGTTTTAAGCCTTGTATTTTTAAAATTCATAATAGCGAAGGATTAGTAATTATTATTTAATTTGTTAAACTTTTCCTATCGCTTCTAGAGTTTAAACTACACTACGTTTCGAGAGGTATTGAGACTCGTCTCGTTTTCAAGTGACCCTTCTTAAAGTTACATTAACCTACTTATGTTTATTTAACCTACTTTTTTGGGTGTTTTGTTTTTTTGACATACAATTTACATTCATCCAACATTCAACAGAAATCTCACTCACAAAAATTTCATACAAAACACATTAAACATACTTAATACAGAAAGAAAATTAAAACTTAAACATATCAAAAATGATACAGAACAGAGATAGAGAATTAAAACAAAAACATATACCTTACTGCCGGCAATGCCTCCAAGCTGGCATTGGCACAACACGCACACACGCCCACTCACACTCACGTACGCAACTCGAATGAAAAGCGCCTGAGAGAGCAAGTGGAGGGGGAGCGGCCCTACCCCCTTTCTGCCCCTTCAAAGTTGAATTTATGTTCTTTCTCCCATGCGTGTTTGGCTAATTTCGAACTGGTTGTTTCGCCATTTTGGTTGTGCGTCCTGTTCCCCACCTGTAGCTAGGAGGCGTGCTGTATATTTTTTGGAATTGCTGTACTTGTGCCCATATAGGTGCCTGGAGGAAACGCACAGCCGGTGCTTGAGTCATGTTCTCGAGATTCACCATGGAGGCGGGTCTTAGACCGCTGACGTCAACTTGTGCCCGTGGTGGGGGTAGGGCCGCTCCCCCTCCAATTGCTCTCTCAGGCGCTTTTTATTCGAGTTGCGTATGTGAGTGTGGGTGGACGTGTGTGCGTGTCGTGTCACTGCCAGCTTGGAGGCATTGCCGGCAGTAAGGTATATGTTTTTGTTTTAATTTTCTATCTTTGTTCTGTATCATATTTAATATGTTTTAGTTTTAATTTTCTTTCTGTATTAAGTATGTTTAATGTGTTTTGTATGAAATTTTGTGTGAGTGAGATTTCTGTTGAATGTTGGATGAATGTAAATTGTATGTCAAAAAAACAAAAAACCCAAAAAAAGTAGGTTAGATAAACATAAGTAGATTAATGTAACTTTAAGTAGGGTCACTTGAAAACGAGAGGAGTTTCAATACCTCTCAAAACGTAGTGTAGTTTGAACATTAGGAGCGATAGGAAAAGTCCAAAAAATTAAATAATAATTTTAAGCCTTAAACACTGTGAAATATACTGCACAAAAAAAGCTCAGTTTATTTACGATTTTAAAGTAAATTTGCAGGAAAAGTTTTTGCAAATTTACCGTTAAGCATTGAATTTGGCATCCATATGAACATTTTCATGGGAAATATTATTACTTTGTTTGAAATTCATTGTTGGTGATGGTGATTTTATATTTTGATTAGGATTTTTGCGGACATTTGCCATCACTGGTTAGTAAAAAACAAGTTTCACGACGTTTCGGGATCTGGAATCTGATCCCGTCTTCAGGTGGAAGAAAACCTAGAACATAACAAGATTAGTAACACATAGCCAGGAAAACCTGGAGAAAAACACAGCTAAAACAGAGAACTGTAAAAGCAGTCACGAAAATAATAAGCTGAAAAGAAAAACAATACACAAAATAACACAGGAATCACAAGTATCAAGAATCACCAGGCAGGAGAGAGCACGTCCACACCCAATCAGAGCTGAGCTGAGACTGGTGGGAGGAAAGCAAATGGCGGCGGCAACGGAAATGGCGGCGCCCACAGCCAACCAAAACACGGCGCGCTACCGGTGGCGAAAACCTGAAACAGAGACATGTGATATGCAAATTCCGTGTGTCTGTTTGTGTTTTGTTAGTTAATTCTTAACCTGATTTTGCCCCTTGGCCTTGCTACGGGTTAACATGTTGTGAGAATTTTGAACAGAATTGTTAGTAATTACCCTATTTTCTGACACTTTATTTTCCCTGTCTTTCAATTCTTTGTTTAATATTGGTAGCCATACTGGCCTTATTTCAAGTGAAGATTGACTGATTGGTTGGTCTGCTAGTTTTATGTATGAAGCTTCAATTAGTTTTTAGAATCAAAGAACACAAAGATAACACGAGGAAGGGCTTAGTGGATAAATCAAAAATTGCTCAACACTGCTGGTCTGAAAATCACCATATGAATTTTGACGAAGCAAAAATAGTACACCGCGAACCTCATTTTTTCAAAAGATAACTAATTGAAGCTTCATACATAAAACTAGCAGACCAACCAATCAGTCAATCTTCACTTGAAATAAGGCCAGTATGGCTACCAATATTAAACAAAGAATTGAAAGACAGGGAAAATAAAGTGTCAGAAAATAGGGTAATTACTAACAATTCTGTTCAAAATTCTCACAACATGTTAACCCGTAGCAAGGCCAAGGGGCAAAATCAGGTTAAGAATTAACTAACAAAACACAAACAGACACACGGAATTTGCATATCACATGTCTCTGTTTCAGGTTTTTGCCACCGGTAGCGCGCCGTGTTTTGGTTGGCTGTGGGCGCCGCCGTTTCCGTTGCCGCCGCCATTTGCTTTCCTCCCACCAGTCTCAGCTCAGCTCTGATTGGGTGTGGACGTGCTCTTTCCTGCCTGGTGATTCTTGATACTTGTGATTCCTGTGTTATTTTGTGTATTGTTTTTCTTTTCAGCTTATTATTTTCGTGACTGCTTTTACAGTTCTCTGTTTTAGCTGTGTTTTTCTCCAGGTTTTCCTGGCTATGTGTTACTAATCTTGTTATGTTCTAGGGTTTCTTCCACCTGAAGACGGGATCAGATTCCAGATCCCGAAACGTCGTGAAACTTGTTTTTTACTAACCAGTGATGGCAAATGTCCGCAAAAATCCTAATCAAAATATAAATATTATTAAGCTATCCACTTTGTACTAACTATTTAGGGCTCTGCCCTAGTGGCCTCATAAATTTCCCATGTTAATCAAATGGACCTATGTTAATCAAATAGAAGAATATTTTCATCTTTGAAAGGCCATATCTCCTGATTCATCAAAGCTACTGAGCTACAAAAGCACTCAAATAGCAGGGAATTTAGTATTCTTTAGATTTGTAATTTGATAAATTTCTGTAGGATGCATAGAATATATATTATACATATTGACTGTGACTTTACCCCCCCCGGTGATATATACATATTGAAAGTTAGACTGTCATTGTTAACTTTTGATTTTATATTTTATTATTGTTTTTACTGTATTGATTTATATTATCTGTTAATCTATTGCATAGTTACTTTAATATTGTTATTTAGTGTTTAATTTAATTCTTCAAGACTACACCGTGAATTACAAAGACTGATCTAGCCCAAATAAGACTTAAAATTGATTAAGAACTGTGTTCTGTTTTTCTGACATTGTCAATACATGTATTTGTTCATGACAATAAAGATAATTGAATTGAATTGGAATTTGAAATAAAGTACCAGAAAGTGGCGTGCCCTGTGGCACCCCGAGGAGGCTCGAGGTTGAAAACTTGGATTTTATGTTATCAGCTTAACGCTAACAACACATCCAAAAATCCCAAGTACCCAACCTTTGGTTCTCCGCAATGTATTATTTTACTGGACTTTTATGTGCCGCTGTGTGACACTGGGACTTTGGTGCACTCTATTTTGTGAAGGTCATTGCTCAAGAACAGACAGTTTAGCTGGGTAGATTTACATGAAATATGTTAACAGTAACTATATCCTTAATTGAGAAGCTCATTTCCAAAAGGTACTAAACAACATTTTTTCACATATAGAGATATTTATATTACCATGTTTGTCACATTCACCTGTACACGATTCTGCAGTTTATAAAATTCCAAAAAATACTATATCCCATGAAACAGTGAAGCAAATATTTCGTTTATTTCCAAAACGTACTAATTTCATAGCAGTTTACTTCCAAAAAGTACTAAAATATATGATTTCCAAAAAGTGCTAAATCCCATACTAGCTTTCGTAAACTTGAAATATTATTTCCAAAACATACTATTTATTCAATGTAATATTGGCATGGCAAACAATGTTGTTGCATTGAAAAATCATTAATATTAAAAATTGGTTTCAATAATTTTTATTTAAAGATTGGTAGTCCTGCTTTCAGCTGGAAAAAACAAACATTTTGTTGTTAGTCACATTGCTGGGTGAAAAACACAAACCTAACCTAATTAATTATTGTTTTTGTTAAAAGGTGCAACTAGTGAGTAAAAATAGATTTATTAACTTGTAATTTGGAAAAATGAGTTTTTTTCTATTCCAGTTAGCTATTTTGTAAAATAACCAACTGACAGGCCAACAAAAGTTGTGAATAATACAAATAATTGTTTGTATGAACTGAGTGTTTTGTTCCAAAAAATCCTAATTCCACCTTGTTTGTTTCTAAAAAGTACTAAGTACCCAATTTATTTCCAAAAAGTACTATGTAAATTTTTGATTTTTAAGAAAAAAATTATGATGAAAAATATAATAATTGATTAAATATGAAAGAATTCAAGAAATAAATTCCTTTAAAATGACACATAAACCAAAAAAATTATCATTAAAAATAAACTTTCAATAGTTTTTCTTATTTCCTGTAAAATTTTGATGAATGGAGTTAGTACTTTTTGGAAATGAGCTTCTCAATTAGCAAATTTCCTTAAAGTAATAAGCTATTACCGTAGGACTCATGGTAAGACCTAAGCCCGAGACCATGTTAACTTTTCATTTTAGGGCTCCCAGAAGCAATCGCTCAAATTTATATATATATATATATATATATATATATATATATATATATATATATGTGGGTGTGTGTGTCTGTTAACACGATAGCAGCCATAAATATGGTCCGATCTTAATGAAATTTGGTACAGACGTGTAAAGTGGTATTCACTCACGAGTTCGTAAACCAGCAAGATCGGACCACCGGAAGGGGGGGTAAGGGGAGTAAACCCCCCCAAAAATGGGTTTTTTGAGTTTTTTACATAGAAAATTAAAAATTATCCAATTCTTGCTAGCATTATTGAATTCAGCTAAAAAAAAACAATTTAGTATTTTGAATCACTTCTCTATGTCCACTGGTTACCAAGATATTGAAAGTGGTAAACACAGTATGTTGTCCCAATGTTAACCTTATGGGAAATAAGTAAAATTCTATATCTTGTTTATTTCTCAACATATCTTGATAAAACTTGGTAAATGGCTGCTTCTAGTTCAGATCTACTACATATTGAATTAAAACCGCCCAGTTTTAATATTCACATAGCAGCAAACCTGCATACTCATTCCCCATGTTATTCTTATGGAGCCTACAAAAACATGTCGGATCTCGCTATGTTGGATTGAAATATGTTGTTTAGTATTTGAAATTTGCTGAGTATGCAGGTCTGCTGCAGCGGGGGTGTTTTACCTTGTATTATTATTAAATTTAATTTAGTTACATAAGAATACAAAATCATAAAAAATTATAATTTTACAAAATTCACAAAAACCATTGTTTTACCACTAAAAGTATAATGACCTTTAATTAAAAAAAATAAAGATAAAAAACGATCATTTCGCCAGTTGTTGTGGAAAGATAATGACTAGACCTTTCAAATAAGATGTCAAATAATGTTACAGTTCGCGCATTATATCTCCGGCTATGACTGAGTCAGCTGATTGTATGGTGCGGGGGGGAGAGGGGGTACTTTTCTGAAAACATTTTCTAAAACACCTCTGCTTGTCAAATGTTGTGTTTACCAATATCATATGTTAAAAATATGATATGACACGGTTAGTAGCGTAGCGGTCATAGCCGGAGATATAATGCGCGAACTGTAAAATCGGTTATGTGGTTCCCGAGACATGTGACTTTAATATGATTGGCTGAGCTGCCATATTGAGAAAAGCCCCCCCCCCCCCAGTAAATTGATGTCATGGCCCATAATTTTTTTCATAATTGTTTGTTAGGGTAATGAATTTTATTTATGATTTTTTGATGTCTTAAAAGTTTAATCATTCCAATCAAATTCCCTTAATAATTTTAGGAGATTGATTCGTTGTGTTTCCTTTTAAATGTTCGCTTGTAAGATTAAATGGTATGTAAATATTAATGGTGGTGAATAATACAAATACATCGACTTCTAATGCACATTGTAAATAAGTTCTTAGTTAATCCTTGTTGAATGAATTTGTTAAGAAGTGACAAAACTTACCAAGAATGAGTAATATTGCTGTTTGCATTTCTGCTCACCTTCTGACTATTACAATATCTAGAAACAGCTGCTTAATTATATTAGTTAATTGTGTTGATGTAACTACTGTAAATTGCTTATTATTCTAAAAGGTTTCAATGGTTTCGTAAACCTAATTACATAACACTTTCACAAAGAAACCTTCCCCCTCAGTACTTTTTCACTATACACACATAGTCATTTTCAAAGCAAGTAAGTTACCGGGGACCGAGCTTCGCTCGGATTAAACGAAAACAACCGGCTGATTCAGCTGTTTTAGTTAAAATTTTCCACAACTATAACATGAGCTGCTCTAAATAAGTATAACACTGTCTGAACATGGTATCAACACCTTTATACAGCCGTGCCTTCAGCTTTTTCTGTTCTAGTAAAAAGGAGTTGATTCGGTATTGTTCAACACTGATAAACATATCGACGACTTACTGTTGTAATAAGCGGCCACAGAAGAGAAGTGCCGTTGAAGTTGGTCGTTATATTTTCGGTCGCTTCGTTGGAGTGCAGCGGTCTTGCACTTGCTGGTCGGAATGCTAAGTGACTCTTCACGAATTCAAGTTTTAATATCTTAGAGCTACGGTTGGAAGCAGTTGGCACTATGTTGGTCGGTAACCCCAAGTCTCCTTTGTGGGTAAAAGAGAGGATACGAGAATAGCTCGATGCGGTTGTCTATACTGCTCATGGTGAACAATTGTTTTCCTAGTTCTTTCACGACACGGTCGAAATCCGGGTAGGTCTGGTCAGCTTTGAGCGTGATAATGGCTGATATTTCATTCGACGTTGTAACATTGTAGCTGTTTGGGTCAATGCCGGTGGTGCGAGAACCAAATTGTCTTTCGGTGGCTGAATTCCTGTGGCGTCACCCGGCGGCTTGAGCTTTTTCTTCGCGCACCTTCATAACGCTTGGGTAGATTGGTTATCCTCCCGCAGGATTCCCTCGAGTAACTGTATCAATTCTAGGTCCATGTCGGTGTTAGCAGAAATTCGTTTGTGAACGGCAACGGTGGAGCCGAGAAGAATCATCTGCCCATTGCACGGTTGTTTGTACTATCCTTGTGCACCTTGCATCGGCTGAGCAGCGATTTTCAGCGATGTTGGCGGGTGATAAGCAGCGCAAGTTCTTTCCTCAATTTTGACGGTTTGTATTCGTATTTCATGTGTAGACACCAATCATTTGTATTCTTAAAAATTACCCTTGAAAACATTTAACACTAATCCGTACAAAATCAAACCAAACTATTAATATAGAATAAATATTCCTTCAAACATTTCATTCAAAATAACCTTTAAACAATTTAAAATTAGTTATTTACAAATTAATTGATTTTTCTAACCTGCATATAAATAACAACAACCTGAATCAGCTGTTTTGGTTAAAATCATCAACAAAACATGTCCATAACGATGGGCACTTGAATGGGCATTTTGATAGGCTGTGGCACGCAAACCGGATTTTTTCCAGACTTCAGACCAGTTCCAATAGATTTCTGGTGGCCTTAAACCCCAAATTAAACAAAGAAAGCAAAAATCCTAGGACGAAATCAAAATTTTGCCCGTACAAATATTGCTTGTTTTAGAGTATATACAGGGTGTCCCGAAATTATGGTAAAATATTTTAGTATATGATAGTACAGGTAAAAATAAGAAAAAATGTTCATATAAACCTAGGTCCAAAAGTGCTTAGTTTTCCGTCTGTGTGTCTGTTTGTGATTTTTACATATATAATCATATCTCACGAACCTCTTAACGTATAAACTTCAAACTTGGTACATGGATGACCACTATTAAGACCTATTTTTGTAAGAAGTATCAAATTTCTACTTTGTACCATTTCGAAATGGCGACTGTTTTTTGTTTTCAAAGCTAAATATCTTAAAAACCGTAAATTTAAAAAAAATTATACAAGAGACAAAAAAGTTGTGAAATTTAATCCAATTAACGCTGATATTAAGATTATGATGTTCGGACTACTAATAACGGAGAAATTTTAACTTTTCTGAATAAAAACATGGTCCTTTAGAACAAACTGACAGACATTTTCATGTTTTTATTTGAAAAAATTAAAATTTCTCCGTTATTAGTAGTCCGATCATCATAATCTTAATATCAGCGTTAATTGGATTAAATTTCACAACTTTTTTGTCTCTTGTATAATATTTCTAAAATTTATGGTTTTTAAGATATTTAGCTTTGAAAACGAAAAACAGTCACCATTTCGAAATGGTACAAAGTAGAAATTTGATACTTCTTACAAAAATAGGTCTTAATAGTGGTCATCCATGTACCAAGTTTAAAGTTTATACGTTAAGAGGTTCGTGAGATATGATTAAATATGTAAAAATCACAAACAGACACACAGACGGAAAACTAAGCACTTTTGGACCTATGTTTATATGAACTTTTTTTCTTATTTTTACCTGTACTATCATATACTAAAATATTTTACCATAATTTCGGGACACCCTGTATAATATATACAGGGTGTTGATAAAAAACCCTTCAGGACTTCGGGATATGGTTACTCACATCAAAACTAAGAAAAAAGTTCCGTAAACATGGGTCCTAAAATGCTCGGTTATCCGTCCATCGGTCTGTATGTGTTTTTAACATGATTTTGCATAACTTTGGAACTGCTAAAGATATCAACTTCAAACTTGGTATGTATATGCTGACTAATAAGGCCTATTTTGATGCGGAGTATCACATTTCTACTTTGTACCATTTCAAAATGGTGGCCATTTTTATATTTTGAAACTTAATATCTTAAAAACCGTAAATTTTACAAAAATCTTACAAGGGACAAAAAAGTTGCGCAATTTTATTTCCTACAAAATAATATAAAGATTATTAAGATTGAATGACAACTAACGGAGTTATTGCAATTTTTCCATTAGAATTGAAGCAAATTTGCTATAACTGCCATAAACAAGCATGTATTCTGTTGAATAAATTGCAATAGCTCCGTTATTTGTTGTTCGATCTTAATAATCTTTATATGGTTTTGTAGGAAATCAAATTGCGCAACTTTTTTGTCTCTTGTAAGATTTTTGCAAAATTTACGATTTTTAAGATATTAAGTTTTAAAATATAAAAATGGCCGCCATTTTGAAATGGTACAAAGTAGAAACTTGATATTCCGCACCAAAATAGGTCCTATTAGTCAGCATATACGAACAAAGTTTGAAGTTGATATCTTAAGCTGTTCTAAAGTTATGCAAAATCATGTTAAAAACACATACAGAACGACAGACGGATAACCGAGCATTTTAGGGCCCATATTTACAGGAACTTTTTTCTTAGTTTTGATGTGAGTAACCATATCCCGAAGTCCTGAAGGGTTTTTTATCAACACCCTGTATAATAATAGGATACTAGATAACACGTAGCTCGAAATCGAGCAAAAAATCATATAGTAAAAGAAAGAAGAATAAACGCCTACTTGTATACTTTTGAAATTTAATCAAAGGGCTAAATTCAATAGCAAAATTATGGATAAACCATTGAAACTCTAAAAGTTCATTTGATTTACTGCAAGATTTTCCGGACAACGACTTTTTGGGAAACACCTTCATTTTCCATGTTCTCTTTATTCTAAAATGTATATTTTAATACCAGCAAAAGATCGAGCTCTGTTTTACAGCAACATGTAGCTGACCGAGAGCAAACACTGGCGCCGTGAGCTTAGACCTCATTTGTTTAGGGACTACCCCTGCACCTTATTGATAGTTATCGCCAAACCGGAATCATAGGGAACGGCTGTCTCTGTAGGGATCCTTTCCTTTGTGGCAACAACGCGTAAATGACGCACTGTCTCTACCAGTCTTTTAATTCTTGAAATGCAACCCACCGCGATGAAAACATTGTAAGTTCATTGGTCTGAGGTTGGAAGGAGCATCAAATGTTACATTGAGGGTGATTGTAGGCAGTTGCAATCGTGTTACTTCCGATCGGTCAATATTCGCCTTCTTCTTAGTGGCATTATTACCGCACCATATCAAAAAATAAATTGGCTCAAGTTAATAAAACTTCAAAATACACTATGCTGAAATGTATTGGGATATTGTAAACTACATTGTAAAACTGGGAACTGCAATGTTTAAGCCATTTAAAAACACCTCATAACATAACCTAAATTACATAATAAATCTTTTTGTTGAAAGTCAAAACAGCTTGAAAAACAAAAACTTTTCTTGAAAAAATTAAAGCGCTGCAATTTGTGGTTTACCTGTAGAACTATTTTAGAGCTTGACAGCCTTGACCATATGTTCAGTTTGGAAACAAAGAGAACTGAGCTTGCTCAAATTTCGATGAATAGCGTCACTGTTCCGAAACTTCAACCCTTTACTGTACTTTAGTGACGCCCTTTTTTAAAATTCTGAGACTTGTTGACAAATCTACATAAAATTCCCTTTAATTTGATACCTCAAACATTAAAATCCGCCCAGCCGTTACTGCGGTTGGACTTTGAAAAGAAAACCGCTTGCGTATTAATATATAGATAAGGAGTACAGTGAGTGATAGCAACTATCTCCTGTCACCTGAGTAGATGAGTCTATTACTGTGTTAACCCTCCATAGGGCGCACAGGGGTGCCCACAGCATGTTTTGATGTCACAAGTTGCGACATCAGACAAAAAACCTATATTTAGTAAAATTTTGGGGGGGATTAAAAAAAACTATGGAAAATGGGGGGGATTTTTAAAATATAGGCACAGTTTTTATCTGTCTCGAAAATTTGTAATGGTCCAATAGCAATAATACGTTCAGGTTCAATTGTCAAAAGTTAGACGACACGACTGTTGTTGACGTGTTACCGTACTGTCGGTCGGGTCGGGCTGTGCTCATACTGGTGAAATATTAGTCCAGGCAACGAAAGGGTATAGAGGGAATTGCATGGATCACAATTTTTGACTTTGTAACTTTGTTTGGACTAGTTAGGAGTAAAACATATCAAAAGTCCCCGCCCTTAGCCCTTGAGCCGGCTGGGCTGGAAGGGCCTAAAGGTACAATTTTTTGGTTTTTCCTAAATATCTTGAAAACTATCAACTTTTAGTATTCCCTATTAAATTTAAAAATTAAAGAAAATTAAATTTCCTGTAAGAAAAATATATAATATGTCTACTTTGGTCCAACCGTTTACAAGGTAGGCACTAATTTTATTAATATTTAAAAAAAATAGCCCTTCCATAAGAAATACATGTAAATTTGAGGGTAACTTAGATGCCCAATTGTGCAAAGCTCTTTTCACCTAAAGGAAAATGAACAGCATTCAGGAAATATTGACAAAATTTCCAGTAATTTGACACCTCAACCATAAAAATTGGTCAGAAATTAAGGCGTTGGCGAGCTCACAAAAAACGTTATTTTTCAAGAAATCATAACAAATTGGAATAATTCCTTGAAAAATAACGTATTTTGTGAACTCGCCAACACCTTAATTTTAGACCAATTTTTATGATTGAGGTGTCAAATTACTGGAAATTTTGTCAATATTTCCTGAATGCTGTTCATTTTCCTTTAGGTGAAAAGAGCTTTGCACAATTGGGCATCTAAGTTACCCTCAAATTTACATGTATTTCTTATGGAAGGGCTATTTTTTTTAAATATTAATAAAATTAGTGCTTATCTTGTAAACGGTTGGACTAAAGTAGACATATTATATATTTTTCTTACAGGAAATTTAATTTTCTTTAATTTTTAAATTTAATAGGGAATACTAAAAGTTGATAGTTTTCAAGATATTTAGGAAAAACCAAAAAATTGTACCTTTTGGCCCTTCCAGCCTGGCCGGCTCAAGGGCTAAGGGCGGGGACTTTTGATATGTTTTACTCCTAACTAGTCCAAACAAAGTTACAAAGTCAAAAATTGTGATCCATGCAATTCCCTCTATACCTTTTTTTGAGCATTCATTGCCTGGACTATATCCCATATCCTGTGGTCGCGTGGTGCAGTGATCGTAGTTTGCCGTTGCCGTTTCACCGCTACGCCGCGCCGGCCCCGCGCCGCCGCTCCACTCTCGGCTCCCGCTTGTCAACGCCAATACCTACAGGCCGGGGACACACATGGCGTTTTTTAACGCGCGGTAAAAATGCCGCTCGCCCGTATTGCACTGATTTAAATGAACGCATTCACACGGGGCGGGAGAAATACCGTGCGATAATATTGCCGCTGGCGGTTTTGCCGTCGCTCAAAGGCGGATTTTTTCCGCTTTGTCATCACAGTGGTGTATGCAATTAAATTGGAGGGTACACATTTGGCGGATTTTTTACCGCCGCCATGGTCAGACGGCAAGACACTCTAAACATGGTACCGTGTTGATGACGTCAGGGGTTCTGTGATCAACAAATGGTATTATGCATTTAGTGATCACCCACCGTCATCTCTCAAAATTAAAATGGTATCATGATTGGCGATATTTTTTCCGTGGCGTTTTTTTACTGCCACGTTTGTACGTACTCCGATTTCGTCGGTGGCGGCGGAGACATTCACGCGATATTTTAACGCGCGGTAAAAATGCCGCTCGCCCGTATAGTGCACTTGATATAAATGGACGCATTCACACAGGGCGGAAGAAATACCGCGCGATAATATTGCTGCTGGCGGTCGTTTTGCCGCCGCTCGAAAGCGGATTTTTTCCGCTTTATCATCACAGTGGTGTATGCAATTAAATGGGAGCGTACACATTTGGCGGATTTTTTACCGCCGCCATGGTCAGACGGCAAGACACTCTAAACATTGTACAGCTGGTGACTTCTAAGCTGGCACTTGACCGATCGATACTAAGTCGATACTAGCCTAGTTCAAAAACATGACGTTCCGTCAAGCGGGTTGCGGCAACGTCCTCGTGACCCGCGTGAAGGCGTTCGTCATCGGGAATGTTTGCAGACCGGTCTTTTTCTTAAACCTCCACCACCCTCCACTCACCCCCGCGCCTATACTGCCCGTGTGAGGCCCAAGTGCCAGCTTACAAGTCACCAGCTGTATCATGTTCAGGAGTTCTGTGATCAGCATATGGTAGAAAGGATTTGGTGAACACCCACCGTCGTCTCTCAAAATTAAATGGTACCATGATTCAAAAATACCCCCCCCCTGGAGGTTATAATTGTTGACTGGCCAAAGTCAATGCATCAATTAGAAGTCCAACCAATAACGGTTTATCGGAAAATCAAAAGTAAGTTAAAGGAAAGAAAACCAAAAGGTCGTAATTGTAGGATCGATTACAGCGATCGCAATCCTCATATTGCAATCGGATATTATTCTTTTCCGCTCAACAAACCCGATTCCCACCGAGCCCCCAAGTTTGTTGAGGTCAGGTAGATGTGGGACAAAAAGAAAAATACAAAATCGCGGGCAGCGAGTACGGCGGGTGAGTGAGTGCGCTGTTAGCGAAATTACTGTTTGTTGTTTTGGGTAGTTAATCAAATATATCATCATATGGTATGGTAAACACAAATTTACACGTAAAAGGCCCTGAGAAACGTAAACAAAGCTTTGACAGTTCTACAAAAAACATTTCATTCAGTCATTTCATCTGAGGTTTAGCAATTTTATGAGTTTACAGTTTTTGCCGCCCGCCGTATTTCGTGCTCTCTACACCCGTATTCTAGTCCCATCCTATTAGCTACTAGTCAGCCAGACCTCAAGTTTTGTGCATTTCCTAGTTTTCCTAGTTTTTTTTCATTCCAACCTAGAGCTTAACGTGATATGAACCTAGAACATACGTAACGTGCGTGATTTAGATCTTAAAGCATTAGCATAAATGTTCAATATATTTGTGATGGACTGCAACCCACCACTGATATTATGTAGGTGCCTCTTAAATCTCAAAGGGCTGCCAAACCTCCGTTTACTCTACACAATTCTTCTGACTCTTCCAGTGACGAGCTGTTCAGCAGAGAGGACAATGAGCAGGTTGAAAATCGTGAAAAATCGTCTTCGAAGCAGCTTAGGTGACGAGTGACTCTCTAGCCTGATGATTCTGTGTTGTGAAAGTGACACTTTAAAAGAAATCACCAATGAGGAAATATTGAATCTGTTTGCTTTATCAACAGACCACAGAAAAAAACTACAATTCAGAAAATGATATGTAATGTAAATATTTACATATATAAATATGTTACAATATCACCCATAGCCATATGTTGTTTTAATCTCCAAGATATTACTTTATTTTATAGTCTGCACATGTGCAAATGACTAACATAGTGGTGTTAGCTTTTTGCCACACCCAACCATGCTAGAAGTATACAGCATCTAAAATTATAAATGCTTTATTGTTCCACTTGGTTACGAGGGTAACAATATCTCTCATACTATCCAAAGAATTTAAGTAGGCCTAGGTATCGACGCCAAGTTTTGGGGGGGATTTTGCGACATGGACCATGGGGGGGATGGGCACCCCTGAGGGCGCATACTGGAGGTTACCTCCATATTCGTGAATTTTTCCTTATAAAATACGAAAGGGTGCAATCTTCAATCTAGCGCTTACTGTACCTCGCTCGCCTCTTTCTAGGAACTGATTCATATGGTATTTTGGCTATTTGCTCTGTTTACCTCAGTCTGACAGTGCGTTTTCGACCGGACTGAAGGTAACTTCCAGATGAAAAAGCAGAGTTACAATTTATTTTATATAATATATATTTTGAAATCCATGTAAACCATATATATATAGCCTAGTGAACCCGTTGCTTGAAATCGAGCAATTTTTATGTATTGATTTCATAATAATAATAATTATGGTACAGTAATCTAGAACTATTGTATTTATTATATGGTTGAACTTCCTGTTGTACTGATTTTTTTACAAAAGCCTTTTTAAACTAAATTTCTTTTGAATACTCAATCATCTGTCCATGTTTCTTTAGTGTTCTCTACGAATATTAAGAGCCGCTCAAATGAGTTGGCCTGACCTGCTGCCACTTAAACAGTTGTCGAAAGTACTGGGAGGAAAGGTAAATTGTATTGGACTGACCCTGAGCTATACCTAGTCATAGCGAGTGCTGGAATTATTGGAAACTGGGTCCTTTTTATTACAGATCATCACTGAACACAAAAAAGAATAGTTAAAATTATATCATTTTCATGTTTTTATCATTCATGGTTAGCATTTCATAGTTGAACTAAATAAAAGTAATTTACATTTTCATGTAATTTTCTTTTAGGTAATTGCTCAAAAACGCTTCGCATTAACATTTGCCATAAACTCCAATCGAAGTGTATACACAACCAAGTATTGGATATATGGTATACTAGAAGAACCCGTGGCTTCGCTCACGATTAAAATTATACATACACTATACCCCATGAATTATATAGTCTTGCTTTCCCATTTATTTTTCTTATTGTAAAATCTAATGTATGTAATGTATCTACTTCTTTGAACATATCAAATGTACTTCCATAAAGCAAAAGTTTTTAGAAATTCGCTCTTAGTACGAAGGTCTGCTTCGACGGGGGTATTATATTCCTGCATAAACTGCCTGTACATAAAAAAATGTGACCATATCAACGCCCCACCGACAAAGCCCCAAATGGTGTTGCTGCCCTGGGTAGGCTCATGCCCAATATCGGTGGTCCTTCCTCTTGCAAGTGCGTTTTGCTTGTGTCGGCTGTCCAGTCGATCGTGCTATCAGGTGAAGAGGATTGCGCTCACACACTCAAGAGGCCAATTTACAGAGACGAACGCCGAGAAGCATTTAATGGTCGTTTCCACGGTACCTGAGCTTGCCCTGATGATGATCATGGGGCACAATATAAGGAACGGCACCCTTGGCTTTTTCGACGGCACTTTGAATCTGCTCGCATATGTTACCCTTAATTAAAACTTTATTATGCACCCCCGTCGCAGCAGACCTGCTTATTAGAAATCCTATTTATTTCCTTCATGAAGGCATACGTGTTAGAGGAATCAAAGAAGTTAGCTTGAAATTTTATTCACTGTAAAAGATCATTTTCTTAAGGTTTTAGGGACTACCTTGAACAAAAAATTACAATGCCACTCCAGCAATTATTAAAAAGTGCTGTCTTACGTTTTTAGACTCTATATTGAGCAAAACGTTTGAATGAGCCGTCCCGGCAATTTTTTTAAAGTGTTGTAGGTAAAATTAATTCTTTACAGTAGCACACTCTTCCTCTTTAAATAGCAGTTAGTTGTCATAAAAAAAGTCCTTCAAGTATAAGTGATCAGTGATCACTGGAGTCCTTCAGTAATCAGTTATTTATTTTATGTTATACTACATATTATCAGCATTTTATATAGTGTATTTAGTCCAGTAAAAATACTGTTTAACCTAGAACAAATTGCAACACGAGCGTTTTTGACGGTATTCTGCTCAAAAAAATGTGCATATTAACATATCCAAAATCGGACAAAATCGGACCATGGGAAACCCCTTAAAATCACGTTTCAAAATGGCGGCTTTTTTTAACATTGAAAAGTTTTTGAAAAAAGTCACTCGGTTGCATTTTTTATCTACATTTAACTAGATATTGAGTTGGGACCGACGCCAATAATTTTTGAGTGGCTAGTCGTGCATTTTGACAGGGTAAAAATTTTTGGCCGCCATCTTGGATCCGCCATATTGGATTTATTTTATTTTTTTCAAATGTAAAGGTGGTCGTGTGACACATAATTTAGAACTAGATTTTTACGCTGATTTCAATGCTGAAGTCCGTTTTCAAAAATATCGATTCGTTTTTAAGATATGCTCAAAATAAAATTCTTCCCTGTACATTTCTTATGGGGGCTAAATAAATAATAACATTTTTACGATTATTTTTCTTATATCTCAGGAACCAAGCAAGACTTTCAGTTCGTTTGGATCTTAAAATGATGAGTGATTTTTTGGCTTTTATTTGGGCTTTTGATCACTAAAATCGGACAAGTGTGAAACGAGCTATAAAGCTAAATGCTATATGAAAATTGTTTTTTTTTAATTTGTTTTTTGTTAAAGATTTATATCTCAGGTTTGAAATGAGTTAAAATGTTCCTTCTGGTGACAAATTACTCGGTAAAGTATAAGCTTTCATGTGAACTATGACTAATCGAAATCTGACTAATATAAATGGAGTTATGATCCATAATACAACTTAAATTCTTCTAACTTTCGAAATTTGTGACCACTTAAAGACTTATATCTCCAAATTTAGCCGAGACTCAGGCCTAATTAAGGTCTTAATTAACTCAGTGCATTACTGGCTTTAATTTAAGCTCTTAACCATTTAAATAGGTTGAGTTAGATACGAGTTTTGGACCTTTAATCAACATAAAAATAATTTTTTTCAGAATTTTTAATTTATTTAAGGACAGGTATCTCCAGTTTTATTTAAGGAATATATGTTTGAATGGTTTCAAAACACTCAGTGAGCTATCAGCTTTCATTTGAGCCATTGATCATTAAAATCGGACAAGTTTGGAGTGAGTTATATTGTTTTTATTATTTTTTTTGTAACTATTTTTTATGTCACATTGAAAGCTTACAGGGTATCAATAAAACCAACCATATACCTATTTTAAAGGGGAAACTGTGTAATCCAGGAATGCTAAACAGAATTGTCCTCCAATAACTCAAATATGTAGAATTCATTGAAAATGTGTTCATCGCGATTTATCTACAGGGTGTTCCACAAATTAAGGCCTAGGGTAAAAATATCTCAATATTGTTAAGTAAACCTATACCACGTTTTATATCATTTTACAGGTCCTGCTGAACGGAACATTTTGAGGAAAACTGAACTAAATTATCTCTAGCCGTTTCAAAAGGCGGCCATTTTAGAGATATTTTCCAATATTTTCGGAAAACATTGGATTTTTTTAAACCACCACAAGTATTTTAGTTCTATTTAGAAATTCTTAATCCTTGCCAACTCAGTTTTGCTATGGTAACTGCTATGACCATATTATATAAAATTAACTATAGTTCCTATGGAAACCAAATAAAAACTACAAAATTATTCCAAACACTAGTGAGAAATAATGGGTGAAACTTAAAGGGATATTAAGGACCTGGGTAGACCCATGTTTTGCCTGGGTAGATGATATACCTTGGTGCGAAATTTCAGCCTATTCCCCTCGGAAGTTTTTGCATTTACCTGAAACAACTTACACAAAAACAACACCGAAACGACCTTTATTTCATATTATATAAATAAATAAATAAATAAATACATACATACATAAAGAAATAAATTATATATATAAATATATATACCGGGTGTCCCATAATAGCCCCCCCCCCCTACCTTTTTCCTATATTTTTGCAAATATCACTTTAACACCACCCCCAAACATTATTGGGTAGTTAATACTTAATTTTGAGAGGGTACTCAATTTTTGCCGCCATCTTGGATCTGCCATATTGGATCCGAAATAATTCTTCCAAATGTAAAAGTGGTGTTGTGACCCATCATTTCAAATTAGATTTTTTCACTGATTACAATGCCGCAATCCGTTTTTTTATTATCTCAATTAGTTCTCAAGATATGGGTACTTTTAATTAATTTATTTTCAACCAATTTAAACATTACAAATTGATAAAATAGGCCCATAACCACAAAATAATGCTAGATAGTGGCGAATAACCACCATCAGTCATTGTTGAGCGATTTACACTTGACTTTCACCGATGTAAATTTTTTGGCCGCCATCTTGGATCCGCCATTATGAAATGAGGCCAGTTATTTCAAATATGAAGTTGGTATTGTGACCCATCATTTTAAACTAGCTTTTTACGCCGAATTCAATGCCGCAACCCGTTTTTAGCTATACAACTTATTTTTTGAAAAATTCATGTTTTTTGAGATAGTTATTAGAAACATGTCTATATCTTGAAAACTAAACACTAAAATAAAAAACGGGTTACGGCATTGAATTCAGCGTAAAATTTAGTTTGAAATAATGGGTCACAATACCAACTTCATATTTGAAATAACTTGCCTCATTTCATAATGGCGGATCCAAGATGGCGGCCAAAAAATTTACATCGGTGAAAGTCAAGTGTAAATCGCTCAACAATGACTGATGGTGGTTATTCGCCATTATCTAGCATTATTTTGTGGTTATGGGCCTATTTTATCAATTTGTAATGTTTAAATTGGTTGAAAATAAATTAATTAAAAGTACCCATTTCTTGAGAATTAATTGAGATATTAAAAAACTGATTGCGGCATTGTAATCAGTGAAAAAATCTAATTTGAAATGATGGGTCACAACACCACTTTTACATTTGGAAGAATTATTTTGGATCCAATATGGCGGATCCAAGATGGCGGCCAAAAATTTTTACCTAGACAAAATGCACGACTAGCCACTCAAAAATTATTGGCGGTGGTCCCAACTCAATATCTTGTTAAATGTAGATAAAAATGCAGTCGAGTGGTTTTTTCAAAAACTTCCCAATGTAAAAAAACGCCATTTTGAAACGTGATTTTTGGGGGTTTCCCGTAGACCGATTTTGTTGGATTTTTGATATGTTTGAATAAGTTTTTTTTGTTATATTTTCGAGAAAAAAGGTTGTGTTGCAGTTTGGTATAAGTTGGTGAGCATTTTAACAAATAAAAAAAATAAAAAAATAAATTCTTTATATCTTAAAAACAAATACAGATTTTTGAAAACGGACTTCAGCATTGGAATCAGCGTAAAAATCTAGTTCTAAATGATGTGTCACATGACCACCTTTGTATTTGAAAAAAAATAATTGAATCCAATATGGCGGATCCAAGATGGCGGCCAAAATTTAAAATCCTTTGAAAATGAAGTATTACCCCCCTAACGGTTTTCTGTAGCATTTCTAATTTTATATCTCTAGAGATGATGTTGAAAACTAAGAGTAAATCTTAATTTTAAAATTTTCCATTGTAATCCGCCATTTTGAAACGTAATTTTAGGGAGTTTCCCATGGACCGATTTTGTCCGATTTTGGATATGTTAAAAAGCACATTTTTTTGGACAGATTTCCACCAAAAACGCTCGTGTTGCAATTAGTTCTAGGTTAAGGGTGTTTTTTGCGTAGATTTACTGGACTAATTGCACTCTGAAAAAATGCAAAAGTCTAATTCATTGACCACCTGGCACCAAGTAACAAATCTTCATTTTAACAAAAATACAGTTAAATAGCAGAAAGAAATACCATTATAATTTACATCACCTGTTTTAAATGTTACTTTCATATGTTTTGTTAGTAAACAAATCTAACTCAAATTATTTCAAAATCCCTGACATGGGTACCTTTAAGACGGTCCCAGGGCTAAGCCCTGAAAGTTATCACGAAATTGAAGGTGTATAAACCTACTCCATGAAATTCTACATGTATGTACCAAGTTTCGTGGCCATCGGTCCAGCGGTTTTTGTGTTTATCCCTGCCAAATAAATAAATAAATATATATATATATATACTAGAAGAACCCGTGGCTTCGCTCACGATTAAAATTATACATACACTATCACCCATGAATTATATAGTTTTGCTTTCCCATTTATTTTTCTTATTGTAAAATCTAATGTATGTAATGTATCTACTTCTTTGAACATATCAAATGTACTTCCATAAAGCAAAAGTTTTTAGAAATTCGCTCTTAGTACGAAGGTCTGCTACGACAGGGGTATTATATTCCTGCATAAACTGCCTGTACATCAAAAAATGTGACCATATCCAATGCCCCACCGACAAAGCCCCAAATGGTGTTGCTGCCCTGGGTAGGCTCATGCCCAATATCGGTGGTCCTTCCTCTTGCAAGTGCGTTTTGCTTGTGTCGGCTGTCCAGTCGATCGTGCTATCAGGTGAAGAGGATTGCGCTCACACACTCAAGAGGCCAATTTACAGAGACGAACGCCGAGAAGCATTTAATGGTCGTTTCCACGGTACCTGAGCTTGCCCTGATGATGATCATGGGGCACAATTTAAGGAACGGCACCCTTGGCTTTTTCGACGGCACTTTGAATCTGCTCGCATATGTTACCCTTAATTAAAACTTTATTATGCACCCCCGTCGCAGCAGACCTGCGTATTAGAAATCCTATTTATTTCCTTCATGAAGGCATACGTGTTAGAGGAATCAAAGAAGTTAGCTTGAAATTTTATTCACTGTAAAAGATCATTTTTAGGTCTACCTTGAACAAAAAATTACAATGCCACTCCAGCAATTATTAAAAAGTGCTGTCTTACGTTTTTAGACTCTATACTGAGCAAAACGTTTGAATGAGCCGTCCCGGCAATTTTTTTAAAGTGTTGTAGGTAAAATTAATTCTTTACATAGCACACTCTTCCTCTTTAAATAGCAGTTAGTGGTCATAAAACAGTCCTTCAAGTATAAGTGATCAGTGATCACTGTAGTCCTTCAGTAATCAGTTATTTATTTTATGTTATACTACATATTATCAGCATTTTATATAGTGTATTGCACTTTAAAAAAATGCAAAAGTCTGATTCATTGACCACCTGGCACCAAGTAACAAATCTTCATTTTAACAAAAATACAGTTAAATAGCAGAAAGAAATACCATTATAATTTACATCACCTGTTTTACTTTCATATGTTTTGTTAGTAAACAAATCTAACTCAAATTATTTCAAAATCCCTGACATGGGTACCTTTAAGACGGTCCCAGGGCTAAGCCCTGAAAGTTATCACGAAATTGAAGGTGTATAAACCTACTCCATGAAATTCTACATGTATGTACCAAGTTTCGTGGCCATCGGTCCAGCGGTTTCTGTGTTTATCCCTGCCAACTAAATATATATATATATATATATACCAACATCCTCTTTTATACTTATAGATATATATATCAACATCCTCTTTTATACTTATAGATAATTTAAACATTAGAATATTCATACGGTTTAAATTAAATTCACGTTTATTTCAAACCTTAATTGGGGAAAGCGGCACTAAGTAGCGTATGACCCGTCTTAATTTTAAACTGAAATGGTTCAATAAATCTACTCATAATGAATGTTAAGTCTGTTTTTTTTCTTTTATTTATATTTATATAATCTATACATAAGAATTTATTTTTTCTTTTAGTATTTTTCTTTGGAACATAAACATATAGGTGAACATTAAGATCTTCACACATGTGATTCAAAATAAATGTTTTTTAAACTGAATTCTGACCTTAAGAATGTATTAGGATAATAGTTTATTTATTTACATCTTCCATCAACTGAAATGCCTCCAGCCATAGCCATCTCTGCTCCATAGCTCTATCTCTAAATACAACGGGTTTCCATTCTATTAACAACATATGGCTTTGCTGAAAAACTTTGTTTGTTCCAATCAACTGCTTTATTTTAAATTTTCTATTCCCATGTTAAATCTTATGGACTAATATGAAACTTTAAGGGCGCCTAGGGCTCTTCCCTTTAGTCAAACCTTTTTAAATTTTATTTCCTGCAAAACTTCACGCCAAGCTCTTTCCAATGACACCTTAATTATTAAAATCGGCCCAGTAGTTTAGGAGGAGTAATGATCACAAAAAAACCCCTAGCGTATTAAATAAGTACTAGTAAACCCGTTGCTCAAAATCGAGCAATTTTTATGTAGTCTATTGATTTCAAAATAAAAATAATTATGGTACAATATTCTAGGACTATTTTATTAATTTAATTTAATTGTTATGCTGAAATTAAAAAAACTTTTTTAAACTAAATTTCTTTTGAATACTCTAAGGAGATGAGCATGTTTCTTTAGTGTTTTATACGAATATTATGAGCCCCTCAAAGGAGTTGGCTTGACTTGCCACCACATACCATACAGTAGTCCATGAGAAAGAACTGGGGAGGGAAGGTTAGTTCCAACTTTTGCAGTGGACTGATCCTGAGCTATACCTAGCCATAGCGAGTGCTGAAATTACTGGAAAATGGGTTCTTTTTTTATAGAACATCACTAAACACAAAAAGAATTGCTTAAATTATATTATTTACATGTTTACAGCATTCATGGTTAGCATTTCATAGTTGAACTAAATTAAAGTAATTTGTATTTTCATGTAATTTTATTTTAGGTAATTGCTCACAAACGCTTCACATTAACATTCACCAAAAACTCCGATCGAAACGTACACTCAACCAAGTTCATCAAGATGAAATTGTCATACATAAATTAATTATTAGTTGAAATACCCCGCATGCACCATATGAAAGCAAATGAACCAAAACAAATTGTTATTTGAAAATCGACTGCAAATTTGCTTATACAACACTAATGTTCTTAAATGGGTTGTTAGAATTAAACCTGATGGGTAAAGAATAATTAAATTATGTTTTGTAAAAAATTAAAGTTAGGCTATTTGGTTTTGTGAGTTTTACGTTATTTTTTGTAAAAATTTCTGAAAGTCAGTAGGCTATATGTGACTAAGAGCTGCTTTCCCCAAATCTAGTTTTATTTGAACTTCAGAAACTTAAGTTTAGTAAAATTTGTATTTTCCTGATCACATGGTATATAATTTAAACATTAGAATTTTCATATTTTTTAAATTAAAGTCACGTTTATTTTAAACCTTAATTGGGTAAAGCGGCCCTGAGTAGCGTATGACCCGTCTTAATCTCAAACCGAACTGAAATGGTTCAATAAATCTACTCAAAATGAATGTTGAATGCTTTCATTCTTTACTTTATATTTATATAATTTATACATAACAATTTATTTTTTTCTTTTAGCATTTTTTAAAAATATAAACTTATATGAATAATAAGATTTTCACACATGTGATTCAAAATAAATGTTTTTAAAACTGAATTCTGACCTTAAGTATGTATTAAGATAATAGTTTATTTATTTACATCTTCCACCAACTGAAATGCCTCCAGCTCTATATGCAATGGTTCTAATTCCATTAACAACATATGGCTTTGCTGAAAAACTTTGTTTGCTCCAATCAGCTGCTTTATTTGAAATTTCTATTCCCATATTAAATCTTATGGACTAATATGAAATTTTAAGGGCGTCTAGGGCTCTTCCCTTTGGTCAAACCTTTTTAAATTTTATTTCCTGCAAAACTTCACGCCAAGCTCTTTCCTGATTATTAAAATCGGGTCAGTAGTTTAGGAGGAGTCTTTGTAACAAAAAAACTTCTCGTGTATTAAATAAGTATATAGATATAGATAGATATATAGATTAATATATTTATATTGATAATTAAATTAAGTATTGCTCTTTTAGTACAGAGGCTACACAAATAAAAACTGCATTTTTTGATTGGAGTATGGCACTTTCTGTGATCATAGTTGATGCCAAAAGGAAACGTTTTAGTCGGTGAGCCACTTTGAAATCCGCGGCTAACACCAAAATGGCGGCCATTAAAGATGGCCGCCGTGAGCCCCCGCATTATTATAATATATCGGTTGTATCTCGGCTCCTAATTGACCGATATCAATATTCTTTTTATTATTTTAAAGCTAATTTAAGGAGGAAACTTTTTTGTATTTTTTTGTTTTTTTTTTTGTTTTTGTTTTTTGTTTTTGTATTTTTTTTTTTTTTTTTTTTTTAAGAAAATTTAAAAATTACATTTTTAATGAGTTTAATTATTGTAATCATGGAGGGATACGGCTGTGACCTGTGAAGAAACCAGTAACAGAGAGTTCTGCGTTTTTCTGTTATGTACTATGTGCTTAACAACATACTAAAGACTAAGCAAAGTTTGACCACCGGAAGTGCCTCAATTTCAAGATGGCGTCCAAGATGAGGTCAAAAGCATCAAAGATTTAGGGAATTCATGCTATAGGTGATACGAAAGTGGCTTCTGCGCTGTAATACAACTTCAAATAATTGACGGGTGATTATAGCTTTAATTGGACTTGTTAATCGTTTTCTGACGCCATCTTGGATCCGCCATATTGAATATCAACTTATTATTTTAAATGTAAAGATGGTGTTGTGACACATCATTACGAACTAGATTTTTACACTGATTACAATGATGAAATCGGTTTTTGAAAATATTAATTCGTTAAAAAGATATGCTGAAATAAAATTCATCCTTTTACATTTCTTATGGACGTTTCATATTTTCAATATTTTCTTTGATTATTCTTCTTATATCTCTCAATGTAATTAAGATTTGTGGTTCGTTTTAGTCATAAAATACTCAGTGAAATACCGGCTTTCAATTGAGATATTAATCATCAACATAGGGCAAGTGAAAGATGAGCTATAAGGTTTAATGTAACTTAAAAAAAAATTTTCAGTAATTTGTTTTTCGTCAAATATTAATATCTCCGGTTCTAAATAAGGTGTTTAGTTCATTTTGGTCTTGAATTATTCAGTTATTTAGGTCTTGTTTTTCTTAGTTAATTACGCTTTCGAGTGGGTTGACTCTTAATAACATCAGACTAAAGTTTAAGTGACTTATGATCTTTCACTCAACATAAATTCGTTTTAATTGAATAATTTTACATTTTTTGAAAGATTCTCTAGCTTTAAAGAAGACCCAAAAATCGTAAAGGTCTTGATTAATTTAGTAGGTTATTGGCTTTTATTTGAGTCATAAACTATTATAACAGACTGAGTTTTATGTGAGTTGCAGTTCTAAAACCTACATAAAATTAAATTTTTCAAAAATTTTTTGTATAAAGACTTATATCTCAAGTTTTAGGACAGATTTGGAGTTTTCAATGCTTTTAAAGGATTCAGTAACATATCAGCTTTCGTTTGAGACTTTGATCATGTTAATTCGGAAAAGTTCGGGTTCTGTTATAATCCACTATTAAGCGTAAAATTCAAAAATATCTAATCTTTATGTCGAAATGAGCCTTGAAACCCGTTAACAACTTAACACATTTGATGAATCAATATTTCAAAAAAAGCCAACGTATCACTGCGTATTTTGAGACCAAAATGAATAAATACCTTTTTTTGAAGGGTAGATATAATTGACTAAAGACAAATTTCCGGAACATTGATTTTTAAGTTACATCAAGCCTTATAGCTCATCTGTCACTTACCTGATTTTGATTATGGATGGCTCAATTGAAAGCCAGTATTTCACTGAGTATTTTATGACTAAAACGAACTACAAATCTTAATTATATTGAGAGATATAAGAAGAATAATTCAAGAAAATATTGAAACTATGAAACGTCCATAAGAAATGTAAAAGGATGAATTTTATTTGAGCATATCTTTCAACGAATTCATATTTTCAAAAACCGATTTCATCATTGTAATCAGCGTAAAAATCTAGTTCGTAATGATGTGTCACAACACCATCTTTACATTTAAAATAATAAGTTGATATTCAATATGGCGGATCCAAGATGGCGTCAGAAAACGATTAACAAGTCCAATTAAAGCTATAATCACCCGTCAATTATTTTAAGTTGTATTACATCGCAGAAGCCACTTTCGTATCACCTATAGCATGAATTCCCTAAATCTTTGATGCTTTTGACCTCATCTTGGACGCCATCTTGAAATTGAGGCACTTCCGGTGGTCAAACTTTGCTTAGTCTTTAGTATGTTGTTAAGCATATAGTACAAAACAGAAAAACGCAGAACTCTCTGTTATTGGTTTCTTCACAGGTCACAGCCATATCCCTCCATGATAACAATAATTAAACTCATTAAAAAATAATTTTTTAAATTTTCTTTAAATTCTAGAGAAATTATTGGTTTCACAGTCAAACGTTAAATACAAAAAAATTTTCTCCTTAAATTAGCTTTAAAATAATAAAAAGAATATTGATATCGGTCAATTAGGAGCCGAGATACAACCGATATATTATAATAATGCGGGGGCTCACGGCGGCCATCTTTAATGGCCGCCATTTTGGTGTTAGCCGCAGATTTCGAAGTGGCTCACCGACTAAAAAGTTTCCTTTTGGCATCAACTACGATCACAGAAAGTGTCATACTCCAATCAAAAAGTGCAGTTTTTCTCCATATCTGGCCATGTACCCGACGTACTATTTTTACATTTAATTCATAACATTTTTTCATTGGTAAGCCATGTTACTTGTAACCTTTTTTTTCACAAAAATGTTTTTATCATTCTAATTATAATATTTTATATATAATTATAGTGAAATGTTTCATGCATTTAAATACCTAATATACTATTGTGTTTAAGGTTTTGTTCGATTTATTACATGTTTTTATTAATAATATGTTAAAAGCAAATGTTTTGTGTTATTTCATTATCTGGAGGCAACCTCCAGATGCGCCCGATGGTGCTTCAAAATTGATACGCCCAACGGAGGGTTAAGAGGGGGCTAAAGCCAATTCGATGACCCCCCTCGCGGGTGAGATACTTACTATCATTACTCCGTGACGATAATGGAAAATGTAGTGTGACTTAATAAACTACCAGTTTTTCTTAAATTATGGTCTTAACTAGCATATAAATTACTCTTCTCCACTTTTAATGTCCAACGTATAGTTTCAGAGGCTGATATTATATCGTCGCTCATTTATATTAGAATCCAAACAGTGATGAATGAGTAAATATTCCTCTGCGGGGTCAGCGATCAGCATGTGTAAACGTTCAAGCGGTCGCAAATTACGGCAATATATTTTAATTTAGAGAAATAGTATAATTCATTACAAGTAACGAAAGCAATTTCCAGTGGGCGCTCAAGTGTCATGTTTGAGGCGGAGCCGAACACAGGAACACCATGTTTCATGTGCGAGGGGAAACCAAGCATGTGAAAGCGAGTTTCACAATTAGTTGGAGCAAGTACTGGAAAATCACTTTCGGTACAAGTTATGAACAATACTTTTCATCAGTGATGGGTCAGAGTTCGCCCAGTGCACATCGTTCAGCGTGCAAGTATATCATGATAGTGCGGGCTACGAAATTTATGGAGTTTTAATTTCGTGTATTGATTTACCATGTGCTTTACTTGTTAAAGTTGTGATAGTTAGTGTTTTAATATCGGATGTGAACTACTGTAAATCTTTGTTTTGTGCTACAAATTGTTTAAAGTTTGCTAAAATGCCTAATTGTGGCCATTGCAATTCTAAGCTATCCGCGCAAGCTTTAAAAGTTGTGTGTGCTGATTGCAATTTAAACTTTCACATAAAGTGTGTTAATATGCAAAAAGCTGATTTAGAGGCACTTACTAGTGAAAACATCGAGTGGCGTTGTCAACCGTGCGCATCTGCACGACGTAAAAGCATGCGGTTTGAATCTAGTGTCGCATCTGGTGGCGCTACTTTGGATGATATAATGAAGGAAATCATTAATCTTCAACAAAATCAAAAGGATTTAGTGAAAGAATTTAATAACACATCTGATATGATTTTCGGGAAGATGGATGACCTTAAAGAGATTGTTGAAGCTCAGCGGGACTTACTTAAAACTTATGTCGAGAGAACTGAAGCTTTGGAGGCTGAAAACCGGCAACTACGACAACAGTTAGAAGATACACAGGCTCGAGACGAAGAAACTGAACAATATACTAGAGTAAATTGAATTGAAATACAAGTGGTTCCCTCGAAGAGAGACGAAAACGTAATGGACATTGTAAAAACCGTCGGAGCAGCTATTGACTTTGAAGTGACCAACGAGATGATAGATAACTGTCATCGCCTCGGAAAGTCAAATGAAGATCGCGTGGCGGGAATAATTGTAAAATTTGTTCGTCGCATCGATAAAGAAAATTTCTTTGCCAAAAAACGGAAAAAGAAGGACTTATCGACCCGGCACATGAACATGAGTAACGACCTACCAGTCTACGTGAACGAGTCCTTGTGTCCGGCGCAACACAAACTCTACATCAAAGCCCGCCAGTTGAAGGAAGACAAAAATTATAAATACATTTGGTTACGAGGCGGAAAAATATTAATGAGAAAGGCCGACGGCAGCCCCGTCATATCTGTTACGCATTTACAAGACCTCCAATCGCTCTAAGGTGTGTACAGCAACCAAACACTTAGTTAATTTAATTGCATTAGTAAAAATTTGTATTTTTGTTTGGATTTACATTTTTATTTGAATTAATAAAAAACGCTGAAGGTTTTTTGTTTGAATGTAAAAAAGATCTACTAAAATATGTTAGAAACCCAATATAGCAATGTGTTGAATAGTAAATTAGTAATTATCCAGCAAAATATCAGAAGTGTTAGAGTGAATTTTGGCAATTTTGTGACATGGTTATCAAATTTAAATTCACCTAGGCCTCACATTATAATTTTGACTGAAGTTTGGATTTATAAAGATGAGACACAAATGTACAGAATATTTGATTACGATCTCATTGATGAGTGTAATAATGAATATAGCGCTGGAGGTATTCTCATTTATATTAATAAAGCAATAAGTTATGAGCTTTGTGATAAAACTATTTTTCGTTCAGACGTTTTAAAAATATGCTGTAATCTAATTGAATTTAAATTTATATTGCTAGCGGTTTATAGACTTCACAGTGTAAATAAAAACTTGTTTGTAGATAATATAACTAATTTTTTGGATAGCATAGGAAACAATAATTGTATTGTAATTGGTGATATGAATTTAAATATATTAGAAGATTCACCAGTAACTGATAATTATAATATAACAATGAGTAGTTATGGATTTGTTTCTATGATCAATGAGCCGACTCGTGTTACTGAATTATCACAAACATGTCTACATCATATATTTCTTAGGATAAAAAATATGTCTGACTTTAAGATATGTTCCAGTGTAATTCACTGTGGTTTAACAGACCACAGCATGACCAGTTTAGGGCTCACGTGGGACACGGGTGGCACGTGCCACATGGCACGCGACCTTGACCAAGTTCGAACGCTCATCAACTATGATAAGCTCAATCGGCTATTAGCCCGAGTGGACTGGTCACCGGTCTTCACTCAGCCGAATGCGTCTATCGCATTTGATAATTTTATGGGAATAATATCCAACTCTTTAAGTCTATGCAAGGAAATGAAAATAATAAAAAGAAAAATTAAATTTTTAAAGCCATGGATAAATTCATATTTATGCAATAAAATTAAAAGGAGGGAAATAATTTATAAGAGAACTTTGAAAAACCCCAATGACAAAAAACTAGCACGTTATTACATTACTTATAGGAATAAGTTAAATACTGAAATTAAGGAGACTAAGAAAGAGTATTTTTGTAACCTATTTAACAAGTGCAGTGGTAATTCTAGGCTGGAATGGAAAATTATAAATGAAATAACTGGACAAAAAGTCTTGCGGCATGAAATATCTAGCATGTGTATTGATGGTAAGGATATTGTTGATCAAGACGAAATTGCAAATAGATTTAATCAGTATTTTATTAATATTATAGATAGTATGATAACAAGTAACAATTTTTCTGTTGTAGATGATAGGCTTTATGGACTTACTTTTGGTTCTAATTCTGAACTGACTTCATTATTCTTAGAACCTATGACTGCAGTTGAAATTAAAAATATTATAAATACATTGAAAAATAATAAAGCTCCTGGATACGATGGAGTAAGTGCTGCTGTAGTAAAAAACATTTCTGAGACAATAATTCATGTTTTGAAATATCTTATTGATTTAAGTTTTAGAAATGGACAATTCCCAGATGCTTTGAAGTTGGCTATTGTCATACCTTTATATAAAAAGGGCGAAAGGCAAATTTTGTCAAATTATAGGCCAATTTCTCTTACTTCCGTTTTTGCTAAGATTTTTGAGGAATGCATGAAGTTAAAATTACTTTATTTTTTTAGTAATTTTCAATATGGTTTTCAAGAAGGTAAAAGAACAGAAGACACTCTCATAGATTTTGTTACTTTTGCAATGCAGAACCTAAATGAAGGGAAGAAAGTAAGTAGCCTTTTCTTAGACATATCCAAAGCTTTTGATAGTGTTCAGCATTCACTATTATTACATTATTTAACAAACTGTGGGATACGAGGTGTTGCATATGAAAGGCTTAAAACTTATTTAACTGACAGAAAGCAATGTGTAAAGTTAGGTGATTGTAAAAGTAGGTGGGAGATAGTAAAAACTGGTGTCCCGCAAGGTACAGTGTTAGGACCTGTCCTATTTTTAATTTATGTCAACAGCTTATGTAATGGCAAATTTCAAGGTAAATTATATTCCTTCGCTGATGACACTGCATTAACTCATGTGGGTGCAAACTTTGATGACAACAGATCAGCAATGGAGAATGATTTAAAGAAATTAAATATGTGGTTTTCTAAAAATAAAATGTTTTTAAGTTTAGAGAAAACAAATGTTATAAATTTTAGTATGAAACCAAATGAGGATACTTTTGATCATGTTGTACTTAGATGTAAAAACTGTTTCCCTCTTTTCATCCACTGCAATAAGTATTGTTCTTTTATAAAAAAAGTAAATAACATCATATACCTGGGATTTTATTTAGATAGTCAACTTTCATGGAAAACCCACATATCACAGTTGCAGAAAAAACTTAATTCTATATTGCGAGTATTTTATTTTTTAAACAATCTAGTTCCACTTCCAGTATATAGAAAACTTTACTTTTCTCTGGTGCAAAGTAGACTACAATACACAATCACTTGTTGGGGGGGCTCTGCTTATGTTACTAATTTAACCAGTTTACAAATTTCCCAAAAAAGGTTTGTAAGACTAATTCTTAAAAAAGGAAAATTTGAACGTTCGTGGCCTTTGTTTTGTAGTTTAAGAATTCTACCTTTAAGACATTTGTTTATTTATAAAGTACTGAATATGTTTTATCTTAGAAGTGGAAACATTCCCGTACGAAATAATAGAGAAAATATGCGATCTGGTTTATCTTATTACATTCCTAAATCAAACAGAACTTATTTCAGTCTTTCATTTTCATATATTGCTCAGAGAATCTTTAATAATCTGCCTGATAACATAAAGGAAGTCCATATATTAGCCAAGTTTTTAAAAAGAATTAAGGAACTGTTGTTTAGTTTGCAGGATGTTCGTCATATGCTTCATTTCATAGTCTAGGGTCTTGTTATGTAATTACAAATTTAAAAGTTATGTTATAATTTTCTCCTTTTTAGCGAATTTCCCCTATAGGGAAGAAGCTGTTACCGTAGTACTCATGGGAAGACCTAAGCCCGAGACCATGATAACTTTTCGTTTTGGGGCCCCCAGAAGCAAAAAAACTATTCGTTCATTTTCATAAATATATATATATCTATATATATATATATGTGTCTTTAAGCACGATAACTCGCGTAAAAATGGTCCAATCTTAATGAAATTTGGCATAGATGTGTAAAGTAGTAATTATTCGGACGAGTTCGTAATCCAGCCCAATCGGACTACCAGAAGGGGGGGTAAAGGAGGGTAAACCCCCCCAAAAATGGGTTTTTTGAGTTTTTTACATAGAAAAATAAAAATAATCAAATTTTTGTTGGCACCATTGAATTCAGCTCAAAAAAACAAACAATTTAGTATTTTGAATCACTACTCTATGTCCATTAGTTACCGAGATATTGAAAGTGGTAAACACAGTACGTTGTCCCAATGTTAACCTTATGGGAAATAAGTAAAATTCTATATCTCGCTTATTTCTCAACATATCATGATAAAACTTGGTAAATGGCTTCTCCTAGTTCAGACCTACTAAATATGAATTAAAACTACCCAGTTTTAATATACCCGTAGCAGCAAACCTGCATACTCATTCCCCATGTTATTCTTATGGAGCTTACAAAAACATGTCAAATCTCGCTATGTTGGATTGAAATATGTTGTTTTGCACTGGAAATTCGCTGAGTATGCAGGTTTGCTGCAACGGGGGTATTATTAATAATTAATTATATTTATTTTTTGTAGCTCGCACTCATATGTGTAAATTTTATGTATTTAATCTTAAGTTATTTTAGTTTTTAATTATAAAGTGTTTTGCATTGGAAGAACTTTATTTTGTTTAAAATTTGTGCAAGTGATGGTAACCTCAATACAGGTTTAACCTACGGAGGTACCTATATTTTTCATTTTATATGTACTATGTAAAATACTTGTAACATGTTGTGTGTAATGAAAAAAAAAAAAAAATCTATTCTATTCATGAAAATACACACATACGTAAAAAGAGACATAAAAAACTGGACTTGAACTTAAAATAAAATCAAGTGTTCTTAGTTTCTGCTTTGTAAACATTGTCACAATTACTGGAAACAGTGACAGCGTAGTTCTAAAGTGGATTGTATTTGTGTGTTTTCCTTTTTAATAAGGAATAAAATAACTATTTCATTATTTCAAAAAACTATTATATTTCTCAAAATTTATTTTATGAGGAATGGAATGTTAGACATATTTTGAGGACTTTTAAACATGCATTATGCTAACAACGCAGCAGAATTAGCGTATGGCTATTTCTGTTTACATTTAGATTGTTAAACAGTAAAACAGCTGATTTAAATTGTAGAAAGAAGTGGCAAAGTAACATTAGTGTGCGTAGCGGACAAATTATAAACTAATTAATAAGAGCAAGGGAAAGTAAAGTTAGAGCAGGGGAAAATCAGTTGATCGTTTTAGCGAATTTCCCCTATAGGGAAGAAGCTATTACCGTAGGTCTCATGGTAAGACCTAAGCCTGAGACCATGATAACTTTTCGTTTTGGGGCCCCCAGAAGCAAAAAACACCATTCGTTCAAATTTCTATATATATATATATATATATATATATATATCTATATATATATATATATATATATATATATATATCTATGTGTCTGTAAGCACGATAGCGCTCGCAAAAATGGTCCGATCTGAATGAAATTTGGCACAGGTGTGTAAAATAGTAATTATTCGGATGAGTTCGAAAACCAGCCCGATCGGACTACTGGAAGGGGGGGTAAAGGGGGGTAAACCCCCCCAAAAATGGGTTTTTTGGGTTTTTCACATAGAAAAATAAAAATAATCCAATTTTGTTTGGCACCATTGAATTCAGCTCGAAAAAACAAACAATTTAGTATTTTGAATCATTGCTCTATGTCCATTGGTTACCGAGTTATTGAAAGTGGTAAACACAGTACGTTGTCCCTATGTTAACCTTATGGGAAATAAGTAAAATTCTATACCTCGCTTATTTCACAACATATCTTAATAAAACTTGGTTTGTGGCCTCATTTAGATGAGATCTAATGCATTTTAGTCTAAAATCCCCGATATTTCCATTTTTATGGCAGCAAACCTGCATACTCATTTCCCATGTTATCCTTATGGGAAATAAAAAATTCTTTATCTTCCTTATTTCTTAACGTATCTTGATAAAACTTTATATGTGGCTTCATCTAGTTGAAATATACTTGATTATGGCCGAAAATACCCTATTTTTACATTTTCATGGCAGCAAACCTGCATACTCATTCTCCATGTTAACCTTATGGGCACAATAAAAAAAGTTATGTAGTTTGCTCATTTCTCAAAATATCCTGATAAGAACTGGCATGGGGCTTCATACAATTAATATCTACTTGATTATGGTTTAAAATACCCAAATCATCAAATTCCTGAGGCAGCAAACCTGTGTACTCTCTTTCCCAATGTTAACCTTATGAGAGGTAAATAAAATTGGATAGCTTTCTTATTCCTCAACATATCTCGATAAAACATGTTATGTGGCTTGATATAGTTTAGATATATTGGATTGTAGCCTATGATAACTCATTTTCAAATTTCTGTGGCAGCAAACCTGCATTTTTCCATACTAATCTTATGGAGAATAATTTATTTTTGAATAGCAATTGTGGGCATTAGGCAAGTCACAGGATGAGGGAAAAGGGCTCAAATTAAATGTTTTAATATCAGGGACTCAGGAAAAGTACTGTAATTTCTTAAAGTTTGCTAGAAAACAAAAAATAACATAAAATAACTGCCATTATTTAAGTAGCATTGGGATCTAAAACGTCTGCTTTGTTTACATTAAAACATGTGAGCTGATGTTTCATTCAAAGCCATATGGTGTATACAGACATATGGCTTATTTAAAGGCCAGATAACTAACTATGTCAAATAAATGTACTATATTGAATACAGATTTTTACTGATGATGTTTATGAAATTTTTTACTCAAACTTAAACAGCTGGTCATTTCTCTATATGATTAAATTGGAAAAGCCAGCTGTTTTGAAGTTTTTAACATTGCATTTTCGTGCCAAGTATAGGCTATTATTTTTGTATAGCCTTTTGCTCCTAAAAGCCACTAGGAGAGTATTTTTGCACGCTTTCTTTTGAATGTATATTGATTTTACTTGATGCGAGACTTCATTTAAATTATTTATTTATGCACTTGAAATTCGCTGAGTATGCAGGACTGCTGCAACGGGGGTATTTCTCTTGCTAGAAATTAGAGCTCAGAAAATGATCAGTTTCGTTGATATCAGCTGTCATTGAAAATAGCTACTTTCGGTACGAAGTGATGAAAATAATTTTTTTGCACCTTGAAGATAAGTAAATTTAACACTAGGTTCGTTAAGTACATTTTTCATTTTCTTTTTGAATTTTGAGTTATTTTAGCTCAAAATATCAACTAGAAAAAAAAGCTAAGACTAAGACCTTCTACTTGAATTCAAATGCCAATTATTTAGATTTTTTTGAATTAGAAGCAGTCAGGACAAAGTGGAATATCTTAGACAACACACTTCTTTTGTTCCAAGTAAAATCATGTGTTTCTGTTACCTTGTAATGCCTTTGTTTTCTGTCCAGAAAAATAAAAAAAAGTATAAAATGGCTTAAATATTTTTGTCTTGATTAAACCTAACCTCAACATTTGACAAGTAGAAACACCTGATTATAATACAACCAAAGAAATTCATTACCAAAGATATTCCACCTCGTCTTGACCACTTCTAGTTAAAAAATCTAACTGTACTCTTATATTTTTTATGATATCGGAAAAATAAAAATTGGATATTTTGAGGAATCAATTTCTTTTCATTTTGATATGCGGCTTATTGTAATTCATCAAAAAATAACGTTAGGATATGGTTTCACACGATGTTGTAACTCGCAAAAATCATGGCATAATTTTATTATATAGAGATTATTTCACTTATTACTCAACATAATGTAGTGAAACTTGGTATGTGGCTTCAGCTGTACTAGGTGAAATTGTGAAATTCAAAACTTATAAATAGCTGGCTTTTTACATGGGAAAATGACCAGTTGTTTTAGTTTTGAGAGCAGCAATTTTGTGACACCAAGTATAGTTGATATCTCCTGGATTATGGCCTTAAACCCCTCTATTTCACAATTCTGTAGCTGCAAACCTGCATACTCATTCCCTATGCAGTTCTTATGGAGTTGATATCTCCTGAATTATGGTCTAAAAACCTCTCCATTTCACTTTTTTATAGCAGCAAACCTGCATACTCATTTCCCATGTAATTCTTGTGGAGAATATTGAAGTATAGTACTCATCTATGAACATACTTGTTACAAGGCTTTATCTGAATCATTTTTTGAACATTTGAAATTCGCTGAGAATGCAGGTCTGCTGCATTCTTGTATCTTGTTGGTATCTTTTTTTCATCACTCTGCAGAGTAAAGTAAAATTTCCTTACAACATTTTTGTTTACCAAATCAAACACCAGCTGATTTTGGCATTTCTGCTAAATAAAGTTGTTTACTCACTATTCAGTTCTAAATTATTATTTACTAAGTTAATTAAATGATAAAAGAGCCAGGTAGAAATTGTTTGTTGTTTAATTACAAATTACCAATGTAAATTAATGGATTTTGATCATGTCGACAGTATTATAAATAGACTAATAGATCCACAAAATTTAAAAATAGGGAAAGATATTAATCTTCCTGAGGCAGAAATTCGCCAGTTATGTACCAGATCTAGAGCACTCTTCCTCACCCAACCAACTCTACTTGAACTTGCTGCCCCTCTTAAGATTTGTGGTGACATTCATGGACAGTTTGTAGACCTTATACGTTTATTTGAAGCCGGCGGTTTCCCTCCTCAGGTAAATTACCTGTTTCTAGGTGATTATGTTGACAGAGGTAAACAATCAATTGAAACAATTTGTTTGCTTCTATGTTACAAAATCAAAAATCCTGAGAACTTCTTCCTCCTGCGAGGAAACCATGAGTGCGCAAGCATAAACAGAATATACGGATTCTACGATGAGTGTAAAAGAAGATATAATGTAAAACTGTGGAAACTCTTCATAGAGTGTTTCAACTGTTTGCCGGTTGCGGCAGTGATTGATGAAAAGATATTTTGCTGTCATGGTGGCTTAAGTCCCGAACTGCACAGCTTCACTCAAATTAAATCAATTCAGAGGCCAACTGATGTCCCAGATCAAGGTCTGCTGTGTGACCTCCTCTGGGCTGACCCCTCACCTAATGTGCTAAGCTGGGGGGAAAATGAAAGGGGAGTGTCATACGTCTTTGGTGTGGAAATTGTCAAAGCATTTTGCAAGAAGTTTGGCATTGATTTAATTGTAAGGGGACACCAAGTTGTTGAAGATGGTTATGAGTTTTTTGCCAACAGACAACTAGTTACCATATTTTCAGCACCCAACTACTGCGGGGAGTTTGACAATGCTGCCGCATTGATGTCTGTAGACAGTTCCCTGATTTGTAGTTTCCAAATATTAAAACCGACGAATAAAAGAAGCTCTAGCATCTTTCGTAGGTATCCGTATTCAACAAGTGAAAAATGGAATCCTCGGGGCAAAAATTAAAATGTCTTCCAATAAGCCAGAGTTGCATTATTTATCAATGTCCTGAAAGTTTACACTGTACAAATAAGTTTTAATGAGTTTTAAATTATAAGTAAGAGGCTCTAAGATAACTTTAAAAGTTTTTAAAAACATAACAGAATAATTTAAGACCTGTAAAATTTATTTAGTGTAGTTGAATTAGATACCATAAAGAAGGTATGTTTGCATGGAATGCATCACTACTGCTGTGGAATTTTGAACTTTATAAATATATAATTTGCCTCTTGGCAACTAATTCAAATGAGATGAGAAAATAACTATTAATTTCGTATCGAGACATTCAAACTGGCATGGTGTTAAAAAGAAGACTAGTACAAACCTCGTAAAGGCGTGCTTTAAAAAGCTCAAGTTTCAAATAGTTATCCAAGAAAATAACTGGTAACCCAGGCAATCATTTCTGCTGATTCAAACCAACTGTACGTTAAAACAAGAAGGAAATGACGATATCAGATATGCACCTCTTTTTAATAAGAAAACTAAACTGTGCAATGTTGGTATTGTGTAATAGTAATTATCATGTAACTATTATAATTTTGGTCTTCAATGAATGGACTTGGGTCAAAACTGAAGGACACAGTGATAGAGCATAAATTATCAATTTACTGGAAATGAAACTGAAAGAAAAGGAACTGGAAGTTGTAAACATAAAGTATTTGTTTTAAAACTTAAATCACACCTAACTCCAGGTTTTCTTGAATTTCAGGTAGCCATAAGGCATTTCTTAATTGTGTAATACAAAATCTATGTATGAAATTCAAAATTCAAATAAATTTACTATTAAAACAGAACGATCACTATTTTTGCAAAGTACAGTACATTCCTTAAAGAAAACTTATTTCCTTTTCCCAAATAATGAAACAAAGGCTTTCAGCCTGAGACTTCAATAACTTTAATCTGTATGAATAGCACAAATGCAGGTATATTTTTCAGATTGTTATACTGTTTGTATATATTTTTGTAATTTGCTGGGTAGACTATTATATTTGACAAGTAATATTTTTAAATTATATAAGTTACCAGTACAATTAATTAAACTAGCGGCTTACAGCAGCAATTGCTGATTATTTAGTTATTCTGAACCACAAATACCCCCGTTGCAGCTGACCTGCATACTCAGCGAATGCTTAAATAAATATTAAGACTGAGCCTCAAATAAAGTAAAATGAACTTAAGTCCTAAAATGAGGGTACATTAATTTTCTCCATGAGAATAACATGATGAGTAAGCAGGTTTGCTGCCATGGAAGTGTGAAATTTAGATATTTTTTGCAATAATCCAGTAGGTATCAACTAGACGAAACCATATACAAAGTTTCATTCAGATATGTTGAGAAATAAGCGAGATATATATAATTTTATTTATTTCCCATAAGGTTAACATTGGGACAATGTACTGTGTTTACCACTAGCGATATCTCGGTATGGAATGGACAAAGAGCAACGGTTCAACATACTAAATTATTTGTTTTTTTTAAGCTGAATTCAATGGTCCAAACAAGAATTTTATAATTTTGTTATATGTAAAAAATATACTTTACATGTCTGTGTCAAATTTCATTCAGATTGGACTATTTTTACATGAGTTATCGTGCTTCACATTTTCTTACTATTTCCGTTTGTGAGAAACTCACCTATGATTAGAAGAAATAGTATGGCTCTAAAATCGTTGTTATTAATCAACTTAACCTTTCAAGTGAAATTTAAAGGTCTCACCTAAATAAATAAAAGCTTAGCAGAAGAACTAAACACACGCATTGTTCACCCCCCACTATGTATTTTAATTTGCCTTCTGGCACAGCAGTAGTATACTGGAAGTTTTTCTTCGCGTAATCATGCCCTTACATCATCTTTAAGTCGCTGCAAGTAGCTAGGTGGTGCAGTGCCCTCTGATGTTCTATCAGTCTTTGTCTCTCGGCAGTTCTCTCTTCTTGTCGAAGGTTAAGTATGTTTTTCCCTAATCTCATCGACTCAGGTTTCTCTTTGCCTTCTACGTTTTTCTTTACCATCAGTAATGATTTTCTCTCCTAAATAAGGCTACAGTTACCTAAAATGTTTATCTAAGAATTAATTTTCATAAAATGTAAATCTTGTTTGAAGTTGCAGACTATCTGTTTTTGTCTACAGTCTGACTTAAGATAAAAATCCATCTGAAGGTAATCAGCTGTTAAATTACAGTCACATTTTAAAACTGTTACAACACAAGTTGTTCAGCGCTGGAGCGTTGAAAGCGCCCTCTAGAAATAAATCAAAGGATTGGGGGTCGAAGCTGTAAAAGAAATATACATTTTAATTATCAGTCGCCGGTGCGCTAACTATAAGCTTTAAAATGACACTTCAATCATAAAAATCGGTTAAGTAGGGCAGCTGAAAAAGGGTTGTTACAAAGAAAACCCTTATTGTATTAAGTATAGATAGATACATAGATATATACTCGTATAACAAATGGTGTTTTTGGCATCTGGGGACCTCAAAACGAACAGTTATAATGGTCTCGGGCTTAGGTCTTACCATGAGACCTACGGTAACAGTTTCTTCCCTTTTGGGGAAATTCACTAAAAGTATTTTATTGTAGATGAGCACAATCCCAATACAATTTATGTTAGCCTTTACAAAAACAAATTTAAAGAATTGAATACAGTATTAGCATGGGGGGTATTAGCATAATAGTAAGTGTACGCTATATGTGTACGCTCATCTCTATGTATTTTGTTTACAAATTATCAACAGAAAATCAATCACGTATAAATGCTTGTCATGGAAAATAGTATATTATTCAATGGAGATGGAACCATTTGATAGATAGTAGTACATAGAGCATTTTCAGAATGTTTAAGTAGCATATAAGGAGGAAATCCAATTTCATTACTTAAATAATACAGCGTATGAAAAATGAGTTTGTAGTGGTGAGGGGGAGGAGGAGGATACTTAGAGTTAAGCTACACCATCCAACGCAACTGACTTACAGCTGAAGAAATTCTACACAAACCTCTGAGCTTTTTGAAAATTGAAATGTTAAATATGTACCTTCATGATTAAAGAGTTTGTCTATTGTCTATTCTCTATAGTGTAACTGGACGGGATATTCAAATCTGTTAATTAATTTTGAGAATGGTTTAAGATATTTTATTATTTTTTTCAACCACTGACTGTATTTTTCTAATTAGGCTGATAAGTAGAGGAAAGAAAGGAGGAAGAGAATGCAAGAGAGAGAAGAAAGGGAAGGTGGTAGAAAGGAAACAGAGATTGAGGGAAGGAAGGATGGAATGAGAGGATGGCAGGTGAGCAAGCAGAATTTTTCTCATCAAAAATCATTAAAATCTTTAACCAAAAAGATTGATCCTCAACAAAAACAAATAACTAAGCCGTGCCATCGATAATATGAGGTAGGAAAGAAAATGAGTCTAAGAAATTATCATCTCTATTTCAATTCCAATGTTTCGTCCAATTTTCAACCACTGGGCAATCTCTAATAATTGATTATTTCTGTGAGTTAACAGCAGGTTAATTAATTAATTCAATGATTTTAACTAATTAATTATTAAATAACGGCTACAAATTTTCAAACAAGCTTAACAGCAGGTTAATTGATTCATTCATTCATTGATTTTTATTAATTAATTATTAAATAACAGCTATAAATTTTCAAATAAGCTTAAGTAAAGTAGATTCTCTCTTATCTGGACACCTTTTAACCGGATATCCAGCCTCGGTTTATCCGGCCGCTTTTCAGAAGCTAATATCAAAAGGTATTTCCCTTATACAGATGCATAATCTCTCTGATACTCTCTTATGTATATCTCTGTTTGTTTACGTTGTATTATCTCTAACCTTGTTTTGACTCCAGTTTACTACCAATAATCAGGACAAATCCACATAAATATGAGCTTTTACTGGTGCGTTCGGCATGACTCGTTCTTCTTTTTCTCATAAGGCCTCATGCAGCAAATTGATCGCCAAACATTTGAGCAAGTTGGATTTGCTCTGATTCAGCAATAATGAACTTGAACCAATAAGTCATACCATACTTTACTCAGTTGAGCCAGTCTCCTCTAAACTGTTGTTTAATACAAGTATCTGGTGCGGGTTTTAATTGGTTTTCCTCCAAGGCCTTTTGAATGTTAGGCAAAAAAACACCTATAAAAGATGTGGCAGTAGCGAATACTACTGAATAGGGAAATGATTTAGTTTAAAAACAGCAAATCAATACAATGGGTGAACTAGATCAATCAGTGTTCAAGTGACTTGTTGTGTTAGTTTTACTAACCTGTGTATATTTAAATAACCTAAAAATACATTTAAAGCTTTACATAAGACTTAAATCATTCACTACTAATTATTAATCAGGTATAAATAATTGTTTTCACAATAGAATGAATTATGTGGCCAACTCATTATCTGGCCTAGGCTTGATCCCATGGTGGCCGGTTATGAGAGGTTCTACTGTACTCTCTGCGGAAGTAACATCTTTTTAACGAGACAATTTTTATCAAAATATCGGTTCAACCAGATATGATCAGTAGGAAGTGGTCGATACTATATTGATGATTTTTGTTGGAAAATATCTGAGACCAGTAATAACATGCCTAAATACTATTCTCTCTTCAAACAGTGGAATCTCTGTTAACCGTCACCCTTGGGACCGAGAGTCTGACGGTTAAAAGAATAGATGAATAACAGAAATTTCATTGTAAACCTGTATAATAGTAAGCGTAGATTTAAAAGATTTCGGAAGAAATTTTAGAGGATATGTATATGTGGATAATACATATTTCTAAACATTAGCGTAAAACAGTACTGCAAACTGTAAGTTGTGCATGTTAAATTTTGTTACGGCGTCTACTACAACACATAGAAAGAACAGTAGCGGTGAAGGATAATAGAGAGTAACGGTTAAAAGAGGGCCGGTTAATCGAGGTTCTACCCTAAAATAAGTTAGTTTTTTAGTGATTGAGGAAAGATATCGACGATTCCCAAGGGAAATATATAAAACGAATTATCATAAAACATTTAAATTTTTAATGTTTGTGTTTCATAATTTTTTAGCGAATGTTGGTTAAATCGGAAACCCCGTTATCCGGACAGGTCTTGGTCCAAACGGGTCCAGATAATGGGGAGTCTACTGCACTTGTAACTAAGATGTTGTGATATGCTTTTTTTTTGTAATAATTTTAGATTTTATCTGCCCCCCCCCAAATGCTGGGGTGATTTGGACTTATTCAACTCCAACCTCGAAAGAGTCCTCATACATCAAAATACCCCCGTTGCAGCAGACCTGCATACTCAGCGAATTTCAAGTGCAAAACAACATATTTCAATCCAACTTAGCGAGATTTCACATGTTTTGTAATCTCCATAACAATAACATGGGGAATGAGTATGCAGGTTTGCTGCAACAGGTTTGTTAAAACTGGTTGGTTTTAATTCATTATAACGTGTGTAATATGCGAAAAAAATCAAAAAACAATGTAATCGATCTATCTATCTTGTATCCATCTATCTATCTATCTATCTATATCTATCTATCTATCTATCTACCAGTCCATCTATCTATCTAACTATCTATCTATCTATCTATCTATCCATCTATCTATATTATTAATTCTGTAAGCGATTTTTTTAAATCAAAATTGTGAGAGTTTGACAGCTCGCAGGATGATGGGAGATGGCTCAAATGAAAGGTCTCGGTCCCAGAAGGTCGGGAAAAATATCAGATTATGACCGAATATACCAGAAAAATATCTTCCATTTAAAATGCATTGGGATTGAAAAACGTCTGCTTTGTTTACATTTAACATGTGGTGCTAAAGCTTGATTCAAAGCCATATGGTAGATGTTGACATGTGGGATTTTTTTTCAAAATGCAGCTCACTATGCACGTTCAATGTACTATAACAAAAAATATTTTAAATTTAAGATTTTCTGATTTTATAATAATTAAGGGTTTGAGTTTTTTCATAATTTAAAATTATACAAAGATAAGTATGTTTGTTTAGTTTATGTTATAACAATGCAGATTTAACAACAAATGATCTGTACATATATATAATTACGTAAGGGAAATTTTTGCGCCAAAATTATGGGCGTTTGGAAGGTCGCAGGATGATGGGAGGGGGCTGATATTAAAGGTCTAAATCCCAGGGACTCGGGGAAAATACTGAAATTGCTTTAAGCTTACTATAAAATGAGAAATAACGTAAAATAGCTGTCATTTAAAAACTATTAGTATGTATAAAGGTCTGCTTTGTTTACTTAAAACCAAATGCTAGATATAATCATAATTTTGTGGATCCAAAAGCCTATTTTCTAAGAAGGTATTTGGATACTGTAGTAAAGAAGGATTATGCTTAGGGGCTAATAGCCCCTTCAAGCCTCTAGTGTATATATATATATATAAATAGATAGATAGATAGATATATAAAAATTCGAACGAATGGTGTTTTCTGCTTCTGGGGGCCCCAAAACAAAAAGTTATCATGGTCTGGGGCTTAGGTCTTACCATGAGACCTACAGTAATAGCTTCTTCCCTATAGGGGAAATTCGCTAAAAGAGCAATCAGATGTCTCGCAGGCCTCAATTTCCAAGACAGCTGCACGGAAGCATTCAAGGAACTAAAAATCCTCACAGTAATGTCACTCTACATCCGAGAAGTAATTTTACATGCAGTTTCTACACAACAAACCAGACACCAGGACCTTCACCAGCACAACACAAGACATGCCACAAACTTTGCTCTTCCACCACATCACCTCAGTGTGTTTGCAAAAAACCCATTTTACAAAGGAGCCCTCTACTACAATCACCTCCCAGACCAACTGAAGAAGGAGCCTACAAGGACATTCAAGACGGCCCTCACCAAATGGCTGCTGAACAGACCTTACTACAAGGAAAAGGAATTCCTCATGGACTCTCCTATTTCAACATTGTTATTTGTGACGATATTACTGTTCTCAACGAATATGTAACTAAAGATATTGTCTATTGTCTATTGTCAAACAGCAACGGCTACTGAGTGAGACAATTCAAAGTGAATGAGAAAAGAAAATTAATGTCAGAAGTTACATTTAATTCCTACTGAAGTTATGACAAAAAATACCGACTGATATTTTTAAAAGTTATGACAACTGTGTTTTGCCCTAACTTATCATTCATCCTGTTAGTCTGGGACGGTGGCGTATCCTATAATCCAACTACTTGGAAGTCACGAATTATGGATAGTTGTAAGTGATGGCATGTGGGTCCGATATTCCCTGGTGGAGATTAACGTCCGCACTGGTGAATACTATGTTCATCCATAAGACCATTCTCATGATTAGAACAGTTTGTAAATTGAAGTTGGTGAAATTGTGGTTTGAATCCCACGATAAACTGTATGTCCCTTAGTTTCCATTGGCTATTGAGCTTTTAATTAACAGTCCTGTCAAAGGAAAATGTCGGCCTTAATCATTAACAAGACTACAAGATCGTGCCACTCATCTCTCATTCATACCTGGCTTAAAATACCTTGTAAGTCACCATTTCAATTGGAGATATTAAACTAATGAAGTCTTCACTAGAATTGGACAAAGCCATTAACCTGACAGGTGGGTAGTGGCCGATAAAAAACAAAGTATTTTGATAAAATACCACACCCAAAAAGTGTTTATATATTATTGCAGTCCCATGGTGACAATTTACTATCACATTATCATTTATTTATTTTTATTTATTTTTCTATCATTTATTTACATTTTCTATCTTTAGTGATAGGAAAATACATGAAAATTAAGCAAAACCACTTGTATGGAATCAATATTTATTAGTTATACCTTAAAGTACAATATTGAGCTACAGGTACGGAATCAAGAGTTGTTGGCAGCGACTTGGATGAGCAGCTGTATGAGAGTGCGAGTGGGCCGCCCGGACATGCCCTTCTGTAGGTAGCTCATCCCACTGTGCTCGTCTGAGGACATCACCCCCGCGATGTCCAGATGCATCCAGTCCCCAGGGGGCGCAAACTCCTTCGAAATAATTGAATTATTTATAAGATATATTAGGTGCCGTCCATAAATTACAAAACACCATTTAGGGCAGGGGTGATTTTCAGCAGCATTATGCACAATTACAAGAGAGGGAGGGGGATTCAACAGTGTTACACAATTATTAACCCTAAATATTGAATTTCTCAAATTCGTTCAATAATTTTAATTTACCTTAAAAATACATATTTTTTGGCAAATTTCCCCTATAGGGAAGAAGCTATTACTGTCGGTCTCATAGTAAGTCTTAAGCGCGGGGCCATCATAACTTTTTGTTTTCGGGACCCCAGATAACAAAAACACCATTCGTTCAAATTTATATAAATATATATATATATATATATATATATATATATTGTATGATTTTGTTCACACGTTAGGACTACTAATATTATTAATAATAATAAACAAATAACTGAGTATCCTTTCATTTAGTATCGATTTATTCGATCAACTAGTTTCGACACTTAGGTCATTTTCAAGATCTGAAATAAAATCAAGATCAGAAAGACCTTAAAGCGACCTTTTGATTCCACGTAATTCAAATCACCCTTGGAAACATAAAATGTCAAGTTTCAGATCCATGATCCACCGAATGTTAAATATACCCATGAAGAAATCTGATTATGAAGAAGAAAGAAAAAAATATTAAATATTAGCATTTAAAAACGGTTATGACCCAAAAATGATTGAAAATATGATAAAGCAAATAAAATGAAGAAAACATTCTCAGTCAAATAACAAAAACCAGGATAATAACAAGAAATATATCAGCGTACCATATAATACGCAAATTAACAAAGCTATAAGAAAAACATTTAAAAAATCAAACTATTATTTTAGCTACAAAACAAAAAACAATACTTTTCAAATGGTTAATAAGTGAGCAACTACAACAAACCCAGTATATATAAACATCGACCGAGAGTGACTGTATGTTCAGAATGTGACGCAATATACATCGGCCAAACCGGAAGAACTTTTAAAGATCGATTCCGAGAACACATTCAAGCGCTTAGAACAAATAACAATACGTCCATGAAGTCCAGTTTCACTGAACATTTACTCCAATCCAACCACTCATACAGATATATAGAAGAAAATATGGAGATTTTATCTTATGAAATTAAAGGAGAAAAAATGAACTCGAAAGAAATGTTTCATATATATATATGAACAGTTTAACAGAACCAGATTGGACTGTCTGTAATGACCCGGCATCCCGGACACGTCTGAGCACACCTTCTTTCAGTACGACCGTTGGCATGTCCGCCAAGACTCACTTTCATCTGAGATCGGCGTGGTCATCAGCCCAAACAACATCGTCGTGGATCAATGCTATGCTCCAGGGAGAGAGCAACTGGAACTGTGTCCAGCACTACGTCCAGGCCATTCTTCAGGGGAAAAAGGTCGACCTTGATTGGCCTTAATCCTCAGCTTTTCACCACGGAGGTTGCCCTAGTGGCGTAATATCAAAGGCCGAGCATAAAGTAATGTGTGAAACAGTTCCAGGCTAGTGTCCTCGGTGCCAAGAGGGGTAGTTCACGAGTCGGTAGTTCACAGGACAGCGAGCTCGTGGGAGTCCGACACTACTGAGGGTACAACGAGCTCCTCAGTGTGTGTAAATGCATTCCACCTCGTGCCCAAAAAAAAGAAGGTGTCTAGTAGATAATGTAGCGAGACACGTGATGTATCATTGACGAGACAGTTTTAGTCGTGGTCAACAAGGGTAAAGCAGTCACTATACGAGTAGTTTGTAAGAAAACAAGAACACAAAACATAGTTCACGAAACACAAAACAATGTCCTTTAACAGATTAATTTGGCAAACCGGCTTGTAAAGTAAACTTTCGGAAAAATATTATATAGCACTCTGCAAACAAATATACAAAAATACAAACTCTGCTGTGCTGAGCTGTTTTAATCTGTTTCGACCGCGACTGAAGGTGTATCATGAATGATACGAAACTTGACTCGCTAGTTGCTACATTACCTACAAGACACCTTCTGGCTACCAATACAGTGAAATAATAAGCAAAGATAATACCTTAAGAACAATGATACTTAAAGAAAGATGATACCTTAAGAAATGCAGCTGCTGTGCATGAACCACCACCCTTTCCTTTTCCTACATTGTTGACATCAACTGATGGAAAATCTGAAACAAGAAAAATAAATTAAAACTGCAGCCACTGAGTCATGGTTTAGCTGACATGGTGATATGACAGAAAAAAATACATATGACTAAGCACTTATAACTTTCAAGTACACTTAATAAAATGCTTTGGCCAATATAAATATAGGCGGTCGAATAATATGAATATCTATACCTTACCTCCTTTCTTGGCTGTTTCATTCCTGGCTTTAGTAGCTGTCATTCTCATCTACAAGGTTGCAGGTTAAAGCTACATGTATAAAAAATATCATTTTAAGTAGAATTTGAATGCTCTTGGAGAGGTTGAGGAGAAATGAAATGAAATGAAATGAAATGAAAAAAGTTTTTATTTAAGAGGCGAAGTTAGGACTTGCAAGTCCTCTCTACCACTTAACCTCTAACAAAAATACACAATATAAAATAATTATAGTTATTGCATGTGGAGAAAATATACGAAATTATACAAAATTACTAATACAGTATACAGTAATAATTATGATATTATTAATGACAAACTTACAGAATAATATAGACTAAAAATCATTTAGGTATTTTTTTTACCACACACGCTCACAATTACCCATGTCGCCCAGGACCCGCCACACCGAAGCCAAAAGCATCACCGCCCGCGCCGCAAAAGCAAGAGATTTTTTACCTCCGCCCCGAACCGAGCACGCTTATCTTAATTTTTTATTCGATCAGGAAGTGAATTCCACAGTCGTGATGCAGAAACTAGAAAGGATTTATTAAAGGTGGCAGTTCTGTGGATAGGAATTGTTAAAAGATGAGAGCCTCTACGAGTAGTGCGAGCACTAACATCAGACATGAAAAGAAAGTTGTCAGAGAGATATCCAGGAACTTTGGAGTTCAAGATCAGACATGAAAAGAAAGTTGTCAGAGAGATATCTAGGAACTTTGGAGTTCAAGATAGAGTGTAACAAGCGAAGTGTGTGAAACTCACGAAGATCTTTAAGGTTCAATAGTGAGAGTTGGTTGAAAAATTGAGAAACATGATCACTGCGCCTTAGACCAAAAATGAACTGAATACAATAATTTTGTGCACGTTGAAGTCTGTTAGAGAGCTCCACAGTCATGTCGTTGATCACCACATCACAGTAATTGAAGTGAGTCAGTACAAGAGTTTTGACCAGCATAGTCTTATCGTTAAGTGGGAGGTAAAGGGCAAAACGTTTTAAACTGTGTATAGCGGCAAAAACTCTATTGCAAGTAGCGTTAACTTGGTCAGTCCATTTCAGGTGTTTATTCATAATAAGTCCCAAGTTTTTCACTTTGTCAGAGTATTCAAGAACATTTCCATCAAATTTTAGTTTAGGGGCAGTTAGTAAGTTTATTTTAGTCAAAAGTCTAGGGTAGCCAATAACAAGCGCTTGAGTTTTATTACCATTAAGTTGGAGGCCGTTTTGCTTTGCCCAGTAAGTAATTGAGTCAATGTCAGTATTCATTTGAACAACAGTTGTATCCATGTTGTCGATTGAAAAGTGGGTGTAAATTTGTAAGTCGTCAGCGTAAAGGTGAAAATGTGAGTAGTTGATGTGGTCAGTGATGCCATTAATGTACAGTGAAAAAAGAAGTGGCCCAAGGACGGATCCCTGGGGCACACCCCGAGTAACAGGTCTCCAACTGGAGCAACTGTCTGAAACTTTGACACACTGCCGGCGATCTGATAGATAGGACTCAACCCAGTCGATACAACCATCAGAAAACCCAGCTCTACGTAACTTGAAGGAAAGAAGCGGGTGATAAACGCAGTCGAACGCCTTTGAAAAGTCAAAAAGAGTTAGAATGGTTCCCTGCTTGCTATCCATTGCAAGACGAATGTCGTCAGTTATTTTCAGGAGGGCATTGGCAGGAGGGTAGTGGGCAGTTGGGGTGGAAACCAGATTGAAAAATAGATAAGATGTTGTTTTGTTCAATATATAGGGAAAATTGATTGTGAACAATTCTTTCAAGACATTTAGAAAGAGCTGAAAGAATACTGATCGGTCTGTAGTCAGAGGGAGATTTAGGAGAAGATATTTTTGGAAGTGGGAGAACTATAACAGATTTCCAAGCAGAAGGAAACGTATATGTACTTAATGATTTATTAAAGATAGAAGTAATGATAGGAAGTGTAACTGGAAGGGTATTTTTAAGAAAACTTATAGGAATATCATCGGCGCCGACTGCGTTACTTGTCATCCTCATAATGGCCTTGTAGACATCAATCTCCGTTACCGGAGAAAAAGAAAACTGAATGTCAGGTCTCTCAAACGGTTGGGACTTTAGGTCGGCAACATGGTCATGTGCCCCAGAAGAATCAACGGGGATATTAACAAAGAAGTCATTTAAGGAGTCAAGACTGACTGTTACTTGATGGGTATCTCGGGGACTACCAATGCCAAGACTTTTTAACTTAGACCATAGGACTTTGTTGGGTTGATTTTGAGAAAAGGAATGATAATAGAATCTAGCTTTAGCATTCCTGATTTGCTGTTGGGTTGAATTCCGGAGCCTTTTATAAGTTGCCCAATCAAGGGGAAGTTTGGTACGTTTGGCCTTACGAAAGGCAGAATCCCTTAGCCTTTGAAGTTGACGAATTGGATCAGTTATCCAAGGTGCGGGAGGTTTAGTGATTCTTTTTGACACAATGGGACAGTGCTTGTTATAAAGATTAGTGAGAAGTACATAGAAATTTGCAATCATTGCGTCAACATTGGGGGCTTCAACAACTTCATGCCAGGGAATTTCTGAAGCATCGTGAAGAAGGACATTGAGGTCTGGTCTGTTTATGGTCTCTGAATTTTATAAATTGCGGGCAAGATTTTGGTTTTTTGAATTTATAGGCACAAAAAACTAGATCATGTTTTGAAAGGCCAGGAACCGGAACTTGTCCATGGTGCACGACTAGGGAAGGATCACTGACAGCAATGATATCCAGCAGCGTGTCCGCAGTGTGGTGAGTGGCTTGTAACGGCAGTAATGTCATGTTGCAGGAGTAAAACAAATTGGTCAGTGTAGATTGGTCGTAGTTAGATGGTCCGAGTGGGTCCGAGTTGAAGTCACCCATGACCATAACATGACTGAAGCGTGGCATCAAACTAACAAGGTCCTGCTCAAATTCTGCTAGGAAGCCGATATTTGGAGCTCTGTAGCAAACGCACACCAAGAAATGTGTGTTATCAATACACACATCCAGAAACATATATTCAGGTTTACCTGCTATGGTTGTATCAGAAGAGAAAAGAATATTGGTGGCAAGATTAGATTTCACATAAACTGCAACCCCACCACCACCTTTATGCAAGCGATCATTTCTAAAAACATTGTAACCAAATAATTCGATACTTTTATTATTTAATGACGGTTTGAGCCATGTTTCAGATACTAAAATAATGTCAATATTAGAAGATAGGAAAATGGTAGGAAACTCGTCAATATGACAAAAAAGCGATTGAGCATTAACATGGGCTGCCTTTAAGAAGCGAGGATAGGGAGCGAGAGTTTGGCAGAGAAACTGAGAAGGTGATGGCGGGAGGGGGAGGGCGGGCTGGGCCGGGGCAGCGTTATCAGTCGCCACTATGACGACAAAGCAGGCAGCGAGTGACAGACAGCGACGACAGGAGAGGGATGGTAAACAAACAAGCAGGACACTCGCAGGTCCCTAGTTTCTGCACAAATTTCACATAACAAACAATTAGATATATAAAAGGACTTTCTTAAATTGATAGATTTAAAAACTCTTGAAACCCGTAATCCAAGACTAATAATAGACACTAAAATATGCTATGTTCAAAACCCAAACATTTGAATTTTTATCGCCTAATTCACTATTTCGATTCAGCATTTGCTTTATGAGAGGTGCAAGGGTTATGATTAATTAATTTTTTATACATTTAGGAAAACAAGGAGGCTTATAAATGTTTTATTTTGGTCAGGTAAAGTAAATATTACTACCATGATAATGACACTATGATCATTTGGCTTGCATGATTACAAGGTATTTTGAAAATGTGGGAAGGGAACACCGATCAGTTGAATTATTTGACATTCAATAATAAAGGAAGGACAAGTAAATTTTAATCATTGTTTTATATTTCATTTTTATATTTGGGGTCATACTGGAAACCACTAAAAAGTTATGGAATTTATGAAATAGAAGGAAAAATTTAAACATGAAAGAAACAGAGAATTATTTTTTGTAGAACTAAATCCACAACAACAGCCCTTATAGATTAATAGCAGATATACCCGCAGCTTCGCCCGCTGAAAAAAATACTTATTTTAACTAACTCTGATTATGCCATGTGCAATTTTTAGGAATTGTTATCAAATGGACTGATTTGGGTTGTAGGCCATTGGCGTACAATTACACCGTTAAGGTGTAGCTAGTAATTCCACCCTAGATTGAAGTGTAACGAATATGTAACGTTTCCTCTAAAGATTTTCCCTCATGATTGGCAAATGGCATGACTTAGCTTTCTCCCATTTGCCAATACAGAGAATGAGACATAACGGGATATTAAAACAAAATAAGACCCTAAGGGCGGCTTTTTGACTTAAAATCAACATGAATTTAGTACATTTTTGAGAATAGACCGAAAACTGTTAGAAAAAGTAGACGGTAGGCCTAAGTGCCTTGGCCAAAAACATATTTCCCAAACTTTTCTCAATCACATTGATCGGTTCTCTAACCTACTGTATTGATAATGCAAAATTATTGTTACAATGGTATATTTTTGTAAATTAAAATTAATTTTAATTTTGAAACTCCGTTTCTAGTGGATATATGTCATGTTCCCAAAATGAAATGTTTATAATAAGTTTTAAGATTTTAGTTTGAGAAAAGTCTTATTTATTTATTAGACGGATAAACCATTTTAAGAGAATACAATATTTTACTTTGGGTGGTTATGCAACGCGAGCAGCTTAAGTGGCATATGTGACAAAAATATAGTAGGTGGCTGAAATAAATTTGTACATTTTATTCTCTTAGTAGATTGGTTATCGTATCTTTTCTATCCCCTGAAAATACTGTATAGACCTTCCATCCATAGTTTTAAAAACTGAAATAGCCGTGCCATTTTGAATTTTATAATAAACTCTATTTTAGCCATTTGAGAGAGAATATTTTAAAAACCTTTCTTTATCCGCATATAGTGCCTATAAAGAACATTTGTGTCAAGTTTCATGGGCCAAAAACTTGTAGTTTATGAGAAAATAAGCCATGAAAGCTATAAACATGTCTGCCATTTTTAATTTCATAATATACCATATTCAAGCCTTTTGAGAGAAAATATTGCAAAATCCTTTCTTAGTACGCATCTAGAGCCTGTAAAGAATATTTGTGCCAAGTTTCATCGCTCTAAGCCTTATAGTTTTTGAGAAACTGTGTTCAGTCAGTCAGTCAATGGGTTTTGGCTTTTATATATATCGATATTGAAACCATTTTAGAAAATTTGGATGAAGGAAACCATTCTGTTGGGGCATTCTTAGACATGACAAAAGCTTTTGATAACGTAAATCATAAAATTTTACTTAATAAGTTAATAGCCTATGATATAGATAGGAGTGTATTCTGACCTGCATTGTAAAAATATGACTCTAATGCTTTTCTCTAAGAAAATGTTAATAAAGAATATTATTGATTGATTGATATTGAGTGGAACTGGATAAAGTCTTGTTTAGAGGGTAGGAAACAGTATGTTGGTGTTAAATGTGTAAATGATAATGGATACCTTTATGATGCTAGTTCCCAAATCAAATTTATAAATTATTCTGTACCTCAAGGATCAGTATTAGGGCGATTTACGTTCCTGTGCTATTTGGGGGGGATGCCTAAACATCTTTACAATTGTCTTGAAAAATCTAAATTGTGTTTGTATGCTGATGACATAAGCCTAATTGTGACCGACAAAGACTTAAATTCATCTAAAAAAATCTGTGATGATTCAATTGAAATTTAAAAAAATTATCTGAATGACAAAAATCTCTTACTGAACTCAAATAAAACTACATTAATGGAATTTAGTTGCACAAATTCAGCAAGGATGCAAAATGATATTGGAAGCAAATTTGAAATGGAAACAAAATTCTTATGACTTATTTTGGATAAAACTCTTAGTTGACATCGCATGTAAATAAAATTTGTAAAAAAATTACTTCTGGTATTTTTGCATTAAAAAGATTAGCCGTAAACCGTAAATTTTAGAAAAAGAATACAAGAGACAAAAAAGTTGAGAAATTTAAAATTTTCTGAATGAAAACATGCAATTTCCAGACAAATTGTTCTAAGAAACCATGTTTTTATGCGTTAAAGTTAAAATTTCTCCGTTATTAGTAGTCCGTTTATCATATTATTCATATCAGCATTAATTGGATTAGATTTTGCAACTTTTTTGTCTTTTGTATAATTTTTCTAAAATTTACGGTTTTTAAGATATTTAGCTTTGAAAGCAAAAAACCGTCGTCATTTTGAAATGGTACAAAGTAGAAATTTGATACTTCTTACAAAAATAGTTCTTAATAGTGGTTATCCATATACAAAATTTGAAATTAATACGTAAGGTGGTTTGTGAGATATGATTAAATATGTAAAAATCATAAACAGACACACAGACGGAAAACGGAGCACTTTAGGACCTATGTTTATATAAACTTTTTTGCTTATTTTGACCCAAGGAATCACTACGTAAATTATTGCTCCACATTTAATGAACAATACTTTGACAACAATACACGAACAATACATGTATATCGAACAATACATTTTGTACAATTAAATCAGACAAAATTCAAGCGACAATGTGAGGTACACAACTGCAATACAAGAAATAAAGAGTTTTATTGTAAAAAACATCATAAAGAAAAATTTACTCAATGGCTATCTTATCTTAGTGGTACAAAGTTTATTAACCACCTTCCAGATAACATTAGGAATGAAAATAATTTTGCAAAATTTATAAATAAACTATAAAGCATTACTTGATTAGTCACCCAAATTATTGTATGAATGATTTTTTTTTTTTTAAATAAAAAGTAAGTAATAAACAAGTTTGTTTTGGGTACTTGGAAACTACGAAAGCATTGTTTCTTGTACTTAGGTATGACTAGATTAATGTTTTTTAATGACACATTCATGTACATTTTATGTGTATGTTTGAATAAAGATATTTTTGATTTGATTTGAGGTTTGCGGATATCCGAAAATTCGGATCGGATCGGATATCCGAATCTGATCCGAGGGTTTTGCAACTATCCGGTAAGACTAACTAGATATCTGACTCTTTCGGATAGACTGTATATTTTGGGATTAATTTCAAGAAGGATCAAACTTTAAAGTTTGGAAAGTGATCCAAACAAAACAAGTCACTGCCGATGAAAGTATAGTAGTGACAGAAGGCATTACAAAGCAAAAACTACGCTTTGAAATGGGACGGTTGCGAATGCGGTTAGAACAATGCCTCAACACGCTTCGATTATGTAGTGGTATGCATCAAGCGATGTATTTCGGTTGCTGATATTGCGACTCATGATTAGATCGAGATAGTTGTATACAATTAGAGGACTGTGTAATTACCTGACGCGATAATGAACCTTTTCTTAAGATAAATTCTTGTATCATAGCATTAAATCAGTTAACATCGATTGGTAAGCGAGATATGAAATCAAGATCAATCAGAATCAGAGTTAACTAATGACAGACTGTGTCTCCAGAGTCATCTTCAATTGCCAAAATGAAATATCCCGTAAATACCCAATAAATAAATAGTCGTGTTGATGTTTTGTACGACTATTTCAGGCCGTAAATATCTTAAGCAGACCCCAGGATCACAATCACTTCAAAAATGTAGATACGATGAAATAAAAGCCTACAACAATTTCGGGTTTGGCAAAGACTTGGCGAACCTGTACATTGTTTGTCTACAACACACTTCGTTTTCGAATGTCTTTGTCAGCTTAAAACTTAATTAACTTGAAAACGTCTTTCTTTCAATCGCCAGATTTCTTTATTTTTCAATTAAGCAATTATCTACCTAGGAATAGAAACGTTGAACGTTCAGAGTAGGTATTTAATTTGTTGAAATATTAATATTAGACGAATTAAGCCGAGTCAAAGCCGACCGGCCAGCCGGCCGTATTTTCAATACGTGATTAAAATGGACATTCTTAGATAACAGTATAATGCTGAATTGATAACTTACGCCTATGATAATGATTAGTGAATTTGCTTGCTGTTCATTATGTAAAAGAAATAGACCTTTGTAATGAAATGACCAAGTTTTAATACTGAAACCAACATTTGAACTTATCTTGAAATTTAAGGTTAAGTTTACTGCTCTGACTTATTTTACAGGCCTAGAGTTCCAGCCAAATCATTAGGCGGTGAGTGAGTGCGCTGCTGGCGTTCAAAATATGTTTTTGGCCAATCATTTACCCATCTGAAGTTACAGACAGTTATGCTCTTCGTTTATGTTCTCCAAATCAGCTGAGTAAGTTCTCCAAACATACCCAAGTAAATGTGCTTCTATCTGTTGGAAATATGTTCAACTACTTAACTGTGTAGAGGAGCGGAGGTGTCTTTAACATCAAGTCATTTATACAGCTGGAGTTTCCATTTTTTACCACCCACCTAATGATTTGGCTGGAACTATAGTATTATTTTGTAGTGAATAAAAATCTTAACTGTCAGGCATTAATGCATAAATAAAAATTAAAGCTTTCTTAAAATATGAAGTGATTTGTGAATCAAGTTTTATATTTAATAATTTTGTCTAATCACTTAAGCCTAGTCACTGATCAAATAATTTATTGATTTACGAAAAGCGAAAGAACAAAGAAAACGGAGGCCTAAAAGTAAGCAAATATTGAAAAAATAATTTTTAAGTAGCCTAATCCAGAAATTGCTTTAGGCCTCATAAGCTTATTCAATTAAATACTACCTATGCTTAAGTGGAATCAATAAATTTCAAAATTCTTAACAGTTAATTAGTTGTACCTTTGCATACTTTAATAATTGGCATTTGACCTATACAGTAGAGTCCCGCAAACCCGGACTTCGATAACCCGGAATTCTGGATAACTCGGAAAGCCTGCCAGAGCAATAAAGTGCACTGAGATTCTAGGCCAGAGCACAGTTTGACACATATAAAACAGTTTTGGTTTTTCTTGAAGTTTTTTTTTGTAACTGATAATGAAGTTTTTGTATTTTTTACCATGTAATAAATAATTGATTTTTCATAGAAATAACAGAAACTATTCTTATTTGTTTTTACCCATTTTCCGATAACTCAGAATTTTCATAAACCCGGACACCGTTCGGTCCACATTAGTCAGGGCTACCTACTGTATTGGAAATTTTATATCACAACAATCAACAACTCAAGCCTATCAAGGCAAACCTTACGTTACACATTAGGATTAATATTGTAGTTCTTTGCAATTACCTTGCAAGGCTTATGAGAAAACTTAAATCCGCTCAAATTGCTTGGTCCAAATCTGGTATTATCCGATCGGAACCTGTTTTTATCCGATCCTAAACCAATCCGAACATAAGCTATCCGATCCAAATCCTATCCGATCCAAAAATCCACTATCCGCACACCTATAATTTTTTTTTCTTTGACATTCATAAAATTTTACTGATTTGTTACCATCAAAGTGGCTGTCTTAAACCGATCTCCTTACTATATTATATTTGGTATCATACGGTTACCAATAATTTGTTGGTGCACCGTAGACCCATAAATTATAATCACAGTTTTTTAAAATTGGAAAATACTATTTTTTAATTGAACTAGAGAAGCCCATTAATCCACAATAAAGGTGAACAGACAAAATGGAGCTGAATATCTCCACTTTTAGAGATTATTGCCAACTCACTGTTTCTGTATAAAATCTATCTTGTGGTCACTACAGATATGTTTTAGTCATTTAATGTGGGAATCAGCGGTTGCACAAACTAATGACGGGTTAGAAAATTCAAAGTATTTTGCACTGAAAGTGAAAATCACCATGTTAATACTTATCATCCTTAATAAGCGTACACACCTGTCATGCGCTTGGAGTACTGGTCCCAGAGCGGGAAGCGCCAGACGCGGTCCCCCGTGACGGCCCCGGCCTGTTGTATCTGCTGCCAGAGTGTGGTCGAGTTGCTAAACACTCCCGTCGCAACTCCGCCCAGAGCCACTCTCATTGCTCCTGTACACCCAACCATTGTTGACTTATAGCACAGTTGCAACTATTAACCTAAACTAACAATATACCTGTGTAATTTTCTCCTTAATTTTCTTCCAACAGTTTGATTTTTGAAAAAAAAAAGACTCAAAAGGGTTTGATTTATTTCATGACCATTATTGGCCATTGTCTTTTGCAGATTGTAACCACGCATTTCACTTAGTGGATAACCAATATAATTATGCTCTGGTAATCAATGGATGCAAATATCATTGTCAACCTAAATTTTACAGAAAATTTAGGATTTACCCACTTGTTTAAATGTAGAATTAACTGTGTAAAGTCTGTAACGTTCAATCACACATCCATATTTTGAGTAAATGGCAGGAACAACTCGAGTCCAACTCAAACTTTTTAAAACTTCAAACCGAGTAGAAAAGAGTAAACTCGGCTGAGAGATAATTGATATTCAACTACTGCACACCTCTAGATTTCACCAAAAGAGGGGTAAGATCGAAAATTCCAGTTACATGATCCAACTTTTTTTTCTTTAAGCATTGGGTGCTGATATGAAGGACTGACTTAACGGCTTATGCTAGAATTTAAATGGGAATGGTTGACGCACACATTTCTCTATATGAAATAAAGATATTGGTCCTTACCACTTTTGGGTTAATTTATTTGTTTCAGATTGTCAACTTCAAATATTCAACTCAGCTTGGCTGTCTCAGCACTTCTTGGCTTAAAATATGTAAAAATACCCAGCACTTTTCAGATGGTTCAGAAATAAAAGAGCAAAGCAAAAAAAGTGAAACTTGAATTAATTTGTCGGGAAAAAATCAAGAAGTATTAAAATGTTCACTAATTTGATTTGAAGCAACTAAACTTGTTAAATAGCATCACAAATATTAATTTTGCTCTGTAAAACACAGAACGCGAGAAGATTATGTTACCCGTGAGAGTGGCGATGTCCAGAGTGAACCTGGGGGTGAACTGCGCCGCATAACACAGCGCGTCGGCCAGGATGAGGCGGCCCTCGGCGTCCGTGTTGTCCACTTGGATGGTCTTGCCGTTCATGGCGACCACTACGTCCCCGGGCTTGGTGGCTCGGCCGCTGGGCATGTTCTCACACAGCGGCGTCAGTCCTGCACACACCTCTCCATCTTACATATTCGATAAAAGACATCTAAAAAAATACAAAAATTACTTTGTGATTTTTTTGAAACAAAATATACGGACACATCTACTGCTGCAAAAGGGAAACATCTAGCACTAATAGTGTAAGTGTAAAATCATGTAGAAGTTGGCGCTAACTGCAGAAAAGGAACATATATCCAGGACTTGTTTGGGGAGCAGCCTGGCGTAGAGGTACAGCACAGGACTTTGGCCCCCAGGGTCCCGCGTTCGAAACCCGCCAATCACCAATGGCAATTAGCTATGTGATAATGACGTAACCTCGAGGGTGCACAATAAGCTAAAATAATAATTAGCTGCAGTGCATGTCCATGGATACTTTAAAGCCTGGCCCTCGTTAAAAAAAAATACTTGTTTCCTTTCTGCAGTTAGCGCCATTTTCAACGAGGTTTTACACCTATACTATTAGTGCTAGATGTTTCCTTTTTGCAAATAATAATATGGGGAATGAGTATGAAGGTTTGCTGCAACAGGTATGTTGAAACTACGTAGTTTTACTTCAATATTTAGTAGATCTGAATTAGAAAAAGTCATAGGCCAAGTTTTATCAAAATATGTTGGGAAAGAAATAAGGAAGTTATAGTTTTTTCCCCATAAGGAGAACATGGGGAATGAGTATTAGATACATTAGATACATGAGCTGAAATGGCGACCTACCCAGGTAGGTATTTTAAGCCAAGTATGAATGACAGATGAGTGAAGGATGATTGTGGTGCGATCTTGTAGTCTTGTTACTGACTAAGGCCAACATATTCCTTAGACAGGACGGTTAATTAATAGCCCAACAGCCAATGGCAACTAAGGGACCTACATTTTTACGTGGGATCCGAACCACGATTTCGCCTCGGTTAACAATTTACGAACTGGTCTAATTATGAGGATGATCCCATGAACGAGTACTCAATAGTTCGGACGTTAATCCCCACTAAGGAACACCGCGTCCACAAGCCATTGCTCATAACTATCCACAATTCGTGACCTCCAAGTAGCTGGATTACAGGACACGCCACCGTCCCATGCTAGTATGCAGGTTAGCTGCCACAAAAATGGAAATATGGGTATTATTATACATTAGATCTTATCTCAATAAACCCACAAACCAAGTTTTATTAAGATATGTTCAGGGCCTCTTTTGTAAATGGGCCCAGTGGGCCTGGGCCCAGGGCGCAAGATTGAGGGGGGCGCAAGCAAGAGAAAAACATTTTAAAATCACGCGCCAATGGATCGCGCGCCATATTTTAAAATCACGCGCCAACGGATCGCCCACCAACCCTCTCCACTCCTCCCCCCACTCCCCCGCTTTACGCATGACTCATCACTGCCACTGCCTGCATGTTGCTACTTGATCTTTGCTTTGTCTTTCCTTGTCAGTTCGTTTTGTGCAATCGCGTGAGACATGTTATTAGTTGGCTTGTGAATAAGTTTATTGATGCGTTTTTGCCAAGTATTTTAATGCAATTGTATTTGTATTTATGTTCAGTTTGATCTTTTATCATATATGGTACAAATAGTAGAATAAAATGCTTGTTCTGTGATTTGTGAAATGAGTAAAAAACCAAGTGACAGTGAATTTAGAAAGAGGGCGGCCAAAAAGCGGAAAAAATGTAGGAAACGACCAATCATGTAAAGTTTTGAGTATTTATGTTTGTAGTCTCACCTGAAATAAAAGCTAAATTTAGTTGAATTTGAAGTTTTTTCATATATAAACCCATTTTATAAACCCAGTTGATGGAAGGAGGAGGGGCGGTGATCGGGCCCAGGTCCATAGCGGGTTACATGCAAACCGCGGGCCTGGATATGTTGAGCAACAGGCGAGATATTGAATTTTACTTATTTTCCAGAAGGATAACATTGAGACAACATACTGTGTTTACCACTTTCAATATTTCGGTAAACAATGGAGATAGAGCAATGATTTAAAACACTAATGTTTAAACTTTGTGCTTTTAGCTAATACAATTTTTGACACTTTTTGAAGTTTTTCATTGCAATTACCACAAAAAGGTAACATATGTTTTAACTTAAAAAAAACAAAAAATGAAAGATGTAAAAAAATTGTTTAAGGGTGCATTACTTAATGGAGTACATTTTGTAATTAAAAAAAATTAAGGCAAAGTAAATGAGGAAAACAGCTTTATGTCCCTAAGCTGAGTTTTTGGAGATGTTCCCTCTCTGCGGCGGGCCATTCGTCTTGGGGACAGGAGTTTATTTGCTTTGGATTTTAACTTAAAATATTACTTATATCCCTAAGCTTAGCTCGGCTTTTTTAGCACGTTTTGGGTTGAAAATGTAAAAATATCTGGCATTTTTGAGATTGTACGAACAAAAAAACCTAATAGATTTTAGTAAGAAAAATCTGTTTTTCATTTCTGATTGGGTGCTCTCTCCTGAACCACCCTCCTAAACTCTATCCCATCCTTTTGATGTCCTGTAAAATATTCCTATGTATAATTTTCACCAAAAGCAAATCAAAGGTTTCCTTACTAAGCAGAATATTTTATAAACAAAAATATTTACTTTTGTTCTGTTGTTAAAGAGAAAACGACAATTCTGTTGTAATTTTGCCTCTAAACAGAATTTGATGTTGTTTAAATTTTTTATTTGAAAAAAGTGAAATTGGAAAATCAATTTTCTTACAGTAGAATGATATTTTATTCATTTTTGAAGCCAAGTTAAACTGTATTTAATAACTGTTGGTGCCAACTAGGGGTGGGCGAGTACCCGAAGGTCGGGTAGTTACCCGAAATTTTACAACTACTCGAGCACGAGTCGGGTAGCTCCTACTACCCAAAAAAACGAGTCGAGTAATTGGTTACTCCCGCTGTTTACGGGCGATCAAAATTAAGTACGCGCGTGCGATCGAATTTTGCAGTAGATTGCGAGTTACGCAAAGCTAAATCTGCGTTTATCCTCAATCGACAGATTCTTTATCGAGGCCGCTCGCTAGTTTCACAAATAAGTAGCATTTTCTATTCATTTATGGCCGGCAAATAAGCGCGACCGTTTTTTACGGCTGATCGCTAGTTTCGCTAAGTTGCATTTTGTTTTTTACGATCGGCAAACACACGCAATCGTTTTTTGCGGCCGACTGCGACTTTAGCAAGGCTAAATTTGCCGATCATCGATCATGGGCGATCTTTTTTAGCAGCCGTCCACGAGTTTTTCATAACAATGACCTCAACTCTCATAGAAGAATGGATTTAAACAGTTATTAGAAATACGATATCTCTGAATCAAGATATTGAAAACTTACAGCTATATTTAGTTCTGACCTTGCATTTTACAACTTCAAATTTGTATTCATAGTTTATCTTTTGAATGATACACAGCCTTCATTTCTGCTTCATTTGATTCGTAAAAATGAGAAGAAAATTGGTTTACTTAAAAATTAGTTTAGGTTTTAGGTTTTGTAATTTTTGTATTGTGGGATATCTTATTCTTATCTGATTGCAGCTGTGTCACTATGCTCGAGAGACTGGATGTCAAAAAAAAAAAAAAAAAAAAAAAAAATAGATCAGCAATAAGGCAAGAAGGTAGGGTTGGGTTTAGAAGTAAACAAATAACTAGGCATTTGTAGCTTTCCTCCCTGATCTTGTTTTTAATTCTTTCTTCAACAATTTCTTGGCTAAGGTATTAATTACAAATATAACAATTAACTTTAGAAAAAAATCAAACCTATTGTTGATAGTTTAAAAATAATAGGTTAATAATTTATCTTATAACTGTTAAAATTTTACAACTATACATATTTTACATAAATTTATTTTGTGATCTTCTTACATTTATTTATTGTTATTTTAAGTGATTTAGTAAAGTTATTTATTTTAAAGTAGGGTTTATGCAATGTAGGGATATTAAAAGGAAAATAAAAAAGATTAGCTCAAATAAAGTGGACCAATTTGATAAATCAAACAGATAATATATTTTAATTAATTGTAATCCGAAGACCTAATTACTTAAAAAAATGAACATTTCAATTTTGTTTTTACAAACAACTACTCGACTCGAGTGGTTGGCTGAATACTCGACTCGACTCGACCCGAATTCAAAATCCACTACTCGCCCACCCCTAGTGCCAATCAATTTTTCTGAGGCAGCTCTAAATCGTTCAGAAGAGACTGCCAAGGTTTTAGAATATCTTAGGTTTTATGGCAACTTTTTAAATTTTTCTTATGAATTTGTTATTCTATTAAAATAAATACATACATTAAATGTATTATATGTGTACATTTACATAAACATGATATGCCAGACGTTACCGATGACGTTGATGGGCAGCTGGAGGCGGGCGGCGGCCTGCAGGGTGGCCACCACGCACGCCGCGCCGCCCATGTCCGCCCGCATCTCGTCCATGCTGAGCGACGGCTTCAGACTGATGCCGCCCGAGTCGAACGTCACTCCTTTCCCTGTCCAACAAAGAGGGAGAGTCATGAAAACGAGTGATTGATGAAAACTGTTTCCCGCATAATAGTTATTTATGTATTAAGCTCGTAAATGGGTCTTTCTCGCTTGAGCTAGTTAACCACCTTTCTCTTATCTGAAGTTGAAATATTGTTTGCCAACCTCTTGTTGTTTATTGTTTTTAAAAATAGATTGAAATTATTATATTACTGATAACATTACTTAGAAATCGCTTGCTAACTACTTCACTCTTTTTTCGCTAACTACTCACTCTACTCCAGTTAAGTTTGAGTAGTTGAAAAATCGAGTAATTACTCTAAATTTGAGTATTCCCCCACAACTATATTAAAGTATCCTAAGCATTGCTTTTAATGGTATTTTTAATAGTACATAATATTTGATAATCCGTCAACTGCCTAGTCAGACTATCAGACTATCTATTTAGGAGGCTACTGAACTATTTCTCTTCACATATAATGTGCCTTAAAAATTAAATATAGAGAATTTGGAATAGTTGCAGAGTTATCTATATATATAATTACGTAAGGGAAATATTTGTGCTGAAACCGTGGTCATTTAGCAAGTTGCAGGATGATGGGAGAGGGCTCAAATCAAGGTTTGGATACCAGGGACTCGGGAAAAGTACTGGAATTTCATTTAACTTATTTTGAAATGAGAAATAACGTAATATATCTACAACTTAAAAGCACTGGGATCTAAAAACGTCTGCTTTACATTAAAACATATGATGTTGTTGCCTTTAAAAACTGTGATCTACATATTAACATTGTGGTGGATCATTTTACTATGAGGTATTTTATAATGTAATAAAGAAGGATAGTTTTCATTTAAACTTTTCCTTATTATGATTAGGGGCTTTAAGCTCCTTGAAGCCGCTAGTGTAAGTATAATTTTGTATGACTTTTGTCAAATTAGGTTTGACATATTACAAAAGTTCTTATTACAAGGACACATTTGCTTACTATTACAAAAACAATGTCCTATAAATTAATTTGAACAATTTTGATTACCTATCAGAATGACTGGTTTGTCTTCAGATTTTCCACCCTTATAAGACATTTCAAGAAATACAGGAGGTTCTTCAGATCCTCTGGTAACACTGAGGAATGAGCCCATCTTTTTTTCTTCTGCCCACTTAGCATTATGGGCTATAACTTCAACACCAAACCTGCTGAGCGCATCAGCTGCATTCTAAAATTTAACATTCACATGACATTTTTGTCCTAATTAAGCATTATTGAATTCAAATAATATTTATTTAAATAATTAAATTGAATTTTGATAAGTTAAGCTATTATCAAAGGTAAAAGCAATTAAAAGATGTATAATTTTTAGCTTAAGCCGGCTCCACACATGCGTCATTCGGCATGCACTGAATGTTCGACGTTCGGCGAACTATTTGTCTCGCTATAGAACGTACAATGGACAAGCACCAATGTTTGCTGTTTGCCAAATATAGAAACACCCATCCACACTACTCGTGATTTGGCGAATCGCTGCTCGCTGCATGCCGAATGACGCATGTGTGGAGCCGGCTTTAGTCACATCTATTGAACATAATTAAAATATCAACAGGCTAGTAATGTATCAAATATTTTAATACTTTGGCTTGAATTAAGATTTACTCTTACAAAAAAAAAGTTAAAAAGCTAGTTACTAAAACGGCTTAGAAGAACTTTCTCATTACATTTCACTGTGTATGTAACTTTTCTACTATACTGTTAAAATCAATGTGGAGCCTGTTAGCCTAATATTGAATACTGAATTCCACAATTGAATATTGAATATTGAATATTGAATCAAGTTGAATTCAATGCTGCAATTAGATGAAAGCAACAATAAATCAAATGTCACAAGGAACAATATGTTTTATGATCTAATCATCTATATTTGAATTTAAAAATTTCCAACTTTTTACTAACAAGTTAAATATTATGTAAGATAATTGGCTTATTACACCTGAACAACTGACTTAATTAAAAAATGTTCACGCATGAAAATCCCAACCATTTTAAAGAATGTAAGCGAGAGAGATGGATAGTGAATGTTTAGTGAGAGATAGACGATTCCTAAATATGCGTTTGTCATTTGCTGCAGCAATGTGGTTTTTTGTACCAATTAGGTTTCCTATTAGATGATCAATTTGTTTTTTTATTGTTCTTCGAGTGTTTTTATTATCCGCTAGATAGCAACTCTTAAACCTGAACCGAGTTGACAGCTGTCATCGATCAAAGAAAATAAACAGTATTTGTTTACTTCTAAGAAAATTATTTATTAATTAAAACTTAAAACTTATGAAAACATAACTACTATGAGCTTAAACTATTATTTAATAAAAAATAAATACTAATACGTAGAATAAATGTATATTTCAAATTTTAAAGCTGAAATTACAAAAATAAAACCTGCGTAAACAAAACTCAAACCACAACCTTAAATATATTTTTACAATTGAATTTTACTTTTGTTTTGAAAATTAGTTTACTTATTCACAGCTATGTAGCAGCAGTAAAGGGGCGGGGCTTAAGTAGGGGAGTTAACTTCCCACACACCGATGCGTCAAAATTGTTACGCTGGTCAGGATTTGGAAACTGTTTTCTCAGATTTGATCTGGAAGGAGAGATGATTAAAAATTTTCCTACCTATGTACAGTGGAGATTTTTCATACAAAGCAGTTCTGTGGATTGGAAACTGAAGAGAATCTCTATGGCGAGTGTTGTAGGGGTGTTCATCGTTAGCAAGAAGAAAATTTTCAAAATTTCTCCCAACGAAAGTACAAACCTGAAGTAAAGCTTTCCACATGCTTTCCATGTGGAAAGCATGGAATGTTTAAGGTCATTAAATTGGTTCAAAAAAGAATTGTTTAACTACTTATGTGACAAATGCTGTTATAAGATTGGGGACTTCTACTCTTAGAATTATTGTCTAACACACAATTGTTTGTTTTACTAGGTTATAGTTATGACACTATTTATGTATGTAATACAAATAAAGGATGTTTTGAATTGTAATGAATACATTATTGGGTTTAATCAACAGGAAAAAAATAAATATTACCATTAGAAAGTGGTAACAAGCTAAGTATATTCTGTATGTGCCTGACGGGCCACACTGCAGACATCAGTTTTGTAGTAAAATTCTAACCACACTTTCCCACTTTGCTACAATTCTGATTCTGATTCTGATTCCCAAGGGTATTCACATTAGCAAATGTACAGCTCTTGACATATGCTGCCTTAATTCCAGAGACTAAATGGTTATAGGGGAGTAAAAACTTAAAATTTGTCAGCAACCCATTAATGCCAACATGACGGGTATTCTGTTTCAATTTTATTGATTTATACCAGTTCAGGCTATACTTCTTTTTGAATAACTCTGTATTTAAAAACTTACCTGGATAAGATTTCAGGTTTCCAATAATAGGTTGTTATTAGCTATTCAAATTTATTGGGTACCTCATGAGTAAGGAAATAATGGACGACAACCAAAAACGGCACAGTTGAAAATAACAATTTCTAAATAATTAAAGACAGGCTTAAAGTAAATTCATGTGAAAACATTATCAAGTCTGCTATGCTATAAAATACATGGCCTAAATAATTTAGCCATCAGTTAATCCAAAGGATCATCATAATAAAAACTTCAAGCTGGAAAAGTGTGATGAAATAATTTTGTTTATATATACCTTTGCAAATATTGTTGGAGTCATTAAATTGGCAGGCGTATCACTAAGTTTTCTTGCAAGATTTTGTGATTCTGCTTTTAATACTCCATTTAGCCATGGTTCTCTGCAATTTTAATTGTTTTGGTCACTATTTTGCTACATGCCACACAAATAAGCATTAATTTAAAATGAGAAATTTACCCATTAGGAATATGAATGCAACTTCAATATAATATACAAGATAGAACTACATAATCTTAGGTGAATTTCTCTTTAACACCTTCACTGCAGTAGAATTATCCCCTTACCGTGGCGTAACTATGGGGGGGATGAGGGGGATAGAACCCCCCCCCAGAATCCTAATAATAAAAAAAATATTAGTATCACAGCAATCTTACTTGTTTAGATACAAATACTCAAGTTGTATGATGTTAAAGACTATAAGAAGCCTTGAATTAAAATTTGGATAGGAATGAAGCCTCCCCTGCCGCGGCGGGGGTGTGGGGTTCGTCCTTGGTTCGGCGAAGAGCGGAGTGACACATTGTTTGCCAAATAAATGTGTCTCCTGTCCGTCCGTCGTCCGACACTGTCGCTGTCGATCAGCCTATGCTCTTACTACGGATACGGTACATGATTTTGCTACTCCTTATTAATTTGAAAAGAAAGGATTATTTTAATTTTCATTCAAGAAAATCGTTTATTCTTCTGTTTACATTAATAATAATAAAAACGAATAGTAAAATTGTCAGCTCTTTTGTTTTGAATGCCTTAGTCAAGTCTTAACGGGGTATCCACACATAAAACATACACAGTGGTAAGAAAAACTGCCAGAGAAATAAATAACAAAACATTTATAAGAAACATGGAATATTCAAAACTACAATGTTATCGATATTAAAACTGAATTAACTTATTAAGTTATTTAAATTTCTTATTTTTGCCTATTTGTGAAGTGTTACGATTGTAAAAAAATACTATTAACCAAGAAAATATTGCAATATGTCCATTTTCAAAATAAGTGGCCATTATCAGTGCTTGATTTGTGGCGGAACGGCGTTCCGGGACCTCTTCCTGCCGAAAGAGTCGATCATGTGTAATCAACCGGAGAATTTTTTAAAAAAGACGGTCACGTTCAATCGGACGGATAATTTGCTGCAAAATACAATTGCGTATAATCAGCCGGAGAATTTGCCACGAGGGAGGATCGTGTGTAATCGGCCGGAGTATTCGTCATAAGAGACGATCGCGTTTAATCGGACGGAGACTTTATCGCACAAGACGATCGCGTGTAATCGGCCGGAGTATTCGTTGTAATAGACGATCGCGTGTAATCGGACGAAGACTTTACCGCAAACAAGACGATCGCGTGTAATCGGCTGTAAAATTTGCCGCAATAGACGATCGCTTATGATCGGCCGGATATTCATGTGTAACCGGCCGGGGTATTTGTCGGAAGGGACGATTGCATGTAATAGACCGGATTAATCTGACCGAAAGTAAAGATCGAATGTACGGAAATTAGGGGTGAACTTTCGGTCTGAAATTAGCGCTCTTTTTTCTAGTCGTATGAGCTAAGCTGAATGTTGAAAAAGACCTGAATGCTCGTACAAGACGTCAGAAAAATTCTAAAATTTCTTTAAACAATATATTTTTTTAGAAAAATAATGCTTCATTAGTTTTTATTTACTAATTAAAAATTCTGAGTCTGATAAAATGTGACTTTTTAAATCGACATAATTATTCACATGGACACATAACTTTGCTGAAGGGAAGAATGATGAAGTGGGGGGGGGGGGGATTATGTACAAACTGGTAAATTACAGTTCCGGTACCTCAGTTTTTACAAATCAAGCACTGGCCATTATTAATCTTCACAGAATTGAAACACATTTTTAACAATTCTCAATAAGTCCCAAGTTTTTTTCTAAGTTGATAAGTTTCAGATTCAAAATCCTTGTAAGCAGAGCTTAGTTAAATCATAGCTCTAAGGCCATACATTTTTAAGAATTGTAATTTATGATTTATACAACTTTTTTAGTGTTGGATGTAAAAATATGGTTTTTTGGTTGGTTTGGGAAATCCAGCTTAACTCTAGACCATCTCGCTTGGTTCCGCTCAACAACAAAATTCGTCAAGCTACTTAAAAAGTAACCCGACTGTTTATGTTTTCCTTGATAATATTATTTTGTTCGTTTTGTATTTTTTGATAACATTTTCACTATAATCGAAAGTTGTATTTAAGTAAAAAAAAATCAGATTATTATGTTGGAGATGAGTATGTTTCCTTACAAGGAGACGCCCCTTGGGTACTACCCTTAATAAATACATTTTTAAGGGTATATATTACCTAAATAAATTCTTAAAACTAACAATCCTAATATTATTAAGTAAAATTTTCTATATCATCCGGTATGGTGTACACTCTATTATCTATTTTATTCTTATCTACCCCCCCCCCCCCCCCAAAGCCAAGTTATAGTTACGCCACTGTACCCTGATACCTGATCTTGATTCCAGTGCATCATGAGTAACGGTTTTTTTTTACTTTTGTTTCATGACTTTCTACGATGGTGGCATTTTTTAACATTTTAAACAGCAATAGTCTAAACCCGGGTCTTATTACTATCTAACAGCGACCTTTGGATAAATAGCATCATTAATTCATAGCCTATTGACAAATGGCAACTGGACCCAACTTCAAATGTCTAGTTGATAACCTGTGTGCATTAAGAGTAACCGGGTACTCAATGCAAAGCCAACACTTTCCGTGCAATATATCAGCAGAGGGTGAAGCTATAGCACTCTAAGTTGCCTTTGTTGCCACAGAAACTAAGACAACCTTGTTTATTAGTACAGTAAAATAAGGCCAAAAACATCCTTTAGATTGGCAACTGATGTCCATTCACGAAAATTTGATCAGAGCTTCTTTTGAGCACTATATTTAAAGATCCGATAAGTCCCCAAAAAATGAAGTTGTTTTACACCTTTAAAATCACATTTCAAAATGGTGGTTTTTTTTGTAATGGGATAATTTTTTAAAAAAGCTTCCCCTTTTCATTTTTTACATCTATTTATCAATGTAATGTTGTGGACCACCACCGATACTTTTTGCGTGTTAAATACTTCATTATGACCTATTGTTAATTTTTGGCCGCCATCTTGGATCTGCCATATTGGATATGGTGAGTTATTTTTTTTCTAATGTAAATATACTGTTGTGACACATAATTTCAAAGTAAATTTTTACGCTGATTCCAATGCCGCAATCCGTTTTTGAAAATCTCGATTAGTTTTATACACTCAAATTAAAATTCATCCCTATACATTTCTTATGGACGTTTCACATTTTGAATACATTTTTTATAATTTTCCTTATATCTCCCATTCTAATTGAGGTATGCAGTTAATATTGATCTTCAAATACTCAGTATTATACAGGCTTTAATTTGAGCTATTGACCATAAAATTCGGATGATATTGTGGCTGGTTACATTGTTCTATTTACCGTAAAGTCCAGTTTTTGAAAGATTCTATTTTAGTCAAAGATTTATATCTCAAGTTCTAAATAAGACAAATCGTTAGTTCTGGTCTTAAATTACTCATTGAATCATTGGTCTTCTTTGGAGCTATTGATAGTTTAAATTGGGTGGGTTTGAAGCGATTTATAAGATTAAAACTTAACTTATATTTTAGAAATAATAATTATTTGTATTGAACTGGGTATTGTAGCTCATCTTAAACTCATCCGATTTTAATAATCAATTGCTAGAAATAAAGCCTATAATGTAATGTTTGATTTAAGACTAGAACGAACCTTAAGTCCCCCTTACAACTTGAGGTGTAACTCTTTAACTAAAAACAAATTTCAGCAACAAATAAATATTACATTGATTGGAGAATCATAACTGATTTAAAATCTAATGGATTTAAACAATCAATGGTTCTGAAGAAGGCCAATGATTCAACGAGTAATTTAAGACCGGAATGAACGTTGTGTCTTATTTAGAGCTTGAGATATTAATTTTTAACTAAAATAGGATCTTTAAAAATTGGACTTTAAGTTAAATAGAACAATATAACTTGTCTCTTACTCACCCAAATCTGATGAGCAATAGCTCAAATTAAGGCCTGTATAATATTGAGTATTTTAAGACCAAACACAAACACTATAATAGAAGATCATCAAGCTGGATTCGTAAAAGGAAGGTCTACAACTGACCAAATTTTTATTTAAAAACAAGCAATAAGCAAATACTGGGAATATAACAAGGAATTCCATGGAATCTTCATTGACTTCTCCAAGGCATACGATAGTCTAGATAGAGAATGAACCTGGGATAAAATGAAAAAATTTGGAATACCAAGAAAGTTAATTAATCTTATTAAAATGACGATCCAAGGATCAAGATGTAAAGTCAAAATTGATGGAAATATGTCAGAATCTTTTGAAGTAAAAACCGGAGTAAGGCAAGGAGATGGATTATCTCCAATTTTATTTAACATTGCCAAAGAAGATGCACTTCAAACAGTAAGACATGCAAATATAGGATTAAAGATAGGAACTAATTTGAATATTCTTGCCTTTGCAGACGATGTAGCAATTTTATGTGAGAAGAAAGATGAACTAAAGGTTTTAACAAAACTATTTATTCAAGAAACTAGTAAAATGGGATTAAAAATTAATGATGAAAAACTAAGTACATGCATTTTTCAAAGCAAGAAATCAACCAAACAAACGAAATAAATATTGAAGGACACAGTTTAGAAAAAGTTGATATTTTTAGATACCTAGGAATTTCAATATCAAGAAGCAACCTTACACCAACAACACAACAAACAATAAAAAAAAATTACTACGCTACCCTTAATTACTACCCTAAAAAAAAAATTTGCTTCCCCACAAGAAGATCAAAATCTCGATCACCTCAATCACCAAACAACATGGTAAATGGTTATGTTGTTTTTTTTCTATGCCGTCCTAATTTCTGATCTTGCTTCTTCCTAATTTTCTTAAACCGTACATCACAGGTTGTAGTTGAGTACGTTTTTTGTTTGGGAAGAATGGTGGTGAAGAATCAGAAATAAACAACAGAATAAATCAGGCTAATAAAAGTATGTATACATGCAAAAAAAATCTTAACCTCAAGAATTTTATCACGTAAAACAAAAATTAAAATCTACCATACAATTATCCGACCAGTATTGCTGTATGGAGCAGAAACATGGATATTAAATAAAAAAGAACAAAGAAAACTCATTGTTTTTTAAAATAAAATATTGAGAAAATTTTTTGGACCTGTGAATGAAAATGGAGAGTGGAGAATTAGGCACAATGAGGAGATACGGAATTTATACAAAGATTATGACATTATAGCACATGCTAGAGCTAGACGGTTAAGGTGGGCAGGACATGTCACAAGGAGGGATAGAGAATCGCTACTGAAGGAAATAGGAGAAGGACAGCTAGAAGGAAGAAGACCACCTGGAAGGCCAAAGAGAAGATGGTGGAACTGCATAGAGTCGGATATCACAAGAATGGGAGCAGAAGTAGATGAGGCATATGACCGGGAGAGGTGGCAAGGCCAAAACCCTACTAGGGTATCGATGGCCATGGGAGTAAGAGTAAAAGTAAGTTAAGACAAAACTGAACTGCATACCTAAATAGAACAGGAGATACAAGGAAAATAATAAAAAATACATTTAAAGAGCAAAAAGTCCATAGGAAATGTACAGGGATGAACTTTAATTTGAGTGTATCTTTAAAATGAATCAAGATTTTCAAAAAACGGATTGTGGCATTGTAATCAGCGTAAAAATTTACTTTGAAATTATACGTCACAAAACTATCTTTACTTTAGAAAAAATAATTTACATCAAATATGGCAGATCCAAAATGGCAGCCAAAAATTAACAACCAGACAAAATGAAGTATTTACCACCCAAAAAGTATCGGTGGCGGTCCCTCGACATTATAATGATAAATATATGTAAGAAATGAAAAAGGGAAGTTTTTAGCGAATTTCCTTAAAGGAATAAGCTATTACGGTAGTACTCATGGTAAGACCTAAGTCCGAGACCATGTTAATTTTTCATTTTGGGGTCCCCAGAAGTAAAAAACACCATTCGTTCAAATTTATATATATATATAGATGTCTGTTAACACGATAGCGGCCGTAAATATGGTCCGATCTTAATGAAATTTGGTACAGAAGTGTAAAGTGGTATTCACTCGGACGAGTTCGTGAAACAGCCCGATCGGACCACCGGAAGGGGGGGTAAAGGGGGATAAACCCCCCCAAAAATGGGTTTTTTGAGTTTTTCACATAGAAAAATAAAATTTATCAAATTTTTGTTGGAACCGTTGAATTCAGCTCAAAAAAACAAACAATTTAGTATTTTCAATCACTGCTCTATGTCCATTAGTTACCGAGATATTGAAAGTGGTAAACACAGTACGTTGTCTCAATGTTAACCTTATGGGAAATAAGTAAAATTCTATATCCCGCTTATTTCTCAACATATCTTGATAAAACTTGGTAAGTGGCTTCTTCTAGTTTAGATCTACTAAATATTGAATTAAAACCAACCAGTTTAAACATACCTGTAGCAGCAAACCTGCATACTCATTCCCCATGTTATTCTTATGGAGCTTACCAAAACATGTCAAATCTCGCTATGTTGGATTGAAATATGTTGTTTTGCATTTGAAATTCGCTCAGTATGCAGGTCTGCTGCAACGGGGGTATTTTAAAATTTATGCCATTAAAAAAACCGCCATTTTGAAATGTGATTTTAAAGTTGTTAACCAACTTTATTTCTTGGGGACTCATTGGATTTTAGCGAATTTCCCCTATAGGGAAGTAGCTATTACCTACCGTAGGCGGTATGGTGAGACTTAATCCCGGGACCATGTTATTTTTTCATTTTGAGGTCCCTAGACCCCAAAATCACTGTTCCTTCATTTTCATATATATGTATATATATATATATATACCTGTCTGTAGGCGCGATAACTTTTGTAAAAAAGGTCCAATCTTGATGAAATTTGGAACAAATGTGTAAAGCGTCATTCATGACTTCGAGTTCGAAAACCAGCAAGATTGTTTACTCCAAGAAGGTTTTTTTGACAAAATAAAATTTATTTTCAAGATTTAACACCTTTTTACTAATTATTTTTAAATTTCATTGTCAAAATTGAATTCAGCTTAAAAAACCAAACAATTAAGCATTTTGAATTATTGTTCTACGTCAATCCGTTGCTTAGATATTGGATAATATTGGATGTGCTAAACACAGTACGTTGTCCAATATTATTTTTAATTTTTCCCTCTAAAAAGTATAGCCACCCTGATTTAAGTTATTTAAAAAAATACAATTCTGAACATATGTTTAAATTTTCAGGCGATGAATATTTTATTTGTGTTTATTTTGAGTAGTTAGAGTTCATTGATCAGGATTTTGCAGAAAATGTATACTATATCAAGAAATAGAAATTATTTTTAAATTTAATAAAGAAAGTATTAGCATTTGGTGGGGGGATGTCTTGGTCTAAACTGCCTGAAAATGTAGCATAATATACGGTATGAATACAATGATGAGGAATGATAATGTGTTTAGTTGAAATTGGCTGGAGATGTAGGTCTGTTGCAACTGGTATGTTTTAATTACAAAACTGACCATATGGTTGAATTTAATTTTTTCATGAGATTAAGTTATTTGTTTGTTTTGAGTGTTTTGAATTGATTGATTATATGTTTGTTGACATTTATAATATAACAAGATTAAAGTTATTAAAAATTAAAATACTAAGAATTATATAAAATACAAAAGTGTATGTATTACTAATGAAAACCAATGTGGTCTCTTTGTTAATTTTCCTCATGTTTAAAGCTTTTATATTTAAATGACTAAATGTATGTTTTAGTATATTATTTACTTAACGTATTCAAACAATACTTTCCTTCAAATAAGTTGAATGCTCACATATACAAAATAAATCCTATGGAAATTAGTTTGCAGGTATGCTGCGACGGGAGTATTTAATTATAGTGCTCAAAAGAAGCTCTGATCAAATTTTCGTAAATGGACATCAGTTGCTGATCTAAAGCCCCAATTAGCGAATTTCCCCTATAGGGAAGAAGCTATTACCGTAGGTCTCATGGTAAGACCTAAGCCCGAGACCATGATAACTTTTCATTTTAGGGCCACCCGAAGCAAAAAACACCATTCGTTTGAATTTTTATATATCTATCTATCTATCTATATATATATATGTGTCTGTCAGCACGATAGCGGCCGTAAATATGGTCCGATCTTAATGAAATTTGGAACAGACATGTAAAGTGGTAATCGATTGGACGAGTTCGTGAACCAGCCCGATCGGACCACCGGAAGGGGGTGTAAAGGGGGATAAACCCCCCCAAAAATGGGTTTTTTGAGTTTTTTACATAGGAAAATAAAATTTATCGAATCTTTGTTGGCACCATTGAATTCAGCTAAAAAAAACAAACAATTTAGTGTCTTAAATCATTGCTCTATGTCCATTTGTTACCGAGATATTGAAAGTGGTAAACACAGTACGTTGTCCCCATGTTAACCTTATGGGGAATAAGTAAAATTCTATATCTCGCTTATTTCTCAACATATCTAGATAAAACTTGGTTTGTGGCTTCATTTAGATGAGATCTAATGTATTTTAGTCCAAAATCCCCGAAATTTCAATTTTTGTGGCAGCAAACCTGCATAATCATTCCCCATGTTATCCTTATGGGAAATAAAAAAATTCTATATCTTACTTATTTTTCAACATTTCTAGACAAAACTTGGTATATGGCTTCTTCTAGTTAAGATCTACGAAATAATGAATTAAAACCAACCAGTTTTAACAAACCTGTTGTAGCAAACCTGCATACTCATTCCCCATGTTATTCTTAGGGAGATTACAAAACATGTCAAATCTCGCTAAGTTGGATTGAACTATGTTGTTTTTAATTTGAAATTCGCTGAGTATGCAGGTCTGCTGCAACGGGGGTATTTTACAGTACTATATCATTCTGCAGCTCAGGAGTTTCTTACCCCCCAACAGGGGTGGATTTACATATGGGCTTAAAGGGCTATAGCCCAGGGCGGCAGAATATGGGGGGGGCGGCAAATTAGAGAGAAAAGCCAGAAGCCGGGGTGAAATCGTAGAAATAGCCCAGGCTAGGGTTTGGAACAGGTAAAAACGGCCCAAAAAGGACCATAACGGGGTAAAAAAGCACACACGTGAGTAAAAAAAAAGGTCACCACTTTTGCCGAGCCAGATATCCCCCTGTGTAGGCCAGGGGGCGGCAAATTTTTAAATCCGCCTCTGCCCCCCAAAGAAAACAATCCCACAAAGAAAACATGAAGAACTCATAATCATATATTTATTGCATCAGTTATAAATACCTTGGTTGCAGCAGAACTGCATATTTAGCGAATTTCAAATATGAAATAACATAATATTTCAATCCAACAGCGAGATATGACATTCTTTTGTAATCTCCATAAGAATAACATGGGGAATAAGTTTGCAAGATAGCTGCCAAAAAATGAAAATTTCGGGGATTTTAGACTAAAAACTTTTATTTATTATACATTAGATCTCATCTAGATGAAGCCACAAATCAATTAAGATATGTTGAGGGATAAGCAAGATATAGAATTTTACTGGTAACAAATGGACATTGAGCATTGATTCAAGATTCTAAATTGTTTGTTTGTTCAAGCTGCATTCAATGGTGCTAATCAAAATTGGATTATTTTTGTTTCTCTTTGTGAAACACCCAAAAAGCTATTTTTGGAGGGGATCATCCCCCTTTCCCCCCTTCCGTAGTCCACTCGAAATGGTTTTACAAACTCAACCAACTGATTACTACTTTACATGTCTGTACAAAATTTCATAAAGATCGGACCGTTTTTACGGCCGCTCTTGGGCTAAAACACACACACACACACACACACACACACACACACACACACACACACACACACACACACACACACACACACATATATATCTAAAAATTCAAACGAATGGTGTTTTTTCGCTTCTAGAGGCCCCAGAGCGAAATTACATGTTTGTACAAAATTTCATAAAGATCAGACCGTTTTTACGGCCGCTCTTGTGCTAAAACACACACACACACACACACACACACACACACACACATATATCTAAAAATTCAAGCGAATGGTGTTTTTTTTTGCTTCTAGAGGCCCCAGATCGAAAAGTTATCATGGTCTTGTGCTTAGGTCTTAGCATGAGAACTATGGTAATAGCTTCTTCCCTATAGGGGAAATTCGCTAAAATTGACAAATTCAGTAGTAAATGATAACGTGGAAAGCTATTAACATATTTTTGGGGTGTGCGAGTATTCGACCGGTCGAGCTTTTCAGTATTCGGCTCGGCTCGACTTTTTCGAAAAAGCTCGACACTCAAGCTGAGCTTTTGATAAGAGAGTTTTTATCGGAAAAATAATTAGTAGATCTATTTTTGGAGACGTTAAACCGGAAGAGCGTTTCCCTACACGAAAAACAAAAACAAAAAATATTTCCCTGTGATAAGGAATGGACATTGACAGGTAACAAGAATATTATCTCCATTTAGACGAAAATCGGAGCTATATTAGTTGACCTTAGAGAACCGCAAAATACAGCATTAAAGTCTATTGGTTTATCATGGCTTATCTCTTAATATCGTACAAGTTTCATTTTGGTCTCATTTGATTTATAAAAATAAGACAAAAAATATGAGCTGTCATTTATAGTTTTATGACAAGTAGTTTGTATTTTTCCGTTTTGTCATAAGGATTCCTTGTCTCCTAATTAACTCACGCACGCGCTGAGTCAGATAATGACAAAAAACGGGACAGGGGCTTAGCTGAAGAAAACAACCTCCACCCCCCCCTCCCTGGCTACTGATAAGGAGAGTGAGAGAAGTAGCTGTTTCTTTCAGCGAGTACAGAAAAGAAATAGAGAGGCCAACCGAGCGCGGCGGTGTAGCCAAGTTAGCAGCGCCCGTGTCCGCATGAGGAATGGGGGGAATGGTGAGTCACCGTAGTACCGAGCGTCTTGTGCGCTGCCAGGGGCCCCGCCTCGGATATCTCTGCTATCAGCAGCTGTCTGTTCAGTTGTTTACATTCAGCTGGAGCGTTCGCTTGTATTGTATGAAAGCATGCCTCAACATTGCGTGGCATACGATTGTAATAACCGTGGGAAAATTGAAGGAGTAACTTATCACAGGTAAGGAAAAATATTAGTGTGGGATGAATGTATATAATATTATTAAGTAGGGGTGTGCGAGTAGTGATTTTTGAAGTCGAGTCGAGTTTTGAAAAATACCCGCGAGTTTCGAGCTTTTTTCGAGTTGAGTTTTTTTAAGCTTATAATAAAATAGTCATCATGTTTCTACATAATGGTAAAAAATTATTATTATTACTCAAATAAAGATTACAATTTTGAGGTAAATAAACTTAAAAGAGTTAGGCCTACTGAACTAAGAGCAGATATACAAATAAATGATACCAAAAAAATAAAGAAAATCTTTTACTTAAACTCACAATAATCCTAGATTTTATATATTTTTCAAGCCTAACGTGTTTAAGGCTTACCTGGGTTTTGAAATGAAATGACCAATTACCTGACTCAATTCATGATTAAAATATTTCCTTTGAGTTATTCACACAGATACATTTTTATTCATGTAACTGTCAACAAAAAAACAATTTTTTTATTTATTCCGAATGCCTTCTAAAATATAACAAAAATAATTTTTTAAGAGGTTTAATAATAAATAACCTCAAACTATAGAAAATATAGAGTGATATAAAAATTTATATGTGTTTAATAACTAAAACACATATAAACTTCAAAAAAAGTATAACAAACGAGATTTCAGTTATATTCGTAAAAGATGGATTGTCATTGTGAAAAATCGCCGTAATATTCTTTCGCACGTACCAAGTACTAATTTCAAAAGTTTTAAACCGCTGTATTGGCCTCAAATTATTTAACATTGACCATTACAATGAACAAGAGTTCGGGGAAAAGCATTTAATCCTACTGTTAAAATCAATAAGTAGGAAGTATTTTAACATAAGACATATCATTTCAGTAAACAATACAATAATAAACTTCACACCAATCGTGTTAAGAACCACCTGACTAAAGTTGTTACCTTTTTAGGTCAGTAGGCAGATAAATACGTGTTAGATGTGCAATCAAGGCTGTTTACTTGTCAGAATTAAAACTTAAAACAAAAGCCTACTTATTTTCTTGTACCTTAAACCATTCATTACTATTATTATTGTTACCAGAGGAGAAAAAAGTAAGCATAAAAACCATATAGTGAAAACGTTAAGTTTCATTAATCCACTCATGTGCCAGCAGTGAGCTACGCAACGTGGACGCAGTGGCAGCGCCTAGCTCCCGAGCCGCATGCAGGACAGATTTTATATCCTCTTCAATCTAACTTTTCTCCGTTACCAATGATCGTAGAATTTTCCAAAAAATATATGTAAAGGTTCAACTCATGCTCTCAAACTTTGCTGCAGACGAAACTTTCCTGACCAAAAAATAAAAAATTTCCTCACAGACTAACTTTTTCATGTTTTCACAATAAATTTAATAATTTCTTTAGGTATTTTTGATTAATAAAAGCAAAATAGAATATATACTAAATTTTTAACCTTACTATCTGTGAGTAGCACACTAAACTTGGAACATAAACACTATATGTTCCAAGTTTGGTAATTTTAGGACCACTCTAAGTGCTTCTAATCATCGTGTATTTGAAAAAGGTCTTCTAACGCAGTTTGTCTCATTTAGTGCGAGTTGTCCGCATAAGGAGTGGGGAAAATGGCTACAATGTCCGTAATGTTGGCTGAATACGTATAGCCTCTCTATTTCTTTTCTGTCCTCGCTGGTTTCTTTCTTTCTTTCTATGCCGTCCTAATTTCTGATCTTGCTTCTTCCTAATTTTCTTAAACCGTACATTATTTTCTTCACAAAAGTTTAGGAATACAACTAATTTTTGGATGACAATAAATTATTTTTGTTATTAAATATTATTTCATTCATATATTATATTCTGAAATAACAAGTTTAGCCATGAATATTATGCTACAATTGGTACTGCTATTTTTAATCATCTTTACTTTGTGAAAATTAAGAAAATCAATCTTGTGTTTGAATAAGTGTAAATATGTTATTTTTTACTATATATAATCATTTTAAAATCATAACCATGTTAAAACTTTAAAACCTTTCCATTAACTCCTTTCAACTCTTGAAATTTGTGTTGCAGTACCTACGTGTAACGAACATATATGTAAGTTTTACCTTTTATTTTAAAAACAAAAGTATTGTGGAATTGGGGAGTCAAATTAAAAATGTAGATATTAAATTTGTTATTTTTCTACATATACTTTTTTGAGCCAGTTTTATCAATTTTATATAATAGTACCGGGGACCGAGCTTAGCTCAGATTAAACAATAACAACCGGCTGATTCAGCTGTTTTAGTTAAAATTTTCTATAACTATAACATGACCACTTATAAGTATAACTGTTTGAGCGTGGTATCAACTCCTTTATACAGCTGTGCCTTCAGCTTTTTCTGTTCTAGCAAAAACAATTTTTCTGTTCTAGTTGATTCGGTCTCTTTCAACACTAATAAACATATTGATGATGTACTGTTGTAATAAACGGCCACAGAAGTGAAGTGCCGTTGGTCGTTATATTTTCTGTTGCTTTGTTGGAGTGTAGCGGTCTTGCGATTGCTGGTCGGAACACCAAGTGGCTCTTCACGAATTCAAGTTTTGATATCTTACAGCGACGGTTGGAAGCAGTAGGCACTATGTTGGTCGGTAACCCCAAGTCTCCTTTGTGGGTAAAAGAGAGGATACGAGAATGGATCGATGCGGTTGTCTGTACTGCTCATGGTGAACAGTTAGTTCTTTTTCTAGTTCTTTCACGACACGGTCGAAATCCGGGTAGGTCTGGTCGGCATTAAGCGTGATTACGGCTGATATTTCATTCGACGTTGTAACGTTGCAGCAGTTTGGGTCGAGGCCGGTGGTGCGAGAACCAAATTGACTTTCGGTGGCTGAATTCCTGTAGCATCACCCTGCGGCACGAGCTTTTTCTTCTTATATGACTTCACGCTCCATCATGAACGCTTGGGTTGATTGGTTTGGTTATTCTCCCGCAGGATTCCCTCAAGTAACTGTATCAATTCTAGGTGTATGTCGGCATTAGCAGAAATTCGTTTGTTGACGGCATCGGTGGGGCCGAGAAAAACCATCTACTCATTGCACGGTCTTCGTACTCTCCTTGTGCATCTTGCGTCGGCTGAGCGGCGATTTTTATTCGATGATAGATCTGGCCCCGGTGGTGAAACAGTAGATGCCTCTGGTGTTGCTATTCAGTCGTTTTTAACATTGAGCGATACAAACGCGAAGATGGCGTCGAGCTTTCGTACGCCAGCCGCATATTATTTGGATAGTCTATGTTGGTAGGTGAACAGCAGCACAAGTTCTTTTGGGAAACTTGACGGCAGCGCAAGTTCTTTTGGGAAACTTGACGGCAGCGCAAGTTCTTTTGGGAAACTTGACGGCTTGTATTCGTATTTCCAGTGTAGACACCAATCATTTTTATTCTTAAAAATTGCCCTAGAAAACATTTAAAACTAATTTGTACACAATCAAACCAAACTATATATATAGAATAAAGATCCCTTCAAACGATTCATTCAAAATAACCTTTGAACAATTTAAAATTAATTATTTCAAACCTGCAAATCAAATGATTTTTCAAACCTGCATGTAATAAAAACAACCTGAATCAGCTGTTTTGGTTAAAATCAAGAACGAAAAATGCCCATGAAGATGAGCATTTGAATGGGCACTTTAAAAGGCTGTAGGACGCAAACCGGATTTTTACCAGATTTGAGGCTAGTTCCAATCGATTTCTGGTGGCCTAAAACCCCAAATTATACAAAAAAATAAAAAATCCTAGGACGGAATACAAATTGTGCCTGTACAAACATTGCTTGTTTTAGAGTAAAAAAAAATAGGATAATACAAAATATTGATGAACTTATCAGATCATTAACTTGTTTTGAAGATAAGCTTTCTAGTTTTGAACTGGCGTTCACTTAACGTATGCAAACATTAGTCTATTGTATCTTTTAAAACTAAAATCAAGCTTCATAATTTAGTGATTGTTAAAAAGCTCGGCTCGAATAAGCCCGAGCTCGAAAACTTTTGAAAAAGCTCGGCTCGAGTTCAAAAATCACTATTCGCACACCCCTAACATATTTATATGATAAAAAGAACCAATATCAATAAAATGTGTATATTTCGTGTTATGGAAGAATAACAACAAAAAACTACATTTGATGTTCCATAAATAACCACAGTGTGGCAGGAGTAACAGTTACTCGTGTAGAGTTAACAATCAAATTTATTCTCCGAAAAATTACAGATTCGGGCATGATCGTTGATTTCAGCCGCCGCGCTCTAGGCAATGGCGGGCAAGAGTGGCCGGTTACTCGTGATGCAGTGAAAATGTTAAGAATATTTTACTGGAAAACTTGGTGTTCCACAGTATTATAGGCCTAGTTGCTTCAGTGTAAGTTTTTGTTGATTAAAATGTATTAACCCTTTTACTGCCAAGAGCCGATTAGACCGGCCCTACGTTATGTCATGAAGCCCGCCACGAGCCGATTTCATCGGCTCGAACATGCAACTCGAAGTCTGCCACGGCCCGATGTCACCGCCATAGCGATGTCGAGTGAAAAACACCACGCGCCGATCTGGTCGGCTTCGCGTATTTTTTTGATTGCGCTGTTGTTTTCTGTGATATAATTGTAAACTACATATTTATATAAAGTTCAAGAACCAATATAAATTTTTTTAATGTACAGAGTTATTTAATATCGTTATTATAGTACTCTTACTGCAAAACAAATCACGATCAAGTAAGCTGTGGCGGCGGCTGGCGCCACGCTGTCTGGCCGCACCAACAATTGGCGCCAAGCAGTCTAGCGGCGGGATAAGCGTCAGTTTAGCGTTGTTTACATTCGTGAGTCGTTGTGAATTCGCTAAGACTTGTGTGAAAAGTAGTGAAAAGTGTTCCTGTTGTTTTTACCATGTGCGCGTGTTAAAAATGAGTAAAAGGAAATGTCCATCCCCTCTGAGTGAAAACACTTTAGTGAATGAAATAATTGCCAGTGGCTATGAAGTGATTGATAATGACGTCGAAGACGAAGATTTGCTTCAGGATTCGGATTCCTCATCATCTGAAGACGTCGTCGATGACACGTATGAAGATCCGACTTACGACCCGAATCCACAACCGCCTAATCGTTTTCGGTTCCTCTCAAATCGCAGATCATTATTTAGCATAAATGAACCTGGTCCCTCAAACGCAATAGATTCTCTGCAATATGAGGAAGATCCTGACGATCCCCCCACACCCCCCAATTTACAAAATGATGGGGACGAGCCCCCCATATCTCCCCATATGCTACAAACACACACTGAAATGGAGTCAGGTCGAGGAAGGGGCGGCGGTCGTGGGGGGAGGGGACGCGGACGTGGTCGAGGGGGAGGCGGCAGGCAGGGTAGGGGAAACAATACAGAAGACTCAGATAGCAGTGAATGGGAGGAGGTGGACGACGAGAATGACCCCGGATTTCCTGAAAACTTTCAATTTTCAGAGATTACTGGTCCAAAACATTGCCCCCCAAGGAATTCAAGCCCCATTGCATATTTACACCTGTTTCTTACAGCAACTCTCCTAAATACGTTTGCAACAGAAACTAATAAACATGCCAGGAAATTCTTAGGCCCCTGTGAGGGCAATTTGTCACCTAAAAGCCGACTACGAAACTGGATAAATACATCAGCTGAAGAGATGAAAGTTTTTTTTAGCAGTTATTCTAAATATGGGGATAAACAAAAAGCCTAGCGTTGAAAGCTACTGGTCAACTGCCTCTTCTAAAAATCAATCCTGGTTCAGTAAAATCTTTTCTAGAAACAGATTCAAACTGTTGCTCAAATTTTTTCATATTGTAGATTCGGACAGCCTGCGTAAGCAAAATGATCCTAACTACGACCCATGTGGTCGTTTTTACCACTCATCGATCATTGCAATAGATTATTTCGTCATTTCTTCACCCCTTATGAAAAACTCTCAGTGGATGAATCGTTGGTCGGGACAAAAAAAAAGGTGGCATTAACACAATACATACCGAAAAAAAACATCACCGCTGGGGAATTAAATTATAAGTTTTGTGTGATGTGGACACTAAATATTGTTCACAGTTTTACTGTTACAAGGGAGCAAAGTACGAAACAGACCGAGACAAAATCAACAAGTATGGTTTGGGCCCTACAGTGGTGGTTAAACTTTTGGAAATGGCAAACCTGTTAAATAAAGGGTACCACATTTTTTTGGACAATTTCTTTGTTACCAAAAATCTAGCAAGATATTTATACACCAAACAAACTTACCTAACTGGTACTGTTAGGGTCGACCGGAAAGGTGTTCCTCGCCAGTTAAAAGGAAAATATGAAGTCGGCAAAAAGGTTTATGTCAGAAAGGGGGCCATTTTACAAATGGCTTTTAGAGAAAAGGCCACAAACAAAACCCAATTCATCGTACTATCATCCAAGTCCAGGACAGGAAATGTAAGATATTCAATAAGGAGAAGTGGGAAGATTGTCATTAAAAACAAGCCCAGAATAGTCTATCAATACAACCATGGAATGGGTGGAATTGATGGTACGGACCAAATGCTTTATACATATCTGGATGAGAAAAGATGTATGAAACATTGGTAGAAAGTCATATTTAATATCTTTGGCCGGATGGTCCTAAATTCTTACGTGCTGTACAAACTGAATACTGATAAACCTATTTCCCGCCTTGACTTCCAGGTTTCAGCTATAGAGGCATTGGCTAATGAATGGATGACAGTAAAAATTGCTGCATATGAAGTCGGCAATGGTGGTGGTGGTGATGGCCCTGTCAATAAAAAAAATTTTGGAGTAGAGAAGCTGGAAGTCAATAAGGAGAAAAATTGCACCGTTTGCAGTGGAAAGAATGACCCGGACGGCAAGAGAAGATGGAGCAGAACCGTTTGCGTTTCCTGCAAGGCCGGTTGTCACTTGGACTGTCTTCCGTGTCACAAGTGCAAGTAATTGTGTCCAGCAAATAAATGTAAATATCTATGTGTAAATATGATTCTTGACTGTGTGTTTTTTTTTTAATTTTTTGCATTTTGCCTAGCCTGAAACTGGCAGTCTACACTTTTCAATTCATCGGAATAACAAATACAAAGGTATGTTGTAACTTTAATTTTTAATTTTTTTAATTTCCATGGTTACAATATTTATTGTTCCTTTGTCTGTTAATAGTAATATTTTTCTCAAAAAAGTATTGTAATTACATAAATGATGTTATTACTAAGCAACTGTAAGCAATTACTTATGTTTTGCAAAAAATTAGTTTTGGTCAAAATACACATTTTTACTTTTTTTACTACAATTTATTTATTTATCAATATTTTCATCTAAAATTATTACCGTATACTCGTAAGATAATTCTGTTTACAAAAATATATAGTTTATCCATTAAAATAATAAAAAAAATTACGTTTTAGAACTTTAAAATCAAAATTTATTTTAAAATTTAATAACAAATTATATTTGTCTAATAGTAATAATATTTTAAAAAATTTTTCAGTTTTTAAATTATATATCAAAATGTAGAATAGTTCAAGACAAACAAAACAAAAAAAAATTAAAGATCTAGGTAGCTATAGTCTGAGCGGAGTTATGATCGTCTGAACATATGACACCAAATTAGTAAATTTCGGCGTGGCGTTTTTCGAACATCCCGCCAGCCGGCGGGTCGGTGGCCTTCAGGCGGTCAGCTGATTTGGCGCTCGGCGGCCATCGCGCACCATCTCCCATACGTCGTTGGCGTTGAAAGGGTTAAACACTGGTTCAAAAATGGAACAGATTGATTTTGAAAATAGGTAATGTAATAATTGTTTCTTGAATTAAAAATACTCCCGTCGCAGCATACCTGCGAACTCAGCGAATTTCCATAGGATTTATTTTGTATATGTGAGCATTCAACTTATTTGAAGGAAAGTATTGTTTGAATACGTTAAGTAAATGATATACTAAAACATACATTTAGTCATTTAAATATAAAAGCTTTAAACATGAGGAAAATTAACAAAGAGACCACATTGGTTTTCATTAGTAATACATACACTTTTGTATTTTATATAATGCTTAGTCTTTTAATTTTTAATAACTTTAATCTTGTTATAATATAAATGTCAACAAACATATAATCAATCAATTCAAAACACTCAAAACAAACAAATAACTTAATCTCATGAAAAAATTAAATTCAACCATATGGTCAGTTTTGTCATTAAAACATACCAGTTGCAACAGACCTACATCTCCAGCCAATTTCAACTAAACACATATCATTCCTCATCATTGTATTCATACCGTATATTATGCTACATTTTCAGGCAGTTTAGACCAAGACATCCCCCCACCAAATGCTCATACTTTCTTTATTAAATTTAAAAATAATTTGTATTTCTTGATATAGTATACATTTTCTGCAAAATCCTGATCAATGAACTCTAACTACTCAAAATAAACACAAAATATTCATCACCTGAAAATTTAAACATATGTTCAGAATTGTATTTTTTTAAATAACTTAAATCAGGGTGGCTATACTTTTTAGAGGGAAAAATTAAAAATAATATTGGACAACGTACTGTGTTTAGCACATCCAATATCTAAGCAATGGATTGACGTAGAACAATAATTCAAAATGCATAATTGTTTGGTTTTTTAAGCTGAATTCAATTTTGACAATGAAATTTAAAAATAATCAGTAAAAAGGTGTTAAATCTTGAAAATAAATTTTATTTTGTCAAAAAAACCTTCTTGGAGTAAACCAATCTTTCTGGTTTTCGAACTCGAAGTCATGAATGACGCTTTACACATTTGTTCCAAATTTTATCAAGATTGGACCTTTTTTACAAAAGTTATCGCGCCTACGGACAGGTATATATATATATATGAAAATGAACGAACAGTGTTTTTGGGGTCTAGGGACCTCAAAATAAAAAAATATCATGGTCCCGGGATTAAGTCTCACCATGCCGCCTACGGTAATAGCTACTTCCCTATAGGGGAAATTCGCTAATTCCCTATAAGGGAAATTCGCTAAAAATTATATATTGTTTACATCTCTAAACTGTTAATATGAGACTGCAGAGTAAACAAATGACATTTATAATCGTCACTGCTAACATGCCAACCACCGTGCGAGTATTTGTTGTAAATACGAGTGAAAGATGAGTGTAGACTGGACTGTATGATAATTATTTTGTGAGTTTAAGATTATCTGATTCTTTAGCCAGGATCTTCAATTGAAAGCAAAATGTAATAAGTTTAAACTCAGATGCTCAAGGGTTCCAACAAGACATCAAGCACACTAACAAATTATAGTAGATGTAATACAACTATGGTGTGAGAGGGAGTGAAATTTCACTTGCTGTTCGCCAGCGTCAGGCATGTCCCTCAGTAACCAAACGAAAACCAACGAGTATAATTCGCAAGATCCCGCTAAGTATATCATTTGGTATATCAACGTCGTTTCCTACTGGATGAATAGTTTTGTTTGTTGTTGTTTACAACAAACAAAAAAACACGGTGGTTGTCTTATCATGGTTAAGGATTCTATTAAGAATATGCCTATTCAAAAAATTAATAACATGTCGGTTGAAATGGTGTTAGAAGTTAGTGCTTCATTTCTATCAAGTTTAAATACAATTGTTGTTGCTTTGTACAGGCCTAATGTAGTATGTAAGGATTTTAACTTATTTATTGACAACTTGAATTTAATTTTGGAGCATTTAAGTACTTTCAATGCAAATATTATCTTTTGTGCCGATTTTAATGTTGATTTTTTAACTAAGGATAACTTGAATCTAGCATTGTTAATTAATGTTTTTAGCTCTTTTAATTTAGTACCTATTGTCCAGGAAATAACTCGACCAAAAAATGGAGGTGGTAGTTGCTTGGATAACATATTCACTTCTTATGACAGATGTATTGAGAGTTTTGTTGTTAAGGCTGCAGTGTCTGACCATTGGATCGTTTCTTTAAAATCTCTATTACATGCAGAACAATCTTTGGGTTCAGTGAATAACAAAACCCAAATTAGAGTAATGAAAGAAGAAAATTTGGTACAATTTGTGCAGGAGCTCTCATATGTCAACTGGAACTACATGTATCGATCTATATTTAGTGCAGAAAATAAGGTAAAATTTTTTATGTCTGAACTCTGTTTATTAAGTAGCAAAGTTTTTCCTCTCTAGTACACTTCTGGAAATCTTACTAAACCCAAACCAACAAAAGTTAGAAATAGGGAGATTGATGTTATAATTTAAGTTCTGTTATCCTCAAATATGGTTCAGATTATTTGAAGGATGCTTTGACTCATCTTATCAATTCATGTTTTGTTGACTGTACGTTTCCAAGGGATTTTAAGTATGTAAAGGTAATACCGGTTTTTAAAAAAGGTAATAAATCTATTTTGGACAATTATAGACCAATATCTATAATTCCTGTGGTGTCTAAGGTGTTTGAGGCCATAATTTTAAACTATTTCAAGGAAAACAATCTTTTTAGCAGTTCACAGTTTGGTTACAGATCTGGTCTGGGTACAGTTAGGGCAGCTGATTCTTTTGTCAAGAAATGTATGATAAGGCTAGAAGATAAGGATAATGTTAGTGTGAAACTGTATGATATGTCTAGGGCATTTGATACCGTGTCTCATAAACATCTCCTAGATAAATTGAGATTTTATGGTTTTAGTGATGAAGCGATTCTGCTTATACAATCTTACCTAAATGAAAGATTCCAGAAAGTGATGTGTGGTGGAAATCAGTCTGAATTTTTATCTGTAGATCATGGTGTACCCCAAGGGTCCATTTTGGGACCACTTCTCTTCATTATCTACATTAATGAATTGCCAATAAATATCTCCTCACCTACTGTACATAGTTATCTATTTGCAGATGATTTGAGTGTATGTTTTAATTCTACTAGTATGAATGCTTTGGATTCAACAGTTAAATTTACATCAGATATTACAAATGATTGGTGTACGGCCAACCTACTTTGCATGAATAATGATAAAGTAAAAAATTTGAATATTACTTATAGATACATTCTGAATGAAGACCAGAGCAATGTTAACTTTTGAGGTTTTATTTTAGACAACAATTTGAAGTGGGAGGATCATATTAGAAGCATTGAATCAAAAGTATAGAAAGGTGTGTACTTACTACGTAGACTTAGGTTATGTGTAAGTTTTAAAGTTTTAAAAACCGTTTATTTCGCACAAATACACAGTCATTTGAGCTATGGTACACTTCTATGGGGACATCAGTCATCCAGTAATAGGCTTTTTGTATTGCAAAAAAAAATGTATAAGATTAATGTGTGGTCTTCCTGAACGTGCTCACTGTAGATTAAGCTTTAAGCAGTTAGGTATAATGACAGTTCCTGCTATATTTATTTTTCAAACTTTAATGTACATGAAAGAAAATTGTAATCAATATGAAGTATTAGGCTCTACTCATAATTATACCACCAGAAATAGAGATAGTATAGGATATTTTAAATGTAATTATACAAAAACTAAAAAGTGCTTTTATTATCAGTCTGTCAAGTTTTACAATGCACTTCCCTTGTCTGTTAAACAACTACCAGTCCTTAAATTTAAAAAAAGTCTTAATGTAATTTTATCAAGTCATTGTATTTACAATACTGAGGAATTTTTTAATATTGACTATGGTAACTTTAAATATCTGTAACATTGTATGTGCATATGTGTAATATCTGTAATATTGTATCTGTAACATGACTATTGTAATATAATTGATGATCTCAATTGTTTCTACAATAAAAATTTATTTATTTTATTTATTATTTATTTACATCTTGCCCTAAAAGTTAGTTGATTGTCCGCTAGATAGTGATCATTAGTCTTTGGACTTTTCGGATATTTCAGAATTCCTTGTGTGTTTTCTTCAGCCTCCGAGGGGTTGGCCTGTCGCTGGCGAATGATAAGTATAAAAATTTCCCTTCCTCTTACCCTTCATAGTTGTATTATGAGACAAAATCACTGATTTTTAATAAACAACTTTTATTACAAATAGAGCCTCAAATATTAAATCTTACACATTAGTATTTTCATTTTCAATCAATAGAAAAACTAATAGTTTCAAAGTACATTGATGTTTTAAAGAAGTTGAAATCATTTCTACAACAAACGTAGCCAACATCTCTTAGTAATTAATGCGCAGAAACTAAGAATCATGTGGAGGCTTAATTTAGTCATCACAGATAAAGAAAAAGCTTTGTTATCTTCAAACCATAAACTTAATTCTGTAAAATTCATGAAGCCTGACTTGGTTTAGCTGAAGGTTGTGTAGAGACATATCTCTGTTGTTGATTACGTAATGTCTTGAACATGTAACTCAGCTATTTTTGAACAATTTTTACATTACACTGCATCAAATGCAAACACAGATTTTGACAACAGGTTATTTGGGGATTTTTAAGTTACTAAATCAGTTAACCGTCAAACAATCAGCATCAAATTAAATTGTTTATAAACAGCGCAAACAAAAGCTCACTGGTCAGCAGCCGAGTCTAAACAGTGTACGAGAGGTATGGTCTTTTGCTTGGTGCGGTTCTTGTACTCCTGGTAAAGCCACAGCCCCAGGGTCGCGCCCTCTGCAGCGGCCTCGGGGTTGCCGAGCCCTTCCAACCAGATCTCCTCCTTCTCCACGTCCTGCAGGCTGCGGCAACCAGCTGCAATGCAACACAAAGACACCTTTCAAATCCACACAGCAGAAACTCAAAATTAATTAAATCTTATTAAAATATTCAACTCTAGGACTGCAACATTATTGAAAAAGCATATATAAATCTTCGTCTTAAATAACAAACTTTATATATTATTGACTTTGAAATACAAATTGGCCCAATCAAACTCCTTTTTCACATTTTACTCCTTGTAGCAAGAGAGTAAAATAACAGCTTGTCTCCTGCCAAAAGGAAAAGTGTTTACTGTTTTCTTCATCCCTCTGTAGGAATACATGGTTGCTGTTGTCCAAGAGATTCATTGCAAGATGGTTAAGGCGATCGTACAATTTTGAAGTGGATTTTTCAGAAAATTGCTTAATTTCTTCTTCTACGAGTGGTATGCCTGTGTCATTGTGTAAAGTAAGGTTACTGATGTACCATGGAGAATGAAAAACTGCCAGAATCAATTTTGACTGAAATCGTTGTAAAATTTTGATATTGGAGTAGCTAGCAGTCCCCCAGAGCTGAATTTGTATGTTCATATTGATACAATCAACTGCTTTTTTAAACATTTGCGTTTTTATTGCCATTGCAATAATTATTTGTGCACTGTGCATTGATTTATTCCTATAGGTGGGGGGAAATATATGCATTACAAGAGTAGAACTCACTTTAAAATTCTGTCTTCCTTAAGGCAATCATTCCCTTCAGGAGACAATCTTGCATTTTACTCCCTTAATACACAAACAACTACCGTACTTACTGTCTTGCTTAGCCATTATTACAATGCCACATATAAAACAGACACTTGTAAAGACAGCTGCCTTGGGTCTTAGTGCCACTTACAGCAATATACTTGTATCCTCTTTCATGTCTCTTACATAACAATTGGTCGTCGTCAATAAATTTAAAAATAATTTTTAAATCTACAGTGATTTTGCACAACATATTCAAATTCAAATTCAAAACGTCCTTTATTTATTCATATACAATGTATACATAAATGGCGTCAAATTATGTTCTAAAACTAATTAATAAATATTCATACCTTGTGTAGTTATTTTTTATGTGCAAATTTATTTGACCAAAATTCATTAAAATTATAGAAAGCAGCCTCAATTAGGAATTACTGTAGACTCTTTTTAAATGTTCTTGTATTGATTTGTTGTTTTATTTGCAACTGGCAGCTGATTAAAAAATTTTATTCCAATATAAGTAGATTTCTTTCTAAACTTTTCCTTTTAGCGAATTTCCCCTATAGGGAAGAAGCTATTACCGTAGGTCTCATGGTAAGACCTAAGCCCAAGACCATGATAACTTTTCGTTTTGGGGCCCCCAGAAGAAAAAAACACCATTCGTTCATATTTCTAGATATATATATATATATATATATATATATATGTGTCTGTAAGCACGATAGCGCTCGCAAAAATGGTACGATCGGAATGAAATTTGGCACAGGTGTGTAAAGTAGTAATTTAATTATTCGGATGAGTTCGAAAACAAGCCCGATCGAACCACTGGAAGGGAGGGTAAATGGGGGGTAAACCCCCTCAAAATGGGTTTTTTAGGTTTTTCACATAGAAAAATAAAAATGATCCAATTTTGTTTGGCACCATTGAATTCAGCTCGAAAAAACAAACAATTTAGTATCTTGAATCATTGCTCTATGTCCATTGATTACCGAGATATTGAAAGTGGTAAACACAGTACGTTGTCCCTATGTTAACCTTATGGGAAATAAGTAAAATTCTATATCTCGCTTATTTCACAACATACCTTAATAGTTCAAGGGGCATATGTAATTTCATGGGATTTTGAAAGAAGCAATTGTATGATTGGTGGCGATAGATAGGTAATAGCATGTAGAATCGTGTACTACCGGGTGTTTTGCCTGAAAGTGTGGCCGAGCTGGTGTATGACGTCATACTTCCAAAATGGCCGCCAACGGTGACATTGATACTTTTATAGCGCTATAACTTTTTCACTGTTAATTTTATGAAAATTCTTTAAAGGGGAAGATTTTTATTAATAACAAGATTTACACTTCAATTTCACCAATTTAAATTTTTGGCCGCCATCTTGGATCCGCCATTTTGAAATGAGGTTAAGTTATTTCAAATATAAAGTTGGTATTGTGACCCATCATTTCAAACTAGTTTTTTACGCCTAATTTAATGCCGCAACCCGTTTTTAATTATAGTGTTTAGTTTTCAAGATATTGACATGTTTCTAAGCAAATTCTCAAAAATATGAATTTTTAGAAAACTAAGTTTTATAGCTAAAAACAGTTTGCGGCATTGAATTTGGCGTAAAAAAACTAGTTTGAAATGATGGATCACAATACCAACTTCCTATTTGAAATAACTTGCCTCATTTCAAAATGGCGGATCCAAGATGGCGGCCAAAAAATTTACATTGGTGAAATTTAAGTGTAAATCACTCAGCAATGACTGATCGTGGTCATTCGTCACTATCTGGAATTATTTTGTGGCTATGGGCCTATTTTATCAATTTGTAATGTTTAAATTGGTTGAAAATAAATTAATTAAAAGTGCTCATATCATGAGAACCAACTGAGATATTGAAAACCGGATTGCGGTATTGTAATCAGTGAAAACATTTAGTTCGAAATAATGGGTCACAACACCACTTTTATACTAGAAAAATATTTTGGATCCAACATGGCGGATCCAAGATGGCGGCCAAAACTGGGTAACCTCTCAAAATGAAGTATTAACTACCCAATAATGTTTTGGGGTGGTGTGGAACTGAGATTTGAAAAAATATAGGAAAATGTTAGGGGGGGACTATTATGGGATACCTGGTATACTTTGTTTTATCAACTTATATCTAAACATTGGTAAGAGATATCAACATTTTTGAAAGAAACTTTTTTGTTCATTATCTTGTTATTAATAAAAATCCTCCCCTTTAAAGAATTTTCATAAAATTAACCGTGAAAAAGATAAAGCGCTAGAAAGGCATCAATGTCACCGTTGGCGGCCATTTTGGAAGAATGACGTCATACACTAGCTCGGCCACACTTTCTGGCAAAACACCCGGTAGTACACGATTCTACATGTTATTACCTATCTATTGCCACCAATCATACAATGGCTTCCTTTAAATCCCACGGACTTTCCTATATTTACAAATGCCCCTACACTATAATAAAACTTGGTTTGTGGCTTCATTTAGATGAGATCTAATGCATTTTAGTCTAAAATCCCCAATATTTCCATTTTTATGGCAGCAAACCTGCATACTCATTTCCCATGTTATCCTTATGGGAAATAAAAAAATCCTACATCTTCCTTATTTCTAAACGCATCTTGATAAACCTTTGTATGTGGCTTCATCTAGTTGAAATATACTGGATTATGGCCTAAAATACCCTATTTTTACATTTTTATGGCAGCAAACCTGCATACTCATTCTCCATGTTAACCTTATGGGTAATTAAAAAAGTTGTGTAGTTTGCTCATTTCTCATAATATCCGGATAAGAACTGGCATGGGGCTTCATACAGTTAATATCTACTTGATTATGGCTTAAAATACCCAAATCATCAAATTCCTGAGGCAGCAAACCTGTGTACTCTCTTTCCCAATGTTAACCTTATGCGAGGTAAATAAAATTGGATAGCTTTCTTATTCCTCAACATTTCTTGATAAAACATGTTATGTGGCTTCATATAGTTTAGATATATTGGATTGTAGCCACAACAATCCAATCCACAACTAATTGAAGGGGTCCCCCGTAAAACGTTCTAAATGACAAAAACCTAGTTTCGAGTAATCATGAGTTCAAAGTTGAATTCTAAAATTTACGGTTTTTTTAAAGTTGGAACTTATAATCGTGTATAATTTTTTAACACCCTATTTATAACATCAAAATGTAGCCGTATATTGAATTTTTACTTGCCATTAAGCATTTTAAAACATTTTACGTGGTTTTTTAGGGGTTATAACATTCTAAATGACTGGCGCTTGAAACGTTTTCTGACGGACTGCTCTTCTACTTTGGAGGAAAACATCAGGGACTGTAGGAATACCAACAGAAACAAAAGTAAAACTGAATATAAAACAATTTTATTGATGTAAAAGTATAAAAACGTAATGTTAACACTGAAACGTGATAAGTCATTTTGCTAAACGCTATCCCCATGTGGTGCTTAAAACGTTATTCTACCTACTTCTTTTGGGGGCAATTTCCAGGCCTTGGCTTCTTAGTTTTAGAAATATAGGGTAATCCAACTTTTCTATTTTCATTTCTGGTCTAATCCTTCCACTTTCCAATATTAACTTCAAGTCTTTTATTTTTATTTACGCGATTTTGGTCCTTGGGTGACAGCGCAACGATCGGCGGAGATTCCATCTTTCGGCGAATAGAACGTTATTCCCCAGAAAGTCCGTGCAGTCCCGCGAAGCACGCAAATTTTGACAGACGAAATCAGGGCTACCAACTCAAATATCTTCAAAACAAAATATACCATGGTGTAGCTCATGTCCTAGAGAACCTTTTTCACTGAATATCTCAGATTTTGATATTTTGTCGTTTAGAACGTTTTACGGGGGACCCCTTCAATTAAAGGAAAAGTAGGAAATAACTTTTCCAATGCTTGAACAATGCTATACCTCATTTTCAAGTTTCTGGGGCAGCAAACCTGCATTTTTCCATACTAATCTTATGGAGAATAATTTATTTTTGAATAGCAATTGTGGGCATTTGGCAAGTCAAAGGATGAGGGAAAAAGGCCCAAATTAAATGTTTTAATGCCAGGGACTCAGGAAAAGTACTGTAATTTCTTAAAGTTTGCTAGAAAACAAAAAATAACATAAAATAACTGCCATTTAAGTATCATTGGGATCTAAAATGTCTGCTTTGTTTACATTAAAATATGTGAGCTGATGTTTGATTCAAAGCCATATGGTGGATACAGACATATGGCTTATTTAAAGGCCAGATAACTAAATATGTCAAATAAATGTACCATAGCGAATACAGATTTTTACTGATGATTTTTACAAAATTTTTTACTTAAACTTAAACAGCTGATCATTTCCCCATATGATTAAATTGGAAAAGCCAGCTGTTTTGAAGTTTTGAACATTGCATTTTCGTGCCAAGTATAGGCTATTATTTTTTTTATAGCCTTTTGCTCCTAAAAGCCACTAGGAGAGTATTTATCCACGCTTTCTTTTGAATGTATATTGATTTTACTTGATGCGAGACTTCATTTAAACTATTTATTTATGCACTTGAAATTCGCTGAGTATGCAGGACTGCTGCAACGTGGGTATTTATGTTTAACAACTTGAAAGTCATTTCTATGTCTGGTTTTGTAGCTATGGTTATTAAAGTTTTTAAGTAATATGCTTGAATTAGTGTTAACATACAGAACTGTCTTATAAATATAGAGGCTAAACACTGTCATTATTCCTAATTCAGAGAAATGATTCCTACAATGAGCATCATTTTTAGCTTTAACATGATACGGATTGCTTTTTTTTGTAGGTGTAAGATTCTATTCAAGTTACATATTGAGGTAGAGCCATATACTTCAATGCCATAAGAAATGTGGGAATGGATAAGCGCAAAATATATTGTTTTGATAGTTTTTATATCACATAAAGTAGCTAATCTTTTTAATGCAAAACTATTTGAACTTATTTTAGAGCAGATTTTATCAATATGGCCAGTCCAACTTAGGTTATTGTCCAAAACTAATCCAAGAAAAGTTGTACTTTCACAAAGACTAATGAAAAAATTGCTGGTTAGGTGTATTTAATTTATTATTAGGATTTTGATTGATATAAGAAAATTTCATAAGGGTTGTTTTGCTTTCATTTAATAATAGATTTAGGCTGTTAAGCTGATCACTGACTGTTTTTATTGCAATGTTAGTATCTATAAAGACATCATTATAGTTGCTATTAGCAATTGTCAAATTAATGTCATCTGCAAAAATACAAAATTTATTATCTATTGTCAATTCAGATAAACAGTTTGGTAACTTTCCCAAGTAAAACAGAAAAAGAAACGGTCCCAGCACAGATCCTTGTGGCACTGAATACTTTATTAATCAAGTTTTTGACTTAATTTTAAAAATGTTGTTTTCATGTATATGCTGAATTTCAACATATTGCTGTAGATCTGTCAAATAATAATAATAATAATAAACAATAACTTTATTCACCATTGTTACAATGTTACATCTGAACCATAATTATCTATGAATAATTATATGTAAATATTTTTTTTTCTTAAATAAAAACAGAAATTTAATAAAACTGATGAATAATTAAGTTCCCCTAGGCAAATGCCAATAAGGGGTCACCTTAATAAAAACAAAAAACAAAATTAATAAAATTTATTCAAAATCAGTGTTGCTCATAATTATTTGATATGTAATTTTCTCTTTTAAGCAATGTTTAGTTTTATAGTGTATATTTTGATATTTATATTGCTACTAATTTGGCAAGTGGTTTATAAATCTATTTGAAAAATAAATTATTTAAATAGGTTATCTCCTTAATAAAAATTCAACATTTTCAATTCCCAAAAGCCAAGTTTTTAGCCCTTTTAGGTAATTAGATTTTAGTTTCATCTGAACATTCATTACATTATTTATAGTTAAACTATATAATCTTGGGGCATTGTATGTGTAAAAATGAAGGTATATCGTCAAATTTGGTTGTGTTAATTGGATAGCATGTCTGTTTCTTAAACCGTAGGGTCTTAATAGGGGTTCTCTTTTAGAAATACTTCTCTCAAAAAATATTTTTAGAACTTTATAAATATACAAATTTCTAATTGGTAATATTTTTAATTGGGAGAACAGTGGCCAACAATGTTCCAATCTAGATTTTTTTAGTATTATTTTAATTATACATTTTTGAAGTGTAATTAATGGTCTTAAGGTTGATATGTACGTCCCTTCCCAACATGATAATGCATATCCTAATCTTGTTCCTACAAGGGCATGATAAAGGTTAATTAATAATTTTTGTGGACAGAGGTTTTGTAAATAATAAAACTTACTAATTGATGCATACATTTCTTGTTTAAGTTTGCTTACATGGTCCTTCCAATTAAGGTTGGAATTAATTAACTCCTAGATACTTTATCTTGTTTACTTTTTCAATTTTAATGCAATTTTTACATTGAGAATTTATTGGACAGTCGAATTTATGATAAAACAGATCTGTATTAAAATTTACTTCCCTTTTAATGTTAAATAGCATATACTTTGTTTTTTTCACTTAATGTCAAGGCATTTGTTGCAAACCATATATTGAGTAATTTTAGATCTTGTTGCATTAAGGTGTGTAAATTGTCATAATTATTACTTGAATAACTTAAAGCTGTGTCATCAGCAAAAGCAGTTACACAACCATTAAATTTGGCCTCACACAAGTCATTTATATATATAAGGAAGAGAATTGGGCCTAATACAGAGCCTTGAGGGACACCACAGGTGATTAAACCTTCTTCACTTGAATAATTTTCAATTTTTACTTTTTGTTTCCTGTTATTTAAATAGCTTGAAAACCGATTATAGGGCAGACCTCTTATTCCAGCCATCCACATTTTCTCTAATAAAATTTTGTGATCCACGGTATCAAAAGCTTTAGTGATATCAAGGTATATTGCCCCACATGACATTTGATTATTTATATCTTGGTGAATGTGTTCTAAGAATTTCAGCAGTGCATGTTCAGTCGATAATTTTTCACGAAATCCAAATTGATTTTGACTGAAAAAATTATGGGTGTTCAAAAAATGTATTAAACGTTGTTTCAAGGATTTTTCAAGAATTTTAGAAAATATTGGAAGTAAAGATATTGGACGGTAATTTGAAATATTTTCAGGATTCCCTTTTTTAAATATGGGAACAACTAAAGCAAGTTTTAAACATTCTGGGAAAACTCCTTGTTTTATGCTTGCGTTTATTAGGTACGTTAATACTTCAATAATGTTTTTTAAAATTTGTTTAATAATTTTAGTCGTGATATTATCAAATCCTGGAGCTTTTTCATTTTTTAAATTAAGAATAATATTTCTTACTTCATCTCTTGATGTTGGTGTTACAAAAAAAGATCTACCTATATATTTAACTTTAAATACAGTATTGTAATAGTTATGGTTTAAGTTTGGTTTCTTTAAGGCTTTTCTCAAATCATCTGCTATATTTAAAAAGTAATTATTAAATTCTGAAGTCATGGTAGCCTTATTAGTTATAATTTGATTATTTAAATTAATTTCTTTAATGGCTACATTCTTAATTGGATCACCAATTAATTTATTTATCATATTCCATTGGCCTTTATTGTTTCCATTTAGGCTCTCAATTTTAGTATAATAGTAATGTAATGTTCTTTTGATTGTCTAATTTCATTTTCTAAGAAATTCCTATATCTATTACAATACGCTTTTAATCTGCGATTATTTGGTTGAGATTTCATTATTTTAAAAAGATATTTTCTTGTTTGAATTTTAGTACATAGATAATTATTTATCCATGGTGCTAAAGGTATAATTTAGTTTATTATTATAAATAAATAAATAAATAAATAAGAGTTTATTAATGACAGGTCTTTACCAGTTATGCCAAAAATAGTTTTTTTAACAAAATAGAATGGGATACACTTTCAAAGGCCTTAGTAAGGTCTAAAAATGCAGCAACAGTGTCGTCACCTCCATCCAATTTATCAATAATGTTTTCAATAAAAGATATTATGGCAGTTATTGTGGATCTATTCTGTCTGAAACCATGTTGCTCACTATCTAGTAAATTATATTTTGATTAGGATTTTTGCGGACATTTGTCATCACTGATTAGTAAAAAACAAGTTTCACGACGTTTCGGGATCTGGAATCTGATCCCGTCTTCAGGTGGAAGAAAACCTAGAACATAACAAGATTAGTAACACATAGCCAGGAAAACCTGGACAAAAACACAGCTAAAACAGAGAACTGTAAAAGCAGTCACAAAAACAATAAGCTGAAAAGAAAAACCATAACACAAAATTACACAGGAAACACAAGTATCAAGAATCACCAGACAGGAGAGAGCACGTCCACACCCAATCAGAGCTGAGCTGAGACTGGTGGGAGGAAAGCAAATGGCGGCGCACAGCCAACCAAATCACGGCGCGCTACCGGAGGCGAAAACCTGAAACAGAGACATGTGATATGCAAATTCCGTGTGTCTGTTTGTGTTTTTTAGTTAATTTTTAACCTGATTTTGCCCCTTGGCCTTGCTGCGGGTTAACATGTTGCGAGAATTTTGAACAGAATTGTTAGTAATTACCCTATTTGCTGACACTTTAGTTTCCCTGTCTTTCAATTCTTTATTTAATATTGGCAGCCATACTGGCCTTATTTCAAGTGAAAATTGACTGGTTGGTCTGCTAGTTTTATGTATGAAGCCTCAATTAGTTTTCTTTTGAAAAAATGAGGTTCGTGGTGTACTATTTTTGCTTCGTCAAAATTCATCTGGTGATTTTCAGACCAGCAGTGTTGAGCAATTTTTGATTTATCCACAAGCCCTTCCTCGTGTTATCTTTGCGTTCTTTGATTCTAACATTTAAAAGTCTTTTTGTCTCGCCATAATACGGCCTAGAGCAACTATTGCAGTTTATTCTGTAAACACAGTTTTTTGATCCCTGAGTGCCATTTTTTGGTTTGGTTTTTACGAGACATTGCCTAAGAGTGTTTTGTGTCCTAAACGCGGTTCTAACTTTGAACTTCCTAGCAACTCTTCTAATTTTTTCCGATAATCCCAGCGCATAAGGGATTGACATAGGAACGAATTTTTCAGTGTTTTCTGACTCATTCTGTTTAGCCCTACGGGATTTGCACTTTCTTATTACGGATTGAGGGTATCCATTCTTAGCCAAATCTTGCTCTACTTTTTTGATTTCCTGATTTAATCCATCTTGATTTGAGCAAATGCTCTTTGCTCTGTCAAATAGTGAGTAAGCTACCCCTTCTTTGACAGATTTTTGATGGTTTGATTGAAAATTTAAGTACTGCCCTGTGTGTGTCTTTTTTCTGAAAACAGTTGTTCTAAGCGTGTCCTTATCCTTTTCTACGCACACATCCAAAAATGCTAGTTTGTTTTGGACTTCCTCTTCCATTGTTAGGCGGATGGAAGGAGAAATACTGTTAAGATGCCCTAAAAAGTCTTTTAGTTCATCGTCTACATGCAGAAATACCACGAAGGTGTCATCGACGTACCTCCACCAAATCTTCGGTTTGAGTTGAGCCAAAGACAAAGCCTTTTGCTCAAACTCCTCCATAAAGATATTAGCAAAGATAGGCGACAATGGCGACCCCAAGGCCATCCCCTCATCTTGACGGTATAATTTACCCTCTAGTTCAAAATAGTTACATTGAGTGCATAATTCAAGCAGTTCCATAATGACGTTAACAGGAAGTTTAGTACGTTCAGTTAGACTTTCATCTTTTTCGAGCCGAGACTCGATTATTTTTAAGGTTTCAGGAACTGGGACATTCGTGAACAGACTTTCAACATCAAAACTAACCAGCTTATCCGTCTCAGCCAGCACAATGTCCTTTGACTTTTCAACGAAGTCTTTAGAATTTTTTATGTATGAGTCAGTTTTTCCTACCAATGGTTTTAGGATGTCCAGGAGGACTTTAGACAGTTCCCTACACGGTGAGTCGCGAGAGCTAATTATAGGCCTAAGAGGTACATCAGTTTTATGAATTTTAGGTAACCCATACATGTGTGGGATTTTCGAGTGATGCGGTGTTAAACGAGTTCTTTGTTTATCAGAAAAAAACTGTTTATGCTTCCTAAGAGTGCTTGCAACTTTACGCTCAAAACTTTCTGTAGGATCTTTATTTAGTTCAGTATATTTACCAGATTGGAGGGTTTCCAATATTTTCTCTTTATATGTTACTGTGTCCAAGACAACAGTAGCGTTTCCTTTATCCGCGGGCAATATTTTGATAGTATCATCTTTCCCAAGGATAGATACTGCCTTGATTTCCTCTTTCTTTAGGTTGGGCTTTGGGACAGGAATTTTATTCAGTAAGATGCTGGCCTCGCACCGAAACTGATCCCCCTGAGTCTCAGGGAGCTGAGACACAGCGGACTCAATCCCCGTAACAAAGTCAAGCGCCCTCACTGATTTAGGCACAACAGAAAAGTTCAGCCCTTTAGACAAAACGGAAATTTCATTTGAATTTAAATTTCGTGAAGAAAGATTCACAACCTGATTATTTGCATCATTAATCTGTTCATCATTTTGAGAGTTATTACTAATTTCGACAGGTCTTAATTTTTCTAGCTTTGATTGTTGTCTAGATTTAATATCAACCGATTCTTTGTCAAACCTATTTTGGATGCTTTGAAAAATGTTCTGAAACTCAGAACCAATTAAAGTTGCCAATTCAGATTTCTTATTTTCAATACTGATTTTGAGGGTTCTCTTTTCCGTACGATGAAAGTTTATTCTTTCAATTAGAAGAGATTTTTAAGCTGCAGACATTATTTTGCTGGCTTTAAAACTACTAAATGGAGGTTTTATTCTGAAACTCTGCGGAATTAGATTTTCGAGTTTGCACTTAGTGAGAAAATGGTTGGTGTGCCTAGCCAACTTTAGGTGCATTTGTTCAAGTTCACTTGATTGATTACTTAGTAAATTATTTTTTTCAAAATAATCAACCAACTGTAACAGCATGCATTTTTCAAAAAATTTAGAAAAAGAAGGAAGAATTGAAAGGGGTCTATAATTTGCTGGATCTTTTTTAGTACCTTTTTTATAAAGTGGTATGATTTTTGACATTTTTAATTGGGAAGGAAAAATACCAGAAATGAGACTGGAATTCAATACATGGTTAAGAGGTTTAAGAATAGCCAATTTAGCATCCTTAATTATTTTAGTGGGAATTTCATCATATCCAGCGGACCACTTACTTTTTAAAGAACTAAAAATTTGTAATAGTTGTCCTCAGATTTGTAATAGTTTGTCCTCAGAAACAGTATTAAATTTAAATTTCAGTCTGTGAACATCACCTTGAGGTAACTTAATTTTAGTATTACTGCTGTGACTTAATTTAGGAGTAATTAAATTATCAACTGTATCAGCATAAAAGTTATTTAAAATGTCAACAACCTTATACGGACAAGTGACACACTTTCCACTGTCGGTTAAAACAATTTTTGAATTCAAATTTTGAATTTAAATTCGCTATCTTAACTGAATTTTCTCTTGAACCTGATCAGCAGCACCCATGATTATCTTCATAAAATTATCTGCTCATTCCTGAATTGCTTTGATTGATTTATTCTGACTAAATGTTGTTACGGAAAACAACTTCATCAATCAACAACAATATAGATTTCTTCTATACTGACCTGCCGCAGCTATCCTGACTGATTCTCTGTCCTCGTAGATTTCTTCTGATTCATTGTAGCCGAGGCCTGGCCGCCCGAGCCCCACCACCGCAACGGCCCCGAACTCTGGACACAGGTCGTGGAACACTCGGACTTTTCCTTTCTTCAGCCCTGGCCCGGCGCTGAGATCATTAAACATATATAAGTAATCCTTCAAAAGGCAAAATATCATCAATGAACACAACAAAAATTTAACCTTGAAGTCTCAGAGCTGGAACCAGGAAACGAAAATTAAGCACTGGAACATAGTTTTAAATAGTTAACCTCAGAAGAAGGAACTGGATATCCCAATAGCTCTCGTTCACATTTTTAAAATCAGAGATCACAGAAAAACATTTACCTTCATTTGGAACTTATTTTTTAACTTCATCTATCATAAAACTAAGATACTTAGTTTAGGTATTTACTTTATCTGATCGATTACTATGTTACTGTAAGGCTTATTATAAATTACCATTGCCTTTAAAAATTACAAATGGTTAGTTAAACAAATAATCCAAAATGAACTAAATTCCTACTAAAAAAATTTACACGGTCATTCAACTGCCATAATGGAGGGGGGGGGGGGTGTAGATTATACATTTTTAACTGACTCATCAAGAGATCAGTTTGCTTCTATGTGAACTGAATATGAGGATGAGTTGAGGGGATCATAGGCATAAAGCCAGAGATAAGAAAATTTGTTGTAATAGTAGGCATTTTGAAAGTGTACTGATTTGTACAATAATAGAGTTTAATATGACTCAAATAAATTTAAACTCCCGACATTTTATTAAACTAGTGGTTTCAAGGGGCTAAAAACTCCTAATAATGATAGGAAGAAATTTTAATAAAAACAATCCCTTTCTATAGTAAAATATACCCTGGCTTTTGAATCTAACATATGTTCATATACAGCCAGGGCCTGATTAACCACTAGGCTGACTAGGCTGTAGCCTAGGGCGCCAGCCATCCAGGGGCCCACAGGATGGAGAATAAATATTGTTCTTATTATTTAAATGAATTTAAAAAATGAAACTAAAGTCCCGCGCCCCCTTTTGCGTAAATGCGGCCTGCTTAGCATGTTATTTATCCAACCTAAAAGTACACCCTATAGGTTTACTAGTACACAGAGCCATAATGAATACTTTGTGGGCCTCTGGGCAAAACTGGTGAGAGCTCCCCCCCCCCCCCTCCAAAATGAAGTACCAATTTCGTAAATGGGGTAAGTTAATAAAATTATATTACTCCATTAACTAACATATTATGTATTTTTTTACATGGAAACCTACGATTATAGTTTTTAAATCCTATTTATTGTGGAACTTGTTCAAGAGAGATGCAGAATGGATTTTAAGTGTGAGATGGATAATTAACATATAATATGTGTGGTAAAAAAATAATTTTCTAAAATTAAAAAGTTACATTATGCGTACGAGGGCCTCATGAGTTGCCATTAACAAAAACAATGAAATAACGAAAATGTAAAAAATAACGTCATTAAATAACAGCTGTTTGCAAACTACAGCCATCTAGGAAAAATAAAGTGTGTGTGATATTTTCCATGGAGTAATAAGGGGGCAATGGGGGTGTAACTGTCGAGAGTGTCAGTTGAATAAGTGTCACAGGCAGCGGTGACTTGTCCTTGAACATGTAACTGATTAGAATAGACTTATTTATTATGTTTGTGATAATTTTTGTCTGCACTGATCCTAGTTCATTAAGACCTTCAGTTTGAGGTCTTAAGACCCATCATCCTGCAATTTGCCAAATGTCCACAATTTCTTCACAAAAATTTCCCTTACATAAATATATCAATTTTAAGAAGAAAGGTGTTAGATTTTAAAGTAGTTTAATCTTATAAAAAAGAACCAACTATATTTAAAATATGAGAAGTCTCACACAGCAACTTTAAGCAATCGATAGCTTTCAGCCACACACTCGTTAATTTGATAGGATTTCAATAGAGGATTCTGTTGGAAAAATTTGTAAGAAAGTGGCATTTCTTGGCTAGAATAGATTTAAAAAAAGTTACTTGAGACTTTGCTATGACACAGTCCAGGGCAGGAAAAACCAGTACCCATTTTAGCGAATTTCCCCTATAGGGAAGAAGCTATTACCGTAGGTCTCATGGTAAGACCTAAGCTCGGGACCACTATAACTTTTCGTTTTGGGGCCCCCAGAAGCAAAAAACACTATTCGTTCGAATTTATATATATATATATATATATATATATATATATCTATGTGTCTGTTAGCACGATAGCGGCCGCAAAAATGGTCCGATCTTTATGAAATTTGGTACGGACATGTAAAGTGGTAATCAATTGGACGAGTTCATGAACCAGCCCGATCGGACCACCGGAAGGGGGGTAAAGGGGGATAAACCCCCCCAAAAATGGGTTTTTTGAGTTTTTTACATAGAAAAATAAAATTTATCAAATTTTTGTGGGCACCATTGAATTCAGCTCAAAAAAACAAATAATTTAGTATTTTGAATCACTGCTCTATGCCCATTGGTTACCGAGATATTGAAAGTGGTAAACACAGTACGTTGTCCCAATGTTAACCTTATGGGAAATAACTAAAATTCTATATCTCGCTTATTTCTCAACATATCTCAATAAAACTTGGTAAATAGCTTCTTCTAGTTCAGATCTACTAAATATTGAATTAAAACCACCCAGTTTTAATATACCTGTAGCAGCACACCTGCATACTCATTCCCCATGTTATTCTTATGGAGCTTACAAAAACATGTAAAATCTCGCTATGTAGGATTGAAATATGTTGTTTTGCATTTGAAATTCGCTGAGTATGCAGGTCTGCTGCAACGGGGGTATTTTATTTTATTCCCTTCTTCAATCAAACACCTCACTTGACCATTTTTTTACAAGTGCTCTAGTATTAAAAATAATGGGGAAATAAACTTCCTCTCCTACAATGATCCTCCGCTTCATCATGGTCCGGCATGAAAATTCGGAAATTCAATCACTTGGTTTAAATGAATGTAACTGTTTCAAGTATCAACCACAGCACTGCACAGTCCACTAAAGACAGTTAAGTGGTAAACAACCCTACAAGGTTCAAATTTAAAGCAAAATTTCCCAATAAAATATTTTTTATGTGGTTATCTGCAGGAAATTTTTAAAGGGGTGACCCTCTTCTGAAAAAGAAGGCAAATTAAATCAGTTCAAAAATAAAAACAGTAAAAAAGCCAAAATTAGTTGTATCCCCTGAATATATACACATACACATTACAGAAGAACCAGGGCTTAATTTGTAAAGAAAAAAGTACCGGAGCTATGGCACAACGAGTGGCCGCCGGGAGGGTATGGAAAACCCCCCAGCAGAAGGGGGGGTCCAGGGGCCCTCCCCCGGATTTTTTTTTTGAATTGCGATTAAATTTGATGCCTTTTTAACGTTTATGACCAAAGTTTAACAATTAGGCCGTGCTCACTTTCGCGCTAGCGAGGTTTGCCCTGCCGCGGCTAGAGTGTACTCGTGCCATAGTGGTTGTGAAGGTTGTGATCTCCAGCGCTTCGTGTGTTTAGCGCCACTCACGACTCATGGTGGGAATTTACTATTGTCGAACAAAGCTGCACCTGATTTGTCCAAACATTTGACTAACTATTTGCCGCAAGAGGCCTTATAAGATCGACGTAGAAATGAGTAAGGTAATGCTGAACGCACCCAGTACACGTTCGTATTGGCCTGGATTGGATTTGCCCTTGATTGAAGATAGTAAACTTCTACCTCACTTGCTAAAGCCGATCTCGAGTTTATCAAGGGATCAGTATCCAGAATGGAGGTTAAAAACTACCATCTATTACCTTGCGTAAAACTATGTAAAGAAAAATAGAGATGTTAAATTGACATAGAGGATTCCCAAATTAGAAAGAGTTGTACACTTTTATAAAATCGCTTTTTAAACAGGATTAATAAATTACGTGGCCAGAAAAAGGGTCCGGAGCCGTACTGGTGAGTTGAGAAACCGTGCTCCGGTTTCCTAAAAAGTTGAGGAACTGCGCTCCAGTGTGCTCCGGCTGAAATTAACCCCTGAGTAGAACATTGATAAGATGACTCTCAAGGGGATTTGGAAAACAGTCTTGTTATCGAGGGACTCTTCTTCTTCCCGAGGGCTGTGATATCAAGGCTATTTTGGCTGACAGTCGTGTTATCAGGGTTACTGGAATTCTTTGTTTGAAAATTATTGTTGGTGTCAGTGATTTTATACTTTGATTTTTATTTTTGTGGACATTTGCCATCATAGATTAGTGAAAGTTGTTTTTTACTAATCTGTTACTGGAAAGTCTGGAAGCCGTCGATTTTAGAGCAACGCTCACTACTACTTTGGTTACAAATTAGTTTGTTTTTATATTCTCCTATACCCATAAATATCACAAGGAAAAAAACACGATTTATGCAAAAAATATCACGAAAATATCAAGATTTATGCAAAAGGGAAAATGATTATGGAAAGAAATGGATGATGAATTTTTCAAAATTGCTTGTAGTGCAGATGACAGAATATTAAATTCTTTAGCAATACCATGTATTTGATTTACTTTTGATTAGATTTTCTTACACAATTTTAATACCTTTGCATTTAAAATTAACAGTCAATGTTTTTTTAGACATTGCTATGTTTAGGAAACACAACACACATTACCGGTATTAACAAAATACCAAAAAAAACTCTTATCACCCATTCATTTTGTCAAAGAATGCACGAGCGACCGTCATTCGCCAAAAATGTCTGTGGAAGGTGTAGGAAGGGGAGGCTGAGGTTTCCAAGTTCACCCAAACAAACTATTGTTGTTTTCCCCAAAACAGCCGTTCTGGTGATTCACTCACCGTGAGAGCAGGGAAATAGAAATTTATTTGCCTCATCAAGGTTGGTTCCTATAAAAGTTGTGTTATAAGAGGTTTAGAGCTACAATGTGAGTTGGGAAAAAGCTGTATCATCGAGGTTATTTGGTCGAAAATGTTGAGTTATGAAGATAAAAAAAGTAGACATACTATGGAGGTTATCGTATATAACCGAGGTTCTACTGTACTATGTAACTTTGGATAGCCCTTGTTGGGTAGAATATCTCAAGTTTTGTTATGCTTTACTAATAAAAAAATAGGTTTCCAAAAGTTGTTCGTTATTCCCATTATGTGCTCAGACGTTGGCTAGCATGTAGGAATAACTACTGTATGTGTTTCCTTCTTCGCTCAGCCAAACATCAATCCACATTTACACAGGTTTAGGGTGCTGCAGCTGTTCCCTGTTGCTCACTAGACGTGCAGGGCCGGATTTAAGCATAGGCGCCATAGGCGCGCGCCTAGGGGCCCGCGCCAAACAAAAATATATACAATTTTTTTTAGAATCCAGGAATTAAACGTAGTTTTGAACTCAATAAACTTCGACCAAGAATAAAGAGATAGTTAATAAATTGTTATCCCGATTGAACGTGAAACAAACAACGTAACTATGCTCCAAAGATAAAACATCGTCGACTGCAGGTCAGCTACGATTGCGCCCAGTGCCGTTTTGTCGGCTGCAAAGTTCACGAAGTGGGGGTGGGGGAAAGGGTATGTAGAGAAAAAGAGTAAAATAATAATACTGTAGTAGGCCTATACAGGTTATCACAGTCGAAAATGAAAACAAATTGTGACCGGAAACATATCACCATCACCTGCAGCTAGGGCAAAAATTAGCCTTGGCCAATAAGAAGGAAAATTACTGACACTTCATTTAGGTCATATTTTTACCTGATAGGCTAATAGAGCTTGTAGAACCGAATATGGGTCTACGATTGACGTCACAAGTTTTTGGTTCCACCACAGGCCATACGGGGGTAACAATACCATGGAGTAATAATACGGGAGGATAATAATATTCATAGGAATAATTCCAGCATTTTGATGGGGGGGGGCTAGATTTTCAGACCTCTGCTCTTTAGCTCAATTTTAACCCCCACACCACCCCCTGAAAATGTATTAGCCGCTGAGTTTTGTTGAAGAAGCTTTTTGCCAAATGACGGCCGCGAAATGTCCGAGAGGTTTACCGACAGCGATGTACAACCATAGAGTATTAATGAACTTCGTAAAGAGATGGCACTCCCATGTTAACTTGAAGGTAAGGGAACAGCAGCGCTATCTGAATAAAGTGCTACGAACTAAAAAGATCGATGCGATATATCGATGGTCGTCGATGCGACATATCGATCGTCGTCGATGCGACATATCGATCGTCGTCGATGCGACATATCGATCGTCGTCGTCTTCTTTGTTTATATTTTCGTTTTCTTGTTTTGTTTGCTAGACTTTCAATTTTAATTACTTTACCGGTTCGTTTAGATTAAGTGCGTTTGCCGTTAGTGCAAGTTGTTTCGCGAAATACTGTACTGAGTGATTCTTATTGTGCTTAAAGCGATTGATAGAAAATAAATACGTAGATCTCTACATAAAAGCACTTTATAAAATTGACTTAGTTAATTTTTATTAAGTGCTTTTATGTAAACATCTACGTATTTATTTTCCATCAATAGCTTTAAGCACAACATGAATCACGCAGTACAGTATTTCGCGAAACAACTTACACTAGAACAACTTTCTGCAAACGTACTTTAGGTATTTTCCCACACTCAAATTAATTCCAACTCGTTATAGTTGTGTACACGTCGCGTCATGACAGAAAATCAGGGGAAACGGAACGGGAAGTTAGCAGATCGTTATCGTCGTTCTGATTGGCTGAATCAGTGAAGAAGAAGAAAGTCATGTCTTTACAACGCCATCTGAATAAAGTGCATCGAACTAACCCGCTCCAATTAGCTTACCACTTAGCTCCATTTAAGTGTCAGACCGGTGGTACAACCGATGTTCGCAGGCCACGAGCCTAGCCTAGCCAAGAGCTGTTTGCTATTATCATAATATGAGCGAGAAATTTTCCAGCCGCTGTAAACCTAAAGTGTGGTATGCACTAAATTCCACATATTAAATTTCCAACTTTTGTCTACCTTTCCTTCAAGACTATTAAAAAAATCCCGATCAATGAAATCAGCAATGTAGCTTTTAAATACAATAATTGAGCCTCATCTTTGGTGTAAAATACAGTCGGCCGCAATGTGACCGACAGGTTTACCGGCCGCGATATATCGAAAAATTTACCGACCGCAAGGCGACCGAGAGATTTGCTGGCCACGGAAACACTGGACGATTTTCCGGCCGCAATATAACCGAGAGATTTGCCAGCCTCGTTATTATGACCAGAGTTTTGTTTTAGGTACAAACGACCGCGATTTGACAGCCGCGATGTGACCGTTAGACTTGCCAGCTGCGGTATAAACAACAGATTACCCGGCCACAATGTGGTCAGTAGGTATCGATAAGCGCGAGACTTATTCTCGGTCACGAAACGACCGAGAAATATGCCTGTCAGCTCCTGTAGAAACGACAGATTTTCTGGCCACAACAAAAGGCCAATAGATGTGACGGCCACGAAAAGAGCGAGAGACTCCGACAGAGCAATGCGACCGTCAAGTCGGGAATGGAGGGTAATGGTTAAAAAGGAGGGCACGTCCTCCTAAAAACTGACATTTGGTCACTCTAGCCCTGGGGGCCCGCACCACTGAGTGAGCCTAGGGGCCCAAAAATTCTAAATCCGGCCCTGTAGACGTGTGAACATTTTATCTACAAAATGGCTATCTTGGTTTAAAATCTCAAAAAAATGTCGTTTATTCCTTTTTTTCTCTCATTGCTTCAATTGGTATGCAAATACAAGAATCCACAAATTCTGAGTAAAAAGTATTAACATTGGGCCCTTTTAGGTTGCCAAGTTAGGATCAAAATAAGACAAATATTATAACAAAAAATCATTACAGCTGTTTATAGACTCAAACATCTGTCAAGAGAAATGTTATGCTATTACTTTAGATGAGCAATTCTTGTATATAAATGCTGTATCGAAAACTGCTCTAACAATTTTGATAAAATTTTGCATGTGATGTATTTTTTATTTTTAAGTTAATCTACGTAGCTGATTTTGCTGTTGAAATGCAAAATTTTTAGAAAAGTAAAATCAAAAGTTGAAAAATTATGTGTGTCATATGAGTTATCATGACCCATTTATTACAGAATAACAACAAAAAAAGTAAACAAATCAATCATTCAGCTGTCCATAAACAAGTCACTTAAAACTTTTACTATAACACATGACAAGTAAAGTGAAGTAACTGAGATCTACAATTGAGTACAGATTGCTCAAAGGGTATATTCAAATACTATTTAAATAACTAACTAACTATTTAAATACTATTTAAATACAATTCATGTAACAGAGATAAACAAATTCCTTCAAACCAAGATTATTTAACATTGCCAAGTAAAAAAAAAGTTGCATTGTTCAACTCAATCCACCAGTTTTTTACTGCAAAATTTAGATGCTTAGAAAATTTATTTTCTATTATTTGTGAAGTAAGATCGTAATTTGAATTTTCTGTGAGATTGTAATCAATTGACGAATGGCAGTGTCGAGCAATATGAACACACCAACAAGCCTCAAACGCTTGGTCACTGAAACGAGCAATGAAAGCATCGATTAGAAAAACAAAGACCAAACAAATTGAATAATTTAACAAAATGGAAACCTCAGTAGATCAAACCACAAAATTAATTGTCTTTGTGGGGGGCAATATGAAGTTGTATGTTAGAAAATATTACGGTTCTCCCTCGAGCTTCGCTCGGTCCCCAGATATTTTTTGTTATTCGTAATTGAAGGTAGTGTAATTTGAATTTTCTGCGATATTGTAATCAATTAACGAATGAAAGTGTCGAACTATATGGTCACACAGTTGAAGGGGTCCCTCCAGTAACGTTGTAAACGACAACTTTTTAAAAATTGAGATTTCTATGCAGTAAGGTTGTAAACGACATCCTGCATCAGTGCAGGGCATTTTTTCGTTGATATCTCTTGTGTTGGCAGCACTACCACAGGTTGAAAACCAAGTGCTGTTGGTCCCACAGTTGCAACAACGTTGTAACCGCCAAAAATTGCATTATCACCGCGCACCGTTCTGTCGCCGTCCCGATGTTAATTGGCTAAATCGTAGTAAAAAACGCCCTGTTAAGTTCGGAAGTTGGACCAGAAATGTAAGTAAGCAGAGAAGAAATGCTGGGGAACTGTACATAAATGAAAATAAGAAACCAAAAGAAACATTGTTGCATAAGCCAAGCCGGCAAAAACGTTGCAAACGACTGTCATTTACGTTATTGCAATTTTAAAATCACTTTTTTTGTAATAACTTTTTTATTACGTGCGGTAATATTGTAATACTTCATAGTTTGGCTAGATTTATGATATTACAATTATATATAACAAATAAAACATATTTAAATCATTACATTCCCAATTATAGGTTTTTTCCATTTCATGAAAAATTTACTTTATGTCGCTTACAACGTTACTGGAGGGACCCCTTCAGTTGAGATCTACAACATGCGGTCAGGGCCGGATTTAGGCATGGGCCACATGGGCCCGGGCCCAGGGCGGCAAATTTCTAGGGGCGGCAAATTTTTAAGGACAGTTAAAAATTTGCTAAAATAATGTAGAGCGTTTTATGCAGTGTTTTTGTTTTCACTCATATTTACACACTAATTAACACTATAAAAAGTTCAAAGAGAAGTTTTTAGTACATTAGATAATTTTTTGATTTCAGACTGCACTATTATTTTGCATAGTGCATCACTTCGCGCATAGGCGTAATTCGGGGGGGGCAAAAATTTGAAAATTAAAATTAACTTTTAGGTATAAATAACGAAAAGTGACCAGAATCATGTTTTTTCAAGTTGTAAAATTGTATTATTATTGACATAAATTTTTCATTAATATGAGTCTTATTGATGTGCCGTAAAAGTACGCTGGTGGCGTAGTTTTGTTTGAGGTCCGATTGCAAATTTGCAAGGATACGTTTAGCGAACAAATACAGACGTACACGCTATCCATTATGGCGCGCCGGTCGACGAGAACCCACTCCCACGCCAAAAGACAACGTCGACCAATGAACTAACGCTCCAAGATGGCCAACCTCTAAACTCTGTAGTGCTGCTCAGAGCCAGTGTAAGTTAGTTGCCTGTCATAAGACACTGTTCACCAGGGGTGCCCAGAAGGGGGGGCATGGCGCAATTTGCGCCATCAAAATTTTTGGGGGGGCATGATTTTTTGGGCGGGATATAGGTGTTGTGAGGAATTTTGAACCAGCGAATAAGGGAAAATTACAAAAAAATAAATTATCATAACCATACGCAACAGTTAAAAGTACTGTTTATTTATCTAACCATTTCATCAGGATTACCATCACTGATGAACTCGTCATATATTCAAGTTTGCTATGTAAACCATCCATTGAATCTCCAAGTCAATCCATGTGTTAAGTTATTTTGAAGGGCGGTTGACAATGGGTCGACTGGACTGGAAACCCTGTCTGACATCGGGCCCAGAAGACATAGTGTCAGGCAGGGTCTGTGGCCCCGGTCTGACACAACCGTTAGCAATGTTACCAACACCGCGTATTTACCCCGTTTTCGGGTATTCTGGAGGCCGTGCGGAGTTTTGGCAGTGATTAAGAAAAAACCGGGTATAACCGGGGATTTAAGACTTGGGTTGAGGAAATTTACTCATCAACCTGGATATTAAAAAATGGGTGAAATCGGGGATTTTTGACGATCGAGATACAAGGATTTTTTGGAACTCGAAAGTTGGTGTTATGTATTTGGTTTGGTTGAATTGGTTATTTCGTTGTACTTTTACCAGAAACTGGGTAATAGCCCGGTTTGTAGGTTTTTTGTTGGCCGTTCAGGGACTTAATTAACATGATTAAGAAAAATCGAGTAAAATCGGGGATTTTAGACTTGAGGTGCGGGGATTTACTCGGCATCCTAAATACATAAAAAACGGGTAAAGCCGGGGATTTTCGAATTGTGATTTGCTTTGCAAATATTCAATGTCCATGTAAGGGGAAAAAAGTCCGGTATTTGGTGTTTTTAAAGTCATTAGGTGGTTTTTCGGCTAACTACCCGGAATTTTGGTCCTTAGGGGATTTGGAAGGGATTGGTGCCGAAAAACAGGGTAAAAGTGAGGATTATCAATGGAGTTGGCGGGTAAAATGCCAAATCCTGTGTAATGCAACACTTGACGTTAGAGATAAGAGTATAGCAACAGTCAATCGCCAGTCGTATGAAGCACAGTTGGTGTGCCTGCTTTTACTGCAGTGAGGTAGTTTTACAAATAAATAGTACAATTACTGACTGAAGTCAAGGCCATAGCCAATGGGGGGGGGTCAGGGGGTCAAACCCCCCCCCCCCTGAAAATGTTGAAATTGCACTTAAATGAAAGGTTAGAAAGTTATTTTTTTTCACTTCCTGCAACCGTAGAGCCCAAACCCCCCAATTTTTTTCTGGCTACAGCTTTGAGTGAAGTGAATGGTGATTACAAGTTCACATTGTGTTGTGATATCGTGGTTGGATATTAACTTTAGCTAGTTAGATATAAAGAAAATAATATGCATTGGCAGTGTATATACCCCATAGATACTTTGGTATTATACGGTGGCCACTATTTTTAGAGATTTTTTTATTGATTACCAAAAATGACTTTGTAATTGGAAAGAACATGCTTTAATTGGCTTACTGTCCAAATTGCTCATAATTATGATAAGCGGTCTTTGTTTTCTGCTTCCCAGAAGACAGCAATGTTGGTGAGGATTGAGTTGATCGAGTCGCCGCCGCCACTAGCGACTTTACCCAATCGCCACCCTTATTCAGCGCGCTGCGGCGGTTATGTTGAGTTAGGTTATCATAAATATGTTAGTAGGACTTTCCTTGTTTCGTTATGAAACGAATGATAACAGATGAGTCATACTTTCGCCTGCTAAATCTCTTTACAGGTGATGCGTGCGCTCCGATCAACGAACTGATTTCAAGGGTATTTGGCGGGCAAACGTATGACTCATCTGGTATCGTTTCGATTCGTGACGAAACGAGCAAAGTACTATTAACATATTTATGATAACCTGACCTAACATAACCACCACAGCGCGCTGTATAAGGGTGGCCTCCATGTAATACCAAAGTACCAACCCATATTCTTCAGTACAAACTAGTGCAAAGGAGGGGGAGGGGTATATGGTGTATGCAATCAAATCAGGATGAGGCAATGACCTAGAAGATCTTGCCCCCCCAATCGAAATGCTGAAATTACGCCCATGACTTCGCGGAAGGGCGGCAGTCGATGTACTCAAGGCAAGTGGGATGGCGGAAGCTTATTTTTTTGGCCTGGGTGCTAGCGCTGACTTGTTCATTATTCGGGGTATTCATGATTTCGGATCATAAGAAGAAGGGAGCGGGGAGGGCGTTGTGAGTTTTAGTTTTGTTAAAAATATATGCGAAGTGACGGCCGCATGTCAGACGGCAAATGACTGAGAGTTCTATTGACACGTTTTACAGCTGAGAGGTTTAACGCGGTTGCGATACTACCAAGAGATTTAACGAGTGCGTCTGAGATTACTGGCTATGATACAACCTGAATACCTCTCTACCTGAATAACCTCTCTACCTGAATCATTTAATTTCAATCACAATTATAATACCAGAAATGAAACCATTTTTAGACTTCCTAAGCACTGTTTGACTCTCTATGAAAAAAGTCCTTTATATACCGGCCTGAAAATGTACAATGAGCTGCCAGAACTTTTAAAATATATGACCCCTAACCGATTTAGGGATACTTTAAAAAATATTCTAACCGACAAGGCTTTTATAGTACAGGAATGCTATAACCTAGTATTTTTGGTTTTACTGAAGTTGATATTTTTTATTATTTATAGAATTTAGTTAGTTTTCATACATGCGAAGATGCACCTATTCTGTATGTTTTCACACATAAAGAATGTAATGTGCGAATAAATCATGTCTATGTCTATGTCAACCGTTAACTTTATTGCCGCGAAATGACCATGAGAATTTCGGTGGCTGTAAAATGACCGATTTTTCGGCCACGGCATGGCCAGTATAATATATGACAGCCGCGAAGAGAGCGAGAGACTTGTCGGCCACAATCCTGCAATGTGACCAAGAGATCTGCCGGTGGCGATACAAACAATACGACCGAGATTTTCCAACCATGATGTAAACGACTGATTTCCGGCCACGATATTACCGAATTACTTGATTGTTGAGATTCGATCGAGAGATTTGCCGGCCGCGATAGCGATACTAACGCCGAATATCAAAATCCCCGACCATATGTTTAAATTCATCAATTTTTTCCGACTTTTAGCGAATTTCTCCTGTAGGGAAGAAGCTGTTACTGTAGGTCTCATGGTAAGACCTAAGCCCGGGACCACCATAAATTTTTTTTTTGGGGCCCTCAGATACCAAGAAAACCTTTTGTTCAAATTTGTATAGTAATATAAATTAATTATTTATTCAAAAATCTGAAATTCGCTGAGTAAGCAACTGCAGACCTCTTCTACAACGGAGATATTCTCGAATTGCCGACTGGTCGAATTGACGACCCTGCAAAGGATTTAGAGTGATTTGACGGCCACGATACAACCGAGAGACTCTCAACTGCGAAACGGCTGAGATAAAAAGAAGGCGATATGAAGCTTTGGTAGCCACAAACTGGCCGAGAGATGGTTGCAGCGAAACAATCGAAAGAATTTCAGGCTGCGGCAATGCAACCAAGTGATTTTTAGGCTAAAAATTAAATAAATCACTCAATCTTGTTAACAGAGAATTAATATAGGATATTATAAAATTTTAAAATTGAAAACACCACAATATTTGTATAGTTTAATTTTATGAGTCCTTTCGCCAGCTGGCATCAGCAGACATACACCAACACAAATATTGGTATGTTTGTCATGTTAAAAACATTCAGCTGTAGCTAGTAAATTATAATCCCAATTCATTGGGCGGAGCAAGTGCCGCCCCCCCCCCCCCCCCCCCAAATTACGCCTATGATTAGGTCTGGCAAATTGTCACGTTTGGCAGGAGGGGCGGCGAAACGCTTTGGGCCCATGGGCGGCAAAATCGTAAATCCGGCCCTGCATGCGGTTACTGCACTGGCCACTGAAACGCGCAATGAGAGCATCGATTAGAAGAAAGACACAATAAATGTGATGATTAATTTAACAAAATGGAAACCTCAGTAAATCAAACGAAAAAGTAAGTTAATTGTCTTTATAGGGAGAAATATAAACTTGTATGTTTGAAAATGTTTCTGTTCTCTCCCGAGCGAAGCTTTGTCCCCAGATATTTTTATTTGATGAAATAAAGATCGCTTGGAGTATTAAAAAAATTAGAGTATTATAAAGATAATAATACTTAATTCTTCAATTTTTAATAGTTTTTTAATTGTCCCACCTTCTTTACATCCCAGGCTGCTAGACCTAGCCTGGGACTATTTTGCATATTACTTCAGGCTAGGACTAGTGGGGTATCGGCATCATCACATAGCGAAAAAGCCATTGGTGATAGGCAGGATTTGAACCCTGGCCCCCAAGAGCGAAGTCCCATGTTTCAACCACTGTTGTTGTGTTTACATAATATATTTATTTTAAAGAAATCAAGAAAATATATGTTTCCAAAAACACATGGTAAAAACTTACTTGATTGTTTTTTAACTAATGAATGTTAAGCCTTGAGCTTTGGATAGAAAGAATTTTGTAAAAAAGATTTACGTGCCTAATCATTATTTAAGATCTAAAAACTATAAAAAGGGGTTTCCCTTATTTTTAATAGTAATGGGAAGAAGTGGTGAAAATAAAATTTTACCAAGTAAGGCTCAGTTTACCGACTACTATTTTGATAATGTGTTCATAAAACGTCAGCAGGATAAATGAAAAGAGCTGACCAAATTGACCAAAAAATGTTTATTGTAAAATTAAATATAATGTTAACAAAATTTTTATACTGAGACATTTTGAAATAATGAAATTGGTGTCAGCTCATTTCAATGGTAATCTGATTATATTATTATTTCTAGATGAGAATAACGGTCATTTGAAATAAATGGTGACTTTCAAGACTTTGGTCATTTAAATCTAGAATAAGTACTCTGATTCCATACAAAGCAATAAAAATATTAATTCATCTAAATTTTTATTATATTTTTACAAACAAATAATATTTGAGAGATACAAAACTAATTGATGAAAAATTAAGTTGCCGAGCCTAATAGCCAGCAAAAAATATGATCTTAGGTAATTGATGAAATTCATATTTTGTGCTTTATCTTGAATATATGTGCTTCAAAAACACCACAGTTAATTACAGTCTACATTAATAAACTAATCGGAAAATGCTTTATGTACATTTTTACAACTAAAACCATAAAACAAAATTATATACATAATTTAATGATTTTTACAGAGTAATAATTAACAATAACAATATTTTAACATTACATGATAACTTAAGTCAAAATATTAATTTTTTATATATTATATAATATTGAAAGACTAGGATTGTCTATATAATTCAAAACATTATCAACAAAAACTGTTTTAATAGAAAAAAAATTAATAACAAGAGAAAAGAACAATTAAGTAACAAATTGTAGAAAACGTCAAAAAGCTAGGTGTCTCACATAAAGTAGCTAACTTTTTAACTAACAATTAATTTAACAATGAACTTCTTAAGCCGGCTCCAGACACGCGTTGTCGGCATGCACAGAATGTTCAATGGTCGGCGAACTATTTGTCTCGCTATTTGTCGATTAACGTGGAGACGTCGACACACATGGGAGGTTTACCGAACACGAGTTCGTCCTGAGAGTAGCAAATATTCATCAGCATGGATCTCGATGTCGATGATGCTCTTGACGCTTTCATAATTTTAACTTGAGTTTATCTACTTCTAAAAATGAAGAAACCTCCTAAGGAGATGGTGGGCGGTGTCTGTAAATCATCGTCGAAAGTCACAATCCTTTACCTTTGTAACTCAAAATTTCGATTTGGTTTACCTCTGGGTAGGTTGCAGTTTAATATTTAACGTGCATCTCCAATTCAGCGCAAATTACTTCTCTGAGTAAAAATTCACTAAAGTCAAACTAACTAAACATAACTCGAATGGAAATCTTGGTAATTTCCGTGGAAGATTTTGAGTCAGCGCAAGTCAACTACATTTACGTCAGCACGAGTCAACTGCATTTACGATAATATAAGTTTTTTTTATATTTTACGTTATAACTCATTCAAAATTTCAATCATACAATGTAGATGAAATTTTGTTTTACACTTTGATCAGGACAAACTTGCTGCAACCATTTCACTAAATAATCAAACATATTGGCAATTTAAAATTACTTGTAAGAACAAATAAATAAGTATATACTTGTAAGTACTCGCACGAACAAAGCTGAAAGTTTGGATGAAGCCAAGTTCGCCTTTTCCCAAACATTCGTCGCCTTTGATGTGTGCTAAAGACCGACACTGACCGGGAAACGATGAGCACAAATGTTTGCTACTTGCCAAATAGGCAAATTCCTATCCACACTACTCGCGATTCGGCGATTCTCTGCTCAGTGCATGCCGAATAATGCATGTCTGGAGCCGCCTTTATGAGAGACACCACTTACCGTTGTTAATTATAATTTGAAAAATATGGCCATCATTATGGGGACAACTTTAGTTTTTATATTAGACACTGCATTTTATGGTGTTTTTTATTCTTAAGGTAAGACATTTTAGTAACGTGGTATTCCTTCCTAAAACCGATGGTAAAGGGGATAAGGTTACATAAAGGTTAAATTTTGTACTATAGGAGTCCCGCTATTCCGAATCCCGCTAATCCGAAAATCCGCCTATTCCGAACACACTTTATCGTCAAAAATAATTTTGTTAGTGACAATTGCAAAGCACTAATCCTGTGTAATTTATAATCACACTGCGTAATTGCAGCCGTAAGTGACGATCGCAAATCATATCGGGTGTATTTAGCAATCATACTGCCTAATCGTGGCCATTAGTGACAACCGTAAAGCATATATAGGGTGTAATGGGCAGTTACACTGCATAATTGCGGCTGTAAGTGGTGATCGCCAAGCACATTTGGTGTGATGACAAACTGTATATTGCGGCCGCAGAATTGAGAATAGTTTTTTCTGTACTCTATCTCGGCCAGAAAAGACGACAACTGTCGGCTGCGATCAACGAATGCCAACCTTTATATCAGCTTTCTATGACAATCCATTTCGGTACCTAATTGAAAATTACGATCGCGATGTCCTAATTCTGTCGGAAACGGCGATTACTAAGCTAGCTATCGGCCGGAAATTACAATCCCTATATTTACCTTGGCATTATATAAAAATCGTATGTAAAATTTTATTCATTATCCGCTTATTCCGAATTTCCCGCTAATCCAAACTGGGGTCGGTCCCAGTTAGTTCGGAGTAGCGGAACTCTTCTGTATAAATAATCATGTGAGAGTAAATCTTTGATAGCCTCAAAAAATAGTGTATTTTCAATACCCCAAATATTTTCTAATGAAATAAAATCCAACTTTAACCATCCCTATTTCCTTGGCTTAAAAAAAATACCAAATTAAAACATTTTCTTACAATTATCTGTAGAATCAAAATGCACAATAAAATAGAGGTTCCATAAAAATTCATTGCCTGCCATACTTGAAAATGACATATTTTTCAAAAAACATTTAAAATAAAGATATGTCCTCCGTGAGAAGTTTGTCGTCATATTTATCGTTAAAGAGTTAGATATTAGTTCATTTTAGGTGAGACACCCAATAAAATACAAAACAATCACTTTCTTTTTCATTGCCATGATTCACAGAAAACATTTTTTCAAAATAGTTTTAAGTTGAATTGTTACTATTTAAAAAAATATTATTTTACAACAAAGCTTGTACATGACAAACTATACAACTTTAAATGGCAAATGAAGTGGTAAAAGTATTAAAAAAACATTAGCACATAAACATACAACTAAGGGCATAAATCATCAATTTTGGTAAAAATCAACATAAAAATAATAGGGAAAAAATAACTAACAATTTTGCAAGTTTACTAAACATATAACATCTATTAATAACCTGATTTTCTAAACAAATACTTTCATGCATGTTCACATCGAGTGACAGAGCTAAACCAATTCTAAGATTTTTATTATTCCTTGACTATTTGCAGCAACTACTACATTTGAGTGTTGCCTCCAGCAGACAGCTGATACAAATTCATTTACATCATCTTCCTTCCTTCCATTTTCTAATACACTTCTGACAGCATCAAACTTGAAGCTGAATAACTGTTTGGTTAGGCCTTTGTAATACACATATAAAGCATTGTTTTCAGAACCACAAGCAATGTAATCGCCATCAGTTGCTAACCCGACAAAGTTTTTCTCATTAGTATGTCCAACAAACGAGCGCAAGCAATGACTGCTGTTCACATTCCACATTTTCAGCTGACTGTCGGTCGAAGCAGATACAATGTCTTCCCTGTTCAAAAATTTAACGTAAGATACTGCTTTTCTATGTCCTTTAAATATAGATAACGCTTCCTTCATATTCCTTAAATCATAATAGTGAACACAATGATCTGCAGAGCCGAAGGCAAGGTGGCAAGAGCTCCGAGGATTGAATTTAACACAACAAACATTAGCTTTAGCCTCAAGAGAGGCTACTGAGTGGTCCAAGTTTAAAGACCAGAGTTTTACTCTTGCGTCATCAGAACCAGATGCTATCAATCTTGTGTCAACATCATTGAAATCCACACTCCAACAACGTTTCTCGTGTTCTTGGAAGGTTTTGGTCTTTTGACCCGTTGATGCGTCCCAAACAGTTACAGTTCCCTCATAGTCACTGCTCGCCAAAGTTCCTTTGTGGTATGAATTCCAACTTATGCAAGATATTTTGGAATTTGAAATCATTTCAATACAGGGATAATGGATATCGACAGTGTCTCTTATAACAGCACCATAATCAAAGACTTTGATGCGTTTGGTCACACCGGCTATGGCAAAGAGTTCATTGTCCTTGTCAAACTCTATACTTGAAACAATGGTGGAATTGTTAAAAATATCACTGGAATAGTTAAGAGTAGCAAGGGGGCGCAAGGTATTATAACGGGAGAATTTAACTAAGTTTTCGCGAAACAAATCTAAACCTGCACCAGCTGTGACGCTTCCTTCTGTACTTTTTTCACATTTGCCAAACATCAACTCTTTTGCTCTTGTGGATAGATAGCACTGAACAAAATCATCAAAGTGAGCATGCATGCGTTTCCTACGTAAAGAAAAAGACGACCCAGTAGAATCCAGGCTTTTTTGGCTGCCACTGAAACCTTCTTGCACTACAATTTCCTTAGTATCAGATGATTCTTGTCTGCAAACAGAATCCACCATAATGACATCAGAGCTATCAGTACCACTATCTGGTTCAAACTGGGAACGTTTTGTGGAAACTTCTTTCAAAATTCCTTCTACTTCATCCATGTCTTTTTTTATAACTGCCACTTCCTTTTGAAGTTGAGCGAGCTGAGTTTCTTTTTGCTTTAATAAATGTTTCAAAAACTCATGAAGAAGTTTATTTTGAGCAGCACATGATTCTGCCTCTAACAAATGTTTTCGTTGAGTGAGTACTTCGAGCATAACATTTACATCAGGCAAGGTTAGATTGTTTGATTCTGACGCAACAAACTCTCGCAGTAAACCATCAGATGACCTCACATCCGCATCGCAACCTCCAGCTCCTAATTCTCCCATGCTTTTCATTCGGATCTTGTATTTTGACACTAACTCGTTTAAAATGAAGTTTGGAAATATGTGATCTTGCCCAGACAGAGAAAAGCTGCATTTCGGGCATCTCCCACTACTTTCCAGGGACTTCGATATACAACGATGACAAAATGTGTGACCACATCTAGTTATGTATGCCTCTTCAATGAGTTCAAAACAAATCGGACATAAAAAATCATTTGTTTTATCTTCAAATGAACCACCGATGCCGTTAAGGACAGCAGGATGTTGTCTTTTCATTGGTCGTACACGCTGAGGAGTTGCAATGTGACCGAGGTTGAATGAAGCACTGCCACGACCACTTGCCATTATCATTAGATTTGTTTAAATTAACAGAGAGAATCCCAGCCTCGCCTGAAACATTCAACAGTTTAATTACTTTCCAGATAATCTACTGCTTTTGTATTATTAATTCAACAAATTTATTTACATTTTGGATTAAAAAAAAACAAATACTAAGGGTAATTGATAAAAAATGTTGAAGTAATTTATATTTAGAGCTATTGAAAATCAAAATCACTACTGGATGTTTCAAGGCAGGCAAGAGTTCAAAGCTACAAAGAATAAAAATGAAAATTGTGTTTCAAAAGTAAGGCATGCATGTATGTACGCATGTATCTACATACAACTGTTTGTATTTCACCGATGATTATTAAAGGCTATTCATCTCAACAGCATTATTTATAATCACTTTCACTTTTAATAAAATTCCCACAAGTGCTAAGTTATAAGCATATTTTTGTTAACAGACAGCAGCTTAAAATAGCAAATGAATAGATGATGTATCAAATTTGTTTGTTGTAATAACATCATCCATAATACACACCTATTCCAACAGAATAGATGATACAGAGAACATAAAGAGGCAGAATATGATTCCAACAGAGCATGATAGGCAAGTTTTGCTTTCAAGTGTTTTTATATTCTTAAAAACCTTAGAGCTTAAGATTAATCTTCAGTTATCAGAAACTAAGATGCTGACCACCATTAGGTTAAAAAGTTAGGTCATCCTCTAAGTTAAAAAAACAGCTTTTTTAACTTAGAGGATGACATTGTTTAAATTTGCCTATTGATTTAGAAATTATTGGTGAATCAAGTTTAAAAACAAATACCCCCAATGCAGCAGACCTGCATACTCAGGGATTTTCAAATGCTTGAAGAACTAATTTACATGTATCCTCACATCAAATAAATCAACGTGTTTCTATAAATAAGCATGTAAAAATATTCTCCTTAAAAACAACATGGGAAGTCAGTCTACAGGTTTGCTGCCACAGAAATGTAAAAATGAGGGATTTCAGGCTATAATCCAGTACATCTAAACTAGATGAAGCCACATACCAAGTTTCATCAATATATGATGAAAAATATTCAAGCTACGAAATTCTATTTAGTTTCTATAATGTTAACACTGGGGAGGTGAGTACGCAGGTTTGCTGCCTCAGGAATCTAAATATTTGGGAATTTTAGGTCATAGTCAAGTACATCTTAGCTAGGTGAAGCCATATACCAAATCTTACCAAGATATGTTGAGAAATAGGCAAACTACACTTTTTATTTCCCATAAGGTTAACATGGGAAATAAGATTGCAAGTTTGCTGCCACAAAAATACAAATATCCGGGATTTTAGACTCATAAACATTACAACTCATCTAGATGAAGCCACCAACCAAGTTTTATTTAGATATGTTTAGAAATAAGCGAGATATAGAATTTTATATATTCTCCTTAAGGTTAACATTAGGAGAACATACGATACTGTGTTGTGATGCTTAGATAGAATTTTTAACGAGCTTGAAAAGGTACAGTTTTTTTAAGAGGAGAGTTTGTTTCCAAATTACAGTAGAACCTCATTTATCTGAACTAATTGGGAATTCATTGTTGATGTTGTTAATTTTATGTTTTGATTTAGATTTTTGCCATCAAAGATTGGTTAAAAAACAAGTTTCACGATGTTTCAGGATCTGGAATCTGATTATATTTTCAGGTAGAAAAAAACCTAGAGAACATCAATATAACAATATTAGAAAGATTACTTCCTGGCTGTGTGTTACTTATCTTGTTATGTTCTAGGTCCTTTTCCACCTGAAGACGTAATCAGAGTCTAGATTCTGAAACGTAGTGAAACTTGTTCTTTAATAATCAGTGATGGCAAATGTCCAAAAAATCTATATCAAAACATAATTAGGAATGGGCCTTGTTCGGATTACCAAAACAATCGGTTTAACAGAGTACAACGAAATTACATCAACTGATCATGCACAATCCTCAACATATCATTAAACAGTTTGAATTCTTAGTTGTATCAGGGACAGAAAATGTGAGGTTTCAAAGCTACCTTTCAGACAGCATTCAAACTTGTAGAACTAAGGCTCAGAGAGCATGGTCTTATATAGGAAGTAAGATCCAGTACTCAAAAAAATCAACTGAGGAGTTACCCCAAGAATCAGTTATGGGTCCAGTGTTTTTTATTCACTTCATAAATTATCTACCTCAACAAACAGAAGGTGCCTGCCATACGATTATGTATGCGGAAGACAAAACTTAGGTATTCAACTAACGATTACCTGAAAATCTAAAAATAACATCTTATGTGTTGCTAAACATGCCTTTAACCCATTGGCGTCGACTTACGAGCGTTACTCGTGTGGCCGCTATCGGCCTGAAATCCGACTTACGAGTCTCACTCGTTTCCCGGTTATGTGGCGCTACTAGTTCAAGTAGCTTGTTTGAATTCCGATAGATCGCTCCTAACTTCACTTTTCTGACGTTTATAAATGTCTGGCTTCTTGTTTCGCGTATTTACTAGTTATTTTTTGCGTAGATCTCAAATAACAAAAGCCGTGGTGTCATCCACTTTTCCTTTATCTTGAACGTTGTTATCTTATTTGTAACTATCCAGTGAATTGCTTTTAGCGAATTTCCCCTATAGGGAAGAAGCTGTTACCGTAGGTCTCATGGTAAGACCTAAGCCTAAAACCATCATAACTTTTCTTTTTGAGGTCCTCAGATGCCAAAAACACCATTCGTTCACTTTCATAAATATATATATATATATCTATATATCTATATATCTATATATATATCTATATATATATATATGTGTCTTTAAGCACGATAACTTGCGCAAAAATGGTCCAATCGGAATGAAATTTGGCATAGACGTGTAAAGTAGTAATTATTCGGACGAGTTCGTAAACCAGCCCGATCGGACCACCGGAAGGGGGGGTAAAGGGGGGTAAACCCCCCCAAAAATGGGTTTTTTGAGATTTTTACATAGAAAAATACAATTTTTCAAATTTTTATTGGCACCATTGAATTTAGCCCAAAAAAACAAACAATTTAGTATTTTGAATCATGGCTCTATGTCCATTGGTTGCCGAGATATTAAAAGTGGTAAACACAGTACGTTGTCCCAATGTTAATCTTATGGGAAATAAGTAAAATTCTATATCTCGCTTATTTCTCAAGATATCTTGATAAAACTTGGTAAATGGCTTCTTCTAGTTCAGATCTACTAAATATTGAATTTAAACCACCCAGTTTTAATATACCTGTTGCAGCAAACCTCCATACTCATTCCCCATGTTATTCTTATGGAGCTTACAAAAACATGTCAAATCTCGCTATGTTGGGTCGAAATATGTTGTTTTGCACTTGAAATTCGCTGAGTATGCAGGTCTGCTGCAACGGGGGTATTAGATAATTATTATAAAATTATAATATGAATTTGACTCTCCTGAGATAAAATTATATTATCTCAGGTTGGTTGCACTGTTTATGCTGCTAAAATGAAATTGTCAAATAAATATTGATATTTTGTTTATCATTGCGAGTCGCGAGTTTGTTTTTAGTTAGTGACCGTAGTTAGGACCGACTAAAAGTGACTTTGTTTTTGTAAAATTCATGCCTAATTAGTGGAAATGGAGCGGGAAAACCTGCATAGTTCTGAAATCGATAGATTGTTATTATTTAGTGAAAGCGGAGGACGATGATTTGGACGAAGATGACCAGTTTTACAGAAAGTGTGATGGTGATAACGAATCGATCTTAGATAATTTTTAACAATTTCATTACTCATAATAACCACCAACTTATGATATTTTTGCGTAGGGATTCAATTAAACTTTAGTAGTCTAATGAGTTTTTGCATCTAGAATCATCCTAGAATTTATAAATAAAGATTTCTTTTGAAAAATACGAGGTACAGTCAAAAGGTTCCCGGAATGAATTTTTGTAGACATTTAGCGCGATCGCCAGAAGGAAATTCAACTTGCATTAGTTGGTACGACTCCTGGGGAGGGCATATCGGTAGTGGGGGTATAGCTAACTTTCCGTAGTGCAGCACTGGAAAGCCCTTTTCGTGTTCCTGCAAGTCTACATTGTCGAATTTTGAAAAATGGTATTTCATGACCAGCGCTGCGAACATTAAGTTCTGTATTTAACCTAAAAATCACATAATGAGACTCTTGAGTTGTTAACTCAAGCTAATGTAAAGAGGCGATGAAGAAAAGTCAAGTTTAGGAGTGTCACAAACGGTTCCGTGAAGGCCGTGAAAGCATTGAGGATGACCCTCGTAGTGGACGACCTTCAAACATCAGTTAATGACGAAAACATTGAGCGAGTACGACAAGTTGTGCATGAAACTCGGAAATTAACAATCGATGAAATTGCATTTCAGGTAAATTTATCACATGGTTTCTTTATGATCATTTGAACATGCATCGAATTTGTTCACATAACAGAGAAATCCGACATTTTGGACATGCAGGTACACAAAAAGTGCTTTCCCAATGCTGCACTACGGCAAGTCAGCTATACCCACATTACCGATATGCCCTCCCCAGGATCGTACCAACTACTGCGCAAGGCGAGTTTTTCCGTGGCGAATCACGAGATAAAAGTTTCTGCAAAAAATTCATTCGGGAACTTTTTGATGTACGCTCGTATATTTTCTGAAATATTTGTTTTTCATATCATGTAGTTTGTTTTAGTGTATATTTTTACGAAACGCTTGAGTATTACAATTATCATTTTATTTAAAGATAATGTAATTGTGAATAATATTGCAAAATTTACCAAATACTCAACTTTTATTTAAAAATAAACTTGACCATCTCAGATTTTGATGAAAATTGGCACTGAGGTAAAGTTCATGTAGATCAAGAAAAATGTCAAGTTTTAGTTTTTTATGTCCACCCGTTTTTGAGTTATGGCCACTTAAAGTTTTCAAAATTTACCCAAAATCGGACGGCGGCATTCATTGAAATATTAATTTCTCTTCTCCTACTTGAGCTAGATATTTGGGGGTAGTGTCATTCTTTTCTAATTTGAATGGCCTTCAATTTGATATGAAACACTTGAGGGTCTTGAGGGAAACCTTTCTTGGAAAATTATTTCAAAAAATTCAAATTTGAATTCCAAAAAAGTCACTTAATGAAAAAATTTTAAAAATTCCCAAAAGTAGTTCATTTTATGGTTAAGCATTGTACAAAGTTTCAAAATGGAGTGGCAATGGAGTCCTTGTCAAAATAATTTTCAACTATCGTGAACTTGGAGAAAATGTACATATACTGCACTTGGAATTCAAGAATCAATCATAATTTTGGTTCAATGCAACACCAGCAAAAATAACCCAAATTATTATTGTTTATAGTACTATGATATGATGATAGAAGTAATAAGTCTTAATAAAAAATAATATCTATTTTATTCATTAATATGGGGAATTGTGAATATTTTCCTGGAGGTAAATGTTCGTAAAATTTTAGAAACCTTTTTTTGAAGAAAATTTTATTGAAAAAGTTCTGCCCCACCAATAGGTATGAGTTGACTACTGCAACCTGGATATCATAGAGAAAACCCCAGAAGAATTCATTGATTTATTCTGCAGCAGCTTGTCCTCTTTGGTCCGTCATGATTTCATTGCAAAGCACAAGGATCATTCTTAAACAGCCTTAGAGAAAACCTGAATGAGTCAGAATTTGTTGTTAATGTGAAATGACTGAAAATTATAATATAGTTGTTAAATATAAAGCCGAGAGCTACCACAAGCCAGCAGGTCCATCTTTTTGTATTTATTATGAAAGGATGACAAAATTCAAGATTTGAGCTTCGTCGTTATTTCTGACCGCCTACAACACAATAAAGTTGCTGTTTACTCATTTCAAAAGAAGCTTATATCCTATCTCACAATCAATTTTCAAAAGGTTAAAAAAATTAGAAGCAATAACAATCAAAGCGACACAGCAGTTCCATGCTTTCAAGAATATTGGTAAAATACTTTTCAAACCATATTCAGGGATTGGAGAAAGAGGTAACAAAATCACCTGAGAAACTGAAATTAATTGAAAGAGATATTATGATACGTCACTGCTATCTATGATAACAACTGGTGGCTTGCTTATGTCTTAAACAAAAACGAAGAACAAGATGAAGAGAAAGTCACTTTTCTACATCCAAAGTAGACCATCCAAATCATTCTCTGTCTCTATTGAGGATATTATAACAAAAGTAAACCCAGTAACTCCAGCTGGAAGAACATATGCTCTTGGAGAAAATTATGTTGAGGAAACTCAATTGGCTTTTTCAAAATTATTTTAGTAAACAAATATAGATTATAAACCAAAAACCTTTTTAATACTGTACAAAAACTATATTTTTCAGTTCAAGTGTTCTTTTTTTCTTTAATCATGAGTGAAATTCGGAACATTGACATATTAATTGAGTGTTAAGTTTACATGAAATGACAAAGGCATACGCATATGTTTTACATGCAAACGACAACATATTATTAAGTGTGGACAAAAATGTAATTAAAACTCAATATTTTAAAAGTAAAGACATTATGTTTTAAATATTTTGTTAATAATTCAATTTATAAAACTTAATTAAAATATTATGACTAAGCTTTAAAACATTTTGTGGATGAAAAATGTATAAGTTAGCAAAACCTCATCAGACCGATTTTTTTTTAATAAGACCCAATTAACTCTCCATTTTGAAACTTTTCTCAGTGCTTGGCTATAAAATGAACTACTTTTGGGAATTTTTTGAAATTGTTTCATTATGTGACTTTTTTGGAATTCAAATTCAAATTTTCGAAGAAATTTTCCAAAAAGGTTTCCTATAGACCTCTAAGTGATTCATATCAAACTAAAGGCCATTTAAATTAGAAAAAATGACACCACTCCCAAATCTCTAGCTCAATAGGAGAAGAGAAATTACATTTTTAGTGCATGCCCGCCATCCAATTTTGGTAAATTTTGAAAACTTTCAATGGCCATACTCAAAACGGGTAGACATAAAAATTAAAACTTGACATTTCTCTTGATCTACATGAACTAACCTCAGTACCAAATTTCATCAAAATCTGAGATGGTCAAGTTGAATGGGTGTGTTGATTTGACATGGAATGGCCCATCATTAAATATCATGTATGGTTTTTTTCCACAAAATGTTTACTAAAAGTCTACATACACAGCCATAATTGCTGTCCAAGGAACCCAGGCAGGGCTTTTATTCCTTCCCCAATGGGTTAACCCTCCATCGCAGGAATTTTCTACAAACAAAAGTGAAGTGCTGGCCACTAACCCACTCTGGTGGGAAACAATGAGGACTTGCTCAAGTGGTCTCTGAGTTGCTGCTTGGCCACTTGCTTAGTAATCCTCTAGGGCTGTAGACCTATGCTTTAAGTGTTAAACGAGCATTTGTCTGACAGTGGTGCTACTGCACCCGAGAGGTCAAAGGCGTTAACTGACAATTCAACGTTGAAGATCTACGGAGTGGCGCGATTTTGATTCCCGCCCAAGAGCAATTCCTGTTAGGCCTGCAATGGTGTGGTAAAGTTGGTGGGAGGGCCGAACTTAAATAAACGGCGACCGGCTTGGGTCGAAGATGACAGCCGTAGTACATCTTATCTTAAATAGGGATTATAGTGGCCACCTGTTTTGCTTTTTTTCACCCTTAGGATATAGGGAGGGCATGTATTATTTTTTTAATTTATTATTTCAGCATATTGTCAGCAATGCGGGCAATTAAAATGGTCATAACAAAAAAAATTGACCAAACACGGACAAACAAAAATATTTCAATTGAAAATTTGTTAAAATTTGTTAAAAAACCGGCGAATCATGTAAGGCAAACCACGTCGAAGGGTTAAATATTGCCACAACAATGAGCTTACAGATAACACTTTGAAAACCACACAAATAGCTTATGGCAAAAAATCTAATGAAGTGCCAAACATAGAGGTAAAAAATAAAGCTAAGTTTTAGGATCACATTCGACAAGAACATACGCTGGACTCTGTATTTGGATAATCTCTGCAAAAACTATGCTAGAGTTTTTATGCACTTATGTGACTGATGACGGAAGTTTTTTTGGGAACAACTATCACTAACATGCAAAGACTTCTTAAACAACTGAACAAAGCAGTCAGAATAGTTGCTGGACTCCCCCAGGGTTCGGTAGTAGGTCCACTACTGTTCTTGGTGATGATTAATGACTTGGATAGGCCGGGAAATGTGATCCTTTTCGCAGACGATACTACCCTGGTGTCGCAAGGACCCCGGGTTGAGCTTTCAACATCTTTGGCTGACCAACACCTTCAGGAGGCATCTCGGTGGTTCGAGGGGAATGGATTTCAACTCCACCAAGACAAGACAAAATCGTTGGAGTGCAGCCTATCAAGAGATGCTCCTCAGTGTGAACTCGTAAAACTTCTCGGTTTTGTACTTGATAAGAAACTGGCCTGAAAAGATCATATTGGCCTAGTCAGCAGGAAACTAGCACAGGTTTGCTACCTTCTACTCAAACTCCGCCACCTCATCACCGAGGAGTACCGGCTGATTGTTTACCACGCCATGTTTCATTGCCACGTTAGTTATGGCTTGTTACTGTGGGGCCATGCAACTTGAACTGATGAAATCTTGAGGCTGCAGAGAAGAGCTGTCAGGTTGATCACTTTTAGTGACCCTCTGGCTCACTGCAAACCAATCTTTGCTAGGTTGGGGATCTACGTGTTGTATAGCCATTTCATCTTGCTTTGAACGGTACACATGCTTGATAACATGGAGCTCTACACAGAGCGAGGTACCATACACGATCATCAGACCAGACAGCGTAGCCTATTGGATGTGCCTAGGGTCAGACTTTCAAGATCTTAAAGGAGCTATTCTACTGTAGCAATTAGGATATTTAAAAAGTTGCCCAGCTCATTGAAGTCCCTTGACAAGTCTGGCCTATTGAAGAGACTGATCCCCTAGCTGAAGGAAAAGGCATATTACTCCCTAGAGGGGTTTTTGAGGATCCTTTCCATGAATTAGTTTAGCCTATCCACAGCCAAAGTACTTGTACAGTTTGTTTTGCTTGTTTGTTTGTTTTTTGTGATGTATATGTAGTGTTTTAAAATAATGACACCATCAATCCCTTCTTAGGGTAAAAGATGTAGACTCGGTAATAAGGTAATAGGTAATAAGGACTCCACACACTCAACAGGTGCAGGAAAGCCTTCAGGTCACAGTCACTAAGTGCACACTGTTGTGCACTTGATATAAGGAGGTTGTAACACACACAGTAAAAAGTAACTAACTTCACCAGACGAGGCAATGAACACAATATTAATCTCAGGAATACATCACAATATTACCTTTCACAACACCGCTTGACACAGTTTGAAAGGAAACCATCATATCTGGGAATGAGACTTTACGAGCACCTCCAGATTTGAGAAGCAGCAAAGAAATGGACATTAGATCAACTTTGCACAAATGACTGACAGACAGTCTGTTCTAAACTTTGGATGAATACCGCCAGCAGATCGTCAACAGCTGAATTCAAGAAAAAATTTTCTTTAATCCTGAAAATGGGGCAAGTACCCAACAAGTTAAACGTAGGTGAGGGGAGTGCTAGGTGGAGGAATAAGAATTGTGCAAGATGCAGAATTGTGCAAGATGCATTCACCACTACATGTACTTTTGTTGATACTTAACATTAGGGGTCTATGTAATTAGGGACTCTACAAGGTCTGGCTGATGTACTAAGGTACAGCCTGGTTATTTTTTTTTAATTTTTCATTTAAATTATTAATTTGCAGCACATAACGATGAACTCTGCATCATCATGAGGATACTAATTTAGTGGAATACATAATATGGCGATCGGGTGAGGGCGCTGTTGGCGGCGGCGCATTCAACTCAATCCTTGCCGATATCGCTGCCTTCTGGGACACAGAATACAAAGACCGCTCAACAATATTATGTCATATTTGGAGGGTAAGCCAATTAAACTACCATTTTTAAAATGATATTTCAATGCCTATACTTCCTTATCTAACGAGAGGTAAGGTGCTAGTCAGGACTTTCTTATATAGCTAGTCTACGTTCTTTCCAATTAGGCCTATGTAGGCCTAGTTAGTATTGGTATCCAGTAAAAAAAATCTTTCTGAAATGAGTGACCTCCGAGAAATACCTATGTTATTTTAGTCATGTAAATTGTGGTTCCGGCGTAGGTCCTAAGGTACCATTACAGCCTAGTAATTTATTGATTTTCTTATTTAACCTTAGGCCTAAACTAATGATTTTCGGAACCTAAAATTTATATTTATTAGCGAATTTTCCCTATAGGGAAGAAGGTATTACCGTAGGTCTCATGATAAGACCTTAGCCCGAGACTATGATAACTTTTCGTTTTAGGGCCACCAGGAGCAAAGAAACCATTCGTTTGAATTTATATATATGTGTCTGTTAGCACGATAGCGGCCATAAAAATGGTCCAATATTAATGAAAATTGGTACAGACGTGTGCTGGATCCTTAAAACGATCAGCTGTTGTCTTCTACATTGTTTTTGTTTTTGTTATCTAAAACAATGCATATGTAATCAAAACAGGATAATAGAAACACTGTTAAGTGACAAGGAAAACACCAGCAAACATAATAACACTAAACAGGATGCATTTCTACAAATGGTTCCATCCTTTCAACCACTCTCAAAAAATGAAGATTGGGAATCACACTGCCTGCACCTTGATCAACATTTCAAAGCCTATAATGTGGAATCTGATGATCAAAAACGTGCATTTTTCTTGAGTTGGGTAGGATCAGATGTATTTACCCTGTTACAAAAACTGTTTGGTTGCAGTGATGTTGGGAGTAAGCCTTATGCAGACATTATCAGTCAACTGAACGTGTACTTTGCATCAAAAATACATGTATTAGCATCGCGATACAAATTTCTCAGAACTGTAATGAAACCAGGACATTCGTATGCAGATTGGACAACAGAGCTTCGTGGGATTGCTCGATCTTTCAACTTCGTTTGTACAAAATCTGATTGCAATCAATCACTAGTTGACGACTATATTAGAGACGTTATAGTTCTTCATACACCTCATGATTTTGTCCATACTCAAGCATTGCAAATGACTAATCCTTCAATAAACAATGTTCTACAAATAGCTTTTACATTTGAAACTACTCAGGCTGCAAAACAGATAATAACCGACAGTGAAGACATACCTGAATCCAATGTTCTGCAGGTGTACTCGAATCATAAACGTGGTTCCAAGAAGCATTTATTAGCGAATTTCCCCTATAGGGAAGAAGCTGTTACCGTAGGTCTCATGGTAAGACCTAAGCCTAAAACCATCATAACTTTTCTTTTTGAAGTCCTCAGATGCCAAAAACACCATTCGTTCACTTTCATAAATATATATATATATCTATATATATATATATATATATATATATATATATATATATGTGTCTTTAAGCACGATAACTTGCGCAAAAATGTCCAATCGGAATGAAATTTGGCATAGACGTGTAAAGTAGTAATTATTCGGACGAGTTTGTAAACCAGCCTGATCGGACCACCGGAAGGGGGGGGTAAAGGGGGGTAGACCCCCCCAAAAATGGGTTTTTTGAGATTTTTATATAGAAAAATAAAATTTTTCAAATTTTTATTGGTACCATTGAATTCAGCCAAAAAAAACAAACAATTTAGTATTTTGAATCATGGCTCTATGTCCATTGGTTGCCGTGATATTGAAAGTGGTAAACACAGTACGTTGTCCCAATGTTAACCTTATGGGAAATAAGTAAAATTCTATATCTCGCTTATTTCTCAACATATCTTTATAAAACTTGGTAAATGGCTTCTTCTAGTTCAGATCTACTAAATATTGAATTAAAACCACCCAGTTTTAATGTACCTGTAGCAGCAAACCTCCATACTCATTCCCTATGTTATTCTTATGGAGCTTACAAAAACATGTCAAATCTCGCTATGTTGGATCGAAATATGTTGTTTTGCACTTGAAATTCGCTGAGTATGCAGGTCTGCTGCAACGGGGGTATTTTTACCACGTTCTTCATCTTCAACATCCGGACAGTCGGATAATCTTCCACCTTACAAAACGTCAGGTAAGCTGAGTCATAATGTTTTTTTAGATGACAGTTCTAATAAATTCGAACACTCAATCCCTAATTTTCGTAAGTCTTGTCCGTCTTGTTTCTCTACACACCAAAGAAAGAACTGTCGCTTTTACAAGACAACTTGTAACAATGGTGGTAAAGTAGGACATATTTCTAAAGTGTGTTGTTCTCAACCAAACCATTCAGTGAATAATGGAAGAAGTTCAGTCGCTTTCACAACCTATCATGAAAGAAGACTTTCGTTATTACATAGATGTACATATAAATGGTAAGCCTATACGAATGACTCTCGACTCTGGTGCCACATGCTCGATGATCGGTCCCGAAACATACACACAGTTAGTTAGTTTAATGGTGGTAAACCACCATTAAATCCACCTAGTTCGTTTCTTAAAGCTTACGGTGGTGTCCAGGTTCCTCTGAAAGGTTGGTTTATGGCAAATGTAAGCATTAAATCTGAGACCAGACAACTAAGATTGCTTGTAACAAATTCTCCTAAAGGTGATAATATTTTTGGAACCCTGTGGTTTAATGCTTTTGGGGTACCGTAACTATATCAACTCCCTACTCTGATGTTGTCAATATGCTATCTGCAAAGTTCGAAAATGATCCAAAATTGAATGATAAAATAAAAGAGCTTACAAAGAAACATGCATCAATTTTCGAACCGGGTTTAGGTACTTGCAAAACCTTCAAAGCATCCTTTCATCTTAAAGAGGGAGCTAGACCACGATTTTTCAAACCAAGACCTATTCCTTATGCTCAACATGACGCGGTCAAGATGGAAATAGTTAGACTTCTAAGTTTGGGAATAATCAAACCAATAAAGTTCAGTCACACCATTTCAGGGGGGCAGTGAAGAAGAGAGCGCTTTTAGTAAATTAAAGGATTCTCTCGTGAATACAACTAGACTTGTACCATTCAATAGTGATTTCCCTGCAATATTAGCCACAGATGCCTCTTCGTACAGTGTGGGTGCTGTGCTCTCGTTGAGGTCCCCAGATGGCTCAGAACGCCCCGTAGCATTTGCTTCAAAGACTTTGAATGATGCAGAGAAGGGATACAGCCAAATTGAAAAAGAGGCTTTATCCATAATTTTTGGGGTAAAAAAATTCCACCAGTACCTGTATGGAAGATGCCTTGAACTCATAACGGATCATAAACCTCTGGTAACACTTTTCCACCCAGACAAACAATTACCAGTGTACACACTATCAAGACTTCAGAGATGGGCAATCACGTTAATGAGTTATCGTTTCTCAATTCGTTACAGATCAACAGATAAGCACATTAATGCAGATGCTTTATCACAACTACCCTGTGGCCCTGATTCTAAGTTTGAGAAATTGGAAGAGTGCTGCTTTTGGATCACAGAAGACCTGATGGATAATATTTCTAATTTTCCAATAAACTACAGACACGTAGCTCAAGAAACGCAAAAAGACCCCATCCTAAAAGAAGTTCTTGCTTTCACTACACATGGATGGCCAGTTGCTATTTCAAACAATGAACTGAAACCATATTTCGATCGCAGGTATGCTCTTACAGTACAATCTGGTGTGCTAATTTTTCAAGGAGATTACCCTCGGGTAGTAGTTCCAACAGCACTTAAATCTTCTGTTCTTCAGCTCCTACACACCGCACACTGGGGCATTGTTCGTATGAAACAAATGGCAAGACGCCATTGTTGGTGGTTTCACATGGACCAAGATATAGAAAATATCTCAAAATCGTGTGTTCATTGTCAACAATTTCAATCGAATCCCAAGCAAGAATACCTTAGCTGGCCTACCCCGAGAAAACCTTGGGAGAGAGTTCACATCGATTTCGCTGGACCATTCTGGAATAGTATGTGGTTGATGGTAGTTGATGCTTTTTCAAAGTTTCCTTTCGTTATCAAAATGAATAATACCACTACAGAATCAACTATCACTGCACTTCGTCAGGTGTTCTTATTGGAAGGTCCACCAGATACTCTTGTATCCGATAATGGGGCGCAATTCACATCTCATGATTTTAAGAACTTTTGTGCAAAAGCTGGAATATCACATTTAACCACTGCTCCTTTTCACCCCTCATCAAACGGGGAAGCTGAGCGTTTTGTTAGAACGTTTAAAGAGGCTATGAAGAAGTCTTGGGCAGACAATAAAAATAAACATGATGCTCTCAATTCTGTCTTGTTCACCTATCGAACAACTCCAAACCCAAGTAAAGGTAAATCCCCTGCAGAATTGCTTCATGGACGGCAACCGAAAAGTCTTGATATGAATGACGGACAAAATAAAAAATTTCAGGTTGGTGATAATGTTCTGGCAAAATTCTTTAGTGGACCAAAACGATAGATAAAAGGAACTGTCATTGGAGTTTTTGGTCGAATGATGTTTGAGATAAATACAGAAAGAGGGAAAGTTAAGAGGCACCAAAACCAGCTACGACCGCAACATACATTAAACGAAAACAAGTTACAACCTAAACAGGGAGGACCTCAGCAGACATCCTCAAACTCAAAAGGCTACAAAAATAGAGAATTTTCCAGCACTAACACCAGAACCCAAAACAAGAAGATGATCCAGAGCTAAGTACAAAGTTTTGCAAATATGGCTTTTCCTAGTGCTGAAGGTATATCTTCATCGGGTGGAAATGATCTACCTCATCCAGTTAATGAAAATGAACAACCCCGTCTACCGCATCCAGTTGATGAAAATGAACAACCTCGTCTACCTCATCCAGTTGATGAAAATGAACAACCTCGTCCTTCCCACTTAGCAGAAACTTCAAATGATAACCCCACCGAAAATGATGAGCCTCATGATCAGTCTCAAACAGAAATAGACAATCCCACATCAATACATATATCTTCTGAAACACAAGAAACCTGTTTTCAACCAAATCAGGAATTTATACCGCGAGAGGTTACTTTTCAGGAACCATTACCGACCAGAGATGAAGAGGCAAAAATAAGGCGTTCTGGAAGGATTCGCGCGGCTCCCAGACGTTATTCACCTCAATAAAAAGGGAGGAAATGCTGGATCCTTAAAATGATCAGCTGTTGTCTTCTACATTGTTTTTGTTTTTGTTATTTGTTTACATTGTAATTTTTTATATTCAAATACATCATGGTTAACTATTTCTTGTTTAATTTCTAAGATTTATTACACGTGTAAAGTGGTAATCACCTGGACGAGTTCGTGAACCAGCCTGATCGGACCGCCGGAAGGAGGGTTAAAGGGGGATAAACCCCCTCAAAAATGGGGTTTCTGAGTTTTTTACATAGCCTAGAAAAATAAAATTTATCGAATTTTTATTGGTACAATTGAATTCAGCTCAAAAAAGCAAACAATTTAGTATTTTGAATCACTGCTCTATGTCCATTGGTTACCGAGATATTGAAAGTGGCAAAACACAGTACGTTGTCCCAATGTTAACCTCATGGGAAATAAGTAAGATTCTATATCTCGCTTATTTCTCAACATATCTGGATAAAAATTGGTTTGTGTCTTCATCTAGATGATATCTAATGTTTAATAGTCTAAAATCACCAATATTTCCATTTTTGTGGCAGCAAACCTGCATACTAATTCCTGAGTATGCAGTGATTCAAATTACTAAATTGTTTGTTTTTTGAGCCAAATTCAATGGTGCCAACAAAAATTTGATAAATTTTATTTTTCTATATAACAACTCAAAAAACCCATTTTTGGGGGCTTATCCCCCTTTACCCCCCTCCAGAGGTCCGATCAGGCTGGTTGTCGAACTCGTCCTGTGATTGCCACTTTACACGTCTGTACCAAATTTCATTAAGATCGGACCATATTTACGAAAAGTTATCATGGTCTGGGTCTTAGGTCTTACCATGAGTACTACGGTAACAGCTTCTTCCCTATAGGGGAAATTCGCTAAAAAGGTTGGAAATATTAGAGTTACTATTACCCATTTAACAATCCTGAACTTGTTGGTGAGAATAACCCTCTGGATAAAATCATAAGAAACCCTTTCGAGAATATTCAGGCCTAAGCCCTCATATATTTCATAACAAATGGAAAGGAACAACTAAAAACTGTAGGTATAAATGGAGAAATCGCTTACTTGTACGTACATTTGAATTAGTCTTTTCAATTTTCCATCCTGTTCTTCATTGAATTTTTGTGCAGCAGGAGTAAACTCAACACCTGTTTCCTTTTCACTATCATAGTACGCTCCAAGCACCAAGCCTTTCTGAAAAAGAGTAAAATTAAACAAAACCGCAAAAATAAACCGCAAATAAACCTAACTCACCAAAAACTATAAAAAACCTACTTTGTGAAAATCCATAGCTTTTCTAATAAAATTCGGGGCACAACTCTTATTATGCATATTATTTGCCCTTACATATTATTGTTCAACACACTCTCCCTAGTGAGATAGGATAGCTATTTTTTTGGGTCGAATATTAGGTTTCCGGCTACCTCTATAAAACTTGTCGGCTACCTCTATAAAACTTGTCATAATCAATGATCATGCATTTTGGAACTAAATTCAGCCCAGACCCCAAAAATTAGACATCTAATTTTCAAAATGGCGGCTAAAAATTGTTGAAAGAGGACAAAATTTAACTATTTAGACCATGGGCCGCCAATATGAGACCCTCCCCCCCATGGGAATTTTCGACACATGTATTTTTTTGTTGCTACTGACATGTACTTTAAGGTTTTGCTTGTTTGCGACGTTTAAATTACAGCATAACCCAGAAAAACAAAAAATATCATTGATAAATCCTTGAAAAAAAATAACATGGGATCTTATTGAAAAAAGTCACCTGACTGCATTTTTGACATGCAATTTTTGAGATATTGACTCGGGACCAACGCCTATCATTGTTGGGTGGCTAATCCTTTATTTTGGCAGGATAAAAATTTTTGGCCGCCATCTTGGATCCGCCATATTGGATATCAATTTATTTTTTAAAAAGTAAAGATGGTGTTGTGGCACATCATTATGAACTAGATTTTTATGCTGATTACAATGCTAAAATCCGTTTTTGAAAATATGCATTCGTTAAAAAGATATGCACTAATAAAAATTAATCCCTATACATTTCTTATGGACGTTTCGTATTTTCAATATTTTTTGGATTATTTTTCTTCTATCTCTCATTTTAATAAAGATATGTAGTTTGTTTTAGTCTTAAAATACTCAGTGAAATACCGGCTTTTATTTGTGATATTAATCATCAACATCGGTTAAGTGACAGATGAGCTGTAAGGCTCAATTCAACTTAAAAATCAATTTTTCAGATATTTAATTTTAGTCAAGTATTAATATCTCCGGTTCAAAATTAGTATTTAATTCATTTTGGTCTTAAATTACTCATCATCAGCTTTCATGTAAGCTGACTTTCAATAATATTAGAGTGAAGTTTATGTAGCTTTTGAGCTTTCACTCAACATAAATTCGTTTTACTTGCATAATTTTTTATTTCTTGGAGGATTTCTCTGGTTCCAAAGAAGATTCAGAAATCGTAAAGGTCTTAATTGACTTATTAGATTATTGGCTTTCATTTGAGTCATAAATTATTATTATATTTTGAGTTTCAAATACGTTGTGGTTCTAAAACCCACATAAAATTAAAATTTTCAGACATTTTCGTTTATATAAGGACTGATATCTGCAGTTCCAGGAAAGGTCTGAAGTTCTGAATGATTTTTAAAAGACTCAGTAAAATATCGGCTTTCGTTTGAGACTGTGATAATTCAATTCAAAAACGTTCGGGGTGAGTTATAATCCAAATTAAGAGTAAAATTCAAAAATAATTAAACTTTATATCGTAACAAGACTTAAAATTCGTTTACAGCTTAACCGATTTTACGTATCAATATTTCTAATAAAAGCCGACATATCACTGCTTATTTTAAGACCAAAATGAACTAAATACCATATTTAGAACCAGAGATATAAATACTTGATTGAAAAAAAGTTCCCGAAAAATTTATTTTTAAGTTAAATTGAGCCTTATAGCTCATCTGTTACTTGTCCAATGATGATGATTAATATCACAAATTAAAGCCGGTATTTCACTAAGTATTTTAAAACTAAAACGAACTACATATCTTTATAATAATGAGAGATCGAAGAAAAATAATCCAAAAAAATATTGAAAATACGAAACGTCCATAAGAAATGTATAGAGATGAATTTTTATTAGTGCATATCTTTTTAACGAATGCATATTTTCAAAAACGGATTTCAGCATTGTAATCAGCGTAAAAATCTAGTTCATAATGATGTGCCACAACACCATCTTTACTTTAAAAAAAAATAAATTGATATCCAATATGGCGGATCCAAGATGGCGGCCGAAAATTTTTATCCTGCCAAAATAAAGGATTAGCCACCCAACAATGATAGGCGTTGGTCCCGAGTCAATATCTCAAAAATTGCATGTCAAAAATGCAGTCAGGTGACTTTTTTCAATAAGATCCCATGTTATTTTTTTTCAACGATTTATCAATGATATTTTTTGTTTTTCTGGGTTATGCTGTAATTTAAACGTCGCAAACAAGCAAAACCTTAAAGTACATGTCAGTAGCAACAAAAAAAATACATGTGTCGAAAATTCCCACAGGGGGAGGGTTTCTTATTGGCGGCCCATGGTCTAAATAGTTAAATTTTGTCCTCTTACAACAATTTTTAGCCGCCATTTTGAAAATTAGATGTATAATTTTTGGGGTCTGGGCTGAATTTAATTCCAAAATGCATGATTATTGATTATGCGAAGTTTCATAGTGGTAGCCAGAAACCTAATATTTCCATACTAACCTACCTCACTACCCCATTTAATTAAGTTTAGAGTACAGTACCTACATGACATAGGTGAGAGGCCAAATTGACTAATGGTAATCATTATCATTCATGGAATTAGGGCATCATTTCCTACATTTTGAAATAATTTTAATTTTTGATGGAGTATTGGATAATAAAGAACAAATACCACTAGGTTTATGACTAAGATGACCAGACGTCCCGTTTTGAACGGGACAGTCCCATTTTTGCGACACGTCCTGTTGTCCAGACAAACTCTCTCGGGACGCCCATTTGTCCCGTTTTGGCGTTATCGGTAAGAAAATACTAAAAAAATACGTTTTAATAAAAAAAACTTTTCGGTTCTTTTGTGGTTTTCTAGCAGGCCCTAAGTTAAAATTAATAATACAGATGAACTGGAGTGTCTAGCACATATTTTCAATCTGAAAAGATTAAAAACGTCCAAAATGCTCCTAATTTTTTAAAATTTTCTGGGGAGGGACCCCTGGACCACCTCTCTTTGTGGGAGCTATGAAAATACGTTTTAATGTAAAAACTTAACTTAAAGTTTAACTTAAACTTTAATTTTTTTTTAGTAACTTAAAATTAATGGTTCTTATGAACTGGAGTCTAGTACATATTTTCAATCTGAAAGAGTCTAAAAATGCACCAAAATACTCCTAATTTTTCAAAATTTTCCGGGGGAGAGCCCTGGACCCCCCTCTCTTCGTGGGGGGTATGGAAATACGTTATAATGTAAAAAAACTCTCATTTTAATGTACATTTTTCGGTTCTTTTGTAGTGGGGTATTCCATAACCCCCCACCCCCCGGAGGTCGGCGTCCCATTTTGGCTATTCCAAAATCTGGTCACCTTATTTATGACTGTCAGAGAACTCGACAGATGAATAACCTTAAATTAAATTTTAAGGATAGGCTTAAGGTTATTTATGATAGTTGGAAAGCTACTAAAAACCCTGAATTAGGAACTCTTTATAGACGAACAAAAAATCAGTATCCTAAATTAGTTAAAAAAACGAAATCGGACTTTTATCTGAACAAAATTGTAAGTTCTGAGAATAGATCGGCCGAGGCTTGGAGGATCATCAACCAAGCCAGAGGCTCGACAAGCAAACCCTTCAGTAACATCACCATCAAATCAGATGGAATTCAAATCAAAAATCCCGAAACTGTCAGTAACGTCATGAACAATTTTTTCTCAAACATTTCTTCTCACATCCATTCCGACTTGCCAACTAAATGCCTTTCTGGCTTCCCCAGAAACGGTAATCAAACTTTTTCCCCTTGCAGTCAATCTGAAATTCTTAAAATCATCTCCAGCATGAAACCTAAGACCTCCTGCGGGCTTGACGGTATCTCAATGAGGACCGTCAAGCTGTGCAGTGAGGAATTTGTTAAACCTCTTTGTCACATCATCAATAGTTCACTTGAAACTGGTGTCTTCCCCCAGGCTTTCAAAACTGCAAAAATAAAACCCATTCACAAGAAGGATGACAAAGAGGAAATCTCAAACTATCGTCCGATCTCACTCCTTCCATCTTTTTCCAAGATTTTTGAAAGGGTCGTGTGTGATCGGCTCACTCACTACCTGGTGACTAACACTTTGTTTTTCTCGAGACAGTTTGGATTCAGGAAGGGGATGTCAACCAAATCAGCTCTCATACAGTTCATTTCTGATTGTCTCGACTGCATGGATGACGGGGGCAGCATAGTTGGATGCTTTGCGGATCTTTCCAAGGCGTTCGACTGTGTTGTTCCCGACATCCTCATCGAGAAAATTGCTTCACTTGGAATTATCAACACTCCCTTAAATTGGTTTATTAATTCCCAATTAATTCCCAATAATTACCTTACAGACAGACAACAGATTACTGAAATTAAACACCAAACAAAAAATGGTTCCAAAATTTCCGTCACTTCTGCTCCTATGTCAGTGAGGGAGTGGGTGCCGCAGGGCTCGATTCTCGGGCCCCTACTCTTCCTGATATACATAAATGATATTCACCATTTCCTTCCTGGAGATGACTTAGTGGTGTATGCCGATGACACGACCCTCTTCACCAAAAATACCAACCACATCCAACTAGAAATAGATTCCGTTTTCAAAGTAAATCAGCTCTCTCAATATTTTTCCGATCTTAAACTCTCTCTCAATCCTCACAAGACCAATTATATTTTCATTCAGTCAAAACAGCGCCACAATTCAAAACTTTCCAAATTTCCCCACTTTGAAATAGCAGAAACCCAATTGGCTAGTGTCAGTTCTGTTAATTTTCTGGGAGTGAGACTGGACGATAGTTTGTCCTGGGAGGAGCAGATTTCCCACCTCAGAAACAAGCTCTTGACCGGTCTTTTCGTTCTCAGAAATATAGCCAGGATGGGCAGTATTGAATTGTCTTAGTTAGTTTATTTTAGTTTGTTTGAGTCTTATGTTAACTATTCAATAATTCTTTAGGGCAATTCATCAATTTCTAACCTTGATACTATATTTAAGTTGCAGAAAAGGGCGGTTAGATTTATTTACGGCCTACGTGCCAGAGATCATTGTAAACCAGATTTTCACAACCTTGGAATACTAACCGTTCCTTGCATTTTTATCTTTGAAATAGTAACTTATGCAGTAAACAACAATTGCACAAATGTTCCAGTTGAACACACCCATTTTACTAGATATAGAAACAATAGATCAGCCAAAGCTCATAATTTACGTTTGTCTGAAAATAAGCCTAACTTTCTTGGACCAAAATTTTTCAATAAAATTCCACAACAGATCGTCCTTAGGCAGAACGCCTACTTTCCTAATGACCTGACCTAACCTCACTTCACTCTATACATACCCTATAATCAAGAAGAAATGTTTTG